>OU696669.1:6250000-7500000 GCA_916049575.1 Ancistrocerus nigricornis | reverse complement strand
TTATTACGCTAGAACGAAATTATATTCATTAAAAATTGAATAATGCATGATAATCAGACAGTAATAATTAAATAATGTATGATAATGAGATAGTAATAATTAAATAATCTTGGATATTATGTTGCATGTTTATTACTACTGGTATGAGAAAATTAAATAATGCCAGGTCTTTTTTAAAATAAGCTGTTAAATTGTTATCCTTTAACCTTATTTCGAATGACTTCTGATAGTCGAAGATTTACTGCTTCAAAAGATCCATTGGAAGGAACGTGATTGGTATGTGAGCATGGTTCGTAGCATACCGTTGGGTTCGTAGGGTGGGCAAAACGAAAGTACCTGCCGAGGGCAAAGGCTACGATCTCAGGCACTCGCCTTCGTGTTTCTCCTACACGTATTGTGTGTATAAAGAGACCAGGGAGAGTGGGGTGAAAATAAAAAGGGAAGGCAGGCCAAGTTGTACGTGCCGATACGATTTTTCGACCTGGTTGTCACGAGGCAATGGGATCTGATTTATTTCCAACCAGATTCGGAAAATCTCATAACGTAAATCCTCTGGTTCGTGTTGCTATCTTTTAGAATTCTTTTAAGTAACTTTTTAATTACCAATTGTAAGAAATGTCTCGAACGAAAGTTGATAAATAATTAAATATAATGAAAACACGATTGTTTGGCGTATATTCAGGTCGTACATCAGAATTATAAAAATGTGATCATGTAAAAAGAAATTTATTACTTAAATGCATTAACCCCTTTTTAAGTCAATGTTCCATAACTAACTTTGATCACATTTTTATCATTTTGATGTACGACCTGAACATACGCCAAACAATCGTGTTTTCATTATATTTAAATATAATTATAGAGGCCGACTGATTGAATAATTTTATTAAGTTGATAAATAATTAAAGAGCTTAGTGGATGAACTAATAAATTGAGATTTCTGATTGAAACAACATCTTATGGTCTGCTAATATGGGTATTCTCAAATTCATAAAATTGTTACTCAACATGTTAATCCACTAAACTATGTAATTATGTGAACAACATTGTATCTTTTTTCTAAATTTATCTTATACCTTCCCTCCATTAACGCACGCATAGATTACGAAGGAACAATAAACGCGAAAACCTTCTTCGGAAATCGTTTGTCCTTCCACGATAACAATCCTATCTAAAGTACCTATTCGCATTCCATATATCGTCCTATAGATACATAACGTCCCTGCAACGTTACTCAAACCTCTTTCCATCTTCCGATGCGTTCGACCAAGTTGCGAAAAGCCCGGGACGCCTTTGGCAAACAACGGAAGACGGGACAAGCCGTGTGCTTCGAACGATGAGAGAACGAACGGTGATGCGAGTTTGCGTAACTTCGTCGCCTGCCGTGAAAGATCGATAGCCGGCTCTCGTTCGAACAGCTCTTCGTGTCTCCCTTTATGTATATATGTCGCAGTAAAATAGAAAAATCAGTTTTTGAGAAGATTTACTAAGATTTTGTAAAATTTCGAAATATTGAAAATTTATTTATTTATTTATTTAACGGGTAAAACAAACCCTTTAATACATTAGAAATAGCATAACAGAAACAGAGATAAAAATATATGTATATATATAATCATAAAACATGAAAGAAATGAACAGAACAGAAAGAAATAGAAATATAAAATAAAATAAAAAATATAGCAGAAACAACAAAACAAATGATCTTCAGATTTTTGACAAAACCACTGATCCATTAGTTCCTGGTTATGTTTAGTGAATTTGTACGATATTATATCGTTTCACTAACATGGTAAATTGTTTTATTTTGTAGCTTTGTTTTTAGGTTATGTGACAAAGTTTATAACTTTTATAAGTAGAAGAGATGACAAGTCTATAGAACGATTTAATTTGTGAAATGTTTTACGAGTATTTGCGTGACATTGATCATTTTCACAAAACGATGAACTTTTGTGATCGAAGAATAGGGTAAAGAAATTGTGAGAATTACAAAAGAAGAAAAGAAATTGTGGAGAGAGAAACAGGTAATCGATATAGACGAGGGAAAATCGCTGACGATTAGAACGACGAGGTATTTCTGCGAAATAGGCGCATAAAAAGGTTCCGTTTATGGTGGCTAACGATCTGTTATGCCGGTGGGGTCCCTATAACTGCAAGCCTACTTCCGTGCCAATAAGCTTTTCTTACTACTTACTCCATCGTATCGAAAAGATATTATAAACAAATTTCTGTCTACAGTTTCCAAAAATTCCATCTTTCACCTTCTAAAGCTAATATCCCTAGCTTTACACTTATTTTATTCTTTCACTCATATTCCTTAATCCTAGAACACTATTGTTTTAGATGCTTGCAACTGATCTTCATTACTTAAAAAAATGTACTTCCTTTTTGTTTAAATACACTTACATTTTTTTTAACATTAGATTGCAGTATGTAATACAGTCTATTAAAAACCAACATATGTTTTAACATAGTTCTATTAAAAATATCTATGAATATAGTGCCATCAAAAACTAAACTAAGTTTTTCTCACATATATTAGCAATAAAATCGTAAATTAATCAAATTGACTCGCTCTGGCAATCTAGTATTAAACGTAGAGATTAGAATCTTCAAATTAAAGGTACGCGTTATACGAAGGTAGCTTTCTAGGGTTAGTCAGTCTAAAGTCAACTTTAACGCATGCTTACACCAAATAATAAATAACATCCAATTACATTCCTGTTTTTTCTATCTTTAATTACCTTCAACGTGAGAAAAAAATCATCGTATAACCTATCCATCATTTTCTCCTGGGAAAAGACCGAGGGAGAGCGAGTGTCGACAGTTATTGACCTACCCTACGTACGTGAATACATACGGTTCTCTAGTTTGATCCACCGTCGTGCGAATTGAACAAGCTCATCGCCGTTTCGTGCTTACTATACCACGTTGATATAGATTATAGACAAAAATAAATAAACAGGTTAATCAAGTTGCTCTCATTCGTATTAAAACTATCGAAAGAAGAAATAATTCAATCTTTGTATCTTTCGAGTACCGCGTACAATAAATCAATTATTCAAACATTGATTTTTCAATCGATCGTTATTCGGATACGACGAATCAATCGAATAAACGATTGAACAATTGTCAATTCATTCGATCGTATAAACTGTTCGCAATCGCCCATCAGCAAATTGAATAAATTCTAAACGATTTTCGAAAGGCCCGCCGCCGTACCGCAACCCGCGGTTCGCTTTTGGTTAAACGAAGCCCAACCTGCGTCGAGGGATTCGATCGACGTGTCGCTTGGTTGTAGGAAAGAATTAATTAAGAGAATGCTACATTTTCTATCTCTCGAGGTCAACGTATCACGCAATTTTCCTGATATTCGGATAGTAGGTAATACTTGCGAAGGAAAAGTTGATATCAATCGATTCAATTTTTCAGGTTGGAACGTTTATTAAAGTTTACTAGAATGTAACCAGTAGTTACAAAAATTGTAAAGTCTGATATAAAAAATATCACTCTCAAAAGAATTATAAACGAAATTAGATATTGTGACAACCAACGTGTTAATCGATCCCGTTTGTAATTTGACCGAAGGTCAAAATTAAAGGCAATTAACGTGAATTTCTTTAAAACAAAATATATACAGGGTGGTCCACAAAATTTTTTTTTAATATAACATAATTTAAAGCGAGCTTTAATATGATTATAGTACATTTTTTGTTAAACTATTATTCCAGAGTTTTCAAGGTAACCTTCTATTTTTTATAGATAAATCTCTGATATTATTCTACCTACCTTGTAGCAGAAATTGATTCAGCAAGTATTATAGCAAACATGTTGTTTCCACACGAACCAAAGAAACATGAAAAAAATATGCTTTCCCTTAATTTGAACGACGTACATCAGCTACAAGTAAACAAAAAATGTACTATAATCATTCTTAAATTGTCTTTAAACCATGCTATAGCAAAAAAAATTTGTAAAACGATAATTCAAACTGATCACGCTTCGTGTACAACCCTGTATATGTACGTATAGTTGAATACCACTCAAAATTAAAGGATCATCGCGTGCTCGTCGTTCATAAGCTTCGACATTATCTCGAGACACATTTGGGTGTATCTCTGTTACGTAACGAGCGTGTCGCTCGACACAACGAGGGAGAGAAAACGACTCGTTCGTTAACGAGGCGCGAACGATCGGAGCCACATCGCCGTCGTCGTTTGCTTTTACTACAAAGTATCGTGAAAGTGCGATCTTCTCTGCTGCTATTTCCCTTTCTTCTGTACCCCTCTTCACGCTCGAGCACAGCTAGTATTCGATGAATAAAAATTAATGTGAATTGGCTCGTTCTATCTCGATCGCTTCCACTTGAATATTATTAACACATCAGTTACCGACAGTGAATCAAACGAGAAAATACAAAATAATGATCAGTTCGAACACGAACTCTTCGATAATACCTGCAGGTTTGTGTGGATGAAATAAAATAAATTATGACATGAAATTAGTAATAATAATAAACACAATACTGCAGAGGTAAATCAATATCGTTTTTCCTGCTATCATCGTTGTTCGACGATCAATTAGAATGCTCTGAGCACACTAAATTTTGATTATTATTTTGCATTTTTTAGGAGTAAAATTATTAAGTGCAAAGATTGTTGTTATTATTGGCAGTACAAGCCAAAATGCCGATGTTTAGGCAACCAGTCAATAAACGTTAACTGCGAAGTCAATCTACTAGCGGTAAGTAACGCGTTAACATCATTAGAGGTGGTAATGAAATTTGAAAGACGATAACTGAAAGATGTTTAAAAATATTTTCTCATTGTTAAGAACACCCAGTTAGTAAATATTGCAGTATACACGTACCTAAATGAAATATTTTCAAAAACAGTACAGGTTTGAAAATTTGATGAATATGTACCTACAAAATTAATATTCTCTCACGATTTATAAACTGAAAATTTATTTATCAATCCAACAAATATTGTAACCACTATTCCATCTCGAGAAAAAAAATGACAATGATAAAAAAATTATTTACCCTGAGTGTTAGCATATACACAGAAATATTTAATTATACAGAATCGACACTCGCTAATTTTTCCACTTTAAATGACATCCCACCTTTTTCTTCCCTTCACCTTTATCATTGGCAAAAACGTTCTCCCTTATGAGATAAAAGCCGAGAGCTTCTCTCGATTAAGTATCGTCTCTCTTTCTCTCTTATAACCACCAGCCGGACGACATTAATACTCAAGAAGGATTATTAAACGGGATTTCTATTGGCTCGTTATTCATTCAAATTCACCGCTCAACTTAGTTCGCGCTCAGCAGCTTCGGCCAGCTAGCTCGCTCCCTCGAAAAAGAGCTCCCTGACTAACATAAAACGGCCACGATCAGGGAACAATAGCAAAACGTATTACTAACCTAGCCAGTCGGTGAACAATGAATTCTCGACACCCTGTGTTAGTAAAATGGTGAGTAGAATGCGTATATAAGTATGTGGGAGAATCGTTCTCTCTCTCTTTCTCTCTCTCGGTGCTTCGCGAACGCTTTCGAGACTCTTCTGGATTAATTAACAAAAAAAGGCTCACCCATTCAGTAAACGCAGCGCGGCACTCGATATTTTAAGCTCGAAGGACGGGAGAGAAAGGGAGAGAAAGAGCGAGTCGCAATGAAAGACGATACACCTCGCATTCTCTTGGCTTTTGGATGCGTGCCGAGTATAGGGTGGTCCTGTAGAATAATAACGATAAGGATAACGATAACTTTATAAGAAAACAATCCCGTACGGTTCTTTGGCTTGAAGAAAAGATGATTAGCATTCTTAAAGCATTCGAAGAGCGCGTTTGGCTGCTTCTCTCTCTCTCTCTCTTGGAATTACGTATAACCACCACTTCGATAAGATTCAAGAAGAAGAAGAAGAAGACCAAGAAGATGGAGTGGAAGGAGATAAAGCCGGTTAGTCTGGATCGCAAACAACATCGTAGCTCTCGATTGTTCGTCACGTGCAGAACACACCGTCTCGAACGATTAAAAAAGTAGTTGCAAGTAGAAACGTCGATAGAGGAAGATAACACGACTGTCTTATACATCTTTTTCTATTTTTCCTTTCGAAGAAGATAATGGTTACGTATGTACAACGCGAGCAACGACTTTTCTTACAAATTGAGAATCGTATTACTTACAAAGTATTCTTTCTTTCTTATCGAAGAAAAGTGACATAGAAAAGGTGCGACATCTTTCTTGAACGATATCGATTGTAAATAGGGAAATAAAGTTATGGTAGTCGAGCTGACACGTTTCTTTTTTATCATTCTTCATGCTACTCGATAACTGTGGAGTATAAAATATGTATGTATATCAAAACTTGACTTAATTCATACGAAACCAGTTAGACGCCAGATTAGTTAGGTAGTCAGAAAAAAAAACAAATTCTCAACCAATCCTAAACATTTTCTTTCCCCTCAATTTATAATATAAACAAAAAATGTGGTTCTCAAGAACAGTTTTTTAAATCATTCGAAACAAAGACGATCCCCAGAAGCAAAAGTTTGAGTTTAGTTCAGTTTCATTACACATACGATGTATAACCCATTTCGTATAGGTCAACTTTACATACGACTTCGTAAAATTACTTGAAGAACATAATTGTATAACCAGTTTAATTTGAAAGTGGTACAAATTTGGAAAAAAAAGTTTTCATCCTATTTATGAGTGTAAATTGATCTGATCATCTCACTTTTTCATAAAAAAAATGTATTTCCAAATGTAAACCACTTTCAAACTAAACTACTCAAATTTACATTAAATCTATTTTGTCAAATTTTATAAAAAATTTGATTGTCTAAAATGTCATGCTTCGAAAAACTAAAAGAGCCCTATTCTCGAATAAATTAACGAGCGGTACAATAACCGCGGTAACGTCACCAGTTCACCCGTTAAAGGTGTATAAGATAATAAGCCGTTTGAATTTTTTTTCCATAACGATGCCATCGATCACAGAACGACGATCGCTAAAACTGGAAAAGAAGATCGAAAGAAGTAAAGTAGAGAACCGTGGGAGGCTCTTTAATGATTAGGCGCCGCACCGCGACTCGTGCGCGTTCCATATGCGCCATATACATAATACACGCGCGAACGTAATAATTGTCGTCAGCTGTCGGATCTCTCGACGTGAAAATCGACGGATCAAAGATCCTACTGTACGATTATGATCCGGTCGCTTCGAATAATGTTGACACACAAAACATTCTCTCGTATGTATACGTTTTCATTGCCTTTGCGTACTATATTCTGTCTTTATTTACGTACACGCAGGAAGAACACACATTACGTATATATAATGAATCATATAACAACGTGGCCATTTAAAAGTATTCTAGAAATTTTTGTAAATATTAACTTAACGTATTGACAGCCGTTGATAAAAATTTACCAGTAAATTTTATATAAAATATAGTACAACCTTGATTATCCGAACATAGGTTAACTAATTGAAACATCAGAAATGATCTTCAGAGGGTATGAAGCGCAACAGGAAAGTATTCTCGCGGAATTATTAATATTAAACAAACATGGAATTTATAAGGACAGAAAGATTGGGAGAACAACGATGATTAAAACAGATATACTAAACGGGTAATATATAAAAAAAATCATAATTTTTCATGTATAAGTTCTACTGTATAAGTAGAACTTATGTTCTACTGTATAAGTTTTGTTTATAAATAGCATGTAATAAAGAAGAATGCAAATATATCTAGGTAACCTTTAACAAGCACAGTATTCTTCTACGTATTTCAGGTATGTATGCATTCAGAGATCCAAATTGCATCCATTAATACCTTAATTCTTCCTCAAAAATTATTAGTACTATTATTGTTGACTAAGTATAGTAAAAAGAAAATAATAAATTAGCACGAAATATTGTTTAAAAAAAAAAGATTATTAAGCCATGTAAGCCTGGGAAGGCCTTGAGTTTACAATAAACGACAAAATCTGTTACTGGAAGCAATACAAAAATATTTATTCTTTGTAAGTTTTCCGAACCTAATCTTCCTTTGTGTACTTGTTATGGTTTCCATATAAAAGGATATTTTCTAGGAACTTATCGTGTTCTAAGGTATATAACATTTATCAGAAATAGTAACCTAACCCCCCAAGCGTTCGCTTGGCACGATTCAGCGAAGAACAAGCGCGTACGCGTATGATACGTATTCGTGGAAAAACAAAATTGGTAAATGATCGATGTAACGAAGCGATAAAAGCGAGAATACCGCGTTAAAGCTTTTCACTAGTACCCCTAGGCCAAAAAAGAAGATTAGATAGAGAGAGAAAAAAATCGTCGAGCCGACAAACGTGGATTATCCGTTCGAAATTTTCAGAGGATGCGATAAACGCGTTTGACGATCACCTCTCGTCGTCTCGTTTGCTTTTTTTCTTTCTACAATTTCTTTTTGCGTATGAAAGGATTCGACTAGGTCGCGAAAGGTTACAACACGACGTTCTTATACCGCGAGAACTTTTGTGAATCAGCTACTATAAATGATACGACGCACCTGTTTACGCAGCTGCGAATACCTTGAGAAAGGATGAGAGAGAGAGAGATAGGTAATAGTGTTTCTATTATTCTTGAAGGCTCTCAAATGTAAACATTGATGAATTTATCGCACCTTTGACGATTGTAACGTATTGTAATACTTATAAGGATATCTAGATCGAGGGAAAACGTTTTTTTTTTGTTGTTTTTTTAAGCCAACTTAATTGAGTTGGGTGGGATTTGTGCCACTTTGTCGGCTTCTGTAATTATATATCGTTTGTCGGATCGAAGAAAAGGTTTTTGGTTCCTCTTGAAATAAGATAAAATATAATATAAATTTTAGATCAAACGGTCTTACGACGGTTCAACGTGTTCTAGGGACTTGACCCTTTTGCGTCTAATGGATTATATATGGTGAGGGTAAAAAGTGTTCATACATTGTATAAAAGCGATAAAAATCTTTAAATATCAATGGAAACTTTCAGATGTGTATGTAATGTATTTCTTTTGTGTTTTAACTTTAACTTTTTTATCATTAAATTCTCTAAATCTTTAGTACGTTAATATGTTTATGTTTTAGTATAGAAATATGATTGAGAAGTCTGTCAAATTTTATTGACTCGCTTGAAAAGTATTACGAAATGCATACGATTAATTTGTATAATATAACTCGGAAAAAAACCAGCTAAAAATGCATATTTTCGTTATCACTTTAATATTTAAAGAATTTTCAAGATATACTATTAAATAAATTAAATTTTCTACGTACGTTCGAAATATCAAAGTGTCAACTTAGAAAAAGTCATTCAGATTTAAAAAAATATACATGCGAATATTTTCAACTACATGTTCCAAAGTGTTTAAAAAATTCTAAAACAATAAAAACGTGTAAACCTTCGTCTCGGGATACGTACAAAAAATTTAAAAATATATCAGAAACTCGACACGAAAGGGTTAAAGATCGATTGGCTGGTAAACCTCGGTCATTCGTAGGTCGACCCTTCCCAACAAAGCCCTACGTCGCGAATCGTGATTTTTCCAAGATAAAAACATAAAACTAATGTAAAACAAAGTAATATACTAAAACAAAAGACAGATTAACCCTCAAACGACCAGAAGGGTCGATTCCACTGTTGCATTATGTCTATTATGTAATGAATATGATTCTAATTTGTTTTTAGAAGATTACAAAAAATTAATTACTTCTTCTTTTCCAACTGTTTTTCATATACTAATTGAAAGAACCCATTTTCCCTTTTTTCTTGTTGTCTTTTTAAAATTAATAAACTCGGCACGAAATTCGATTAAACAACGCTGGAGTTAACGAAAAGAAAGGCTTTCGAACGAGTAAAGCTAAAGGTAATAATAATAATAATCTAGGAAAGAAATAATCGATAGGCATGCGATTGAACGCAACCTCTGGAGAAAAGGCCAAAGGACCGATCCTTTTGCGCGAAACAATAGAAAACAATGCTAGAGGTAACAAACAAAGACTTTCGAACCAGCAAAACTAAAAGTAATGATAATAATAAGGAAGGAAATAATCGATAGGCACGCGATCGAACATAACCTCCGAAGAAAAGGTAAAAAGAACCGATCTCGATAGAAAACAATGCTAGAGCTTACAAAGATTTTCGAACAAATAAAATTAAAAGTAATGATAATAATAATAATAATAAATCTAGGAAAAAAAAATCGATAGACACACGATGTAACGCAACCCCTGTTAAAAAAACCAAAGGACCGATCCCTTCGCGATCTCTTATCGACTCTCGCAGCCGGTTCTCTCGTTCTTCTCACGAATGTTTCGAGTAGGTATAGGAAGAAAGAACGTGGTAACTCGTTGGAACAACTTTTCGAAGTTTTACGTAGTCTTTTGGGATGGTCGCACGGGTTGTACCTCGACACACTTTCTTCCAATTTTATTCGGGATGGTAAGAAGAGAAAGAGGAAGGAATAAATCGAGAAATAATGGAAAAGAGAGAGAGGGTAAAGCGAGGGATCCGAGAGACCGGCCGATGAGGCTTGGAATGTGGCCGTTAAAACGTAGAGAGAGAGAGAGAGAGAGCGAGTAAAACGATCGAGTCTCGTTTCGCACGATGTTTACCATCATCGACGGACGCCAAGAAGAAGGTAAGAAACATGTTTAATACGATAAACTAAAGGATAAGGAAATAAAGAAAGGAAGGAAGGAAGGAAGAATCGGGACGAGGCGACACAGAGGGTGCTCGCGATAATAACGCGGGTCGATATACAACGGGCGTTATTTCGAGGCACTCTCGCAGGACTTTTGTCGGCAGGGTTGCGCTCTCTCTCTTTGATAAATAAGAAAAAAAAAAAAAATTGAAAGAATATTAACACAAACTTACCTTGCCACTTCTCGCAGCCGGTGAGTTCTCGACGATGTCGTAAATTACGTGCGGAAGGCCCGCCGTTCCCAGAAGTGAGAATCCAAATCCGGAGGAGTCGCCGCGGTTCAGAGTGACCAGCAGCTCCTCAGCCATGTTTCGGGCACATTGATCACCTCCTCGCTGTCATTTGCACGAAACTAATCGCACACCGTGCTTTTGGGTATAACGTCGTCTTTCTTGCGTTGTTTCAACCTCTCTCTCTCTTTCTTTGGCCCTTTCCCCCCACCACGTAAGAGAGCACACACCCCCCGATTCCTTCTAGTCCTCTTCTACCTTTCTTTTTCCTTTCTCGTCTTTCGTTTTTTTTGCACGATACCCGCCAAGCACGCGCGAAAGAGAAAAAAAAAACGGTTGCACTTTTCGCGCACTGCACCTCCGTCCCTCTCACCGTTTCTAGGTGAATAATATATACGAAATAAACGAGTCTATTCCCTCGTGTCCACCCATCGACTCCTTCGCCTCCTTTCTATCCGCGCTCGCCGGCGCAGCGTTGCCTCTCGGACGGTGGTTCGACGCGAAGCTGCCAACCGTGAGAGGGTAGAGACATCGCAACGCACCATCGACGACGACACGAACGGTAGAGAGTCCAAGAGAGACTCTCTCTCTCTCTCCTTTCTTTGCCACTCCCGCGCGCTCGCGTTCCTACTTTTTATCGTGTAACGACACTTGCCTGATTCTTCTCTCTCTTTATGATGCCTGCGCGCACTCCGCGGCGTCGCGACGACGACAACCAACGACGACGTTTATCCTTGGCGGCGAAGACCGACCAACGATACGCGACCCATCGTCATCTACGTATAGTAAGCTTGTATAAGTGAGCCTAGATGCTTCGAATGTATTAGTTTATATGTGAAAGAGAGAAAGAATCGCGCACACATCCACTCTGCCCGGCGACCGGCTTGCGACTGCACGATGGCGCCACCGGCAAGACGGTCTACCTTCGCACTACCCCCACCATCGTGCTTTACGTCGTACTACGCTACTCGACCGAGCGACACCTTCCCTTTTTTTGAATATGCGCAAACGCGTTCGACACTTTTTCAAAGATTTTCAAACTTTTCTTATGTTCCTTTTTTTTTCTTTGGTAGAATTTATAGGGTAATTTTTTAAATGTTAATTTGTTTATAGATACTGACACACGTGTGTGCGTTTTCATTTACAATAGCCATACGAGTGAATATTAGTTTTTTAATATCATTAATCTCTTTCAACGTATTAATCGTTATTAATTTGACTCGTGGACGTCACGTCGTTCGTCCAGAAAATTCAAAGTATCGCCAAGACGACGTGCCGAGCCGTTGCGTCGAAAGGTGAGTGTTCTCGGAACGGATAAAGGAGGATCGCGATATTCGCCGTAACGAATTCGATTTTTTTTCTTTTCTTCTGTTCTGGCAAGTATTTCTTTGTTAATAAACGAAATGTATTTTCTGCTTACCTGTCCCACATTGATTGAAAATGGACAAAATATTGCTAAGCAAAAAATTTCCTTTCAATATTAAGAGTATTTGTCCCTGAAGAGGTTAACGTTGTTTCTATTATTTACTCGTTGCGTAACGTAGTTCATCGAACGGTTATATCGTTGCAAAAGAAAACTGTTGTGTTACCGCAATGATGTAATAGCATAGCATACGATCGAACATTTAAATTACGCTCCGTGCGCGCGTCTACTCGGGAAATCTGATATACATCTAACGTTTGATTCACGTGGTACACGATTTTTAAAATGGATTTAAAAAAAAAAACTGTTAGAAATAAACATTTTTAATACGTACGTATTGCTGCAGGTAATTTTTAATTCCATTCGATTGGTAACACTGGCATTAAATCGATTAATAGTTTATAAAAGTGATTAAACTTTTGGTTTTATTTGTTATGTATTTTTTATTCTTGGTTTTGAATTATGTACTTATAGCTTTATATATTTGTTATTCAACGAATGAATTGTTATTAAACTTTTATTTCATGTTGAAATGAATGAATTTAATTATGTATCTGATTTTTGGTTTATTTTCGCTTTGCACGGTTTTATATATAAAAAATCACGATAAGTGTATTCGATTTGCGACACGAACGATCCAAGGAACAATGATTTAGTATATCATCGTAATTCTACTCTTTAGTCGAACGTAATAGATTTGAAAAGTTGGAATGGTCAAAGCAACCATTTTTTTAAAAAGACGCGTTTATTCATTCTTATCATCACCGAATCTAAATGAGCCACCGAGCGTTCGATAAAATTTCATTTATTATTCTTTTATTATCTCGTATTCATTTACGATCGTTCGAGATAACAATTAAACTCGTACGACGATCGCGTAGAGTGGCACGTTCGAATTATCATCGCGTGACTTGACTTCGGCAGTAGTGAAAGCAAACATGGAGCCAATCGCTCGTCTCGTGAAAGTAACTATCCCGAATTATTTGGCTGGATTACCTATTCCAGATACGATAACAGGATGGTTTCGACTTGGTGGTAAGAAATATTAACCCCTTTTTTGATTATAAGTCGACATTTCGTCGATCATTTCCCTCGAGTGTGACAAAACCTTTCGCAAGAGTGACCGTGCAGTATGGCATTCGAGACTCGACTCGACAATTAAAACTACATTACGGTGAGAAAATGGACTTGAAGCGATGTTTTATGATTTGATTTTTCAGTGAGCGATTGGGCAGCTTTAATTCCACCTACGGCTTTAATGGCCGGTATCGGTTATATGTCCTATAAAGCGTTTTGTCCTCACGCTAAACCTAAGGTAAGTTAGCTACCTGTTACAATATTATGAAGGACGTTACAAGATGATAATATGCATTTTATATGCGACCTGTATCATTTAACGATTATGCAAGCTCATATTTTTTAATATCTCTCGGACTATGTCCGGAACGAACAGTCGCGACGGCATAAACCGAAGATCGATTAAACTTTACTAGTTTTTAAATTAGTCTTTTATGGAATAAATTAATTCGTTAACTACAACGTTATTGTAAAAATATTTGTTTCTTTATTATTGGGACAAAAAATTTTTATGCTCTTGCTGCCAGTACGACTATAGTTTATCACAATGGTGTTTTTGTTTTAGCCATGTGGTATGGTAAATCTTTGCATAAAGAAAGATGTTAATAAGGTAGTGGATATGGTCGATGTAGAAGATATAACAGAGAAGGCTGTATTCTGCCGGTGCTGGAGATCACAAAATGTAAGTTTCTATATATATATTTTTTGGGTCATTTATAGTTTGCCTAGAATTTCTTAAATATTCGTGTTTATAAAGTGTAGCTTTTACATTTGACCTAGTTTAAATACATCCAAGAATCTGATTATGAAACTAGCGTTATGTAACAGATGCAATGTTATTTTTTGCCTATAAATCTTTGTTGGTTTTATGAGATATTATAAAGCCAACAAAGATAACCTATTTCCAATGATCGATATAAAAATTAACATAAGACTTGTAACGGTAATATTTATCTGTTCCAGTGGCCATACTGCGACGGTTCTCACGGAGCACATAATAACGAGTTCAATGATAATGTTGGTCCACTGGTTGTGAAGAAACAGAATTAAACTTGTGCAGCCAGTTATTTAAATACCAGTGATGTATACGCACGGCCCTGCCCAATATTGTCAGTGTAAAAAGAGATTTTTAAAGGTATGGAATAGTTATTCCATGTCCCGAAGCATAAGCCGCTCATTTTACTGTAGATAGTACCTTATTGTACGCCAAGGGTTTATAGAAATGGTTAATCATTGAAAATTAAAGTATGCATGTTATTTACCTGATCGTTGAATGGACATAAAATGGTTTATAAATAAATACACTTTACAGACAGGCATTGATACTTATACATACGTTAATAATTAGCTTACGGTTTCCTATCTTATTATTCCTAAAGCATGTAAATAAATTTTGCAATTAGAATACATTTGGGGAACTACGATTTTAATAAAATATATCTTCTACAAAAATAACAGCGGTTTATTATCCTCAAAATATGTACATCTATAAAGCACGCGACAGAAAAAAGCGATGTTATTTCGCCCGTAGCATGACTACCGTCATCTTTTCTTAATACTAAATCATTGGTTAGTTCTTTCAAAGAAATTATCATGTTTTCATCGGTCTTACGCTCCTAGCACCTGCCGTTCACATTTAACGTACATTTGGTGTATAATAATAGTTAATACATAAAACTGTATGAAATAATCTTTCACTTTAAGAATATTCTTCCTTCTAACGTACTTAATACTTTAATAATACGGTAAAAATGGCTCTCTTTGAAGAGAATTACGGTGATATGACTTGCGTAGGAAATAGTATGAAAATATTGAAATGTACATCCGTTGAACCGATCCTTCCAGACCGGTGTACGTTTGCTATATATCACAGATTTTTAAAACTTCATAAATCTCACGATAACAGCAACACGATTCGTGAGTTACTTTACGATTCTGCGTATTCTCTGCAAATAACTCTATCGGACGATATCCTTGCTCTTCTCGAATCAGAGCTGCAATAAACAAAAGACACAAATATAAATTGGTTTATATCACAGAGACGAAAATGATTCCTCGGCATACCTCGAAATGTCTCAGATCGTTCGTATCGAATTCCAATTCGTTAACCAACAATTCTCGACGTCCGTATCTATGTCTAGAAAGAAAAATACAATATTTAATTACTTATCTATACATTATTCCAAGTACATAAGATAACAACCGTATGAATCATGCTCTTACTCGAGATATTGCTTCCATACGACCATGCTAATATATCCAATAGCGATCGCAACGAGAAACGAGATTGCCGTTACCAGTGCAATAATACCAGACGGCATACTTTTATCTTTGCTTCCATCGTTAGATTCTTTACTCTTCTCACTTAATTCTGCCTGTTGTAAATTTCCCAATCCCTCCACTGCCATTTTACCGTTTCCATTTTTTGTCTGGTTATTGTTTAAAACAATACTAGCATTGGTAGTAACGCTGGTAACGACAGTAGGAGTAGAAGTGGTAGTATTCTTTACAATCGTAGTTGCAACAGTTGCATTGGTGGTCTCTGCAAATACTAACAATAATCATTTTCTTAGTTGAGACTCATCCTAAACTAGTACGGTAGAACCTCGATTATCCAAGTGATATACTATCTCCACTCGTAATTGCATACTCCCAAACGAAAACTTTTCCTTACCACAATAGTGATAAGGAAACTCAGACGAAATGCAATTGTACTCAGTTTTGTATATTAAAAAATGTGCAATTTGACTGTTACAAAACTATGGAATTTCTAAATGTATAATAAAGAAAGCAAAACCTTTTAATACCAATATCCTTCTTTTGTTGTAAAAAGAAAAACGTATTATCTTTCTCAAAATATGGTTTGGTCTTCTCTATTACTTCGAATAACGAAGGTTCTACTGTACTTCTATTAAAAACAATATATATATTTGTTTCGCATACTCAACGTAGTTGTTTCCGTTACATCGTCCAAATGTGGAGGAAAAGTCTTGTACATCGTTAAATTTAATCGCGCTACTACATCGCTGGGCATATTTGCGATACTTTTAACGTCCGTGGTGACCGGAAAAAATTTCGGTGGGACGAAAGTGTCGGAAGTTGTTCTATCGGTGGTGGTGGGGTTGGTTGTTGTGCTTTTAATCGTGACCACCGGCAAGGTTGACATCGTTCCTTGAGAAAATAATAAAACGATCATTATTCATGAGAAATTATTCGTCGGATCGATAGGAAATTCATTTATCTAAAGTGCTACCAGCGGACGTAGTAGTTTCTTTCGGTGTTTCGATCGCAACAACGTCCTTCTCGTCCTCGTCAGGCGGATTGACACAGCATTGATTCAAGTTAGCCTGTTCGCCGGAAAAGTTGGCTACTTTTTGCGTCACGACTTCTTCCTCGGTCACGGGTGTCGTTTCCTCGGTAGGCCTCGTTATACTTCGAGTAACATTTTCCACCGATGACGTAGTTTTTCCATTCTCTGCCGTTGACGACGTTATGGACGAGCTTTTTGCTGTTTAAAAATACATTAAAATTCATGAAAAACTAGCATTATAATAAAAATAATCTCATATGCTTAATTAAGTTCGCACCTTGCTCCTTCGACGTATCATCTTTCTGCTGATCTCTTTCCAACGTCAAATTATTCCTCGTAACGCTTCTACTCTGTTTTTCGTCCGCCTTGGGAGATTCCTTAGTTTGATTATTATTTTTCAGTGCGCCCACGGGCGATTCGTTTTGTAAATTCGCCGTGTCAGCTAGGAATACTTCGACCGTGAAGACAAAGTTCACTAAAGGGGATACAAAGATCACGTAGCAAAAATCAATTGAAAGAGATTGAATTAGATCATCCATAGAGTTTAATTTGATTGATAAAACTATGACATTGAGACACACGATTCCTCGTACTATAATTCTATTGAAATTTACATCAGCTTTTGTTGGAATAAACATTTTTCTTTCCCTTACCAGAGATGCATAATGCGAGTAGGACGGTCAACGATAACTGGAACATGATTCTTGATCTTCCACGTTTACCAAATTACGATGATCTTCTTTGTCTCTTACCGCTTTATCAACTGCCGTTTTTATCTCGATGCTATATATCTGTAACAAATAGCACGCTATCGTAGAACACTTGGGATTTTTCTATTAAACATACCGCGTGTGATACTTGGTAAGGTATTTTCACGGTCACACGAGTCTTTTTCCTCGTAAGTTTATCGGATAGCGACGTTTGTAGGCCTTCGAGGTCACCGGTTATACGATCGATCTGTATTTATTAATAAAGAATTATGTTCGTCTCTATACTCCCGTCGACTAGACAAATTTCTTTCTTTATTCGATGTTCTTCTATTTTTTTTTGAAATTTTTCGAATACCGTGACGTTTTCCTCGAAGAATTCTTAACTTAGTTCCTACCTAGGCTTTACGTACGTTGGTCGAACAAGAAGGGAACGCGCAATGATCTATTATCAAGGAAAAGAAAAGGCTCTGATGGCATAGTTCGTACACAATACGTATACCGTATTACTGGTGGAGGTAAGAGATAACAGCCGGTTAAGTATCTTCAAAATATTCTTTATCTTTTATCGCCATCTTTGTTTTCTCTGTGTTACGTTGATTAGAGAAAACTCTGAGAGTAGCTTATACTTATTCACGTATGTAAGTACAGCTGAAAATCATTACAACGGTTAAGAGGCGTCATTCCTTGTTATAAGCTAATATTTCTTTATTGACTTCCATGATCGCCCTGGAAAGCTTAAAAAAGCACGTGCCGCTTGTCTAGCATGATTATGCAATTCACCCAACTGTTTTATGTTTTCTACCGGAACGAGCTACGATAAACATTTTCGTGTAATTAACACGTTCTATGCCAAGGTGTATATTTCGCCGTCATACCACATCATGTGTACCTAAAACGCTATAAAGTTTAATACAGGGTGTCCAAAAAGTTTCAGACCAAACTTATACTATGCAAAAGAAGTTTATATATTATTTATGTCCGAAAATGCTTTATTGAAAAGATGTAACTTGAATGAGTTGATTTATAAAAATGTGTTCAAAATGCATTTTCTATTATTTCCAATACAGTTAGAACATTTGAAAGGGTTCAGCAATCACTAATTCGACGAATGGTGGCCTACATTCTTGCAGAGGGAGGGATTTTCGAACATCTCTCTTATAACTGCCACAATAAATTACAAATATCTTTTCAATAAAGCATTTTCGGACATAAGTTTATATGACATTTTTTTGTCACCTATTTCGCCTCAGTAATATGTAGTATAAGTTTAGTCCCGAACTTTTTAGGACACCCTGTATATCTGCGAAATTTGTCTAGTTTCATAGTAAACTTATTTTTGTGATATAACAAAGAAATTCGTTTGGTAATGAAAAAACACAAGAATAATAACGAAAGAAATATAATTTTTCGTAAGAATGAGTTTAATCGTGTATCTAAAACGGTACACGTATCAGGGAACGTGTTAAAATTGGTTTTTTGAATATATCGATAATTCGAATAAAAATTCGAACGAAAGTTGAGTTATCATTTGTAGAAATACTCGTGACCTTGATTTTAGTGCATCTCCGAAAACAATATTCCGCGTATACATTATCGATTAAACTTCCTGATTACTTATAATTTCCGCGTTTCGCGCAATATTTCCCGCCATAATTACATGCGAAATTCCTTCCATTATCACGTAACAGATACACGCGATCTCTGCGCGTTTTAATTCATTAAGTCAGGTATTCTATCTTTTTACTCTCTTTTAATGATAATTAAAAAGATATTTGAATTTATAAATATTCTTCTACGGCAGTGGTTCTTAACCGGTGTTCCGCGGAACACTGGTGCAGATTAAACTTGGAGAAAATTTTCCGTTCAAATTTGGAAAAAGGTGAACAATTAAAATGGTTATTAAAACGAAAAAGTAAAAGTCATTATTTTTAGTACATACCTAGAAAAGATATATACAGTTTTATTTTCCGACCGTGTTCCGCAAAAATTTTGCAAAATTATAAATGTTCCGTGATTTTGTAAAGGTTAAGAACCCCTGTGAAAGGAAAAACAAATTTTCCGGACTATTGCAAGAGAACAAAAAGGTAGTTCTGTACAGCTAATCAGGTGAGTCATGAACGGGAAACACACGCGTCCTTCTTTTACGCGTATCCAAAATCACATTCTCATTAGCGAATTCCGAAGAACGAGAAATATATAATCTTCGAATATTTCTTCTTCGCCCTCTTTTGCATAAGTATAATGACAAAAAGTTAACGGGTATATCACTGTGAAAGGAATTAAAAATCCGTTGAGGATAAAGAAAGAAATTCTTACTTCCGAATTCTTTTGGAAATACACTCTTCGAAAGATTGACGATAAAATTCGATGTTGATCCGTCCTCCTCACATGTTCCGTAGCACGAGTAGAGATGGAAATAAGCGAAGGTAAAAAGGAAAGGCGCGAGACATTACTTCTTTCTCGATGCAAAAGCAATCGCGAACTAAACGTCGTGGAACCACGAGAGCATCGACGTCCTCGTCGACGAGAATCAGAGAGGGGAGAGAATGTTAGACGCCGCGTGTCCACTTCGCACGTAACGTACACACAAAAAACCTATACGTATGCGTATGACGTATATTTCTACAGACGACATGCACCCTCTCCCTTTGAAACGCATTTCTCGAGATAGGTGTATATATATATATATAACCTCAACGTTCTTTACAAATATAATATATACGTTATTTAATCTTTTAACTGGGTAATTTCCCGAGCTGTAAACGTAAATATGTATAATTTCTTTCAAATAAAAAAATAATAGAAAGTTACAAAGAGAGAAGATTTTTTTAGATAAATCCATAAAATAATCGACAAAGAATATGTAAGTGTATTATTACTTTTTCAGTAAAAATGAAAAACCAATGATATCTATTTTGTTTTTTTCATAGGCATAATTAAACGTTTATGACGAGTTATAACTCGTCTTCCCCAGTTAAAAGGTTAATAAACTTTGATATAGTTCAAAGCATTTATGTATCCCTTTAACTTTTGCCAAAAAGTATATACTAATTTGTCACGCATGCGCAGAATACGCATAACGCATGCGCAGTTTGATATAATGAATAACCTCACTTATTAATATATATTTTGGAAAGAATATATAATAGTGTATAACGTCATTGCAATGCTTATTGAATAAAAAGAATAATTTTATCTTATTCCATGAACATGATTTTGAACATTTGACAAAACATATTTCATTGTAACATAACCTTTATTTAAAGTATCCAGGCAATACAGACGCTTGTATAAAGTTTGCGCATATACATATATTAGAAGCCAGGAGAAATACATGAGAAGAACAATAGGATTTAGCGGTCTAGTATATGTATATAGATGTTTGTGATATAGCTGGTAAATTTTTTATTGAAATAGCCACTACAATTTTACACATTTACAATATGAAAAATTATAATTACAAAATTACATTTATTCTTCGTGCTCGTTACATAAATAACGTAGAAAAATCAAATTCAAAATATCTATTCCTTTATCCCTTTTTCAAGATGGCAGACGATTATTGGTAAGGGCGAACAAGTGGGGTACGAGAGACCGATTCGAGGGGGGTATATGCAAAGTGGTTGACAAAAGCAAAGGAATATAAAGGTATATAATCTACGATACCTTTATATATATTTCATTTCGTTATATGTACTAGTGTAATTCAACGCGACGCCTACGTTACGAGAAAGTAAATAAGCTTCTGGGAGCTTAAAGACGTCATCTTTCAGATTTGGAAGTAGGCTACAGAAATATAAGATTTTCTATTGCATATGTATAAGGTACATATCTATGATAATGTAGTCCTGACAATAAAAAAATGTAGAAGCACATAAATACTTCAAGCTATAATCTTTATTATAAGTGACTCTGACTTTTCTTTCTGAATTAAATACATACCTGATCTTTCTATACCTCGTTTACGCACGCCTATTTATTATTTTTATTTAGGGTGGTCGGTAACATGTTATACAACCCTGTACAATTCGGAATTGTTAATTCTGGATCGTGACTAGTATATTTTACTCGCTGCTACATGCATGTTCCTCAATGAAATAACTTTAAAAAATAATTATTGATTTTGAGAAGTCTGATTACATATATTATATTTAATACGAAGCTATGAACACCATTATTTTTCCCAAAGGCACAGTAAACTTATACGTAGACAAAGCCTTATATGGAGAATAATTGTCATATAAATTTTAAATTCATTTTTTTTTTTTTATTATAGGATAGTCGTTTCGAAGTTACTTATTTGATTTAAAAAGAATTACCGAGAACGCTATATAAATGCACTTTTCAGACTAGCTGAAATTCGATCATTTTTTTCCTTTATAGTGAAAAATATGAATGATCCTCTACTTTTAATGCTCAAAGCGGAGCAACGATGATTCAGCGACAATTAAGAAATCAACGTTTAATACTGCTTCGCCAAAAGCTTTCTTTGAATTGATCGCCTAAGACCTTTAATAATGAAAACTTGTATCAACGAATGAAGGTTAAAGATACAATGATACGGGAATACCTACGAAATCGCTATGATGGTGCAATTTGTAATCTTGCAGTGATTTACCAAAATGTATTTGTATATATCAGATTTGACTCTAAGCTGGTCAGAGATGTCATTTTCTTCTTAAATCCACTACTTCAACGTGTAAATCCGGATCTATTTTACAATGTTTTGTTTTCTAAAAATGAAATAGGTGTAAAGGAATTATTATAAATATATAAAGATCATAGTTATATAATACCGACCATATAAAGCGGAGGCTCCGTTGGATGAGGGTGAAAACCTGTTTTTCTGCAGTTAGCTATATAGTGTAGACCATAATCCGGAGTCAAATTAAAAAATAATACCCTACAAAATCAAGTTGAGAATATTAATCTATGTGCAAATAAACTGGACATACAGTTAATAACCTTATTTTCTTACTCATCATATTTGTGGGAACAGACTATAGCAATTGCTTCTGCTATCATGAGTTGATAGGAGCAATGGGTATGAAGGTCCACGCTAGATAAAAATGCAGTCTGCGTAGGATGTGTCTGTAAATTATTTGATATTTTGATTATCGCATTGAACTTCAGAATATATTACAAAAATATACATATACATACGTGTATCCAACCAAGTGTAATTAAGTTATGGTAATCTTGATAGTCAAAAATATCCTTTTCATTAAGCGTTGAACAAGAATCTGGAGTACCAGTTTGTTGCGGTATTAGTAAATGAGTGACTAACAATTCATTTAATTCTAATTTTCCTGCAAGTATGCCACACGTTTCATTATTACTTATTGTATTACTGTGTGCTATCATATGAAAATGGTTTAGCAATTTGTCTGGCACAATAATATTACGTAATCCAACACTGGCGCTCGGACGCGCTGTTGGCTTTGTCGAGCGATCCACCATAGGTATGCCCCTAATAAATATTGTTGATATTTCAATCATATTATATACACATATACGTATTAATATATGTGACATAAATAAAACTTACTTATCCTTGGAAGGCTGAACTTTGTCATCTGTAGGAATGCTTGTTTGTGGTTTAGGAATTGGTATGGGTAACTTCATAAATTTGGTGTCATCGGGTGTCACGATAGATGTATTCGCAGTTTTTTTAGCAGCTATTGCAGTCTCCAATGCTGCCAATTTCTTTCTTCTTTCTTCTTCTTCTTCTTCTTCTTTTAATCTACATAAATAATATTTTTATTAAGTATTGCAATTCGAAATAAAATACTTACGCTATACCTACCTTTCTTCTTCTTCTCTTTTTAATCTTTCCTTTTCAGCTTTTTCAGCTTCCTTCATTTTCTCCAAAGACTCATCGAACAAAGCTTGATAATGTTTCAGTAATTTCCGTTTCAATTCCTCAGCTTTTGGAATAACTTCTCGTAATTTTTGCTTATTCAATGCTTTTTCTTCTGGAGGTATCATAGGGTATTGCTTGTGCTCTCTAATTTTTTCTAAAAAAATCCTACAAAAGCTTTCTTTTAAATCATTGATAATTCTTTTGTACTATAAATCTGATTACATGTGCTAGCCTCACGTTATAAATCTCATGTATAACCGATATGCCGATTCGTAATTTTGTTCCTTGACATATACATCAGCCTGAATAAGCAATTGTTTTCCAGTACAAAAGTATCTATAAATCATACGACATAATGTTATTAAATGCCAAACTCCTTGTCTTATTGAATATTATATCTGAATACTTCAGTTACCTATATATGGGAATATCTTGATGTACTTGCACTTCGGAAGCATCCTTTGAGATATTTTTCAAACGTGTCTCTGGATCTACAATCCCCATTGTTTTAGCAAAATACTGTGCGGTAGGCTTACTTTCCAACTTCTCCTTCTCCATTTTAGTAAGCTTAGGTTACCTTGGATTACCTTTCAATAAATTCTGTCAACCTCCAGTAGTAGTTTGTTAGCACTTATTAGGCATATATACGAAACGATTGCAAAATAAAAATGGGAGAGAAATACGTATATACAATTATAAGTATTGTGAACAATTATCGATACACGATACAATCGACGAAAAATTAAAACGATCGTCAAAGTATTCCAAAGTAGTAAAATACATTATAGCAAGAGAATTTAAAAAAAATCGAAAAGATACGAACGGACACAAGTGTAAGAAATATATGTCAACTTAGATAAATTGAATGATACAGCTTCTGTTATCAAGTGGCATAGGAAAAATATAATATAGATCTGACCAGGGTGTTGTAACTCAATGCATAAGCATAGGAGCCTTATTTAACGTAGTCTCCGCAGTTCACGCTTGCGCATTGTGGAAAATAATCAACTGGAGGGCAGCACTAACGAACGCAAAGCTGCCAACCGTGTTTATTGCTTCTGTTCGTATAGTAACTAGCCTGCCGAGGTCGAGATCCCCGAGTAGAAGTGTAGTCCCCGAGAACGAGTGCAGTCCCCGCTAGCCCCTTAAACCTGTTAACCCGTTAGCCTTCTAAGCCCGCGATCCGGCTAATTGGAAGGGGCACATAAGATACATACATGTTAAAAAAGCCGCCTGTTTAATAAATAGTGAGATAGATTCATTCTTCGAAATTATTATTTTTTTATTTTACTTTTAATTATATTTGGGTATCCTATAACCAGATAAATTCGTCAATGGATATTAACTTGCTGAACAGAAGAATGGTTCGTGAGGAAAATGGTTTACATAAAAGAACGGATTCATTTTAACTACAGCGCGCTACTGCTCGTGCACTATTACGCGATAACTGTTGTCTACTAGTATGTTTAGGTGAATAAATGACAATAATTTGATTATTAATTACCATCCTATAATTATAGAAAGAAAAAATTAACAAAAAAAGTCTCTTCTTTACGAATATGCAAGTCGCGTTTCGATAGTAAGACCAGTTCGGAAGTTACAACAGTTTAAATCTTAAGATTCATCTCAGCATAAAGTGCAATATAATAATATGTTATTATTTATTTTATGTGTATTTGAATAATATTTAAGTATCGTATTTATTTACAATAAGAATTATTATACATTATAACAAAAGTGCGTCCGATGTATTAAAAGTTATAATTATTCTATGATTTATATTACTTTCCGACTATTTGTAAAAATGTACATATATAAAATTGATATAAATAAACAAAAATAAGATACATTGCAAAAAATACTGGAATTTTTAATTGAAACCATGAATTAACCATCCAATTCCCTTATTTGTTCAACTTCTCGAGTTATTGCCTTTTGACGAAAACTCCATCAATGGAGAAAGTATCAGGAGAACATGAGCTACAAGGAGGAATTCGGATTTCAAGACCCACCTCTTCAAATAGTATGCTTTCCTGGTAGAAATCCCAGTTTACGGGGAATTTGCCGAATCGCTGAGAATCGAGAAAGTATCATGAGAACGTGAGCAGCAAGAAAAAATTCGGATTTCACGTGCCACTTCTTCAAATAGTATGCTTTCCTGGTAGAAATCTCAGTTTACGGGGAATTTGCCGAATCGCTGAGAATCGAGAAAGTATCATGAGAACGTGAGCAGCAAGAAGAAATTCGGATTTCACGTGCCACTTCTTCAAATAGTATGCTTTCCTAGTAGAAATCCCAGTTTACGGGGAATTTGCCGAATCGCTGAGAATCGAGAAAGTATCATGAGAACGTGAGCAGCAACGAGGTATTCGGATTTCACGTGCCACCTCTTCACATATTATGGTATCCTGTTAGAAATCCCAGTTTACGGGAAAATGTTCCGAAAGCGTTCGTGAGAACATTGGCAGCGCCATCTAGCGGTGGAGAAAAGAGGCAAAATTTGATGATTTTTCAGAGGGGTCTTTAACAAATTCTCCTGGTCGCTATAATTAACCGATTCTTATGAACGATACCTTGTTGGAAAGCTAAAAGAACGGGCTACAAAATGGCTATTATAGAATTTTTATAATACGTCACTTTCAGTCTCTAAATCGCACTTAAACTTTTCAAATGTAATTTCTATGACGATGCTAACGCTAATAATAAAATTTGTTATAGCTATCTTATAGCTTGTTCTTTTAGCTTTCCGACGAGCTATTGATCGTAGAAATCGATCAAGAAATGTGATCAAAAATAATTTTTAAAGTAAATCTCTCGAAAGTCGATAAAACAGGGTCTTAATTGCACGCTGGCGCCATCTAGCGGTGGAGACAAGAGGCAAAATTTGATGATTTTTCAAGGGGGTCTTTAACAAATTCTCCTGGACGCTATAATTAACCGATTCTTATGAACGATACCTTGTTGAAAAGCTAAAAGAACGGGCTACAAAATGGCTATTATAGAATTTTTATAATACGTCACTTTCAGTCTCTAAATCGCACTTAAACTTTTCAAATGTAATTTCTATGACGATGCTAACGCTAATAATAAAATTTGTTATAGCTATCTTATAGCTTGTTCTTTTAGCTTTCCGACGAGCTATTGATCGTAGAAATCGATCAAGAAATGTGATCAGAAATAATTTTTAAAGTAAATCTCTCGAAAGTCGATAAAATAGGGTCTTAATTGCACGCAGGCGCCATCTAGCGGTGTAGAGAAGAGGGAAAATTTCATGCATTTGCAAGGTTTCCTTTAAAACACTTTTCTAGTCGTAATAATTAACCGATTCTTATGAACAATACCTTGTTGGAAAGCGAAAAGAACAAGCTATAAGATAGCTATAACAAATTTTATTATTAGCGTTAGCATCATCATAGAAATTACATTTGAAAAGTTTAAGTGCGATTTAGAAACTGAAAGTGAGGTATTATAAAAATTCTATAATAGCCATTTTGTAGCCCGTTCTTTTAGCTTTCCAACAAGGTATCGTTCATAAGAATCGGTTAATTATAGCGTCCAGGAGAATTTGTTAAAGACCCCCTTGAAAAATCATCAAATTTTGCCTCTTGTCTCCACCGCTAGATGGCGCCAGCGTGCAATTAAGACCCTGTTTTATCGACTTTCGAGAGATTTACTTTAAAAATTATTTCTGATCACATTTCTTGATCGATTTCTACGATCAATAGCTCGTCGGAAAGCTAAAAGAACAAGCTATAAGATAGCTATAACAAATTTTATTATTAGCGTTAGCATCGTCATAGAAATTACATTTGAAAAGTTTAAGTGCGATTTAGAGACTGAAAGTGACGTATTATAAAAATTCTATAATAGCCATTTTGTAGCCCGTTCTTTTAGCTTTTCAACAAGGTATCGTTCATAAGAATCGGTTAATTATAGCGTCCAGGAGAATTTGTTAAAGACCCCCTTGAAAAATCATCAAATTTTGCCTCTTGTCTCCACCGCTAGATGGCGCCAGCGTGCAATTAAGACCCTGTTTTATCGACTTTCGAGAGATTTACTTTAAAAATTATTTTTGATCACATTTCTTGATCGATTTCTACGATCAATAGCTCGTCGGAAAGCTAAAAGAACAAGCTATAAGATAGCTATAACAAATTTTATTATTAGCGTTAGCATCGTCATAGAAATTACATTTGAAAAGTTTAAGTGCGATTTAGAGACTGAAAGTGACGTATTATAAAAATTCTATAATAGCCATTTTGTAGCCCGTTCTTTTAGCTTTCCAACAAGGTATCGTTCATAAGAATCGGTTAATTATAGCGACCAGGAGAATTTGTTAAAGACCCCTCTGAAAAATCATCAAATTTTGCCTCTTTTCTCCACCGCTAGATGGCGCTGCCAATGTTCTCACGAACGCTTTCGGAACATTTTCCCGTAAACTGGGATTTCTAACAGGATACCATAATATGTGAAGAGGTGGCACGTGAAATCCGAATACCTCGTTGCTGCTCACGTTCTCATGATACTTTCTCGATTCTCAGCGATTCGGCAAATTCCCCGTAAACTGGGATTTCTACTAGGAAAGCATACTATTTGAAGAAGTGGCACGTGAAATCCGAATTTCTTCTTGCTGCTCACGTTCTCATGATACTTTCTCGATTCTCAGCGATTCGGCAAATTCCCCGTAAACTGAGATTTCTACCAGGAAAGCATACTATTTGAAGAAGTGGCACGTGAAATCCGAATTTTTTCTTGCTGCTCACGTTCTCATGATACTTTCTCGATTCTCAGCGATTCGGCAAATTCCCCGTAAACTGGGATTTCTACCAGGAAAGCATACTATTTGAAGAGGTGGGTCTTGAAATCCGAATTCCTCCTTGTAGCTCATGTTCTCCTGATACTTTCTCCATTGATGGAGTTTTCGTCAAAAGGCAATAACTCGAGAAGTTGAACAAATAAGGGAATTGGATGGTTAATTCATGGTTTCAATTAAAAATTCCAGTATTTTTTGCAATGTATCTTATTTTTGTTTATTTATATCAATTTTATATATGTACATTTTTACAAATAGTCGGAAAGTAATATAAATCATAGAATAATTATAACTTTTAATACATCGGACGCACTTTTGTTATAATGTATAATAATTCTTATTGTAAATAAATACGATACTTAAATATTATTCAAATACACATAAAATAAATAATAACATATTATTATATTGCACTTTATGCTGAGATGAATCTTAAGATTTAAACTGTTGTAACTTCCGAACTGGTCTTACTATCGAAACGCGACTTGCATATTCGTAAAGAAGAGACTTTTTTTGTTAATTTTTTCTTTCTATAATTATAGGATGGTAATTAATAATCAAATTATTGTCATTTATTCACCTAAACATACTAGTAGACAACAGTTATCGCGTAATAGTGCACGAGCAGTAGCGCGCTGTAGTTAAAATGAATCCGTTCTTTTATGTAAACCATTTTCCTCACGAACCATTCTTCTGTTCAGCAAGTTAATATCCATTGACGAATTTATCTGGTTATAGGATACCCAAATATAATTAAAAGTAAAATAAAAAAATAATAATTTCGAAGAATGAATCTATCTCACTATTTATTAAACAGGCGGCTTTTTTAACATGTATGTATCTTATGTGCCCCTTCCACTTAGCCGGATCGCGGGCTTAGAAGGCAAACGGGTTAACAGGTTTAAGGGGCTAGCGGGGACTGCACTCGTTCTCGGGGACTACACTTCTACTCGGGGATCTCGACCTCGGCAGGCTAGTTACTATACGAACAGAAGCAATAAACACGGTTGGCAGCTTTGCGTTCGTTAGTGCTGCCCTCCAGTTGATTATTTTCCACAATGCGCATGCGTGAACTGCGGGGACTACGTTAAATTGCCAAGGTGGTGGGGGTAAGGAGTGTCCACACCCTGGATCTGACAGACAACAAGAACTTTGTTGTCTCCTTATCATTTTTATATCACGCACGACGTTACCGGCAATTCGACGGACACCGAGGGTGCGTGAACGCAGCCCGAATGTAGTGCTAAAAACACGAAGAATAGATATATCTATTCTTCGTGGCTAAAAATGATAGTAAAATCATAGACGAGGTATAAAATAAACCGGACATAAAATTTAAATTTTTATCCCACGATCCTAGGACTTCGTCCCGTTATCGCATGCGACACTAAAATGGTAAGGGGGCCTCGAAACCCCAGGACCGTGGCACAAAAATTTACATTTCATGTTAGGTCTATCTATAAATTGCAAGTACATAATATCGATTACTCAGGTTTTATTACATGGAAATTGTAAAAAAACAGTTCAGACATTTTAATAGACTTTTAAATTAACCGACATGTATAACAACTATATTCTATATTCTTTCTCCAGCTGTTATAAAATACAAACAAAAGAATTGCCACGATATTAGTTATGAATGAAATTGTGATCATTTGAATTGTGAAGCTTAAAAATGAATTTAAAATCTTTCTATATGATTGGCCCAAGAATTCATCATCATTGAATATTGCCACCAATCGTTATACGTTATTGTACATGTAAAATGTGACAAGCCAATAAACTTCGATCTTTATATAATGTTCATGCCCACTTCGTTCATTCAAAATTTTAAATATTTTAAGTAAATGTAGGCAAATACGATCATTGTTATCTGTATGACAGTTTGATGGATTTTCAAATATTTTTTTTACAAGAGTTTTTAATTCATTCGCATAAATCTTTTCAACGAAAACATAGTGCGAAGTATGAATGAAACAGCTGATCATTATATACTAATTGCGATTCGAAATAATTACGAACGTAACGTAACCCGTATAACAGATAAAGTTTCTTTATCTCTAAAATAACATTGACCTTTACTTGGACCTATATAAAGTGTCATACACACTGAACGTGTAATATCAAAAGATATGTACAGTGTGATCAATTGAAACATTGTGTTTTATAAAACATTATGACACTACAATCCAAATTTTTTTGTAATTTGAGACAAAGGTATTTATTGTATAGTCTAGTGTTTCTTTTGTTTTAATTCTGCATTTAAATTTTACACATATGCTATTTATATGGCTATTTCTCATTTGTTTCAGAACTCAGGTGCTATCTTCCAGATTATTTGTTGCTAATCATGTAAGAATTTATAAGCATACTTTTCATCAAAGAGACCAAACAGAAACAAATACAGAGGAGTCAAAAAATTACTTTAACACAAAATATGTAACTTGTTTTGCATTAGCTGCATCATTTTTAGGTATATGTTTTTATAATTTGTCTCAAAGGAAAGTGTATGCGATTAGTAAAACAAAGAACGTAGAATGTGGAAAACTGAGGGAGGACCTTAAGACTTATACGCTGGAAGAAGTGGGAAAACATTATGATAAAAAAAATGGTATTTGGGTAACTTATAAGGAAGGTGTATATGACATTACGGATTTTGTGGATAAACATCCCGGTGGGCCTTCCAAAATTATTATGGCAGCTGGAAGTGCTATTGAACCCTTTTGGACAATTTTTGCCAATCATAACACACCGGAGATCTGTGCTTTATTAGAATCCATGAGAATTGGTAATATATCTAAATTAGATGCTACATCCAATAGTAGTGATTTGAATGATCCATATGCTCATGAACCTTCTCGACACAAAGTTTTAAAGATTAATGGACATAAACCTTTTTGTGCTGAAACACCACCTTCCTTACTAATAGAGAGCTTTCATACGCCAGGGTGAGTATAAAGTGGCATGAAAAACAATTATGACCAATACTTCATTCATTTCAAGAGGTTCTTTTATTCTAGAGATCTATTTTATGTTAGAAATCACCTTCCTGTTCCTGAAATAGATTTAAAAACTTATGCAGTAGATATAGCTGTAGAAGAAGAAACAAAGAAAACACTAAATTTTGAAGCAATAAAGAAGTATCCTAAATATACAGTAACCAGTGCTATCATGTGTGGTGGAAATAGACGATCTGAAATGGCAGAAGTATTTTATTAATTATTACTCATATTAATTTACAATCAGTGATACATTTAAAAAGATTTATACAAGTATGTTCTTGAACAGGTAAAACCATTGAAAGGTCTTAGCTGGGGTGTAGGTGCTGTTGGTAATGCCACTTGGTCTGGAGCACGTTTGTGCGACGTACTGAATGATTTAGGAATAAATGAAGAGGATTATGATCATGTACAGGTACTGTTATTTGATAAAAACAAATTTTTTATGTTTTTCATTTTTTTTTAATGTGTTAGTTTGAAGGTCACGACGTAGATCCAGGAGGTATGCCATACGGAGCAAGTATTCCCATTAGTAGAGCCATGGATCCTAGAGCAGACGTATTGCTGGCCTATGAAATGAATGGTGAACCTATACCAAGAGATCATGGATTTCCAATCAGGGTAATTGTTCCAGGAGTTGTTGGTGCAAGAAATGTAAAATGGCTAGGTACAATTAATCTAAATTTAAATGGAACTCTCGAATTAGGTATAAAGATATAATTATTGTCCTTCATGGTGCAGATAGAATAATTATTTCGAAAACAGAGAGTCAATCGCAGTGGCAACAAGGCGATTACAAAGTTTTTTCACCAAATACTGATTGGGATAACGTAGATTTTTCAAAAGCACCAGCCATACAAGAAATGCCTGTAATTTCTGCCATTTGTAAGCCAGAGCAATTTGAAAATGTAAAAGTAAAAGATGGAAAAATAAATGTGAAAGGTATATAAATTTTATGAAAGTAACAATAAGTAGTAAAAAACTCTGATTATTTTAATATTTTTATAGGATATGCATGGTCCGGCGGAGGTCAGAAGATTGTTAGAGTCGATGTAACGAGCGACAAAGGAAATACTTGGCACACTGCTGATCTTACAGAGCAAGATCCTAATGCTAAAGTAGGTCGACATTGGAGTTGGACATTATGGACTATTAATCTTCCTGTTGATACAAAATCTAAGGATGTCGAAATATGGGCAAAAGCGGTGGATGCATCCCATAATGTGCAACCAGATACAGTAAAAAATATCTGGAATTTACGGGGTTTCCTATGCAATGCATATCATAGAGTAAAAGTTCAGTTAATATAGTGGCATTGTATCAATGTCTCTGTACAATTTTTTTTTTAAATAGTCTGTAATAAGTATTTTAGTACTTTGTACTATAGATTTATTATTACTTTAGAGTACGTACAATATTTTTTTTTATCAAGATTTTATGATCTACTTTCTTGTAATAAAACATTTTCAAATTCTTTACTATTTCTCTCCATAAAGTAATCACTGATACCCTCTAAAGTTACTTTGTGATACTTGTCATTATACACATCATAAAGTTCAAATGTAGACTCTGATATCACAGATTTTCCAAGGATTATAGCATAAGGATACCCTGTGGCTCGTGTATATAACACACGTTTACCTATTGTTAATTCTGTTCTGTCATCGAGTATTGCGTCTATGCCTAATCTATTTAAGATTTCATATATGGTTTCAACATAGGACACTGCAGCTTCTTCCTTGCTTCCTTTCTATAACACGTACACGAAGTTGTGATTCATTTCGTTTATAACATTTGTATTTTCTTTGAATTACCTTTGGTGGAATGATAGAAACTGTATAAGGTGCCAAACTCAAAGGCCATCTTAATTCTTCTTTGATTGAAAGAATTTCCACCGCTGCAGCCATAATACGACTTAATCCAATACCAAAGCAACCCATCACAAGTGGTTTTTCTATATTTTGATCCCTACACAATGCTTTCAATGGTGCAGAATATTTTGTTTCTAAAAGAAATGTGTGTCCAACCTACATATTTAAAGTACATATTAAGTATACACATTTTAATACATCTATAAATAACTAAATTTTTTATTCTTTAATTTTTGGTAAATACCTCAACAGCATTATGTTTGAGTAAGCTTTTCTTACAATGCGGGCACTCAGATTCCGTATGTATATTTTTGTTCGCATAATAATTACAAGATTGACAGGACAAAACAATATCTTCTCCAACTTCAGATAAATAATGATATTCGTGAGATAAGGAGCCACCGATAGATCCTGAATCTCCTTTGGCTATAGAAAATCATACATCGTAGCAAATACATTTATATTTCTCATCAAATTCTTATGAAATTTTTCATGCGAGCTTCAAACTACCTTTCGTATACTCGATGCCTATTTGTTTAAAAATTTTACCATAAGTGTCGCATACTAGGTTGTATGTATTTTTAGCATTATCTAAATTATCATCAAACGTATACAAATCTTTCATTATAAATTCTCTACTACGTAGTAAACCTAATCGTGGTTTCATTTCGTCCCTCCATTTGCTAGAAATTTGATACAATTTAAGGGGTAACATTTTTGAAGATATCGGTCCAAGTTTAGATAACACGTCGCATATACTTTCTTCGAACGTCTGCAATAGGGTTTATACTTGCTTGAAATCTTTAAATAACCCATTCTTGAATTACTACGTCAATTTAAATATTCCAGAAATGCTTACAGGGCTAAGAAGATACTCTTTCTCATATCTGTCTTTTACTCTGAACAATTCACTTTTATCAGGTTCGTATCGGTCAGTTTTTTTCCATAAATTTGTCGCCGTCAAGGCAGGTAATAGCATTTTTTGTGCTCCAATATTCACCATTTCTTGATCTATAAGTTTTGCTAGTTTATCCAAAACGCGGAATCCTAATGGCAATAGCACATGCATTCCTCTATTAACCGGTTTTATTATACCATTATTGATCATATTCTAAAATGGCAAGAGCTCGAAGTTAAAATAAATATAAAACAACCAAAAATATGGTAAAGTATACAAAAAAATAACGTACCACATAACCTTTCGAAACAATTTCGGATTTATCAATCGACTCAGAAAACGTAGGATTCGTTGACCGAAGTAATTGAGAAACCCTACTTATTTTGTTGCATCTTATATTCGCCATTGTCAATGAAATAAATAATATTAATAAACGATTCTAATATCACGGACTTAACAGAAAGACCGGCGAATTAGAGGTTAGGTTCGCCGATATACCATTAGACCAGCGGTTTCCAACCTGGGAGGGGCCAATATTTTGTAATAAAAAATTTATTTCACACCATAGTATGTACAAATAAATAAAACTTCATATCGTAACGTAAAAAAAATTGGGAAGGCGTGGAAAAATTTTTTTTTCGGGGAAGCCTAATATAAAGGTTGGAAACCACTGCATTAGACGCGCTAGGACTGCAAAATATGCGAAAGAAGTGTATCTACATCTATGCATGAATAAACCAATGATATATTCCATATAAATTCTGCTACGAGTCTACTCAGAAATTTGTCAATGAAATTCTGAGAGGGTCGTTTAAATTGTAGTCATTTTAAAAGATAGATTAAGGGGTCATGCTCATATTTAAAAATTTCTGTAAATATGAAATCTTGACAATATTTTCTGAAAGTTTCAAATCAATCCGGCAAAAATATATATAACAGATATAAAAAGCCTGTGGTGAATCGAAGGATGTTTTTCCGAAGCTTACAAGCTTGTTAATTACGGTTACATAGATTAAAAACCAACGATTGATCATATCTCTATTATTAATAAATATTTCTTTCGCAATAAAATTTATTTATGTTTATGAAGGTACACTTTATGTCATACACGAAACTTTTTTATGAAAAATCCTATAGTCTCCTAAAAAAAGAACATGACCATTTAAAGAAAACTTTAAATAATATTTAAATATTAAAGAAAGGAGAAAGATATATGTGAAGAAGAAGAGAATGAACCAGAGGACCATTTCTAGAATATATTGCTATATACACACTTTAATAACCAAAAACAAACATTACAGTAATAATATTGTTATTAATATAATATTATGTAATAATAGAATCGTTTATCAATCGTAGTGTAAACACTAAAAATCTTGCTTCCTCATTTTTTATTGGAAAGAACGACGCATCTCGCTTTTGCTCTCATTCATTAATAATATTAATTTATAATCGTCGCGTAATATTCCGGCGCTCGTGGGGTCCGCGCGATTTAAAATTCGATCGAGACTGTCCGCTTGCAAAAAGGGACAATTGTCGCGATTTCTTGTCGTAAGAGCAAGAAAAAAAAGAAGACGATCGATCGTGATCCGGATTTAATCCGATCCTAAAATCACACGAACCACACGAGAACGCACGGTCGATCGTGGCTCTGATGACGTTTACCTTAGTAATAATAAATATTATAGTGCAATATCTAAAAAATCTGTCTTTTTTATGCAACTTACACATTCAAATACAGTGTACTCGAAAAATTTACAATATTATTGCCCTTACAAACATTAAATCTCTATTCGAGCGGTGGTAAATCCGCGATCCCTCTCTCACACTCTCTCTTTCATATTTTTCCTTACTCTCTCTCTCTCATTCTTTCACCTTTCTTTTCGAACACACGCGTTCTTTATCTTTCTTTCTCACTTTCAATCATTTTTTGACTTTCTCTCTCTCTCGCTTTCGTCCTTTCATGCATCTTGCACATGCATCCTCTTTCTCTCTCTCTCTCAAACATATACACTCGCTCTTACTCTCTCTCTCTCTGACCGCTAAAAAAGAATGTTTTATTCAAGATCGTGAGTGCGTGTGAGAATATTCAAAGTGTACAGCTGATAGAGAATCGATTCCTAGTCCGTTTAATTAATCGTAGCGTCTTTAACTTCATTTTTTTTTTTTTCTAGTTTCTCCTCTCGTTTAAAGCTCTAGCTGCTCGAAGAATTCTTTTTCAGCGTGTCCCATTTTGTTGGTCGTGGACGATGATGCGATTGATTCCCATTAAGTATATGTGCCTGTGATATACATATACACACATATGCATATTTATCTCTCACGTTATTAATAATTTCCATCTTGCCTGAAATCGTCGGCAATTTCTTCTTTTATCATCGTTTTTCTATTTTTTTTTCACTTTTTTTTTGCACAACAATCCCAATGTTTAGTTTATGACTTAAGTCGATAATGTTTGAGAAGTACTCGCAAAATTGAGTAATGAATTTTGAATTTGATTTGAAGCAGTGATGAGATCGCTAGAACTATCGAAAGATTTGCCTTTCGTTTTTACAGATTCGCAAAACGTTGACGCCATCAAACATTGCCACGATAAGATTGACAGTTAATAACACTCGTTAGTTAAGATCGTCGATCGTCATACGTTCTCCTTTTAATTTTTAGACAACATCGGTAGTAACATTATCAGTAGCATTTTATTTACGTTAATGAGATGATAAAAATACGGCGTTGATTCGTTAAATCGCTTTTCCACAATTTCGCTGCTGGACTCGTCGCAAGGTCCGTATTTTTCTTACTTACGTGTATGTATTCTGTGTGTATGCGTGTGTGGTTATTTAAAACGCTCTCTCTGTTTTTCAGTTTTCTCTTTCTACCTTACATACATACGCCTTACAATTAACAAGAATAGCTTTTTCTATCGGCTTTTAAAGCCTCTCGTCGTTTTCGCGCCGCGCTTCCGCCATTTTCCTTGTCGACAGACTTCAAAGTGAATTCAAAATGGCGGCTGATCTCAAAAGGACTCGGTGGACTTCAGCTGTGTGTGTGACTTTGTGTGTCTCGTGTTATTTAGGTTAATCAAATTGGAATAGTGATGATGGGGTGGGGAGAGGTTAGGGGGTGAGCGGTCAAGTCTCGCAGTAATTAACGGTATTATCATAGCGATTAGTAGATTTAGTTGGTAGCGGTAAATAGTTTTAGAATTAGTGATAATAGCAATTATTAATAGTAATAGTAGCTGACAATTTAAATATTTCGAACTAGTTCTAGGATGTTACTCGTATCGAGGGACATGAAAATGGGCTTGATGGATTGGATGAGAGTTGGAAGAGTCGGGAGGAACAAAAAAAAAAAAAAAAGGTTTAATAGAGACAAGATTAAAGGAAATCAGAAAAGTACAAAAGATAATGAAAGACACGTTTTGGATCCTTCCTGTCGAAGAATTTTCTTAAACTCTTTCACGAAGGATCGAATATTCTCTCTCTCTATCATTTTTTTTTCCTTCCTAATTAATCGTTATCGGGGAACGAGGGACTAACTAAGAGTCTGATATGTAGACTGACATTGGGCTAGGGTAACCTATGTGTTAAATTTTTTTCGGATTCTATACACATTGGTTCCTACTTCGACGATGGGCACGTATACCACTCGATCGACCACGCTAAAATATCGTCGATGTTTCGACGAAGATTTTATTATAGAAAGAGAGAAAATAAAAAGACAATGGCGTTTGTCGATCGAATGGTTCGGTGGTGCCTTAAAAAACGAACGAGTTTAAAGATATGTGTGTTAATGTCGACTACAAGGTAAATTGTTTCTCTCTCTCTCTCTTTCACACTCTTTTTCTCTCCCTCGTTTTCTTTTCCACACTCATGCTCGGTAATTGTTTTTTTTTTTTCTTTTTTTTCCCTTTTTTAAAGAAGTAAGTCGTGATCTTCCACGCCAGCCGAGACGAATCGCTTGTGTCTGAACACTGAAAAGTCTTTTCTACAAATAGTTGATGATGGCGTAGAATACAGCTATATAAAGTATATTTTCTTATACCTTAGAAATACAATATTTATATATATATATATACACATATTTTCCCTATATATGTATATATACGCACGTGTGTGTGTACCATCGATAAAACGCAGCAGACTACGCTACATACGCCACATAGGTACACATACACACACACGCATACCCACATACACACAGCACGAAAACATACTTTTTTACTTTTCATTAAATTACATTCTCCTTTTTTTTCTTCTCTTGAATATCTCTCATTATTCATACGTGTGTGTATGTGTATGGTTTAACCCATTTTTTCATTTAAATATGCAAGTGTGTGTATACGTGTCTTTTTTTACGATTTTACAAAACGTTTACCCTGGAATAATGTACTTTTTGCCGTGCGAGGTGATCGAACGCTTTCAGCGATTGATTTCTTTTCCACACCTACGCGTGTCGACTTTACTTCTTGTTCTCTCTCTCCTTTTTATTTTCGTAAGCCCGAAACACTTTTTTCGAATATCATGCGTATATGTATGTATATATACTATATACAGGGTGATTCACCTAAGACAAAAGGACAAAACTTAAATTTTCTTAAATTTAAAAGTCTTGTTTACCATACAATCGATTCTTTCAAGAATCAACTTACTTTTGTTTTTAGATATTTCACCTTGTATATCTTCTAATATTTATATACATATACATCTGTACGTGTTTAATGCACCAACGCGTTGTAATAGCTAGCTAAACGCTTTACCGAAAAAGCCAGGTTTTGTTTTTCATGCATTTGTTTGCTATAAAAACTTGCATGCAATTCTCTCTCTCTCTTTCACACTCTTTCTCTCTCCCTTTCGCTCGTACTATTATTCTCTCATCACTCGCGTTAAAAATTTAAAATACACGTATAATACGTAAGTATTTATGACCCTGTTTTCGTGAAGGCTTTTTAAAAAACGTAAGTCGTTTACGGCCGAGGAATAGACAAAATGAAATATAAAAGAAGCGAAGGAAAAATAAGGAAGGAAAATATGGAAAGGGACGGGTGTTTCGTTTTTAGCGCCTCCGTAAGGGCGAAGAAGCGTGGAAGAGACCTCGTGATTATTATTTTCACTGGTGGAAATTTTCTTATTTATATTTTCTTTCGTCGGTGCTCGATATATGGGGTTGCTGAGTGTTTTGGGTTTTGCGGGTGCGAAGAATGAGACGAAGATTTTAGGTTTCCTTTTTTTTTTAATCTTCTCCTTGGTTCCGCGTTAATGATTAATATTTTTGTTTGTTTTTTTTTCGTTCTCTCTCTTGTTTGTTAAAGCGATTTTTCAATGACGTTCCTTGCTCAACGGCAAATGGGAAGGACGAACCAAAATCGTTCTCGTCTCGAAAGGGAAGAAGAAGATGGAAGAGGTGGAAGATCGCTCGAAACGTTCGCTATCGTTTAAGATAGAAAGTTTCTCGGCTTAACTACAATTTTTTCCTCTCATTCCTTGTCTTTTATTATTATTCTCTATTATTACTTGACAAGGAACGATATGATCGAGTTAGAAACGAGCACGTTGAAACAACGGCGACGCGAGATAAATTTTTTTTATATAAAAAACACATCCAAGAGCTACGAGTCTACGATTTGGTTCACCTGATTCAGACTTAAATCTCGATCATCACGATCTATAAGAGATAGACTAAGTTTTGAAGTGTAGAGGGAGGATATTCAAATAAGGGTGATCGAAGAGGACAAAGTTTTTTTCTGGGAACTTCGAATAGGATTAAGAGTTTAAAATAAATAAATTAAAAAAAGAGGGAAACCAAGTCGTAAAAGCTAAGGTCATTAAAAGTGACATTTATATAATCCCTGTCTCTCTCGTAGCAGTAACCTCGACATTTAGTATTCCATCTCTTGATCTTTCTCTTCTAATTTCTCAGTACTTTATCATCGAGGCTCAAGCCACGTCTCTTAATTTACAAATACGCTCGTCCGAGCTCCCGTTGAAAGCGTGACGCGTATAAAACGGCGATTTGGCACGCTCGGTTCTTTCTCTCTCTCTCTCTCTTTACCCTCTAACCCTTCTCTCTTTCATTTCTTCTTTATAATCTTAAAAGCATTGGCACGAGTTTTAAGCCTTTCAAGGCTCACGACACGTCGTTCTGGCGATTATCGACTTTGGCACAAAAAACACGACCCGATCTCTTCTTTTTAAAGCTCATTCAAATTCTTTCTCTCTTACATTCTCACACTCTCTCTCTCGCACGATTGTTTACAGAAAAATATGCGTCGTCTAAAGAATCTCTTCGAGTTTTCTTCCCTTTTCTCTTTCTCTCTCTCTCTTCTTTCGCCTAATTAATAACGCGCGAGGAAAAGAAAGGCCTTGCCCTTGATTTCTTCTTTCTCTCCACTTCGCTTATACGCCCTACCGCGATATAAGAAAAGGCGCGAATTTAATATCCTATAAAAACTAAGTTATTTCTTAGCTGATTGCCTTGCGTTACGGTAAAAGGTTGGTCACCCGGTAAGGATCCACGCGATCGTAACGATCCTCGTACCGATCGATCGCCTATTATTAATAATTTCCTTCTTTATCGATCCTTCTCTAACATCTTTCGATCAAAATTTATCAATATATGACAGACTGAGCTTTCGATAAATTCGTTAGGCGCACAGGACAAATTTCAAACTTTTCACCGATGTCGTAATGAAACATTTTTCCCCCTTATATTTTAATTCGTTATAAAATCTAATAAAGGGAAAAAAATATTAAAGAAATCTCTCCCCTGAAGCTACGCGTGATTGGTACAAATCTATGGAAATGTGGTCACACGTAGCCAGTGCGCTTATAACGTGAGAAGCACTATTTTTTTTTTTTAGAGAATTCGAAGGAAGAAGACTAGATCGAAGGAAACGATCGCAAAGAATCCTTGCCAGGGTCCTCGCAGTAAGGATAAGGCCCCTGCACTAACAGATTGCTCTACGCCACACAACGATACGATCGCGTTCTCCCGCGTTTCTTTATCTCTATATCTCGTTAATCAGTATCCAAACAATGTTCTCTCCCTCTTATTTCGGAAAACAGATCTCCTTTCGAGTGCAAAATTAGAGGGCGAAGAATATAGCGAGTTCGAACTCAATCTCTCTTTTGGTTTCTTGTGTGGTACGGTCGAATCGATGGAGAGTGGGTGGGGAGGGTGGGGGGCTGATTTTTCGTCAATAAGGGCAGGAGATCTTTTTTTTCCCATTTCGTTCTTCCATTTCTCGCGATTCTTACTCCCGGCACGTTCGTTGACGTCACAACTCGACGATGTTTTAAATTTGTTGTTTCATTCGTTTCAATCGTACCTCATTCGTACTTTCTTTCATTTTTTTTTTTAAATCTCACTCGCGCAAGTACCATCCTTGAAAATATCGATAACAAAATGTTATTACTTCTTTTTTTTTTTTGGCACCGCATGATTTCGAACGAACACTAAACACGACGTATACGGCACGGTTTTGCGTGCGTTTTGCAAAAACACGATAAGAATGTTATATTATCGTCTTCTCTCGATTTTTCGCTCTTTTTTTTTTTTTTCTTTTTGTTCACGCATTTTACATTAAATAACGTAGAAACGACACCGCGATTAGACTTTAGCCCGTTCTACGAAACGGCTACTGTTTAAGTATTAAAAACGGAGAGTCGATCGATTAGAGAGTCCTTTTTTTATTTTTTCTCTTGCATTCCTTGTTCCTCTTTTGCTTGTCAGCTACGACGTCTCCTGATTTTTTTACACGATTAAAGTTGAGCTTTTCTGATCGATACCATGCCGAATAAATATATATGTATATATATATATATGTATTATGTGTGTTTAAAGTGTATATAGATATAGTATATGTGTATAATATTTTAATTCGAGCGTTTTCCTTCTCATCGGAGCAAAAAAGAGAGATTACTTATTATCTTTTTTTTTATTTTCCCATTATTATTTGTGGTAGCCTAGTCATATGTGTCATCGGATATGCTTCTGGAATTATTATTTTTTTTTTTTTATTAACAGGCGCGACGATACTCTTCTCTCTCTTTCTTTTGGCATCTCATTTTTTAAATCTCTCGGTGGAAATGCGATAACGAGGACGACGATGACGATTGGAAAAAGATGATTATCATCGATAATTCGGAAATCTCACAGAGAAATTCAGAAAATAACAATTTCCATGCGTATTCGTCGTCCTCGTTATCGTGCGAGGAAGTGCGCGCGAAAATTCAAACGTATCAATCACGTTCCTAGATTGTTTGAGGAGGAGAATTTGCACGCACGCGCGCACGCGTTCCTTCAGCCGTCTGAAAACGATTTTCTGATGTTATCTTTTATACTCTAATCTCCTCTCTTTCCCTTCCTCCAAATTTTTTTTTTGTTACCTCTTTCGTCTCTTTCGTATCCCAATTCGTTCGTTCACAATTCAAACACACACATATACACACAAACACGAAGATACATACGCATACACCAACCTTTCATCCAATTATTCGAATCCCAATACAATCTCATCTTCTCTTACGTTCTCTCACTCACTCACTCTCTCTCTCTCGCTCTTTGCAATATGCCTTAAAAATTGTTCCTTAACTACTTACTAATAATCGATTCTAATCACAGCAATTATTTATTGTTGATATACACAATCATACAGCGTCTCTCACTAATTGTTTATTTCATATATATTTTTTTCGACTTTTTTTTTATGTTATTATTATGTTGCTTTTATTATTTATCTCAGCAGAGGCTACTTCGAACGATGCCGTCGCCCGTGTTTTATTTTTTTACGTACTTTTACTTTTATTATATCCCTTGCTGCCGTTTTACACACCATAATGTTCGATTTTTCTCTCTTCTCTCTCTCTCTCTCTGTCTGTCTTTCAATTTAAATTACAATCAACGTACGTCGTCATCGTCCATAATCCGTAGTCGGAAAACTTGGTAGAGAAATTACTCGCGAGAAAAAGGTGCTGGAGGATTTGGGAAATTCGAAGGAAAGTTACGACGATGGCGATGATGATGATGATGATGATGACAATGATGGTAACGATGAAATGACGATGATATCGAAGATGGATTGTTGTAATAAGACGAAGAGGACAATGAAAAAATTGAACAAAAAGAAAATGCGAGGTGAGGGGGGGGCGGAGGAGACAAATGTCATAGTGTTTTTTCTTTCCCTGTCGCCATCGCGGCGGCCAGTGGAGATGAAGAGAGAAGCGCTTCTGGCGAAGCGGACGAGATAAGTTTCTTCTTTCTACGATTTTTCGTTCTTTTAACAAATACATAAATAATAAAAAACAGTTACAATAATATTAATAATAATAATAATAATAATAATAATAGTAATAATAATAATAATAATAATAATAATAATAATAATAATAATTATAATACAATCATAATAATAGTAATTATTATAATAATAACGATATAAACGAAGAGTACACGCTTTCTCGGTCCTAAAAGAAGCGAGCAGGTTTTACCGACTGCTCTTCCAACGACCGGCTTTTTTTTATATCTTCCATTTTTTGATGTTGTATATATCTCTCTCTCTCATTAATTTATCGAAAACAAAATTTGTATGTACAATTGATCGAGTATTTAAAAAATTGGTGATATGAAACAACGCACGGGACGCTCGTCAACGACAGAAAAATTCGAAGATTCTCTCTTCGACGACGAAGTGACGCGTACACGTATGATAATAAATAACCGCGTTTAAAAAAAAGAAAGGCGTATGGGCGCACTTTTACGCGCGAATTACGAATGAACGAATATGTGGCGAGGGGGAGGGGAGGGGGGGTAATTGGTTTCGATGATTTTTTTCCTCGAAACGAGAGAAGAGGGGTGGTAGGGCTAATATATAATGCGGCAGCGAATGAAACGCCTCGTTTCAATAATAAATATATACAACACGAGCGCGAAAAATTGTATTTACAAAATGATAAGTGCGCGGAGATCCGATTTTGGCGCGAGCGATCGAAAGGAAGCGAGCAGTGATAGAGGAATAAGAAGAAGAAACGATTTTGTTGAGAAATTGAAACAAATGTTTTGAGTCGAGAACGCGAAAAGTAGAAAGAAAGTTAATTGGTGATGTTGTGGATAAAGAAAAGAGAACGTCCATCGTAAATGGGAACGTAGAGAGACGCGCGCTGTTTTCTTTTTTTTTCATAGAGATCGCTAACGAGAGAAGTTTGGCAGGTTGAAAATTTTGTAATATTTGAAACTTTGCATAAATGTCGTTCACGTGATGCTAGTTACGAAATAATTTTTGTTTTCTGCTAGAAAAATGGTACTAGAGATGGAAACATCCGCCTTTTGGCAATATTAACTTCAGGGAATACTTAATAAACTATATGAGATATAAGAAAAAAGTTAATTTAAAAGTTGCAGCGTTATCTATGTGAGAAATTTTCAAAAACAATTCTTTTTTTTTAACTTTCCATCACATTTAGATCATAAAGAACATTGCAACTGTTTTCCTGTATCTTGTGTAGTTTCTTTTAAAATATTCATGGTTAATAAGTTAAGAATGCTTTGGAACGATATTTCCATTTCTAGGATGATTTTTTAAGCAGGAAAACAAATTTCCTTAAATTTTCTAGTTACCTAACTTCCTCGTAAGAAGAAAAATAAGAGGAAGAAGGCGTGCGATTTCGCGAGTCATCGCGGCAAATGGCGTGGGAAGCACGAAAAGGGTCACATGATCGGTCACGTGGTGATCCATTCGAAAGAAGCTCTCTTCTTTATTCGGACCTTTTTTTTTTTTGGCACATATCGGAAGATACGCACGCTGCACATATGTATAGATCGAAGGAGCGGATAGAAAAAGAAATTGCCGAAGAATGCGAACGAATGATTGTAAAATATATTCGTAGCGTATCTTGGGAGGAAGAACGAGATACTGGATGCTAGAGGGCGAAGAAGAGGGTGGGACGCCTCCTTGGATCGGGCTTTTATACGAGCTCGCATCTTTTCACCGCTATTTATCTCCTCTAATTGTTTTTTTTTTTGTCTTGTTAACCGTATAATAAATATATATATTATGTATATATATATATATAATATATCATTATTTATATTCCACGTAATAATTTCATTTGTTCCTTCAATAGAAGAGCGCGACTAGCAGCGGTTTTCGACGAATCGCGACGAACGCCTTCTTTTTTATTTCTTTTCAGTAATGCATTTGTTATTTTTTTTTCTTTCTTTCTTTAATATATATATATCGGCGGTTAACATCGATCGACTCGATCGTCTCGAGTATTTGTAATCGTATGATACTCTTCTGTCTCTTTTTAGTATATCTTTTTTTTTTTTTGTGTTGCTTCGCTTTTTTTTCTTCTTTTACTGGGAAAAAGAACACCATGAAGACGCCGTCGAGGGCGATTGCCGAGAGACGTACGCGAGAATCTCTCCGCGACGGTTGTAATTCGTTCGTCCTCTCTCCTTTTTCGCGTAGCTCTTCGAACGAGATAATTATCGAATCTCTTCTCGAGAGAGCTACGTGAGTTTTGGTAGGATCAACGGTAACGATACTCGCGGAAGATCCTCGATCGTTCTCGATCGCGAATGGAAAAAAACGAGAACGAAGACCGTAGAGGTTTTTTTTTAAAAAACAAAAAAGGAGAAAAATGAAAGAAGAGGAAAGAAAAGAATATTTACGGTATTATATCGTTCGTACGAGAATTTTGAAAAATCCGAGTCTCGCATGCAAAAGCTACGTAATTTACTACTTTAATACCGCGCGCGATTAAATTGTCTCCGTCATATTTTTTCCCCGACGCTCCGCGCGTGAGCGCTACGACGACGATCGGCCATCTTGTATTGTTTTTTTACTGGATAATTTTCCTCATAGCTCCACGAAGACGCGATTAATTTTTTTTTTTCGACACTCGATCGTCGTCGGCACGAAGCGTCTGCGATAAGGAAAAAATGTGCTAACGACCAGCCCTAAGAGTATTTTTTTTAGCATCATCGTCGTTCGTATTTTAATAAGTAATAATTAATAACTCTCTCTCTCTCTCTCTCGCTCTCTCTCTCTCTTTCTCACTCTCTCTTTCTCTCTCTCTCTCTCTCGTATTTCTCTCCCGTCTCTCGCATCATTTTTTTGTTTAAATATAAAAATGAAAACTAACGTATCTTTGGCTTGTTCCCTTTACCAATCGGCAGCAGCGCGTGATGGCTGCGGCGTACATCATTGTGTGTATGTGTTTCACTTTTTTTTTTTTTTTGTTTCTTTACCTTTGTTAAATATCTTTTGTACAGTTTTGTACACTCGAGTGTGTCCGTGTACGCGCGTGCGTGTCTTCTTCGTCTCTTTTCTTGTCTCCCTCTCTATCTTTCTCTTATCCTCTCTCTCTCTACGTGTTCATATATATGTGTGTATGTGTGTGTGTGTGTAAAATTGTATGTACGCGGTGCGATCTTGTAATATACGAATATTCGCGTGTGCTTTTTCTCTTATATATATACACATCATTGTCTTGTATCATCGAGAACAAACTCGATATTTACGTATATATATTTCTATGAACTCATGGCTTCGTGTAATATCGAGTACGATGCATTCGTGTAAGTGTATGTTAAGTGTATCCTTACGCGTGTGTAATTTGTCTCTCTCTCGCTACGAACGTACATCTCTCTTTTTCTCTTCCTTTCTCTCGCTCTTTCTCTCTCCCTTTTTCCCCTTCCATCATATCTCGAAATTTCTTTTCTCTATTTTTATGTTGCCGTTTTATCATCCCAAGCATGTCGGTTAGCATACTGGTCGAACACACTATCGTGATCCGCTTCCAGATGCCAGAGACAGCCTCCTCGCGTACGTCGCGACGCCCCGCGTCCTTTCGACGACGATAACGACCATACGTGGCGGCTAACGTCCGCGATATTCAATGAATCGGTGATTTGACGATGTGGTCCGGCGGTATGAAGTGGTATGCTGGTAGCGGCAAGCCCGACGTCTCCATCGTTATCCTGAAACAGAATCGATCCATGATTTAGCCAGGAAAGTTTTTCTCTCTCTTTCATCCCATCTTTTATCATCCACTAGCGTTCACGACTTTCACGCTTTCGTTTTTGTGTCCACGGTTTGGTCCCTTTAATTATTATAGTACGATGGAATTTTTCTTTTTTTTGTACGAAAGGTGAAAAATACGGTGACTCGAAGTAAAATTCGGATATGCCGTAAAGTAGAATCGCTTTTTTGTATTTTTAAAGCATCAATTTGAATTTTTCTAAGAAACTAGAAGGATTTAGACATTTTTTAGATTACAAAGGAAATAGTGTAATTTTTAAACATTTTCTTAAAACAACGTAAACTAATCCTCCTATTTTCTTGTTTGGTTCGATTATAAAATAGGTTGTTCTTCTTTCTAGACTATCCGAGTTTTATTCCGAGGCCACTGTGGACGCGATCGTCTGAAAAATTCAATCGTACTAAAGAAGAAAGTTATTATTATCGACCTCTTTCTTTTTTCTAGAGTGTGCTAACAAAAAATTGTCTACGAACCAGTAATGATTATAAAAAGAAAATTTATAATATCATGGATACTTTGAAATGGTTCGTGAAAAATTCTTTCCGAAGGTTTCTTCATTCTCTCTTTCTCTCTCACTCACACGAAAGCCCGGAAGGATTGATTTTCTTGGATGTTCTCTCTGGTTGTGTCTTGAAGAAGCGAAGACAGAAATAGTATTTATACGTGTGCATGTATGTGTGTGTATATATATATATGTTATATTAAAAAAGTGATAATAAAGAAAATATGTTTGTAGTCGACAGTTAAACGGGATAAGTCGATTAAAAGGACTACAAAGGAGTGGATGGTGCTTACCAAAGACGGGCAGGAGCCTGGGTCAAGTTGGTTGGATGGATACATCTTCTCCCTTTCTCTACATCTCATCTTTCTCTCTCTCTCTCTCGCTCTTTCTCTCAGTACGAGTTTTTTTCTCTCTCTCTCCACTCTTGAGTACGTTTTTTTTTTTTATGTACGTATGAGTAGTACATACGTTTATAACAATATACATACATGTGCGTCGTTATTATACGTCTATATCGTTTACTTCGTAATCTAAGCTTTTCCACCCTCTCTCTCTCTTTTGCTTCGGTGAACAAGAGATTTGAAAAAAGGCCCAACAATTATCAGCCCGCGTTAACAGAGATCTCAACGTCGAATTTCGCGCGATTTGCTCTGAAAAGAAAGAAAATAAAGCAGAAGACGAAGAAAAATTACAGGAACGAACGGACATACGTCTTTGACAAAAGTAACGGGGATTACGTTGAGATTCTCGTTTTGTTCGTTTCTTCAGTTTCCATTTGACTTGTTGGTTCGTTTCAAATTTTTTTTTCAGGAGGATTGCAATAAAACGCACACGTGTCGTGAACGTGGACGCGCGAAATACAATATAAGCGTTGCGTGTGTACGTATAATACAATTGTTGATTGTTATCTTGATAAATAAAATAATAATTTACTTGTATGGTCGATAAAACGAGAAGGTAATAAAAAGATTATTATAAATATCCGATCGCGCGTCCTCGTTCGAAAGGTGGGCCGAAATTTTCTTACGTACTGTATTTTTCCTTTTCGTTATTGTATTAAACACGCCTAAGTTTTATTTAACAAGATTATACAGGATAGCTAAAGATATCTGTATTGTTTAAGCGCGCACGGCGTACACAGCTTCTTCGCGACATCTTATTCCACCGTTTCCTCTTTTGTGTTCTTCCTGTTTTCCCTTTTTTTCCGTCAAACAAGAGACCGACAAACGTTCGAACACTAATAACTGTAGTCCACGAAAAATTAGGAAAACGTTTTCCCTTCTTTTTACTATTCTCAGTTGATATTATTGTTGCTGTTGTCAAACACTCATACCGCTTACGCCATTCGCCCCGATTCTATCGAGAGAATTTGGCCGCTTTTGTTACAATTTTATTCTCATGTCCCATCGCTACATTAATTGCGATCAAGATACATACATGCATGTATATATATCTCGATCCCAAAATCCTTAGACATATATTGTCCTCCAACCACAAGAGGAAAGAAATTACGCGACGTAGAGAGAGACGAAAAAAGATGATACGCCTAATACGAAGAAAAAAACTATACATATCTCGGACGTGATCGTGATCCTTCTCAGGAAGGGTTAGGGCAAAAATTCGATTTGGACTACACAATTAGAAAATCGATTGAAAATCGTGAGAATTACTGTACACACGCGCACACACGTATACGTATATACACAATATATGTATAAATATATTATCCTGATCACGATCTTGCGACATTTTGTTTCTTTTTTTTGTTTTTTTTTTCATTATCAATTTCTCTCTGTCTTTTTTTAACTCCCTCTTCGCTGAGCTACGCTCGATCTCTACGCGCGAACATTCTTTCCCACTACGACCTATAAAATCGAGTACACGCGCACACAATTGAAGATACAACTATGCTAACAGAAGGGATCGTGTCTTTTTTTCTTTTTTCTACAAAAAATCTTCCTCATATTATTCTCATCGATTCACGCGCAAACGTTTGATTTTTTCATCATATAAATCGTCAAGCTCTCGTTGATCCTTCTTATCATCTCTGTCTCATCCTACTCTAGCCTAATCGAAAAGTTTACAAAAAGAAACGTGGACCGTATACTCGGTTAATTCTCGTCCATCCTCGTCTACGTGTGTGTATGTGTCTGCGCGTATTACGAGCACGTAATATATCCTCTATTACATAACCAGTATAGTTACAATATTATGACCACTAAGCGTCTAAATTGATTGATTATCTCACTCGCTCTCTCGCTCACTCGCAACAATATTTATCGATCATACGCGACGAGTAAGGATTGGCCCTCTCGAAGTATTATAATAATAATAAGCTCGCCAAATATTCTGTATTTTCTTGTTTTTTTTTTTGGTTTTTATTTTTGGTGACGGTTCGTCGAGCGTCAACGAACCCACAGCCCGTAAAGCTATGTCACATGATTACGACACGATGCTCTTCTCTCTCGACACGCTCTTTTTCGTAGATTCGAATGCATAATCCGAAAAAAAGAGAAGAAAAAATAAAGGGAGAAAAATTACTAAGAAAAGGAAAAAAACGAATCATTAAACGCAATCGATCTCGCGTACGCTCGTACCTCTTTACTCTATCTCTCTTTCTCACGCACTCGCACATACATTCTCTCTCTCTCTCCCTCTCTTTCTCTCACGATAAAGTGGTCTACTAATAGTTAAGAGACAAAATTACATCGGAATAACTATGCGCTAGGTAAAAGGTCATGCGTCAAACGGCAATCGATATCAATAATACATAATTGTAATTAGAATACGTTTATATAAGATCGTGTATGTGTTTTTGTGTATATTTATATATATACATATATATACATTAATATATATATGTATATAATATGTATATAAAATGCTATCCTGCTGCAAACGGTATACGCGACACCTCGAGTCAGCCCTCCGAGCTTGAACAAAAAAAAATCGGTTGCAACGATCGAGACCATATCTAATCCTTGTCTCCAAACTGATCCCAATTCGAAAAGAATACAAGGAAAATCGTTTCAAAAAAAACGAATCGAATATTGCGCGCGCGTGCTCGGAGAGGAAACACGCTTATCGGCGTTTAGGCAGTCGAAAAGACTCGATCGCGATTGTCCAGATGATTCGTTTTCACTTTGGAATAATAATAAAAAAACAAGCGACAATATATATATTCGCGATCGAGTCTTTCTCCGGATTGCCGCTACCCTGGCGTCCGTTATATTCGCATCGGCCTTTATTACCGTCCTTCTCGCAATTGTAATAATAAGATAATTACTACTCCTAATAATAATAATAATAATAATAATAATAATCGTAATCATAATAATAATGATAGAAGAAGTAATAATAAAGTGTAGATACGTGTATGTATTTATATATATACGTAATTTTCTCATCCATGTCGCCGTTTCTTTTTTCCTCCTGTTCAATGTACGTGTATATGTGTATGTATGTGTATATATATCTGTATGTGTGTGTAGAAAGAAGAGACGCGATATAAGATTCCCGCTTCGGTCGTCGACGTCACACTCCATAAATTATGGCGACCGGCGATCGGTGTTGATGGTGATGGCGGCGATGACTTCAGGAGCAGCTCAGTACGGGTTGTATTTGGTGCGCTCAGATTTGAATTTGCCGCTGTCAGTTGGTCCGGGCGCTCCCGGACTGCGCATCCTCGGCGTGAATGCCTTGTGCGATCGGTGCACGCCGGTCGTCTGTACCGGTAGCGCCGAGGCCGCGGTGCCAGCAGCGCCACCTAGCAATTCCGTGAGTCCGCCGAGGGCGGTCAGGCTGGATAGGGCGTTCAGGGCTCCTGGCTTGCTTAGCAGCTGAGCCAAGGGGATGGCGCTGGCCAAGGGAGAGGCAGTGGTAGTGGTGGTAGAGGGGGAAGCACTGGCCCCGGATGCCCCGGGAGTGGTACCGCTGCCAGGGGTTTGGGTATTTTGGGCCTCTAGGTTAGCTTTCTGCAGTTCGACACTGGGGAAAAGACACAAAATGTATAAAAAGGTGAGGGCGGGAAACGACACGTGTTGTTTGTTGAATTTTTTTTTTTTTTTTAATTTTCTTTTCTTTTTTTTTTTTTTCTTCTCGTATGCATTTACTTTTTTTCTTTCTTTCTCGTATTTTAAAAGACACTCAAAAGAGAAGTAGTACATGAAGAATTGAAAAAAGAAATAAAAAAAGCAAACTTGGAAGAGATCCCTCCGTGAAAGGTACAGAGGATAGTTTTTTTTTTATATAAATATATGTATTATAGCAATGGCTTGGTTTATCGAGGGTGGTTCGGGGGCAGGCAATTGATTCGTAAAAAACGCGAGTGTTATGCGTGACGGGGAATTCAAGAGATAGATATATATATTGTAATATATATAGAAAGAGAAAAGAGATACGGAAATTAAGGATTAGTTAGGAATAGTGATGGAAGTTATTCGCTCGGGAGACGTACGATCGATACCGTTCGTTGCTATAATTATACCGCTAGATTTATTCATACGCTCCGAAGAAGGCAGGGAATGAATAAAAATTGCAAAATTTTAGAAAATTCGTCGAAATAGGAAATTTTCGTACGTGTTCCGAGCGAAATTAGGAGAAAGTCTACGACTTAAATTAAAATTCAAGGGGAGACGGATATCGAGACGATCGAAAAACGAATGTGAGAATTAAAAAAAAAAAAACGAGCAAATACGAGTGAAAATAAATCGCAGGTTTTGTAGGCTAGTAAGAGAGCTATTGTGCGCAAAAAGGGGGTGGTGCTCTATGCAGCGTGGTTTCCACGTACGCCGGCTACGTGTGTGCTCGTGGGGGGAAACGGGGTGTCGAGGGAAGAGGAATAGATAATCTCTCTCGTGGGCTCGTGAGCTCGTTCCTCTGGACGTCGGAGTTATTAGCTAGCATTTTTTTTATTGGTTAGTTTCTACTCTTTGTTACCGATTATTATTAGTGTCAGCCGTGAGTATTAACCCCTTGCCTTATGATTTAATTCGATATTCGATCAAACGAATACTACAAATTGAGAACAAATGAATCACAAGCCTATCCAAACCGAGACTAATGAACGCTAAAAAGCAAAGAAATAAAAACAAAAAATTCGTGAGAATTAAACCATGAGTCTGATGCTTTTTATCTCAGAATTTATATCACGAGTCTCGCTCGATATTGTAAGGCAAAGGGTTACAAAAATATATGTAAAGCGTTGGAGAAAGAAAAATACAATAATAAAAAATAGAGAGACCAGAACATTGAGAAAAGCACCAAACAGCAAATATTACCGAGCAAATAATATACGAGCAAATACAACCGGAGCCGTTCGATGGTCACGAACAAATAAACGAGCGACGTAGCGATCGAAAAAAAGCTATTTTTTTTTTTTTTATGTCGAAGCTTAATCGTCGCAGCTGAACGAGACGCGCCCAGTGCAGGAGAGAGGATGCGGTGCAAAAATGGGAGCACCAAAAGAGACGAGCACGTGCTCTAACTCTCGTACTCGCCTCTCTTTTCTTTTCTCTCACTCTCTCTCTGTCTCTCAGTCTCTCTCTCTTTCTCTCGAGGGTTGTTGCAAGGACGCGAGTATACCGTTTGAGCGAAGCAACGCGAAAATGTTTCTTTGAACGCGACGAAAAGATCGAGGCCTTTTTTTTTTTTGCGAGAGACATGAAAAAGGCATCCGTGAAATATGTCTACATTCTCGTTAATGGAATATATATATAAGTGTTTATAGTCTCGGTTCCTTGCTATACCATCGAGATTTTATCGAAAGGAGGGGAAACAAAAGCAAAGGGTTGTACCGGTTTAACGCGATCGACGCTCCACTCCCTCAACGAAATGTTAAATTTCGATAGAACTGGAACGAATACGGATGTGGTTACAGAAAAATGGCTGAAAATATGCCAGAGAGGGAAACAACGATCGCGCAAAATTGATGTATATACATACACACGTAAAGCTTATATGTGTATATATATAGAATACAAAGAGAGGCGAGTAAGTATAAGAAAAAAGTGGCGAAAAAAACACGATGAATTAATATATTAACACGATTGCTCGATTGTTTTTTTTTTTTCAATATAATTAATGCAGTGGCTAAAAATGCGAATGACAATATACAGGGTGGTCAACGAAGCATGATCAATTTATATTATTCTGCTGCTAGTAATCTGATTATTAAAATTTTGCTTTTTAGTATAACATAGTTCAATAGTAAATTTTTTGTTAAACAAGTTTTTTTCAGAATTTTTCAAAGTTACTTTCAATTTTTTATAGATAAGTCTTCTATTTTGTGGCAGATATCGAGGAAAATTCAGCAAGTATCATAACAAATATTTTTTCATCGTCATGAAAAAATCTTCAATAAAAAAAATCATTAATAAATTCCAAAAGAATCATAAAAAAAATTTACTATAATCATTTTAAAGTTCTGTTTAAGCCACGTTTAACTAAAAAAAAATTTTCAATCGGATCACTAGCAACGGAATAATTTAAGCTGATCACGTTTTGTGAACCACCCGGTATGATGTGTATATGGATATATATCTGGAATAAAATATAATGGATTATAATTATAAACGTGAAAAGAGGTATATAGTTCGTGTGTAAATATGCGTGCATGTATATGCCGTGTAAGATTATGTTATATATGCAGGGAAGTCGAGCGGACCGTTTATCGTCGGTCGATTATTTTTTTTGATTATGCGTTTAGCGGTATAACTGCACCTTTGATCGTTCTAACGTCTCCGATAAAATATTATACGCATTATTTATTATTTCCCACGTTGGTTAGTCCCATAGCTCCAATTAATCAAGACAACAACGATAATTAATAACGAACGATCGCAACGATAAAAATCCGAAAAATGAGAAAAAAACAAATAAGTGTCAACGTTTATGCGACAATCCGTAGTTTAACAAACAAGCAATGATTAACAACAGCGAGGAAGCGTAAAAAACTAAAGACATTTTATTTTGAAATTGAAAAAAAGCGGCAACTGCGGGATATACGCGTGCTATATTAGCCTGGCGTGCGTTTGGCGTTAATAATAATAATAATGAACGTTAATTGTTTGATTATTCGTACGAGAGTAGTCGGAGCTTTTATAAAAAGAGCGGATGTTTCGCGTGAGGAACAAAAACGAGATTCGGTCCCCTGCCGGAAGCTCGATCAATCAGGAAGAGTATATATATTTCTCTCTATATATATATATATACCCAATACATATGCATTTACAAAGCCGTACTCGTTTTGTATAAAAAAAGGAAGGAAGATTCGTGTGTCACCGCTTGTTGCTTTGGGACTCGCGAAAAGGATGTTTTTTTTTTTTTTTTTTTGTCGGTAACGAAGGAACGACCTCCTGGTTCTTTTTTTTTTACTTTCTTTCTATCTTTTTTTTTTCTAAACTGTCTCGGTAATATTGATTGCTTGAAAGGACAGCCAGCGACAATTTGGGAACAGATGTTGAAAAAACGGAGATGTGTCTGCAGGATACTCAAGGTACTGGACCTGGAAGACAGGACCTGGAAACAAAGGATTAAGACCCTCCTCCTCATCCACGTTGTTGGCGTTGCTGCTGTTGCGTGAAAGGCTGATTTTGTCCCACTATTTCTCTCTCGCTCTCTCTCACTCTACCTCATTCTCTCACTCTCTCTCTCTTTCTTTCTCTTCATGACGTTTCTCTCCTCGTTGACGGCACGTGTGAACTTCGATGTCTTCTCACTGCTGTGTATATTTTATCTTAAACCTACGATATATATCTCACCTGCTTCTCTCCCCCGGCCTCCTTTTCTCTAAAGATGGCCAGTCGCGAAGACGTTCCCTTTTTATTATTACCTGAGACCATATATCCGATAGAAACGCTCCTTCGCGTTAGGCCACCTAACATCGAATTCATCTAACCCAACGACGCGACTGTTCATCAACGTTATCGTTATTAAAATTTCTCAAATTGTACATGTCGATCGAATTTTGAACGATAACGTCGATAGTAGCGCCGTCGGTAAAACAGAGACAACGGACATGACAGTAATAATAATAAAAAAACGACAGAACTCTGAACGATGATTTGGCCGATCCTTCTGATCGATACTCGGGAAAGTTCGGAAGAGATCGGTCGGATCGATCGTTTCAGAGACACGTGGTAAGACTGGAGCACCGCGACAAGTGCCCTTCGTCGAACTGTTCAAAGATGAGAAAGAAAGAACAATAACAATATAAACAATAACAATTATAGTAGTAGTAGTAGTAAAAGAAATTAATATATATAAAAAAAAAAGATAGAGAACAACAAGAAGACCGAGGAGAGTGTGTGTAGGTATATATCCATTATTTCTATATACTATACGTGTATTGCCTATCTTGGCTATTTTTTGAATAAATATATTAATAAAAAAAACAAAATTCCACGCACGCGAAACGTAGCCGGGACAAAGTTCGACCGTTTGGAATCTTTGGGGTTCCTCGCGTTCTTTCTCATGTTCGCGTCGGTGAAAAGAAAAAAGGCGGGAGAAAGAAAAAATGGCGGACGCGAGGAACGTTCGCGGTGCTACTTTTTTTTCCCTTCTCAATCCTCTCTAATCTCTCACTCGATCTTCTTGGCCAGCCCGAACCTTCCTCGTGTCCGAAAATCTCGCGTGGGTTTAATATTTTTGGATATACCATCTATATGTTTCCTTTTTTTCTTTCTTTCCTTCCTTTTACAGAGCCAGGCTCATCGAGAAAGGGGGGTTTTAGCAAACGGGGCAAGGGGGTGGGTTGGTGGGGGGTTTAATAAACAAGGTTCAGAGTTTACTTGCGTGTTGAGGGTTATACTCGGGCCACGTTGTTGTCGGGACTCACCTCATGTTGATGAGATACTGTGCTAACGCGACGGCATCCGGATTTCCGGTGATCGTGATCGTACGATCCGTGGCGCCACCTTCTCTCTCCTCGCAGTTGCTGATTCTGATCATCGCACCGGATATCTGACGGATCTCGGCGATCTTGGTACCGCCTTTGCCGATAATGCAGCCGATCAGCTCGTTCGGCACACTCATCTCGTGCGTCTGATTATTCGCCGCGGGCTGTTGTCTGTTCGTGTTGTTCGTGCGTAGCTGACTACCCGCTAATGCCGCTAATGCTGCGAGAATGGAGCCAGATTAAGAATTGCAACGTGATAAAGATTTGGAAATTTATTAAATGTTTGGTTCCATTATGATAAACACACAGACACACATATTTTTAGGGTCGAGTGCTTTCTAATTGTAGGTTTTGTTAAGTGGTAAAGAAGGATCAGAAAATTCCCAGGGTACATCGTGGATTATAGAGGGTTTTATTTATGTGCCTGAGAAAAGAAGACACTGTCAATCTTTTGTTGAAACATATTTTCATCAGTCTAGAAGCAAACGATCGAATGAAAGAATTCCTCACCTGCTGGATTAATTCCACCAGTGTTCGCAGGCGTGGCAAGACTTCCAAGACCCAAGGCCGCGAGACCAGCCAGAGGATTACTGCCCAACTTGCCCATCTGGAACAACGACGAAGAGACCCTTCGCTCAACAAAAAGCTGTAATGCGCGCGCGTACGCTCACATTGAAATTCGGGGGCTCTGGGGAAGAGGGGTTGCTGCTGCTGCTGCTTTTGAAGCCTTACGAAGACATCGATAAACGCGCATCGAGAAACTTTTCGATCCGAGTTAAATGTGAGATGAGAGAAAGATGGATTTTCGTTCCATCTTCCTCTATCTCTTTCTCTCTCTCTCTCTTTCTCTTCCTCTTTCGTGTTCTCTTTCGTAAGGTCCTTTGACTATTTATTCATAAACTCGGCTTTCTTTTGCTTCTTGCAAAAAAAAAAAAAAAATTGCGACTTCGACCAGCGACCCGACTTCCTGAGATCTTTCCAATCGCTTGAGATATTCTAATCTTAATTTTTTTTTCTCGCAATATTGTTATTACGTCTACGTTTTTGCTACTAAATGTCTAAATGATCGAGGAGAGATCTTTCGTGCCGTTGACTCGCACCTCAAGATCTATAAACTAATTCGAGACTAGAAGCGAGACTCGAAAATCGAATCAACACGATTTTATATAGATATATTGTAATTTTATGTGCTTTGTATTTCCGATTTCGAGTTTCGCGATCGTTCAAGAGAGAGGAAGTAACGCTTTGCTGGTCTCGTGTAGCAGCGATACTTTCATCTTACTTTTCGCGAAACTATAGTAATTACACACATCCCTTCATACTTTCTACGATAAGTAATCGCACGTATATATGTAGCAGTAGAATTGAAAAATCAGTGATTGAGACAATTCCCTAGGGATCAGGCTAACTCCTCGGATGTTAAAAGGATTGTCAGATTTTGTTATTTTGGTGAACAAAGACTCGACAAATATTATAAATCATACATTCAATGACATTAACCCCATGTGCCATAATTAAATTTGACAAATAACGTAATTAGTATTAAAAGTTTAGAAAAAAAGCATATGTAGTCACAAGAAATGCAGTTCAAATAGAGACTAACAAAGATTCAAAAATCCAAAAGAGTAACAAAAATAAATTCTTTAAAATTGACACAGCACGTAGCATCTTTTTCTTTTTATGTGAAATTAATTTAAGTGTATGCCTATAAATACCGGTCATATTTAGTATTTTACATAATTAATCTAACGAACTGGTATAATTTTGTATACATATATAAGCTTACAATATCACTAAAAACTGTTAGAAACTTCAACAAATTATCGATTATTAAAAAAGCAAATTCTAACGATTATTCCCCAAATTCTCCAACAAAATCCCTAGGGATTTTTCACTGCGTCATGTACACGTACACGTGTGACGTAAGTTACTTTACGGTTTACTTTTTATAGCAATGTACAGCTTGGATTTTCCGGAACGTAAGGGTACAAGGTGAGTAGGGAGGTTGGTTGCAGGGTTGCTTTTTCTTACTTGGAACGTAGGAACTTGCAGACGAGGAATCCGGAAAGAAATTCCTATGAACTAGACAAAGAAAATGATATGAGCATATACATATATACATGTATACCTTTTTCTTTTGCAAAGGAAGATCGATCATTGTGTCTATCGTCGAATATAATATATTATACGTTTTCTCGCGTACGCGCTCGCACGAATGATCGTGAAAACGAATGGACGCGTGATCGAGAGGGATGATAGAATGAAAATAGAGCGTCGAATAAAGAAGAGAGAGAGAGAAAGATGGACAGATAGAGATAGATTGAATGATAGATAAAGAGAGAAAAGGGGGGGGAGATAGCAATTTCATGCATCTACGTGTTTTGTTTCAAAATCAAAAACAGTATCCTTCCACGATTAATTTACTGTTGTCAAGTGCGCCCGAGAACTGGATTAATTAATACTTTTGTTTATAAATCGCGCATTTAATATACAGGGTGGTCCATTAAAATGTAGCCATCTAAATATCTTCAGTCACTTATATCCCGATGACCTTGGAAACTTCGGAAGACATGACGTTAAGAAAAAAAAAAACAAACATTTGCAATTTACCTTGCATTAAAAATATTTATGTGATAACAAATAAAGAAGATATTAAGATGGAACACCCTGTATATCATTTCGAAAATCCTCGTTAAAGAAAATGAACAATTCTTCCTGCTGATGAATTAGAAGGAGAAAATGAACGAGAGAAAGAAATTGGCATGATTCTTAACTCATCGGAGAAATGTTTATATCGAAATTTATACTCGGCACGCACTAGATCGACTGTAAAAGCTAATTATCGTGTTAGGAGAACGTGGAAGACGTGCTTGTATTGAAAACTACTTTCAGGATATCGAATAACGTTTAATTTTTCAGAGGTTGCAAAGTAGCTAATAATTCTGTAAAATATGGTAAAGTATTTTTCTAAAAAGCTTTGGAAAAATGGACAAGAAAAATTGGAGAAATGATTTCGATGATTCCATCGCCACCATCGAAGGTTCGGACAAGTATTCGAATGCAAAATGATAGGATATTAAAAACAAAAAGAAATTAAGACAGAAAATGGAAAAGAATAAATAAAAATAATGAAGAACGTCATGAGAATTCTGTATTCCTCTCTTTCTCTCTCGTAACCATCAGAAAATTGGAAGACGAGGGAATTTCTCGTTCGCGTCGGACGTAATTCGCACCATTTTCCGAATAAATCTCTACCGGTGAATACCGGAAGTAGGATCGATCTATCTTCTACAATGTCGTCTAGACTAACCTACGTGCGTACGTGACTTCGTTACAAAGGTTGTTTCTAAAATTTATGAACGCCACGACGTTTCTCTCTTCTACGTTAAAGATCTAGCGAAAAATGCTGTTCTCCTCGCCTTCCTCTCATCCTTCACGAGAAAGACGTCCCTTTGAGACGTTCCACTTTTGATTTATGAGACTCTGAATGCTAAAACGCGCGAACTTGAAACCATCAGGTTGTATCCCTCGACTGAACGAGCTCTCTCTCTCCCTGTCTGCCGTTTATCAATATTTAACGTCGCATAACGTGAAAGTGGAATGTCAGAGGTTACACGCCCATGTACTTCGTTCTTCCCCACCTTCCCTTGGATTCCTCATCGCGTGAAAGCTAACGCGTCGTGACGTTCCGGGTTCCGTGATGGAAAAAACAAGGAAAAAAGGGGGGCAGTTAGGGAAGGGAATGGTTGGGAAAAAAAAACAAAGAGAAAAGAAGCGATATTTATACTAATTTTTATCCCTCTTTAACCCTTTGCTGTACTTTGGCGAGGTTGACTCGTGGTACCAATTTTGGATTTAACATAAATATAATTATTACATTCTTGGCATCCGAAGACTGTACTTTCCATTAAAATATTGTTAATGCATGAAATAAAGTTTTAAAAATATTATTTCAATTTTATTATTTTGTAGATATTTCTTTTTATCTATTCTGATTTGTGTTAGATCATTTTTGTCCAGATTTGACTTAGATAAATAGTACGGCAAGGGGTTAAAGATTATAAAAATTGTTTATCACTTCGAGATCGTCCTGGGCGTATCGATGTCACGTTTCTTTCTTTCTTTTTTTTTTTCTCTCTCCGATTTAAACGCGACGTTTGGATAATCTATATCACGGGTCACTGTGGCTATATGTAAGAAAAAGTTTATAATATTTATCATCCTCTACCCCTGCTGCTGAAGAGGATATACGGTGGATTAAGTTTAAGGGCAGCCCACCCTCGCGCTATCTTCTCGCTGAATTCGTTGCTAAAAAAAGTGCACGAAGCCATGCTCCTCTAAACGGGGGAGAAAGAGTGGCGGTTGCTGTTGTTTCTAGGGTATTTCGAAAGGAGTTTTTGTGTGACAGGGATATACTATATATAACAGGGTGGATGTTGAACTTAAGGGATGATGATCGAAATTAATAGAGCTGAAAGGGGATGGCATGGGTGAGTGAAAAAAATGGTGAACATGTTTAGGAGAGATCTCGAAAGCGAGAATAGTGAAGAGAAAGCTGTATATATGCGCGCGTGTGAGGACGAAGAAAGCGTTGTATTGTATTTTTATGTTACTTTTTTTTTTATAATAATTCCTGTTTTCTTTGCGATTTTCCCTAAGTACGTGCTAATTTCTCTTGCATGGCATATGATTCTTTCGACGTACTTGGAAGATAAGTTACGATAAATCTAATGACTGATCTATTTCTCTCCTTCAACGAATCCACATGTGGGAGGCATTAAACGAAGTTCGTCGTTCGTTCCTTTTTTTTTTTTTTTTCTCATACATTTTTATTCCGATTTTGATTATTTGGTTCTCCATGCTTTGGATCTTTGACGATCGTCGGTATATCCGAAATGATCGTCAAAATTCTCGAAGCAGTATTCGGAGAAACGAGAGAATGTCACGAGAAAGATGATGGCGATGGTGGCGTGGGATAAAAATATGGGCGAGTGTGTGGATTATAAGCGGGTGATCCCCTGAGGCCAGGCTTTTGTACGAAAATAAGAAAAAAAAAGATATGTATCTATATATTTAAAAAAAGAGAAATGAAAATAATGGAGAGATACGGTGTACGAGGGACAAAAAGCCAAGGTAATATACTATACGGTAGATAATCCATATACACGTATGAAAATATATTTATACATGTATAGTATACGTATATGTATATCCGTGTTTCTGTAAGCCGAGAGTTCGACAGGCGAATTGATGAAAAGAAAAAGAAGAAAAGAAAAAAACTTGGATCATCGAAGGTGGGATAGTATATCGTGAGAAATAGATAAAAAGCGCAACATGGTAATAATTATTGTACCTATGTAAATCTACCTTTTCTCGTGCCATACATGCATACTTTAGTTTGATTTTTTCTTACGGTATATACATACATATATCTATATGAATATAGATATGTATATACCTCGTGTCCGACGTCGGTCTCTTGTCGCTTTTGTTCGTCGTGTTATCATTATCTTTTTTTTTTTTTTTTTCTTTCTTCTCTTTTTTATAACGTTTTTCATCGGTCGACGCCATTGTTGCCGATCGACCCACCCTCTCGGCCAACGTCTCATTCGAGAAAAGTGGCGTTTTGTGAGATAGAGAAGCGGAAAGAGAGAGAAAGAAGAGAGACAGACGAATAGAAAAAGAGAAAGAAAATAAACGAGAGTAATAGCAAGGAAAAAGAATAAAGAAAGAAAAGAAAATGCATGTTAACTCTGCGAGGCGCGGATTTGGAAAAGAAATAAATAAATAATCAAAAGGATTGTTTTTAACACCGTATACGTCTCTTCTCTATCGATAATATCTTATTTATTCGTGAAATCGAGGAAGTCGAGTTTCAAATGCAAAGTCGCATGCTCGAAAGGCAAATTCATGTAGAAATTTATCGAGACGAGTCGAAACCACGCCACTCTGATAACGACGAAGTTTCAAAACAATCACTATCATTATTTCTCTTTATTTCCAATAAAAAATTTAAAAAAACTGTATATTCCAAAGTGCTTGTTAAACTGTCTAAAATTACTAAAAACCGTAAAAGCAATATCTTTGCTCCGTAATCAATAATTTCACGAGTTGAAAAATTTTCAATCGATTTCCTTCTAATTTTTCGCGGCGATGCATCGCGATGGTGCTGCTGATTCTCTTGTACAAAAAATCAGCAAAAAGGTGTGCGAATGCAGGAAATATGCGGACGCAAGAGAGATATTCAGACGGATGGTTTATTCGGACGCGTGGGGAGAGGTAAAAGCAGAGAGGGGGTGATTCGAACCCGCCCTTTTAATAATTTCCTCCACCAACACAGAGAGAAAGATAGAGAGAGAGAGAGAGAAAGAGATAGAGCGAGAGAGAAAGTATGCAGCAGCAGCATCGACGTGGCAATGTTTGCCCTTTCGTTCGAGCTGCACGCAGAAAAAGAGTTCCTAATTAGCAAACGTCCGTGGAAAAGCTGGTAATTATGTTTGCTGGACCCCGACGAGTCGAGCACACGACTGCGAGAGAGAGCTCGTCCGTCGACGACGATGACAGAGAGCTGTGAGTGGATCAATATCGATCGTTATACTCTTTCTCTCTCTTTCTATTTTAAAACGAAAAAAAGAGAAGATAAAAAAAAGGGTACGAGTAAAAAACTGCCGTTGATTCGGACAAATTTGTGGTTTCGTTATAGGAATGAAAAAAAAAAACAAAGAGAAAGACTAAATAAATAATGATATTTATATCGACGATCCTATCTTATTTGCGTTATCAAAGTGGCCTTTCGTGAATATCCGCCGATCGTGTCGGCCGAACGAGTGGATTTTTCGAGAGCACCTTTCTTTCCTTTTTTTCTTACCGATCGCCGAGCAAGCTATGCCAGCTTTCGAACTCGTTTTTCTCGCGCTCGATTGGATCAGGAAGTTTGTGTGTGTGTTTATGCAGGGTGAGTTAACGAAAACTAGGTTGTAAACTAAACTGTTACATACTGATTGTATCTAGATAGGATTCTAATGAATTATGTTGTATCTGACAAATTTATTGGATTAATGCAATTCCATTTTGTGTATATTTTATATACGGAATATTTATTGATCCGTGAACGAGTTTGACTCACCCTGTATGTAAGTATAGAGTGGACCATTTATCTTTATCATCTACAATATTTATATTGTAATACAAATTATGAAACAATGTGTTTTGAAAACTAGTGTATAGTAAAAATGATTTTTATTCTATTGCGAATGGATAACGAAACGAAAGTATCAACTTTGTTCTTTAGATAAAATGTTAAATATTTTTATTAATTTGTAAGTACTAAACATTTTAGAGATAAAATCAACCATTACTAAGCTATCGTTTATAAATAAATAAAATTCATAATATTCCATTTAAAAAATAGAGTCATGTTTTTATCTCTTCATTGCAACGGAATAAATATATTTTTACTATCTAACTTTTTCAAGAAACATTTTGTACCAAATTTACATTACAGTAGCAATATTTCAAGTGATAAAATAAGGTAGTACACCCTGTATATATAACAGTTATCAGATTTCTTGACACATCTCATATAGACACGGATATAACTTCTTTTTCTTTCGCGACCAGATCCAACGACGAGCCACGAGACGAGTATCTATCGTACGATCCACGTGAGTAAGCATTCATGCCAAAGCTTTGCTTCGATTCGAGAAGAGGCACGAATTTCATTTTACTTCTTCTCGAATCGATCGATCGGATTTATTTTATATATCGTCTCCGTGACGATCGTCTTCATCCATACGCTAACTATATATCATATTAAATGGATTTCCATTAGAAAAACAAAAGGGATAAAAAAAAAAAAAAAAATACGTCGACCTTTTCCATCCACGACGATCGTGCCGGAGATGAGTTCCTTTTTTTAAACGAGCATACGACGAGGAAGGACGATTTAGTGCCCTTTAAACGATGTCTGCGATTCGAAAGTTTCCTCAATTTGACAAAGAGACAGAGAAAAAAAGATGCAAGGAAAGAAAGCAAGAGATTACTTTTAACGAGATCTTGAAATAAGTTACTCGAGCAACCACCCTCTCTCGTGCTACTAAAGCTGCCCCGTTTACCGCCATTTAACCGTAACTTTAATCGTCCGTGTGATACACCTCGTTACGAATCCGATTTGCATATTGCGGTAATTGCGATCCCGTATTCAAAACGGTACACACAGAGCCGACGGTTTGCTGCTTCTAAGCGTATGTACTTACTGGACGGACTACTTGACACCTTTTCCATCCTTCTCTCTAAAGAGCCAAGAAAAACGGTGGATAAAAAAAAATGGGAAAAGACGATACTAATACGCGAGCAAAACGATGCCAATAGGAAAAAATGGTCCGAGTCCACAGAAATCGTAAGAATAATAACGATGATAATAAGAAAGAAAAGACTTGGAAAGGAAATGGGTCGCGACGAAGATTCTTTTTTTTTTTAACATCTTTCTTCGTTAAAATAATTTTCTTCCTTTTTTTTTTTCGAAAAGCCCGTGCTAGCATCACTGGCATTCGTCGTCCTCGTCGTAGCTCGCGCAGCAGAAGTCAACGGCATGCATTGAAAATTTCTTTTTGCACCAGTAAATGACAGCCATAAGCGGTTTTTTTTGTTTTATAAAGAAGAGAAATAAAAGAAAGAGAGGAACGAAGAAGGCATTCAACCAAGTATCAATCGCAAGCATGCGGAAGTAAAAAGAGAGAGAGAGAGAGACGTATAAACGGAAGAAACACGATATGTTGTGTGTATTTATATGAAAATTGTGTGTTTCGGCCCGAGAAAATAGATTCCAGTTAGAAAAAGCCAAGTGGTGGGTGGACGAAAAACATTGAAAAAGAAGAAGAAAACGGGAAAAGACGCAGAGAGAGAGAGAGAGAGACATTTAGGGCATATACACAACGAATAGTACATATATGTAGACACTTAAATCGATCCATACATACACATATATATAGTATATGCATATGTATGCAACGTCCACGTGCGAGTTTTCATACACGAAAAGCGAGAAGCCGATTTCGACCACGTGACGTTCATTCATCGTCCATTGATTTTGTCTCCTTGATTTTTTCATCCCCTCTTTTCTTTGCAATAAATCGTCGATGAAAAGACCAACGCGTATCGTGATTTCTCGTAGGAGACGGAGTTTCGAGGTAAAGATTTCTCGTTATCGGGGAACGAATCGCGAAAGTAACTGAAGGAGTCGTCTCGGATGAGGAAAATGAAGAGGAAGGAAGAAAAAAGGAAAAGAAGTTGGGGGAGTAAAGAAGTTGGACGTTGGTAAACGTCGAAAATATAAGCGAAGTCCGTTATTGCATCCTGGTGAAGCGATGCTTTTACTTGAAGTAAAAAAGGAAAAAAGAAATAGGGGAAAGAGGGAAATAGAGAGAGAGAGAGAAAATAAGGAAAAGGGATCAATAGGCTACGATGAAATCACGAACGAAAGCCGTCCCGTACGAAAAGTCTTTTCTCCCGGCCGATACTCTCTTTTCTCGAAGTAACATTGAAGAGGTTCTACCATGGACCAGTTTAATAGACGATGAATAGTCACGCTATCGGAGTAGACGTTCAGCGAAACGCGCAGTCTCGAATTCCTTCCAGAAAGACGGTAGCCGCTGCTGCACCCGAATGATCCCTTTGAAGCGTTCTCTTTTCTGGAAAGCAAAGTGCGTTGAGATAGAGAAAGAAAGACGAAGTAAAAGAGAGATAGAAGTAGCAACGGATCCCCATTTCCATCTGGAAGATCTTCTCGAGACTGTACGCGCGAGGTAGTAGGAGGAGACATCGAGCAGAAAGCCAAGGTGTTTTCGGGGTTTGTCGATGCATGTAGTAAGTGGGAGGGTGAGAAAAAGAGATAGACAGAGAGATATAGAAATAGAGAAGAAAGAGAGAGAAAAAGGGGCAAAAGGTAGTAAAAGGTTGTGTAGGAACAAGTGTAAAGGTTCCAGGTGGCCTACTAGTTTTCACTCGGGGGGTCTTTACAGGCTCTTTGATTTGGGTTTATTGTTTTCTTTTTTTTTGGGCTCTATTATATGGCACCCTTTTGGCAAGTGGCATTGGCTCAGAGACATGTACTATACTTATCAAGTTTCTTAATAAATATTCCCAAGAAAAGCCTGGGTTGATCACCGATTTAACACAGAAAGTTACCGAAATTCACAAGTGCTTCCTAAAGTGTTTCGAAACTGCCAAAGAAATCTTCGTAATCTCATGGTTAATCTTCGTCGACGATCTTGTATTACAATATCGAAAGGCAGATATTCTAGCAGCAGTCTCGCGCGCGTGAGAGACTAACCCGCTTGAAATCCTATTAGCCTGATTCTCCGTGGAAGAAGAATTAAGCCGATCGAGCGGTTTAGAGGAGCCGATCCCTCGAAGCTAACTAGCCTGCTCGCGATTTTCACTCGGTGGATTATCCGATAAGATTATTCGAGCGATTGGTCTGGGAAGTTAAGAAATTTCTTCGTGTTTCTTTAGAACGAAGTGAAAATACGCGAAAATGGTAATTTCCTAGTTAACCGTGCCAATTTTTGCCTCGGGCGATGAAACGGAACGGAAGTTTAACGTTTTTCGTCTAACTTGGTGTAAAGAGATATAACAAAAATCAATTTCCAAGTGCACGATCAATTTTGAAACAACCTATCGTGGTACGGAGAAACGTGGTCTACCACTATATTCTCCAAAGCTAGGCTAATCCCTGTCACCAATGTGGTGTCGAACACGGCGAGAGACGCGTTTTAATGACGTTGTCCTCTGATCCATGGTCTAGAATTTCAAGGCCCGTGTTGGTGCTCCTCTCTCTCAGGTACAACAGTTTCCGTCTAAATTGCGTGTGTCGTTGGCTCTCTTGCTTGTTCAACGCGAAGGGCGTGAAAAGACCTTGTACCGTCCAGGAACTTTCATAAAACTAAATTCCAACGCAACGACCGAGAGAAGATAAAATCCATGTAAAAACATGCTAAATTATGGCACGCATAAACGAGTACTTTACTTTTCTGTCGAAATTGTTTTCGCATCGAGCAAGTAAAAAAAGGTCATCTCTTTACACCGCGGGAAGAAGAGTGTGCTAAACGGACGGGTTTTCAACAAAGTTCGAAGGATTTTCCAACGTTTAGCTCGCGCACACCTGTGTTACTTTTCACGCATCGAGAGAAAAGTAAGAAACTTATGGTGAGCACGTGCAACACGTTTTTAAGAAGGGTACGAGAAGTGTATGGACGTCTTTGTGTATGTGTGAGTGTATCAGAAGAGAGACAGTAGATAGAAACGTATACATAAATATCCATATATATATCTACATAACCCAGTCGAAATTTTAACCTCGATTTAGCCCTCCAAAGCCTAGTTCTCTTTGAAGTTTATATATGCCATTCGAATTAGGCTTAGTAGGTTCAAATCGAAGTTTAACGAGTGATCTAAACTTCGGTTTGATCCTACAAAATGCTCGATGAGTGCTAAGACCTAAGCAAGATTTATAAACTTCGGATACTTAAAAACCTACATGTGTAGGATTTGCAGGGTCATATCGAAGTTTATAAGCTTCGTTTTGACCTTCCAATGATTAAAAGCCGATACAACAGCCACCCAAAGGTTGAAACCAAAGTTCATACGCCATATACTTTTCTTATTCCGTAAACTTAATTTTTAATCTCCTAAAGAGACCATTATGGAGGATCAAATCACGATTAAAATGTCGTCTCGGGTATGTATACATATGCATATTTACATATAAGTACAGAAAGGTAAGGTGAGGTGTCTCCTGGGGCGATGGTCGTGGTAAAGGGGTAAAGTGGGTAAAGGGGGTAAGACGGTTGTTCTCGGGGGATTCGGGTGGATCACGAAAAACAAAAGACTTACGGCGTCTGCCACGAGGTGTGCGGGCGGGAGGGCTGCCTGCAAGTGTCCACTCTTCAGCAGGGGGTCGGCGAGGCCTGCCACGCTGGCGTGTAAGGGGCTTGGGTGTAGAGGATGATGTGGGCTGGTAAGGTGGGCAGTGGATAGGAGCGGATGCACGTGAGAAGCGGCGAAGGCCGAGGAGGAGGGTTGGGCCGCGAAGGGCGAGGTCGTCAAAGTTTGGGTGTTCAGCGAGGGCGGGGTGGGCCCGGCAGCGGGCGCGGGCAATGGCAATACTGTACTTACGTCCGAGTGGGCGGGCACCGCGTAATTACCCTGGATGGTGTAGGCTTGCCCACCAGCCAGGATCAGTGGCCCACCAACTTGGGGTTTGGGGCGATAAGGGATCGTGGCACCTTTGGGAGGGGACTGAAACAGAAAGAAGAAGAACGCACGAGGCCAAATACAGTAATTCGGTCCTTTCTATTTAACTTTTTCGGTCGAACCTTTACGATTAGAGTTACGTTTACATGTATGATTAAGTAGAACCTTTGAGACTTGGTCATTTGGAATACCTATATCTATATGCATTTAACATAAAAATGGAATTAGTTATTTGTAACTGATGATAATGCTAATTCACAGTTCAAATACAATATTCGTAATAAAAACGTAACTCTGCCGTAATTGATAGTCGACATCTTTCTTAAATCGTACCTCTAGCATAACGCAGCAGATGTGATATATGCACTGCGTGATCGCTTCGCTCGTGCCCGATATGGTGACCGCTCGTTCCGTCGAATTCGGCAACATTTCAGAGGCGACCTGGATTGACGCGCCCGTCACCTCGCGAATCTCCTTGATTTTCGAACCACCCTTACCGATGAGGGAGCCGCATTGAGAAGCAGGCACGATCAGTCTCAGCGTGATGGGTGGCCTTGGTACGCCACCACCACCACCGGCACCACCACCCTGGATGTCGTGGAACTGGGAGCACCATTCCTCGAATTTCTTGCATATCAACGTGAACGCCTTGAAGATCGAATTCGTTGGCCCAGTTACGGTCACTATCCGTTCGGGACAGGATCCATCGGATATGTTGATCTTTGCACCAGACTGTAAAAAAAATAATACTTCGATCAGTATAATTCAAATAAAAATGAAATTGGACGATAACACGATTTTCGTTATTACTCACCTCCTCGCGGAACCTTTTCACGATCTCTCCCTTTTTCCCGATGATGCTTCCAACCTCCTGTAATCAAAAATAGACAACCCCGTTAGTGGACTTTTCCTTGAGAAGAAAAAAAGAAAGGTCACGTCGATCGAAAAATTCGAGCAGCGAGTGATTAGGTTTCACGAGTCAATCGCGTCTAGACGGGGCAGAGTATCGTTCCTGAACGTAATTCGATTCAACGCATAATGCTTCCTTTGATATTGCGTAACGAGAAAGCTTTGCTGCTTCTTCTTCTCTTCCTCTGTAGATTCGCTTCGCACGATAAAAGCTTTATTATCCTTGAAATCTCTCGTTAATGTTGCCCCGTTGAGGATCAATTTAGCTTAAAATCATCGTACATGCGTTTATCTATCGTGTATTATTAAGATACCTAATGCATCTCGAACTATCTGAATATACCATCCACGTTTCGAGCGTTCACCTAATCCATCAAGGACACACCTGTACCTTACTGCAATCCATCAATCCACGGAAACAACTAAAATCCAATATATACATCCCTTGGCAACGGTAACTACGGTCTAACGATAATTTACCCATGATCCTGGCTAATGCAACATCAAACGTGTCTCGAGGTACAATTTTGTAAGATGACTCGACGAATCTTATATAAGTTTGTTAATCTCGTATGTCTTAAGAAATGAATTCGTTCGTAATTCTAGAACATTTGTTTACTATTGTAACAGACTGGTACATTCTATTAACCTGATTTAATTACTATATATAGTTCCTACAATAGCTATCAATTCTCTGCGGGTGTACCGCAAACCCATTTGTGATATTGAACTAATAAATTAATTTGGAATCAGTAAAATATATATAACACAATTTTTGACTTCTTCTTTAATTCTATTCTTAAAAACCCTTTGTCTTTCATCCCAAGAACACTAAAGAAAAATAGAGAGGCGTGAGTCAGAATCGAAAGAGAGAATCATTGGTGGACTTGGACACGTTCGGTACGCTAAGAAACTATAATTAGTTCCGCGTACGTACGCGAGCGTGGTGTCCAGGGCAGCTCACGGTCCTATCTTCTCTCCCTCTGACACGCGCTGACCCCGCGATAATGTCATCGCCTAGGCTTCTGGGTAAGCAGGTATGCGACTGTGCTCTTCTCTAAACTTAGCTACGCGATGCCCACGCGGTGGGCACATCTTTCGTCTTCTCTCTCTCTCTTCTGCTAGTAAAACCGTGCATGCCAGCCGAGTTTGTCACTTCGACTTGCTATGAGCGACTTCTCGTTCGACCACTACTTGGATCGATGCATCCCTTAAATTGATGTTCAACCTACTAATTTATTTTGACTAATTCTTGTTATTAGTCTTTGTAGGACCTTTAAAACTCAAATTGTCTCGTGTCTTTATACAGGGTGTCTGGCTTCAAGTGTCCAAGCAGAAAACTACATGTGCACATCGATGATTTGAGTCGAAAAGTCTAATACCATTTTCCGAAATTCGACTTAGTTAAATAGTTATTAATTAACAAATATTGACCAATCACGGCGAACAGCAACATATAATGTTTTTTATTGTGGATTGTTCCTCTTCGTCTCTTGCTTAACTGCAAGCTCAAGTAAGCCGCCTTCCTTCGTTAATCGCTGTAATTGGCCGATCTTTGTTAACTAATAACTCGTTAACAAAGTCGAATTTCGAAAAATGGTATAAGACTTTTCGACTCAAGTCATTGATGTGTACATGTAGTTCTTCGCATGGACAGTTGGAACCGGACACCCTGTATATGCATATACCGTTGCACTTGGTTGTATTTTGAGATTAGATGAGTATTAGGTTATCTCAAATTGGCGAGTATCGATTAAATGGTAGTCTGATACATCAATCATTGGTGTTATCGAGGAATAACTTTCTTGAGTGGTCCCAAGTGGTTCAAACCGGATCGAATCCGTTAAATGATACCCCTATGAGGTTAGACCAGTTCGATGATAAGTATATTTCAAGTTTTAATTCGCGTACCTACAAGACTGTTTCTAATTTGAATATCCATATTGAAAAGATACGTACACTTATTAAGAAACTACCAGCACAATTTCGAGATCCTACCCCTTATCCAGCACATTTCGCAAGCATTCCTCGTTATCCTATCCCCGGTAAGAGAATAAAGGGTAAATACAAGAGGAAAAAGGAAATGTTTCTTTTTTTTTTCAAGAAGGAACGTGACTTTCATCTTAGATAACTAGCTCTGACCAAGGGGGAGAACTCGTAACGATATCGGATGCATACGCTTCTTTATTACTTTCCGAGTCGAGTTTCTCGTCCCACTTTCGCGTTTGACTTTTACGATGATTTACATCGTCCAAAGGTTTTTCTTTATTCGACGAAGACGTATCGGTTGGGATTCTTTTTCCAATTTAAATCATAAAGAAAATCTCATATATCGTTCTCTAAGATTTCGCTTTTATAATACATGTAAAAAATAATAATAAAAAATTCTTCGATACCAAAACCTCGATTGTCCTTTAAAAGGATCGAAGAAGAATCGAGAAGAGCAAGTTACCGAAGTATCATCGTCGAGACAGCGAATTAGATACCAGTTGGGGCAAATATAACTGGAACAAAAAGAGGGAAAGGAAAGAAGAGAAAACTGGCATCGAGCCAATTACAGTTGCTCTTTCTCTCTTCTTCTTGGTCCTCCCGTTCGAAGGACCGTTGAAATTCCCTGGATCTTCGAGGATCAAATACTGCATCACACCGGAGCAAAGAACTCATCCTCTTGTCCTTTCAATCTCTCTTCTTTCTCTTACACAAATAGAGTCAATGTACCAGTCATTACGCCGGATATTCATCTAGCTGTCATTCTGGTAATTATAGGTAACGCGCCACAAAAAAAGAAAATTGGAATCGGCTTTGAATTATTAGACGACCGAGGCGATTGGGGGTCCGATTTGCGAGGACGACCGATTGGCCACGAGCCCTGGCGTTCTTCCAATTCTCTCTCTCTCTGTCCTCTCAATACTTCTCTTTCTTGTTAAAATCCAGAAAACTTCTTCAAAAGTCTAAAAGATTTTGACAAGCGTAAGATTTACGTAAGGCAAACGACCCGCGTTTCGTGAGCCTTTGTCTAGTACCGTGTTGCGTCAAGGTGGGTAGGAAGAAAACATACTGGATAGGTGCAGAACAAAATTGGGACGACGATTTTACAAGCTATTCGTTTTTAAACCTCTCAACAGATGTTCTTGGTGTTGATACGTACAAATGTTACGAGTCAACGTACTCGTTTCAAAGAATTTTTTTCAATCAACTTGTCTTGGATAAGGAAGATGATGATGAATGGTAGGTTCTTGGCTTACAAACGATTGTCAGTACGTATGCGCATACCACAGATTATGTAATTTAGAATGGCAACTAGACACAATTCCATTTTTACAATTTCTCTCGTCAATCTTCTTCTCGATGATTTATACTTGAAATTACGTGATGATTCGCTTAGCAAAAGGAAGATTACCCTGATCGATGACGAGTTATCTAAAGTACGAAGGAAGGAGTCGCCGACGAGAACGCGTTGCTTCGAGCGAGACGTATTAAAGATAAGGCTTGGATTTCGGCCAGATATTTGTCTCGATGGGATGGTGTGCAGTTTTCAACTGTGCAGGTAGGTAAGCAGACTCTCGTGCCGATGACCGTGACATTGTTCGATGAAAACTGGCTCGAAAGAAAAATCCTTCGATCCGTGAAATCAAACGAGAAGAGTAACAAGAAAAACGAAGCAATTAAAAGAGGCAAACTAAATTGGAAAGAAATTTTTAACGAACGTATTTTAATTGCACAAACTGGATTTTCAAAAAGTCAAAAAGAAGTAGAACCCAAAGAGTGTTCAATTGAGATAACGACAATCCGTATTTGATCAAATACTATAATGGAATACCGATAACTGAGTTTATGTATCGGTAATCGACTTTCTTCTTCTCTCAATTTTGTTTATAAATCTCCCCTGATCGTTTGCAGGATTTATTGATCAAATATCCAAGAAATACCAACAAGGCAGAATAGAAGAGATCAAAAGGATAATGGAATCGTGATAATCCGAATCGGTTCGATTGGCTTATGGCCCTGGCCGATGTCCAGTCTGTCTTTGAACGTTGCGTGCTCCATGGCTCTCTATCTATCTCTCGCGGGCCATCTTCTCTTCCAACCACAGAAGACATAATGCTCCACCGGCCAAAAACGCGGCCAGACGTATTTATTTCGCGCTAGCGCGAAGGAGGCTAAGCCGGAATATCCCTAGGAATCGTGTCTGCGGCCTCCAAAATGAATAGTTTTGCAATCGGGAATAGAGAAGACAGTGGTCGAACGAAATCAAAATCATGATGCGAGGACACAGCCGCTAGGAGTAATTAATAAACGTCTAGAGGAATTTGTGTCAATGCTGTGCGTCTGTAAAAAATATTGGAAATCATGTTGGATCTAAAACTTCAACGAGTTTCTAAAGAAATGTAGAAAATTTTAAAATAAAGGGGGCTAACATCCATTTGTTAAGACTTTACCCCTTTTCTAGCATGATGGATCCTGAATGGACGTGTAAAAGAAAAAAAGGAAGCTATATTTTACAATAGAAGAAAGAAAAGAGCTAGCTAATACAAGAAGAAGCCTTATAAAGGAACACCACACTAGTATGAGAATGCTCGTCGATGTGTCATCGGAGTGTAAAAACGTCGTGTAATGAGATTTGTCATGGAAGCACTTCGTCGATGCGCGAGGGGTTAGAGAGAAGGGCTTTCAAGATGGTGGATAGATATGGGCTTGGTGGTAGCAAGAGAAAGTACGATGACAACGACCAGGGACGTTGAAAACGAAGAGAGAGATAGAAAGAGAATAGAAGACTCTAGGGGAACGATCGTGGTGTGAAGTGTACCGAGAGAGAAACCCTCCAAGAGTAGAAAGAAGAGAGTCAGAAAATGAGGGAGAAGGTGCTGGGATGGAAAAAAAAGAGTAGCGAAACCTTTTGGAAGGGCTCCTCTACGATGATGGCGGAGCATCATTCAGATATGCAGAAACGTGCAATAATTTCAGCAACGTACTTTAGCACGAAGCTAGGCTCGAATATACTGTGTCTGTGTGGGTGGTAGTCACACGATGTACACGTGTCGTGGCTATACGATCGAAGTCACGATTCTATCTCTTCGTATACGCGTGCAGGTGTATGTGGGTTTGACATAGGAAGCTGAGTGCACGTGGCCAACCCGTCGTGAAAGTCTTCCTACGATAATTATATTTTATCGCGAATGACGGGATATTAAAAAGTCTTGATGCGTGTCACGTACAAAACGTCCCTGGAAATATTATTTTATAAAAGAGAGATCGTTTAGTCTTTGATTTCTTCTTTTTTTTTTTGCATACAATATGAGCATAGGGAGATGCGTTCGGTTGTTTCATGGGGAAATTAAATGAAATCAGTTCAATTTGAGAAATATCGAAAGCCAAATCACTGTTGCTCGATACGTCTACGTTAATTATCGAACCGATGAATATTAATTGTCGTGGATGATGTCGAACTGGGACGGAATAACGAGTGAACGTATAGCGATGAATCGATCGGTCGGATCGATCGAGGATGCTATTCCATTTCTATCGATATCGTTATTTTTGCTTAAATGAATTTCCCACGAGTGTATCTAGATCAGGGTCGTCGTAAGAGCGACGCGTTAGTAGATTCGATCAAAAATGTTTGCCGACGGGCTTTTAGGTTTTTCTATTCGTTCCACTTTCGAACTTTTGCTTTTATTTTTTCGGAAGGGAAAAGAAGAGAGGAATTTAAATTTTTCATCAGTCAAGGAATTTGAATCTTTTTTTTTTTTTAACCCCTCGTTGCGTACTGCATATTTTTCGGGTTGCGAAGACCAAAGAGGATGAAAAACAAGAAGTCGACGGCGCGAAGCGATCGCAGTCTAAAACAAAGAGAAGGAAGTATAAATTCTTGGCAGTCGCTCAGATCTGCCTTGCCTCTCTCGCGTATTTCAGGATCCGTCGCGTTTGCACCGTTCGAGAGAGACTCGTGCAAGATTTTCCCTTCTCATTCCCCGAAAAATTCAAATTCCATGTCTTTTTTTATCTTCTTCGACTTATCCTTAACACGATATAAAGAAGAAAAAGAGGTAGAAACGTGTCAAACGGTCGATTCAATTATCGTTTCTCGAATGGAAACGCTAAAGACGTAAATCGACTCCTTCCAGACGGTGATCGTTTTTTAAATGGAATACCACTCGCAGCTGTCCCTTTAAATTAGTCTCATCGAGAAGATCGATACGTGTATCATCGGAAATATCTTGGAATCCTTGAAAATTTCATATATTATCTAACGATTTTACATGCTTAAAAGTACGAGTACGACAGTATGTCTTCTTTGTTAAAAACAAGATAATAATATCTTATTTTTTTCTAAACTTTTTCAAAACTAATAAAACAGATAATGTAATCCATCCAACTCAATGTTGTCGCTAATAACCTTGATGCGAAGTTAAACTTTAAAATAAAAAATGGTATTTACCGAAGACGTAACCATCCACAAAATGAAATACGTATCTATCTGCAATTCGTTTTACACTTGTGTTTCATCAATCATCGATTCAAATTATCGACCACATCTGCATTGTATGATCTTTGACATATGTATACATAGTCAATTTTCCTATAACACAGTTAATTCGTTCCGTGTTATAAGAGATAGACTGTATGTTTGTTAAGAAAACTCGAGAATCCTTGTCCTTCCTTTCATTCTCTTTTTCTCTCTACCCTTATACACGCGCATGCAAAGCACGTCTCCGTGACCCGGGTCAATAATAAATCGGTTAGCACGCGTGCCAAGAGTAACGTGCCTCTGAATCATCGGGTTATTTTATGTTTTTCGATGGCATCGACACAAGTTTGCTCTACCGTGAGATATCGATCTTTCGTTTGTCGTTTCAATTTCGAAGAGAGCACCCGCCAGGCGTACTAAATTTTCATTCTTCTCTCTCTCTACTGAATTTCTATCGCTAGACTAACGTGTTTCGTTCTTAAAAAATAAAATTACGAGTCTGTTTAATCTCATTTCTCTTTTTCAACACCACTTTTCACAGTTTTTTTCTTTTTTTTTTTTCATTTTTAGTAAGACAATTCAAGGCACTAATTTCTCACGCTTCCACACTGGGTACAAACAAAGGCGCAAATCACGTTGAGAAAACCACGACCGCGCTAATATTCGAGACGAAACTTTCGTTATCATTTTCCTTTACATCCTCTTTCTTCTTCCAGACCCTTTGTACGACACGAGGAGTTTTGTGTCGGTCTGGACAAAGAGAGATTTGGCCTCGAGGATGAAACACCGAGGAGAACTACGGTATATGCCAAAATCGTGACGAAAGACCGGGGGTGTGGTAGATACACGACTTGTGTGTTGAAGTAAATATCTCAAAACGGAGCTGCCGGAAAGGATCACTCATAAACGTCTTATATATTTTATCTTATTTTTTTGTTGAACCATTTAGATAAGTTAAAAGTTTTCTTATAATACCAGTATGTTTTTTAAAAATTTATATACCCCAAGCACGACTTTTTAAAATAAAATGAATAATAACAGCAAGATTATAGATCATTTCCCGAATTTTCCCGAATCGTTTGGATGAGTAAAACATTTTCTTATAATACCAGTATGTTTTTTAAAAATTTGTATACCCCAAGCACGACTTTTTAAACTAAACTGAATAATAACAGCAAGATTATAGATCATTTCCCAAATTGTTTGGGTAAGTAAACAATTTTTTTAAAATACCAATATGTTTTTAAAAACTTTGTATACCCCAAACACGACTTATTTCTCTAAAATAAACTGAATAATAACGGCAAGATTATAGATCATTTCCGAATCGTTTAAGTATCTGAAAAATTTTTTAAAAATACTAATATGTTTTTTAAAAATTTGTATACCCCAAGCACGACTTATTTCTTTAAAATAAACTGAATAATAACGGCAGGATTATAGAGAATTACCGAGAGAAACGCGCATCGAGTTCGAAACGTAGTTTGAAACGCACATCGAAGAATGAAAACGTAGGTGTTCATACGCCCGGGAGAGCTCCAATCGTGATCCCCGTTTCACGCGTGAATACTTTTTCGAAAATCATAGCTACACACGTTTACACACTCGAAGTATATCGTAATTCGCGCGTTCGCCCGAAAACTTTAGCTCGATCGTTCATATCCGTTCGTAAATCCTAAATACGCGATTACTATTCGAATTTCTCTTCGCTATTATCTATTTGTATAGGTATTACTCGTTTCACTGCCTGAAATATTAACGTTTATCGCTAGAATATTTCTAACTTCGTATTACGAGTTTTGCCATTCGCAGACGGAAGTGCCTCTCTTTACAGCAAGGTTTTCTCGGAGTTGGGCGTGGAAACTCTCAGTGTACCAGTTATGTACCAGTTATGGGGACACAATGACGATATAAATAAATAGAATTCACGGCTGGAACGAGAACGGAAGTTTTCCTCCTTTTCATCATCCCCCGACACAAGTTTGTGACGTAAATTGTCAAACGATGAAACAAAAATGACGGACTTCATTCCAGAAAGTTATTAATAACGCTAGTGCAAGACGAAACCTTCGTTCGTTTATCACCCACGAGAGGAAAGCATTTCTCGTGATCAATTCTAAAATCCATTAAACTTATCAACGCGGTTGATATTGGTTCGTTGCATAATTTCGTGTCACGGTTATTATCGCATGCCGTGGTTATCTTTGACGCTTGCAATAAATTACAATTATTGGATCTGTTTTTGAACTGTGCTACTAACTTGCGTGCCACCTTTAATTGTAGATTATAAATTTATTTTTCTGTCATTTTACGTTAATAATAATTTTTATCTTAGAATGAGAACTTATTTGGATGATTCGAGATGTTAACCATTTGCAAGTAATTCAAAATCCTACATGTTTTACAGAGTGTCCCATTTGAAGTTTCTCACTCAGCCTCTGAACTCTTCATGGTTAAAAAAATTCAAAAGGAAACTAGAGTTTAACAAAAGTAAATATTAAGATACAATAAATGACCTTAAATCACCAAGACCAACACATCATAGATCTATGGATTCTATCCCAGTAAAAACATATATACTTCCATTAACAAAAAAGAAAACAAACAAAACAAAAACAATTTTGAAATCTCTGAAGCAGATTCATGTAAACAAAACTTGAAACGATTCACTCAAAACACTTTTTTCTACAGCCAATAGTTTCGTGTGAAACTTGAATTAGGTCACCCTGTATATTATTATTACTATATACATAAACAATAGTGAATAAAATATATTAAATTGTGGTTATATGAAATACGTGACACCATTATCTTACTGGACTTGGAAAAATAAATTATAAAATCTCTTTATAACTCACCTTGCCCTGCATGATCAAACGGATAGTCAGGGTGACCGAGGGGTCATCATTGAGAGCTGGCTTATTATCCATGCCGTCCATATTGTACTGCTGTTGCTCACGACTTCTGTGATTTCGATGAGACAACGTCTTCTTGTCGACGAAGTTTGCGGAGGGAAAGGGTGCGGAAGAGGATAAGGAGGATAGGGGAGAGGTAAGGCGTGTGATTTTGGCTGGGGGGGTCTCGGGGGATGTACTTCTCAAACGCTCCCAGGTATGCTCAGTCCTTGCACTGGAATCATAAAAGTATTTTCTCTATTGTAGCACCGGTCAATTCGAGACAAAAGGGTGATCGAGAGTAGGTATGAGTTAACGGGACTATGCAATGTCGTTTGTTATGCGAATAACGGACTCGCTCGATCGGAGAAATACAAAAGACCATTTCTTGGCTCAATGATTTTTAATAGCGAAACCCTCTACTTTAATATGTTTGTTATAGAATGTTGTGTAGCAGAAATTGGGTTAACTTTGACCTCGGGGGTTAGAACAGAATATACTTGAGCTTCCATCATTTGCTGAGAGCAAAGCAAAGTAACGAGTCCAACAACTAAACATTGCTGCTGAACTGCATAATGTATTTGATTTAGAAACATGATTTGTATTATTGTAGTAATTATTACACTAACAATTTTGTAAAGTTTAATATACAAAAAGAATGATAAAAACCGATTTTTTTTAATAAATTCTTCAACCCCTGAATGTTAGAAATTGATCAAAGTAACTCCGATTTACGGTACTTTAGTTATCACAATTTTGTTAAATAAGTATAGCAAAAAATTTAACGATAGGTAAACGTAGTTCTATTTTTATCCACGGCTCACAGTCGCAACTTTGTTGCTATCTTCGGTAAACCGGGCGCAACTGTGTTCACGCAAATGATATAACCATTGGTCAGTTTGTTAAATGGCACACGCATGGTTAACGAGCAGTATTCGTAATTAATTTCAAGGACTGAATTCGCTACTTCGTTAATTTCCTATTCCATTTAGTTATCGTGTTCATACGCTAGCAATTAACCGAATTTAATAATAATACCTTTAGCATACAATTAGACCGGAAGTAAAACTACGGTGACGTGAAATATATACGCAAATTTATCAAAGAAAAAGAAACAAAGTCGAACAAACATTACAAAAAAAATAGAAGGAAAAGTCATAATTATTTTTTGCAGTAACAGAAACAGTAATAGGAAGGCGCCCTCGCCATTGCGAGAAACGGTGCATGCAAGTCGGGCGAGTTTCTTGGGCGGTCCGTTACACATAAAGTGTAGAAACACGTTTTCTCGATCGTCCTTTAGCAGTTAGCTCGTTTATTGTACGAAAGGTGGTAGCGTGAAGGAACTTTACTAGCACTCTCTCTCTCTCTCTCCAAGTCGTATAATAAAATCATAAAAATTTCCGTGTTCTAAAGACCTCCATCGTCATTCACGTTCTTCCTCACCTAAACTCGTTTCTTTTTTTTTCTCTCGCTCGGTGAGTTTTACGAAAAGAGCGAGGGAGAACATTTGCGTAGAAAGGGTCAAACCGGTTGCACGTACGATTTACAATAATGACGATAATAAAAACTAATCGTTAGTGATTTAGAAAAAGCGTTACTAGTCTAATACCTAACGGTTTATCGTCTCGCATGGCGTCACGTTCTTGCTTTTTGTAAATTTGCTTTTCCATAAGGAAGAAGTTGCTTTCCCAAGCGTGAGATTTATAAATTAACCTTCGGAGAAGTGACTCTAATATCGAATAATATTTCAACGAAAGAAGTTTTCCCTGGTTGGGCGACTCGAAGGCGAACCTGTGAATATATTCTAAGACCCTTGATTAAGAGTACCGAACGACTGGCTCTCTCTCTCTCTTTCTATTCCTATCTCTCTCTCTCTAATCAGCAACACGTCCGCACAGTGTAACCGTTTCGCTCTGCTGCTGTTCGCAATGCAATTGAACTGGAATTTAGTGCAATCTGCGTTCCGTTAGCCGTGCGCGCGCGTTTAACGCGAATCGCCAAACGAGATTGGAGAATGAAAGAGGGAGAGAGAGAGAAGCTAGTTGAAACTTCAAAAGAGGATATGGAAACGCGAAAAGCAAAAGACCTAATTTCCCTGAAGGTGAATCGACGAATTCGATGAATTCGTCAAATTTGCGAAAAATTTTACCTATTTTCTAGATGTTTTAACCTGACACCACATCGGATGTAACGTTTTCAATAGTTGTTTGAAAATGTTTGTGAAAGTATTATGTATCAAAAAATGTTAGTACCTTTTGCTAACATTTATTCATGCTTGTTAATAATATTGACAGTAACAGAAGAATGTGTGCAAATTTAAGAATTTTTGTTACTTACAATATTATTAGCAAACTATTACAAACATTCTACTAAGCGAAAAAATATTCTTTTCTTTTTAAACATGTCTTCGTTATTATCTTGATGTACCTATAGGTACCATTATAGTTCGAGTTAATGAGATCATCACATCAAGATTAACGTTAGAAATGTATTATAATATTTTTTTTTTTTTTTATCTAAAGGAAAAGTGAAACGATCTCAGATAATAGCGGATGAAAAATGGTAGTTGGAGACGATAGAGATCCCTCGATTTACAATGCGATATCGCGTACTCTAAAACGTTCGTCGCAATTTGTCAATCTAACGCTCGCGTTTCGCGCGTTATGCAAATTGCTTTGCTACTGGCACGAAGCGAGTAATTAGGAAGTGATCACGTGACGTCGCGTGACAACGACCGTCTCACGAAGAAATCGAATAATCGCGTAATGCGATATGGGATGAACGTTTCCGATCGATTCTCGACATTCGAGTGATTTTGACTCGTCCATGGATTAATGGAGGATAATCTCTTTGGATGCTCGAAAGTAATGTATTTTTTAGGAATTTTTGTGGAGGTGATAAAATAATCCCATGGTCCTAAACATGAATATTTGACTAAAAAGATTACCATATCTTTATACCTTTTTGGATTTTTATAGGTTTAGCTTAGCCCTACATATGTTAGTTATCGAAAAATATTTTGGATTTCTGTTTCAAATCAATAGAAAAAGTAGGAGAGATTGTGCCTTTTTCGATGTTTCGCTCAGACACGCATAACGGAATGATTTATAACTCTGCCATTTTGTGTCGTTTGAAAAAAAAAAAATTTGTTTCAACACTTGAAGGTTGTAATAAGATAATGTAAAAATGTCAAACTTATGCGATTATTTTATCACCTCTAAAACAATTCCTGAAAAATGCCTTATTTTTGTACGTCTAAAAGAATTGCCCCCCCCCCCCCCCTTTAATACTGTTTAGAGAAACCAAATATGACAAGTTTTTAGATAAATATTAGATAGACAGAGAAATAACGATTACTAAGCAATGACTTCATTTACTTTGTACTTTCAGCACGTCGAGAAAAAGAACCTAACGCTTCTCTAATGTTTTTACCAAGTACCGAACGTCTCATCAAACGATATCGGCGATCGTAAAAGCGAACGATGAAAGCAGGAACGGAAGTTTCAATGAAAAAAAACGAATCACGTAGTTCTCACGATCCATTCGACGTTCGTGACTCTCATCGAGGATGAAGGCCTTGTGAAAAATGGCAAGTTGAAGGTGGAGTAGAACTTTAACACGTTCTGTGTCAAGCTATATTTGATTAAGTCTCATTACCGAGCCACGTGTACTTAAAATGGCTATAAGGTTTAATATATTTGCGGAATTTGCCTTTTTCTGTATTGATTTCATGGTATTTTATTGGTACACGGCTTAAAAAGTGTTCCGAATATTATTATAGATCATCAAAAAGTGATATCAATAATCATTGTTTACCTCTTTATCTCTTAATCCTCACAATAACACCTGATGTCTGAGAGGTCTTGCGTTTTTTAAATATATGAATATCTTACTATTTTAATTGAAATAATAAATAATTTATAAATGTACATATTATAAAATAAATTAATTCTTCCCCAAGAATTATAATTACTGTTATTGTTGACTTAAAATGTTAGTTTGATAAAAAATAATAGATTAACACTAAATGTTGCTTTAAAACAAAAAATAATTAAGCTATGCAGGCCTTGGGTGTGCAATCAACAATAAAAGAAAAGTTGTTACTGTGAGGCTTAATGAAGATAATATCATTTGGTGTAGAAATAAATTGAAAATGCTACACGTAACAGGTAACGTATTAAGAAACTCACACCATACGATAAAGTAAAGAACACCTGTTAATTACAATTAATCCAAACCATTAGAATAAATTAATTTCTTTCATATCAATTTTTACGATCGATAATTACACTCGTTATTATTAAATAATAGAAACGATGATCTTAGAACGATTTCTCTTTGGACGAGGTACGCTAGAGATCGTAGACGCATCGAAAAATGGTCAAAAATAGCATTCGACCTGAGAAAGAGAGAGAGAGAGACTATGCCATCGTTCTATTCTACGAAACTCGTGCTTCGTCGTTCGTTTATTGCTCTCTACCCTTCGTAAACAAGAGTAGAAAATCGACTATGTGCGTTGCCGATCTGATAATACGAGCGATTAAAGCCTCGGGTACGTATATCGGATAATAGTGTCGAATTTGCTGAACAAATACGCGTATGTACGCCTATGTATAACTTTAGCGAACAATTTCATGGATTTTGTTTTAGTTTTTGTCTTGTTTGTGTGTATTCACCAAATCGACGCTTTCTTTTTGCCGTAAAACGTGCGGAATTTTTGGTTCAATGACGAAGCGAAAATAGTTTTCCGACGGTCATTATAAATTCTATTAGAAGGAAGAATGGAGAATGTGTGTTTATCATCGTTGATGTTTACTGCTCTGATGAATCATTCCTCGAAACTATCTCCAGAACAAACATACAGTTTTTTTTTTGGTAAACAAAAGATGTATTGCTCGGTTTAGAACGTTCTTAGACAGTTTTAATTAGTATGTGTCGAAGGGAATTTGAAAAATTCTTAAGGATTTGACAGAATCTTGGGATATTGAAGAGGAACGACGTATTCTATCACTTTACTCTGGATACGACTAGCTATTTATTAGAGTATTATTTAATGTTTGTAGATAAATAATTAATCAAGAAATTAGACCAATTTTCACTAACAATATAAAAATATTTTGTCAATAATACAAGTTAAATAATAATGTGTAAAATTTTGTAAAATGACAAATTAATAAATTGATTAATAATTTGCACAGCGTTGTGTCTTTTTCTACCGTAAACACATCGAGGGATGTTGACAAATCACTGAATTTTATCAGTTTATCATCCTCTTCGTTATCAAGAATTTTTCAATTTCACTATAACATATATCAAAACGTTAAGAACTCCGTATTTAAAAGAGTCATTTATCACAAATCGTTACCCAATTTACTTAGAACCGAAATACTGAATCTTAATTGTAAGTAAACAAACTAGTTTTCCTAAACTCGCTCGATGAATCAAAGTTACAAATTTGAATTCTGACGAATGTATATCCGCGTATTGCATCGAGTTTACGCAATATCGTCTAACCGATCCATGACATATACATTCGTTGACCTACGCAAACTCGATTTTATCGACTTCGTTTTAAACCTTTATAAGATTTGTTTACCGCCCTAATCAAATTATTGTAACGAGATACGATAAATATAATGAAAGTATGGAAATTAGAAAAATGAGAAAATACTTGTTAATAAATGTAAATTAATTGAGATCTCGAGCGAGATCAAGCAGAGATCGTATCTCGCGATTTAAACCTTTCTTTTAATTTTCCTAATTATCTTCGCGAGTTTACGTCAAAGGGGGATATTTTATCGATTTTAAAGGTAAAAATGTACGTTGCAACTCGCTCTATCAGAAAATGGACCACCGCGTTGTTCCCACAACTTCGTGCATGGATATTAAAAGGAACGAGTATTTTACATAACGGAGCCACGTAGAAAGACCGGACGTTTTTCGGTGAGCGCGTATCGAACGAGTTTCGCGCGAGTAATTATCTCTGAGCAAATATCGCTGCTACGAACGGGACGATATATTATATTTCGACGATAAGCTAAAGCGTGCATCTCGAAACGAATGAAAACAAACGTGATAACGAGAGAAGAAGATGTAGACGAAGGAAAGAAGTTGCTCTCGAGACACGTCGATTTTTTTTCTTCAAAATTTCGATTCTAAGCTTTTAAAACGTCGAGATATGCTAGTCCAACGGAATTTTATCTTTTATCGATGAACGAATTATCGAGAATATTCCCTCTGCGACGGGCGTTACCATCCGTGGTTGTGGAAGTGAGAAATAAATCATTTAGTACGTTATACGAATTTTGAATAAAGTTGTGTGAGGTTATATAATTTTGTTAATGATTCTTTTTAGAATGAACATATGGAAGAATTTTCTATCATAGCTGTAGACTTCAGACTTTTTATAATTGATGGTTATACTCTCATAAATATTGATAAACGTTTTAAATACACTATGACAAATCGAGTACCGGTCAACGTGCTAATATCTTATGGTTTGTATAAGAATTATTGTCATTTCATTTTCTTATGTTTTAGAACACTTCTTAATAAATAAATAGCACATATAAAAGAACTATGTTTAAATAGTAGAAATTCTACATTTTATTCTATAGCACGTTGTACGAGAAAGCGCGTTATATGAATACAGTAGTCGCAATATCTTTGGTGCGTTAGAGAAATTCGTGTTACACTATAATCAACTGTATTTTAGAAAGGAACTAATTTCAATAATATTTATTACCATTCTGACGCAATAGGAAAGAGAAATTACCGAAATTCGGCGAATTTGGTCATATAAGTTATAGGTTCTGAAAAAAACAAGTTCGCGCCTAGCTTTTCTCGAAAGTGAAAGGACGATCCGTTTCTCATTAATGATCGTCTCTTTTTTTTTCCACCTATGTATATACTTTCATTCTAGGATCGTAATGAATAAACGAAAAAACAAATGAAACACGCATGAAAAGAAGATACGCCGTTGGGGATTCCTTTTAACGCGGACCGTCCGTCGATTAAAAACATCGAATGTTGGTTCAAACAAGAGAGAAGGTTTAAAGAGTTAAGAAAAAAAAAAAAGGAAAACAAACAAAAATATTCCAACTTCGAACGAGGAAAAGCTTGGACATCTCTATATCGATATAGCTATGTATATGCATTACGTGCATACGAGAGAAAGAGAGGCAAAAAAGCGAGAGAGCTAGCAGACGTAGGGAGGAGTCTCGATCGAAGAGAGCCGATAGACAGCCCGACGTCGGGCTCTCGCGCGTTAACTGCGTGAATACAAAAAAATTCCGATGCACCAACGGCAAAAATATTTTATCACCTCTATTCAAACTTCCATTATTTCCAAACATCGATCCTTTCTAACCTCAAAAATTACAACGAAGCTTAAAAAAACCAGACCTTGAAATTTGTCAAACGTTAATAAAAAAAGATCAACATTTCTAAAGAATAAAAAAGATTCTAAAGAAAAGTTACGAATCGCCAGACTTAAAAAAGTTTCGATCGACTTTTCCTAAACACACCCCAAGAATAAAAAAAAAAAAAAAGCGCGCGAGAGAGAATTGAAAAGAGAGAGAGAACACGAGGGAATTTTTCAAGAGGACTGTATAACACGCTTGCGACGGAATAATATAGGTGGAGGGTTCCGACTCGCGTATAAAATACGTTTGCATCGAGTACGTGTGGGTCTTTCGGTGCCAAGTCGACGACCAGTGGCACAGCGCGCGAGTACAGTCGCGTTGGAAAAGCGTTCGAGACTTTCCGTCTCGATTCGACTCTTTCCGTCCCACTCCGTCTCTTTTCGACCCTCTTCGTTTCTCTCCGTAACTTTTCGTCCGTCTTCGTCTCTCCGTTCCATTCTCTATCCTCGTTCTTCTCTCGATATATATATCTCTGTCTTTGTCGCACGCGGTTCGGTCCTCCCTCTATCTATCTCTATCTATCCAATGCTAACCGGAACGGGTGGAAAGGTACCGATCGTTCGCCGGCCTGCGCGGGCTTCCTATTTTCTTTACTATTTTTCCACCTTCTCTCTCGCACACTAGTTTATACGCACTTGGTTCGCTGCATTCACACACACACGAAGGATATATGCAACGGACAAGCCAGAGATTCTCACGCGCGTGCGAAAGTAGAATTTTCAAATCCAGTGATCATCACTCGTAGCACGATCATTCTAATTTCACTTTATTCGAGAGAAAGATAATGATATATCGAACGAGAATACTCATTCTCGATATTCCGGCAGTAAAAAGAGAGAGAGAGAAACGTACGAACTTCCGTGAGATAGAAAGAGATAGTAATATGGAGTCTCTCTCTCTCTCGGTTAAATACGAACGCACACGAGCTTACACGAAACCGGCGATATTCTCGTGCATGAGAAAGATAGATATCGGTTACCACGAGATATCTTTCTCGCTCTCGTGCGCGCACAAAACGGATGGAATCCGTCGGTCGAAACACTCGCGATCGAAGGCCGTCAGCGTCTAATATATCGGCACGTCGAACTTCACGATCCTCGCGGTTTTACGAACACTTACGGTGTGCCGGTTGGAAGCCAAGGCAGTAGCACGTTGACTTTTTTTCTTCCAAAATGTTACACAACGAATTAAAGAAAGAATATTCTTTAATTTTTGATGTTGAAGATAATAACGACGAATACTAGGAGTATTAACGGTGACGAGGATAACGCCGGCGCGGCGTGGTGCGCTATGGTGGCGCAGCAGCACCGAACGTTTCTCTCCTTCTCCTCGTGTAGAAAGGTAGTATTCTGGTATAGAACCGACGCCAAGAGAGAGAGATAGAACGTGAGAGAAAGAGAGAATGAAAGGAGATAGAACAACGGCGTCTTTTGCTTCGGGAAATGATAAGATTTCGGGTGCGGTCGCTTTGAATAATTTTCGTGACTCGTTTTTTTTTAATTACCTAAATGCACTCCTTAGTCATCGGGAAGAAGAAGTAGAAGACGCAGACGAAGAAGACCGGACCGCCTCCTCATCGACGGACGCACACTGCACACTCTCGAACGCGCGTAAAGAAAAATCGAGCGGCGGAGGGGGGAAGGCGAGAGAGACACACTACACTCTACGCGGACACTGGAGAAAACCGCATCACTCGTCGTTGGACACGGTGGTAACGCGAACGGTGGCTCTCTGGCTTGCCTCGTCTCCTCTCTTCCTATCCAAGTTCTCTCGACCAATCCTCGTCTCGTTCTATCGATGCACGGCGCTGCGCGCGCCGAATCTGCGCCCTTGATGCACGCTCGAAGCGCCAACTACCGGCAGACGTGTCGTATTTAACGCTAGAACGTATACGATTGGTCGAACGTTCGCTCATGCGTCTTTAACCGTTCTACCATCAATTTGGCGCACACTTTGAATCGATCGGCTTCTTCTCGTAACGAGAGTTCGCGAGTTTTCGTCGCGCTGTTAGAGTGCCGTGGAAATTGTGAACCAGGAGATTGTTTCGAACGTGTCGCGGGAGTTCTTTCTTTTCGACGAATGGTATCGTACTTGTTTTTCTCAACAAAGATCTTTTTTAAACAACTTTGAAAAATAATTAAAAACAACGTGCATTCGAATAATTGTTTTTCCTCGGCTTCAAACGGTGTCGAGAGCAACTGACGTTCATCGAAAACTCGATTAGCGCGTTTCCAAACTCGTTCCTTCTCTCCCCTCTCTCTTTACCGGCTATTCAACTTTCTTGCGGGCTATTCGAAGGACGTTCTCCGGCGTGGTTCGAAGGGAAACAAAGTTTATCGATAGAGGAAAATTCACGTGGAAAAGTGCGATGGGAATTTGCAATTCTCGCGTACGAAGTACCATCTCGCGAGGAAATCGAGAAGAAGCTTTACGCAGTAACGTACGCACGAATTGCCTTGAGTTTCCTAGCACGCGCGCACTCGTTCGAGCGGATCGTTCGTGAGCATCGACGTAGATCAAAGAAAAAGACATTTTCAAGCGGTACGCATTCTTCTAGTCGTTTGCTCGCTTTCGAAGACTCGTGCGTGTTTAACACGCTTCTGTATCTCTCTCTTTTTTTTTTTCAAAGAAAAGGAGAACGTAAGTGAGCGTACGTTAAAACGAGCAAGGAGAGATCGATAAACCGATGGCCGATAACCGATAACCGATAGCAGTGCCGTAACAGGCCCTCTTGGCCCCGATCATTCTCTCTCTTTCGCTTTTCTCATGGAAGAAGGAGCGGTCATTCGTATGAAAAAAAAAATAACGCTCCTCCTCCATCACCTGTGTGTCCCTTTCTCTGTCCCGAAGTTACTCGCCTACGAAATCCGACGAGCCGTCCCTCGAACAATCCATCCGTAATAGAGTAACGACCATGGAAGTAATACGCGCGAGGCATGCTCGTTAAACGGGCTGACGGCTTTACGTGCCATGCCACTCGGAACGACCGATTTCGCTTTCGTTTTTTAACATTTCAGGCGATACACCTGTATTTTTTCTTTAACAACAATAAATTTTAATTATTTATATAATCGTGGGTAAGTACAAAGCATTCGTGGAGTTTTTCTAAAATTGAATAAGTTTTCGTTTAACGCGTTTACTGCCACGCAAATTTTTTTACAATTCTGATCATAATGAAATGTTTATTATTATAAATATGTAATCATAAATTATGTGTAGTTTGTCTATATTTTTATTGATTAGTGTATTTATATCACACGTGGTAGTTCATGGCCACCGTCATCGAGTATTACCATTCCACTAAGAGTCCGACGTCGTTACGAAACTGGTGACCGGTTTAAAGTGTTCCAAGTGACTTAAAATTGCGAATGTATTTAAACAAATTCAAGAAACTTTACTTTTTTGAAAAAAATGTATTGTTATTTGAGTAACGTATTTGTGCAAGTCGTTTGGACATGTATAACTGGGTCAAAAAACATACAAGCCAAACTAACAAATAATAATAATAAAAACAAAACTTCTAAAAATACGAAACGACGATCGAGACACGTATTTTTACGTGAAAAAGAAACGATACCTTTTAATTGTTATCGACCCAATCGTTTTATACAATGTCATTTCCATTCCCTCTTTCTATTTTTCTTTCCTCTCGTCCATCGAGTTCCTTCCGACGAAACATGTTCTCGACCACGAGAGATAGAGTAGTTCCTTTTGGTGTAAAGAGCTATTACGATGACGACGACGGCAAGGACGGTTTGCAACCGGGTAATAGCAGCGAGCAGGAATTTAATTATCATTTTAGACGGGCGGAGAAAGCAATTATCGGAAATTCAGTTCGCGATCGGCCGGCGAACGGTGGTGGCGGCGGCCGGCCTATTCGAGAAACTAACGTCGTTATTTCTACTTTAATGCGAGTACCAAGCTCGTTACGGAACTTTCTTTCCGATCGTTGCTCACTGTTAACGAAGAGATAACGTTGTTTACGCGAGTACCATACTAGATGTACCTATATATAGCATGGCTACTGTTCTTCTTTACTATTTTGACACACTGGTTGGGAAATAAAAATAAAACTGGTCGATATTGATTGATATTACGTGTAAGTGATTAAGATAAAAGTCTAGGTATTCAATTTATTTTTGGTAATCATTTCATTCGTTTTAAATTAATTGTTTTACATACTATCATATGTTTCTAGAGGTAACTTCATTAATTTTAATTAATTTAAATATAGTAACTTATGACAAATTATTGTCCATTGTTACTGTCTAGAAAACATAAGATGGAAAGGTTAACATAAACCAAAGATCGTTAATAATAAGGTTTTTAACAATAAAGTTATAAAAAATTTCAAACGGAAGTTAAATTCATAAGATAGGAAAGGTTTCATCTTGATTGGTCCATCCATTGCGGAATGTACCCAGACAAACAATAGAAATAACTTTTTCCTTTTTTAAAGTCATTTACAAAAATTGTATTGCGAGTTTCGTTCAATGAGTGAGTAATCAAACTTTGAAATTGATCGTAATAGCTAAAAATATAACGATATCAACCAAAGACGAGACGATGCGATATCGATAACGGAACGGATAAAGAATTCTCTCTTTCGAGATTCTAAAATATAGAGTAAAGCGTTATAAATTAGTTCGATTTTGTAAGATTAATAGTGACAACGTTTTCAAGAACGAGTAGGAAAGTATATCGAGAGAGATCAGGGTTTGAAAACAGGAAGGGATAGAGCGTCATCCTCGGAAACCGGCAACGCGTTTCGAGAGTTAGTCGATATTCCATTTCCAATGATACATTTCCTCGATCGCTAGGAAGTATCACGCGGTGGCAATATGGATGATGGGAGAAAATGTATTTTTCCGAGTGGTTTCAATTGCTACATATATATACATATGTATAGATGTATAGGTGACCGAAGTTTCCGGCTCACTTTTCCGCGGCAAAAGAAAATCGTTCGCGTCCCAAAGCCGTAGAGAATAGTTGTTCGTGCAACCCTTTCGTAAGATACTCTCTTTCTTCGAGTTTTCTAGCACGTATAACATACACCAAAACCGATCGGGAAAACATACGTGAAGAACTGAAAGAAACTCGTCCACATTTTTCGTCCAACCTACCATTCTCCAACTTTTCTAAGATCGATATCGAACTTGGGATATTAGAAGAGAGCTGAATATATTGTATTGTCAACCAAGTTCACCACTTTTATCCCTTTTAATAATAATTTTATTATAAATTGGCAATATTAAAACATGCATCAGGATTTCAGCATTTTTTAGGGAATTTTAGATTTAAATATTATTGGTAACTCATATAAATATATAAATATATATTTAAATAAACTGGCAATATTAAAACATGCATCTGAATTTCAGCACTTTTTAGAGAAATTTAGATTTAAATATTATTGGTAACTCATATAAATATATATTTAAATAAACTGGCAATATTAAAACATGCATCTGGATTTCAGCATTTTTTAGAGAATTTTAGATTTAAATATTATAGAGATTATATAAAACTATAGAAATAAACAAAACATGGTCCATTTTTAACAAAGGAGATCGTCAGACACACATAGTATTATTTGAAAATGGTCCAATACAATTGATTCGCCTCTACATCGTGGTTAAAAAAAACGAGGAACAAAATTGAAAAAGACTGTTACCAAAAAAACTGTGGAACATACACGATGTTCTGTAACCCATCGATCTCGTTCGATACGATTCAGCACTTTTCGTGATTACCGAGCATTCTAAAGGGGGAAGGTAAGCGGTTTTTTTCTCGGTCGTGGAAAAAAAGTGGATAATCCGAGGAAGCCTTCGTATAGCAGAGAAACGCGTCGATTCATTATCCCTTCACGGGAGAAGTAGCGCGCAGGAGCTAGCGTGCAAACGCGAGAGTAACGTGCGAGAGATTCGCTCGCGTGGCGTTTAAAGCGTCTCCCACCTACCGTCTTAATGCCTAGTCCTCGGTGATTCCACTTAAAATGTAAACTAACTTCGAATCCGCCCTCGGAACCACACCCCGACACGTTACGTTCTCGCGTTGAAAGAACGCTAATCCTACGGCTTTAAGCTCGGTCCAAGTTTTGCGTGAAAATCCTCAGGAGAAACGACGAAATTATTCTCTAGTCAATGTGCATTCGCGGTGACACTTTTGACGTGGTTAATTCGTAATATTACGGTCTCGTTTAACGGACTGTTTCAAACGCTTGCGAAGGTGATAAGAAAAATGAAATGGAACGAAGATTGGATTTGGTAATGTTTGTTGAGAAATAAATTAAACATTTTTAAGATTTCGTAGTTCGTTAGAAAAGTGTGTAATTTTTTTTTTTTTCTATTGGCCAATTTCAACTTTGCCTGAGGTTATTTTGCAAACGTGTAATTATGTTATGTGAGCAGTTTATTTTGGTAATTGTATAAATTCAAGTTTGTAAAACAAAGTTTTAATGATATTTATGATTGTAATCTTTTATTTTTATATAAAAATTAGAATCATAAAAAATTGACTTGTACCACTTTCAAAATAAACGGCTCATGTATTTCTGTGTGTTATAAAATCGTAGCTCCCAAAGTTTTATATCCATCGAACTTAAATTTGTTATCAATTTGTAAGCACATTTTTATAATAAATCATTTGATAAATACAGTTGAAAGTATTGTTTTTACAAAACTGATAACTAGAACGATTTATTAACGATTGATTCCTTAAATGGCTCGCGTGACCGCAATCGAGGTAAGAATTTTCTAGAGAACGAGGAGGGTCGAAAGATCGAAAATTAAAATTGCGAGGAAGCTCGGTAGATCGAGGAGGTGGGTTTGGAAATTGAACCGGAGGGCCGACGTTTCACCTTCGTCACCCAGACGGGTCCCGCCTCAACCATTTCCTTCTCCCAAACCTACTCTCTCTCTCTTTCCTTTTCTTTTTCCTTAACACGCGCACGAATACCAAAGCGAGGCATTGAAGCTTTCGCGAGTGAGACGGGCCTTCTTCGGTATGACGCTTTTCTTTATTTTTTCTCTTCTCTTTTCTCATCATTCTTCTCTTCTTCATCTTATAGCGTGCGACGAAAACTCGGCTCTCGTTTTTGCGAGGAAGCTCTCAACTGAGAAATCCGCCGGACGGTTGGAATTTTACCGTCGGAAACGAGACGACAATTCTGCTTTTCGAAAGCGACGACATTTCGAAATTTATGCATGCTTATGGCTAAGAGTAATTACGAATTCTTTAGGACCAGTAAGTGATGAGCTTAGTCCGTGTTTGTTTTATAGCGTAGTATTGTCTGCACAAGTCCAAATTGTATGATTCTTTTTTCTTTCTCTGGTTCAGCATAATTTAATCTATAATTGGTCTGCGGAATTTTTGAATTGAATAAACGGGAAAAAATTAGGATCAAGTTGAAATTGATGAACAAATTTGTACTATTTTTTTTTAATTTTCTCAAAATTGTCAAGGTTGAATAATACGATTTGTAGAAAACATTTTTCTAACATCATCGATCAATATCAACAATTTTTGTTAAATACTGTTGATGATCAGAAATTTGTTCGTTCCATTAAAATACCCAAGATTGTATAAATCTTTTGCAATAAAAAATAAAATGGATTTTTCATCTACAGGTTCCTTTAAAATAAGAAAATCAGAAGAAGGATTCTATGAATAATAAAAGAGATAAAAGGTCAGGTAATAAAAATAAATTAAAGTTACATACTACATAGAACAGCTATCCGTGTATTTATGTGCATATATTAAATGTAAGATTAAATATACGATGATATAAGTGTATAAAAAAGATGAAAAGAAAGAAGGTTCCCCATCGACGGGTAAGTGAAGGAGGATGAAAAAAGAAGAAACTATGTCGGGATAAGCCGTACAGTTATTGGACTTGGCTCGTGCAGTTATTGGAATGCTCCCGACTTCCTTCGCAGTTCCGTTCGGACGAAGCTAAAGACTTCGTGGAGGGAGAGAAAGTGAGAGAAAGAAAAGGCAAGGTGAGGGGGAGGGGGTTTGAGAAAAATGAAGACTCGACGATAATGCCGCAGAGATAGACGCGTTTCAATCCCAAGGAAGAATCACGTCCCTTCGAATTTTCTATTTCGAATTATTCCGAATTCTCTTGGTAGGTATTTTATGAATTTTTCAAATATACTGGATAAAAGAATAAATGGTAGAAATCTATGTTAACACATTGGCGACCGCTGACGTAGTTCGACGTTATTTTAAAATCTGTGGTTACAGCTGATATTCATTGTGTTTTGAAAAAATAATATTCAATGGATTTAAAAAAATTTCAGTTTTTATATTTCCATTGGTAATTTTTGCATTTGTAACATCTACATTTTATGGCAATTTTAAACACAACTTCATTATTATATTGTGTGGACAATATAATTTTTTTTTTCAAATGAAATGACAAGAATAATATTATAAAGCAATAATGTTTTATCTTCGCTCCCATTTTAATTCCAAAATGCTGCGATATTCGGTTAGGACTTTCGCCAATAAACTTATTACCATATTACTTTAAATTAAATAATGAAAGTAATATAAATTACAAACAGTTAAGATTTAAAAAATATGAAATTTTTCCCAAGAAAGCATCTATCAGTAACGAAATTAAAAACAAAACACACCTAGTTCTTATAATAAATTTTGAAAAATATTTTAAAACGTTTCCTCCGTATATGCAAATTTAACGAAAGGCTAAGAAAAGAGGATGTCACGGTCGATATAAGAACGAAACTCACGAGTGTTTCGGATTTGTCCGATTCCAAGTTTCCGTGGTCCATGAAAATTTTAGTTTCAGCATCTTCGGAGACCTAGCGAGAAGTCTTCGTTCGTTGTATTCCAACATTTTCCCTTGTCGCACTCGCCGTGCGTCTGGAACCCCCCTTTATCTCTTCGTCCAAGCAGACGGCCGTAGGAAATTCCACCATTTCGAGAGAAAATGGTGGTCATTGTTTTGTTTCAATTCGTGGGGCTAATTGTGAATGCGTTGGTATCAGCGGAACGTGAACACAGAGAAGGCCTGAGCGAAAAAGAGAGCGTGGCCTGGAGCCATCAAACTCTTTCATCTAGAAGCCATTGTTCTCTGGAATATCTTCTCTCTCTTTCACACATATATACTCTCTTACCATCTTCTTTATCTTCTTCGAACCTCACCGTTCTCTCAGTTCTTTCTCTCTTATGGATGATCTCTTCTTTTCTACTTCTTCTTATTTTTCTTCTTCTCCATTCTGTTTCTTTTCTTTTTTCTCTTCTCAGTTTGGTTCATTCCGGTCTTTTGGCGGAAGCCTACGAAGTAGAGTCGCTTGTTTAATCAGGTCTCGTTAGAAATAACCTCCGGAGCTGGTGGAGCCTCCGATCCATACTCGTAAGCAAGCGCGCATAATGAAATTCTAACGACTCGTGGATAAATGGGTCACGATTCTTAGCTACTCGACGAGGTCAATGGGTGGTTGTTCATCGAAAATGGGTGCCACGAAAAAGGATGATACATTTTTTACCCCTTTTTTTTTTAACTTTACCAACTTTTTCCTTTAAGAATTTCGTTAAGAAGAGAAGGTCGTTGGACGATATCGTTGGACGACCATCGCTATAGTTTCGAGATTTTGGCATTCTCTCTACTGCCAGCTTGTCAGTTTCGTCCTGGGTCGAGTACTGGTCCATAAATCACACGATTCTCGTGGTCCATTATAGTTAGACCCGGCGTATATCTTGCCTCTCTCCTCGAGTTCGAGCCTTCCATACCGTATGCCCCCGACACTTCGCGGTAGCGTCTCCATCCTACCGATCATTTTCGAGCGTACGTCAATCTCGGTACGCTTCGAGACTGTGTCCCTTGTCGTCAAAATAAACGTCTCCTGTTCTTGTTACGAGTTTCTCGCCGTTGATAAGGAACCTTGGTATTCAAGTTCACGTTCTTGACTTTGAAGTTTAAAATAAGTTCAATTTTTGCCGAACATTCTATTTATATTTATATATTTACAATGAAATATGTGTGAAATATGTGTGGTTTTTAATATTTGGATATGAATGGAAATACGACACGTTGCTTTATAAAATCCTTGTAGTTAGGGAATATGCAAAATTTGCTTTAAACATAAAAGGAGGTAGAACAACGTCAGCGGTATCTAGCTACAGATTATTAAATGAAGTAGATCTACGTCAGCGATATCAAGCTACAGATTTTAATACGAAGTAGAAGTATATCAATGGTTAGCGATGTGTTAGAGTTCTTTACGTTTGTTAGTATTGATGATCTTAGTTTTTTAATTTATTTTTATTTTGTTTATCGTTGAAGATTTTATGGCCTATTCATACATATGAATATCACGTTGCCTCAGTGTCAGTGATATCAGTGGTGGCTATGTGTCGCCAAAAAAACAGAAAATCTATGCAAATTTATTGCAGTGCGATAATAATTTATTTTCAAACTTGAAAATTATTTAGGAACGGTTCTAATCTTACCTAATAAGTATTAGAAACCAATCAATAATATAAAAATACTATTTTTATACTAAAGCCCTATTATTCTTTACTGGCCTAGCAATAACCTATCATTCGAATTAAATTACTACCATTATCGAACTCCAGCCTAAAATATTCTTTTATTCATCGTTAAATAAATGTTTTCTATTTCTCCAACGATTTCAAGGAAGTTGTTTATCGAAGTTCGTTGCCTCGGTCTACCGAATCGCGAGAATAAACAACCTACATCTGTTGGACAAAATAATAGTTTGTTCGTTTCTTTCTTCCCTCAGAATTTCTTTTTTACTCTTAATAAAATATCCCAACGCGGAGAATACGTTTGGCCACCGATACCAAGCTAGCTAGCTAACGTAGTGGTTGTTAGAGGGCTCGCGCGGCCGCCTTTCGTAGCTCCCGCTATTATTACGCATCGTCGGACGGATCACGTAATTGGATGGAACCCATTGGCTGAAGCTGATGGATTCTGCGGTCTTGCCTCGGCGAGTATTAATATTGCGGCATTCAAATTGCTCGTTAGCGCGATCGACGAATGTATCCTTACCCGATTGTCTTCGTTATAACGTGGACCAAACATTTCTAGAAGGCTAACAAATACAAAAACATTTCTTGTCTCCTCGAAAATTGAAGCAAAATCGAATAAAGAAATAATTTTTCGTTCGGGAGATCGTCTAGGGTATGTTGAGAGGGAATATCAGAAGGGGATAAAATGCTCGAGGAAGGGATTATCGAATCGGTAGCGTCGTAACACGCTCATTTGATGACAATTTCGAAATTGAGGGAAATTCGATTGAATCCTGTCGCCATTAAACGGTAGCTGCGAAGCATGCATATGGATGCGAGAAACGCGATGGGCGCAGGTATAAACATCGAGTAAGGAGGAAAAGGGTGTTAGAGGGAGAGAGTAAGTGTGAGTGACTGGGGAGGGGTAAGTGAGGTCCCCGAAGGGATATCACAGCTCGAGAAATTCATGGTTGACATCCGAGGTCGAGAATCGTACTTGCCATTCGTCTTACGAATCTCACGGCACAGTCATCTTCTCCACCCACCCTCCACCCACATTTCCCACCTCTTCGTACCTCTCACACATTCTCCTCGTTTATCCTACACGCGGCTCGGTAATTAAACTGGAGTTAATTCGTGTTGTGTCATGCGGCACTCGGATGGTAATTAGCATCGATTCTCATTCCTCGCGTTTGCCTCGTTGAAACTTTCTCGAGAAAATGGAGATAGAGACAGAGGAAACTTCTATTCTCGACTTACAACCTCTCCATCTTTAATTTTTGCATGGAGAATATCTTTACTATCAATAATAATAATCATTATATCGGGAGTCGACGAGATTGAAGGAAAACTTAGTAGCAAAGACATTTTTTTCTACTTGTAAAAAAGAAAAACATATTTTTAAAGAATTTAATCAAGAAGAAAGTCTTCTCCTAACCTATATTGTGTTCGTCAGTATAACTAGATAAAAGTCCAAGTGATCAATCGCTATACCACTAGTAAAATTCAACAGTTTAAAAAATGTAACGATTATAACATTTATTTACTGACCAATTTAACAAACAAAGCTAGAATTAACGTCAATTTTATTGGATAATAACTTTTAACTTATTTGCATAATTTAGCTAAAACCAAAAATGGGTTTGTATTATAAAAAAATTTGATTCAATTGACAGAAAATTTGAGTAGATCAGTCACTGTAAAGATCATTTACATGCAAATGGGTTAAGGGTTAATAAAGCATAATTCGAGCACCAGCCTAAAAAAATTCGAAGGAAAAGAAAATTCGTATCATCGATGAAGATGAAAATTCATGGGCATACTCTGATAGCAACCTTATGCGTTTATGTTTGTCCATACGTTATGGCTTCGACATGTAGGTTCAATGATACTCTCATCAGTAATCTCGTTTCATTCCCTACCACTGTAAAAGCCAGAGAGTGAAGGAGTAAGAGAGATAGAGAGAGAGTGATGAGGGGTAGGAGGGACAGCACTTTCAGATGAGTTCGAAGCCAAGTGAACCGATAACAGAGACACGCACAATCGAATGCACTCGCAACTCGCTATGAAACTCCTCTCCGTGCATCATCGTGCACCCTTGTGCCGCATTCGCCAAATCAAACTCCAACTCCCTCTCTCTTTCTCTCTCTCTCTTCATCTTCGAACCCGTGGAGATCGAACTCAGGCGTCGTGTATGTGCGTCGTTATATTCTCGGTTAAATTTCTAACGAGATTGGAGAAGCTAGAACTAGATCGATGTTTTAACTGAAATAAAGCCACGAAATTGTTCTTATTTATTTAACAGTTAAATATCTGCAATTTTGTTTAAATTGATGTCCTTTGAACAAAAAAAGCAATGAAATAAATTGTTTAAACTTTAACGTTTCATTTTGGTTAATATTGAATTATAATATTCAGTTTTTTGTTAAGCTTGCATAAATATTATATTTAATATTCAAGAATTTAAGTTTATGGCGTTTGTTATGGTCGTATTTAAACAGTTAAATTTTTAATAGCAAGTGGTGATTTTATAAAAAAAACATGCTAGAATAACTATTTCCGAAAACCTGTCTTTATCCCTAACGTTTCGGTACTAAGATTGTACCATCCTCAAAGGGCGAAAATTTGCTTCCAAAAACTTTAAATTTATTCTACATGTGAAATAAAAAAGACTCTAAATTGTAACAATAAAACTGACTCTAAAAAATTTTTAAATTAATAATACTGGTCTACGTTCGTTTCCTATGATCTCAATTCGGCTACATCTTCAGGAAAAATAAATATCTAATTCGTATGTTAAGAAATTAAACCAGCATCGTATGAGCACCCTAAATTATTTGCATCTTTCTTAAAGCTTCTACAAACTATATATGTTGCTCACATCAAAAATTGAATATAATTACCAATAAAATAATTCTGTGATCGGATGGTGGTCCATTATCTTTTCTAAATAAATTCGAAAGAGCTAGTACTTCGACTCTTCATTTTCATCTCTCCCTCACCATCGAAATTTCCAGAGAACTCGTTTACGAAAGCACGAGGCGTCGTGGCCGTTCCAAGATGATCAATTTTTAATTTCCATTCGGTGGCTACCAGTGAAAATCGTTCTAACCGGTACCCGTCGTGCTTAAAAATTGTCGTTTTATGTCGAGGCGTGCGTGTGTGCGCGCAGCAGGCACGAAAGAGCGAGTGAGAGAGAATAAGCGAAGGCGGCGGAGCATGGAAATTCGCGGAAATTGCTCGACCAGCTAGACTCCCAGCACCAGCTAACTCCTAGGTATTAGCGTCATAAATCTCGGTTATAATACCCGATAGGAACAGGACTTAATCCTGAAAGCCACGTAAACTGGAATACACGACGGTGGACCCTGTAATTTCGATACCAGCTGATAGAGCGATTCTTTTACATCGACTTACGACGGCCTTGCTTGTAGGTACTCAAGGAACAGAAGTGTTCCTTCTACAGGTGTGAAATTTCTATAATACCTAGTATTCGTTATGTTATCGTGTATAACAAAACTGTATGACCAGGAGGGTCACATGTGTTTTAAAAAAAAATTTCTTATTAATTTCGAATTGGATGTGTTATACAGGTGTGAGTATCGACACTGTGTGTTACTGTACTTATGTAATACCGTGTTATATAAAGATTAAGTACCCATAAGTATCTTAGATGACTTTTTTATCAAACTTTTTGCTACAGTGACCCCTCGAAATGAACGAACGGCAACGATTTAGCCGCGAGATTCGCAAGAGGGAACCTCGTGTACGGGTAAAGCTATTCGAAATTTCGCGTGGTGGGGTCGAGGAACTGCGAAAAGGAGGTAGGTGGGGTTGGAGGGGTGGGCCAGACGACTGGTGAAAAGGGCTTGGGGCACTCCCTCGGCTGGTTTGACTTGGATATCGAGAGGAGGATCCTGGCTTATCCAGCTTCTTCTCGATACGAAAGAGACAGTCTTCCCCAGCAAGAGGATACCGGTGGGTGGAAATGGAAAATTCGAAGGGTTGCCTCTGATGGGTGGGAAATGAAAATGCCTCTGGGTGTAGCTCGGTAACGAGGCATCCAAGACGTCGGCTTTGCAAATCGGAAAGATGATGCCCAGAGTGAAGTGATTTCAGAAGAAAGAAAAAAAAAGAAAGATTCTTAGTATTGATTCTCCTGGAGAAGTGCACTCGAATTACCTCGGACTATTCTAAAAGCGTTCACAAAAATCGATTAGATTGCTCGGCTCTTTTTCGACTTTCAACCATTCCGCCGTGTACTCTCGAAATGTGTCGGAAGAATACAGTGATTCAGCATTTTACAAAATTGCGAGCATCTTTCCTGCTTCCTTTCCAATATACTTGAGTCTTGACCTATTGCATAGTCACGACAATACCTACAACGGAGGTTCGGTAGATGGTTATCATTTTTGCACCATCGTGAACATCGCTAGGAATTCGGGAAATCTTTTATACTTCGACGGATAAAAATCGTATAAGGTATAGATTTGTCGTTGGAAAAAGGTAGTACGATCATGTTCGTCGTTTTAATCGGACAAGATTCGGATGACTCATTTTCTTGGTTCTTCTTTCGAAGAAAGACAAATCTATCGTTCTCTCGTTCGTTCTCGATGAAGGAAAAATAGAGTTAAAAGAGATCGGAGAAGATCGGCTCGTTACTCTTTTCACGCTGAGGACGAAGTAACGAGATGGAGTATCCTAACAAGGAAGAATGATATCCTCTGACCTTTGGCATAGTCGTAATGAGGACCGGCCTGGGTATTCCCTTTCAAACGGTGCAAGAGAAAGAAAGAGAGAGAGAGAAACTAGATTATCGAATCTGGTATAAAAAGAGAGGGAGAGAAAGAGATGGTCCATCACTTTTCGTGATACGAAACGTTCGATCCAACGATAATAATCGTCTGTGAAAAGGTTTAAAGGGGTGTGCGTTCGTACACGAGCGCATCTCCTTGCTCTTTGCATAGAAAAAGAGAGAAAATAGTTTTCACTCTTTTTGTTCTCTTCCTCTTTTACTCTTGTGCTTAGATCGTTGTATGCAAAGAACTCGTCCGCCGGTTCCACGAGATTTATGAGATGAGAAGAAATCTCTAATGGGGTTGGATCCACCCTCGAACGAGCTATCCCCACCCTCTTAACTCAGAGGGGTCTTGCGAGTTGGACCAAGGGCGGAAGTAAATTTCATAATTAACATTTTTATTTATTTTCGCCGTGGGCTTTCTTCCTACTCCTTTCTTCCTTTCCTTGTGTTTTTTTTTTTTTGTCGAGTAGGTAAATCGTGGAGACGCAAAGTATTATACACATGTGTATATAAATAATGTGTGTGTGTGTGTGTGTTTACACTGGGAGTAACTTCTAAATTATATTTGGGATGAGAAATTGTTGCAAACAAAAGTTGCAACCTTTCGAGGGAGACGTTAAATTAGGTAGGAAGAAGAGACCGAGGTTAATTGTCCCATTTCTTCATTGGGTTATTTGCTAAGAATTATTGTAGAATGAAGGATTAACAAAAAGTCTATCTATTTAATATTGCAATTACATTTCACAATACACTTGTCAAAAGTTATGACATTCATTCAGTCCTTTAAAACGAATCTCTTAATAAAAGCTTGTAAAAAATAGGACAACATGCAAACACTTTTTAGATCATCGGTAACTATTTAATCTTATAATTAGTTAGCAGGAATTACATCACTGTTTGACAACGTACACCAAAAATGTTGAGACAACCTAACTCAAATAACAAAAGAAAAGTCTTGTGAGAACGAAAGAGACGTTGTAAGAAAACTTTTAACTCCTGCCAGATGCATTTAGAGCAAATAGATCTTCTCCCAACGCATGATTTAAATATACCTATCCATTATCCAAAATGTCTAAGTTAACAAAATTTCTCGGCAGAGTTCACGATTAGATAATTAGTCACCCTCGAGGATACTGCAATCTCTCCTATCTCTTATTTCCTTCGTGTCCAGTCTGTTGAAGTTAAGTTCCACTATAGCGTTAGTAGTCCAGCCGAAAAGTCGCTACGGTACTTTTTCCACGAATGCCATTGTACCTTTCTAGTCTTTTCAGAACTTAATTAGAATTGCGGGAGAAAGGAGTTAGTTTACTCCTCCGCCTTGATTTGCTCCTTTTTCTCGTTCTCGGAACGAAACGTCGATTTACGAGCTCTGAACGGTGGATAAGCTGCGCCAAGGGAAAGGCATTCCCTCGCTCGTTCACTCTCTCTTTCCCTCACTCCCCTCTCTCTCTCTTTCTACTCGAACTGCAATGACCACCGTGGAAGTGACGGTTCGCTAGGATTACTTAATTCCTGTTTTGTAAAGAACCAAGCATGTTTCTCTATCTTTATTTCCCTCTTTTCCTCACTTTGGCATTCAAACTTTCCAAGAAGAAACGAAATTGCGACGGGACTCACTCGAAACATATTACTTTTCACTCGTTCTAACTCGCGTTACAAACAGTACACCTACATATCTCTTTCTCTCGAACATTTCACGCCCATCTCTCCTTTGAAATATTTCCAAGAGCGTATCCCAACTCTTGGGTTACGGTATACTCTCACGTTCCTTTGATACTCGCGAATTATAACCGAGGGAAAATGTGAACGCTAAAGCGACCGGTTGGTTTTCTCTCTATCTTTCGTTCACCTAAACGCGTTTCTCCGACGACGACGTGCTAGATTTGTTCCGAATAACTCAGCGATAACTTTCACGTGGTCCATATTATGTAGTGCTCCCTCGGCGAGAGGTAGGTAGACATAGTTTGTGTTTTATCTCTCGCCAACATGTGCGACCGGTAGGTAGGTGGGTATACGGTAAGTATATTAAATTAAACAACGTGGCCTAGCTACTCTCGACGTCTTATCGAACGACAAATTTTTTATGCTTCTCTTTCGTCCTCTCAGACAAAGTCAACAAGTCTGGGTTATCCAAACCGCGTTAATAATATAATGACAAATACAGCTAGCTATAGGGGTTCTCATAAATCTGATGGTGCCCTCAATGCCGGTGCCATTGTGAATAGATTCGAGAAGTGCAACGGGGCTGCCGTTACTGGGTGCCATTCAGCCGACGAATCCATTCACGGTACAAGAATTTTCCCAATAGAAGGTGCACGCATAAGGAACCGATCTCCCCTTTCTCGGCTTCACTAAAATTTCATCTCCCTTTCTCCGAGGTTACTCGAGTCACTACGTTTTTTCGCGTTTAGGATGGAAAATATAGAGAATGGGCTGATCTTTTGTGGAATGAACGAAGAATCATGATAAGAATTTAATTTTTTTTTTAATTAAATCGATAGGAACGAATGGCAATGTAAATGATCAAGAACGAGAACGAATTTCCCGTTTCTCTCTACTTTAAGCCATGGTAAGCTTTGGAGTATTCGATCCGGCTCGAAGGAGCCGATATTTCGTAGATATTCGATACTTCATCGTGTTTCGGATATTCTATAATACATTTTGGAGTGTAGAATTTAGGGGGCACTGGGTATGCTCCATTGGCTATTTCGGATACTCGAATATCCGGCCGGTTAGAATCTTGTTAGTAACGTTTATCCCCTGCCACGATTTCTCGTTGCTCGTAATAACGGGGACATTAAAATCTCGATCGTTCTCCTCGTCTCTCTCTCTCTGTTCAGTTTGATCGGTGTACGTACGTATGTTAGGAGGATATTATATTTAATAACGATTTTACGAGAAACATCGCTCTTATTCATGACGATTACGAGCAGTGCACTTCGATACGTTAAATTTCGTTTTACGTTAATCAATATCATGGTCATTCATTTTCAATGAATCATCCTATTACGATTAAACGATATATCTACTACATTTGTATCGTTAATTAATAATTGGTTTGACCTGTAATATTCTATGAAGTTTGTGGAAAAAGAAGTTAAAGAAATAAAATTGTAAAATGAAATACATGTAATTTGTATAATTGACACCCTCGTAGATGTCTATCCATAATAGACATATACGAAGGTGTTAATTGGTATTAACGTGGTATATACGTTGCTTGTAAACTCTCAACGTCGATACTCTCTTGTTGTTCGGAGGTTTGTCGCGAATCCGCGTAACCAAGCCGCGAACTTCCGGTAGGACACTTTCGGTATTCGGGTCAGAGGTGACTTCTGCTTTGCTAGTAGCTAACAATTACTAATATAGTACCTTAACGATAAGCTCCGAACGAGAAACTCTACCGAGTTGAATTTTGGATGGATTCTATCTCCCACGATTCTCTCGGTTTTTGGTTATCTATTCTTTCATCTTTTTTGGTCTTTAATTATCTTTTTTAACACGTTCTCTGCTTAGCTGTTAGTAAGAAAGTCAACGCAAACAGTACACTCTATATAGGGTACCCCTAGGTTTTAACGACCAAAGTTTGTTAGTGTATTCTATGGGTTAAAACAAGCGAAAAATATTATATAAATATGGGTCTTTTAAAGCTTCGTTAAAAAGTTATGACAAAAATAAGAATTACTAAAATAATTAATAGCAGTCTGATATGAAATTACTCAGATGTATGGGATAACACTATTTACATTTAATCTGTTTATTGCAAAATGTATATGGCTATAGAGAATTACATGGCACAGATAACTTTTCATCAAGGTACGGTTTTCTTATACCGACAACTATCGTGATCAATACAAATATAACATGCTCTCAAAATGAGTTTAAGCTAATACCGATAATCGTAAAAACGATATACAATTTATCACAAATCGAATAATAATAAACGGATTATGAAAATTATTAAAAAAGATAATATCTTACGAGTATTTATGTTAATTCCCACGTGTAGTATAACGAATGAAAATCGGATCTCCCTTAGGTACTGGGTCAAAATCGGCATATTTGGGGGTGAGAGGCGATACGTTTCTAATTAATTATACAACGGCGAAGTGGTAAAAGCGTAATACGATATAATCGTTTACCGAGTAATTGGGAGTTCTTCGTTGCGGCTTTCGGTTAAACGATATTAATAGAAAATACGTGCTCGCTCGCGGAGATAACTCGATAACACGGAGCTTCGACGCGTTTTCGAACGAACGAGCACGCGAGTCTTCGTTACATACATTTTGCGTTGCATCCTCATATATGAACATAGAAACACGTATACGTATAGAAATGTATACATTCGTACGTTATTCGTCGCGTATTACATAGGATTAAGAGATTAACGGCAAAGTCGTCAAGGCGGGCAAAACTAAAATTAGCAAAATGATTTTGGTTCTCGCTCGCGGAGGTTCGCCCATCGTTTTGCAATGGCGGCCAAACGCGACGGCATAACGTCGTTCAACGATTTTCGAGTCGAGAGAATGGTTGTAGATCACCGACGGTGACACCGCCGAGCAGTCGCAAAGTGCGCGCCACACACCAAAATTATGCTCCCGCTCGGGAAACCCAGATGTGACATTTCCTGCGTATGCTAATTACTCGATTTAAATATAAATTATTCGTGCATGGAGTCTCTCTCTCGTTCCTTTTGCACTTTGGTATAACGAGCTTCCTTGGTCACCATTTTTTTTTCTTTATCTCTTCAGAGACGAATGCTTCTTAAAGTAAAAAGGGAATTATTTAATTTGTGTAATTATATTTTAATCATTATTAATTAATAGGGATTACTATGTTAAAAGGAATTAAGAATATTCACTTGTGTGATTATAGTCGTTATTGTAAAAGAAATTAAATGAATAGTTTGTATAAAATAATTTAAGAAGTTAAAATGTGTGTCAGTATGCTTGAAGAATTTAAAGAGGAAATAGAAATGAACAAAAGAATAAGAGGAGATTTGAGTTATCTCCTCGCCTTTTTCGGAGTCGATTAAAAACTAAAGTGTGATTAGGATTGTATGACAGATTCAATTAGACAATTTATTATTACTCTATTTCCATATTTCCTTTCTTTTCCCTACAATTTTTTACCATTTCGACGAGGCATCGAAAAATCATTTTCCTCCCTCTCCCCCTCCCAAAAAAAAAATTCGCGACCCAAGTAAACACGCGTAACGGGTATGTTACGCGCGAGGCTTACGCACGCGCGTAGAATTTGGCACAATCAATATGAGCAGGTACCCGTGTGACTTGGCAGAGGCCGATTTCGCGATGATGATCTCCGTGCGTCATTTACGAACGATACGATGACGGAAAGCCATTAACTTTCTACGCTTCCACTTTGATTCCATTCCGTCTCTAATCTATCTAGCTTTCTTACTTTTTTAGTTTCAATGAGTGGTCCATAAAAATTAGTTTTTGACGGATCGAAAACGAGGGAAAGATGGGTGACGTGTCCTTGAGACTTGGAAAGTTCCAGTTTATACCTTTAGAAATTAAATTATTGGAGATATCTTGGAGAAAGACTGACTCCTTTTTTTAAGTTAATTTTAATTATGTTCATCTGTTCGATAAGAATTTAAAAAGAACACATTTTATTCTTTATATCACTAATACACCATATAAAATAAATGCCTACGAAAGAATATTTATTGACTGCTCCGATGGTTCTTGTTTTATTTACGGATACTAGTTTTATAAAATTAAATAATAAATTTGTCGTCTACTTTTATATCAGTGGAAAGTGAAATTTTTTAAGTAAATGCATCGGTGAAAATGAAATAAAGGATAATACTTTGATTTTTATTAGAAATAACAATAAAAAACTAAAAGGTTTTTTTCTACACGAATGCAAGTAATCCTAAAATGCACAAGTATCTTGAATCTTCGCGCTGCTACTAGTACTATATCCATGCTTTTCTATTCTCCTCCGTCTAATACTCTCTATCGAATACGAGGTTTCCTTTACCACGTGAAATCGTTTCACGGTAGTGGAAGAGAAAGAAATTGGCGACGGTGAAAGAATGAAATCGCGGGGTGGATGGAATTGTTCGAGTAGTTCTGAGTCTTACCGACGCGAAAAGAAGGATAAAAAAAAAAATGGATAAAAAGGGAAGATCACACAAGCGAGATGAAAAGGAAGATATCCGCGAGGAGAAGACGCGTCGAGCGAGCCGCCGAATGAAATTCGTATTAACGAGGAAAAATTCGGAGGAGGGAAATGATGCTCTGAAAAGAAGAAGAAAGAACACTCGATCGACATTATCTACGATGCAGTCGATCTCGAATTAACGAGGAAAGACTGCATTCGCAAAAAAAAAAAAAAGGAACAAAAAATTTTCACGATCAAGAATCTTCGAGATCTTCGTTAACGACAAAAGTATCCAATAAAAATGCATTACCTGCATCTTACAAGGGAACATTCCCAACCCGGAAATTCTGATTTTAATGAAACTTTGTGGGTAAGTAGAGTTCATCGAGTTGTTTAGGGAAAAATTTTTTTTTCGGCGGAAATTCACTTTAAGGGGGTGAAATCACCCCTCAAAGTTTTGCGAATTTTTCTTTTTTTTTGATAACTATGTAACTGTGTACGCAGTCTGATAGATCTTGAAATATCATGCAAGTTTTACATTAAAAAATTTTTTCTATCTCTCACAGTTACATAGTTATATAAAAAAAAAACGAAAAATTCGTAAAACTTTGAGGGGTGATCACACCCTCTTGAAGTGAATTTACGCCGAAAAAAAATTGTTTCTTAAACAACTCGATAAGCTCTACTTATCCACAAAGTTTCATTAAAATCAGAATTTCCAGGTTGGGAATGTTCCTTTGTTAGAAATCTCTTATATTCAAGAAGATATGTAAGAGTAAAGATAAAAAAAATCATTCATTTCTGCAATCTCTTTGTTTCTCTCTCTTGCAAAAGCACATGACTATAAATTACTTTCCATTTTTTTTTTTCCAAAAGAGAAAGCCCGTAAATTATTTGAAATAAATAACGCGTTTGCTCGATCGAACGGGAATTCGTCAAACAGGCTTGAGTTTTGGCCCGTCGACGAACGCGATGCACCGGCCAATCTGATCGAACTGGTTCGGAGAGGAGGCGAGGAAAAATAGCTTGCGTGTGTATATATGCATGTGTGTATGTGAGAGAGATGGAAACAGGACAGAGCGAGAAGGATGAAACGGGGTTACAAATCACGAGAATCTCTCGCTCTCTCGCGTTTGCTTCCTCTCTCGTTGGTCGAGATCCATATTCAATTTCGATGGCCGTCGTTGTCAAATCTGCCGATTCCTCCTCCTCCCTTTCTACCCTCTTTTTTTTTTACCAATCGATAGCCACGAGAAGAGGAAGCCACGTTGGACCGTCGGAGATCGAAGAGGAACGCACGCATCGACGAATCGTGCGAGCTTGGCCCTTCGAGTCTCGCGAAGCGTACGTAAAATGTAAAAACTCTGAGAGATACCCTACGTTTGTGTGTAGGAGAGAAAGAGAGACAATGGTTCTGGCTTACGAGAGATTCGACGTTTTTATTCGTACGGGAATACTTTTTCTCTGTAAATTGTGATCAAAAGTTTAGGACGAGTATATTCCGTACGGAAATAAGCGCCTTTCGTGCCTATGGAGCTGGAACTATCCATGCGTAACCTTACGATCCTACTGCAAATTTCTTCAGAGGTATTCTCTTGATTAAGGCAAATGATCAATATTTTTTGCGATGTAGTATAGAGATATTGGATGTTTTGATTTAGATTTTTCCATCTTTTTAATATTAAAATTATCGAAGTAAATTATCGAAAATAATTTTGTTATTGGGAGAATTGTGAAAGATGAAACCAGATCTGGGCAAGTTTTATTTGAAATGAAGAAAAGAAATAAGTTATTTTATACTGTTATTTGAAAAAAAATATTTAGCTACTCGTTTGAAATAATAGCGATGTAATATTAAATTTAGCAAAAAGAGATGCAGTAGACAGTAATAAAAAGTAAACCAAAGAATGTCAATATAAACTAATCACTTATACCCAATAATCACGACAATCACGAAATAATATTTTAAATAACGTTATTCCAAATATAATCGCAGGCATAAAAATAATTCTGAAAAAAAATCACATGAAATAAAATGTCAAATAATGTCATTTCAGAAAAGCCCAAATCTAGATGAAACACAAGCAATTATGACACATTGCATACTTTATAAATGTTGTAAAGTATTTTTTTAAATAACAATTTAGTGGTTCTTGGACACAGCATTATCGTACACAAGATGTACCGAAACATCCTTCTTTGGATCTTCGACGTTAAGAAACTTCCGTGGTCGGTCGAGGAGGAGTACCGTCTTCGAAGCAGCTTCGTGGAACTTCCGGGAAACTTTGAATTTGCAATTTACTTCGCGAGAGAGAAAAAGAGGAACGGAGAAGGAGAGGCCTCATCCAACCTCGTCCTTTTCTTTCCATCTCCAGCCGTCTGCCTGCTTCCCCGTCAGAAAACGAATTCGAAGTTGCGAGAGGAAGATTTGCCAAGTAAACAGAATTACGAACTCTGTCTTGTCTCTTGCGCGACGAGACAACGACTATGGCGATCGTTCACGGTGCACCGATTTTTAACGCCTCTCGCTTATCGTCGCACTCTCTTGCTTACAGTTTTCTGCTTAATCGTGAAAGAGAGAGAGGAAATTCCTTCGCGCGATCATCCACTTAAACGCCTTCCTCAAACTAAAGAGAGAAGAAGTTTTAAGAAATATTTCTTGAAGGCGTCTCGCTTGGAATTCCTTTATGCAAAATCCGGAAAATTATCCTTGGAGGAAGCATTAAAAAGAGAGATAAATAGATAGCAAGGTAGATGGAAAACGTTAAAGTTTATCTCTTAAATATTGTTCTCGCGTTGGCTTCGAGGTTGCATCGTAGTAAATATCTGGTTCAAGAGTTTCGATCCTCGTCGATAATATCGGACTCGTTGCACCGTAGAAACTCTAATTCGTTTAAAAGCAGTACAATACCGATGTTGGCGAGGGGGTGCTTGAAGAGGGTCGGAACGAATTTGTACGATCGGAGAAGCGTCGTTTACTTTTCTCATCCGATACGAAAACTTTGCTCGCGATTGTTCGTTCTATAATCGCGTCGAGACGAATCGATCCTTCTCCAACAAACAGAAGAAACTTTTCTTCGACCCCAAGAGGCGTGTGCCGAGCGAACTCGACAGCCAGGTTTTGTTTAATTTACACGAAAATTACTGTCATTTCCACCGAGAAATTAGGAAAGACGAGGTGAAAGAGTGTGTGTCTAAGAGAGAGAGAGAAAGGATCTCTCGCAACACAACGTGCTTTCTAAGTGCTTATGAAACTTTCTCGCCGAGAGTTTCTTGACTCTCGTTTCATGCGCCCGTAGTTCGCTCTTACTTCCGCGTCACGCGTCTCTCCTCTGACCCCCTCAGGGACAATTCGGAAATGTTCGTCCAACGCGATTTTCGAAACTTCCTGATTCCCTTTCCCGTTGTTTAAAACGTTTAACCTTCGGAGTTGTCGTGAGAGCTTGGAAAAGAAAAAAAATTCTTTCGACGTTCCTATACCTTGTTCTATTGGAAAATCAGATAATCGAATAATTAGAATTTTGATTAAAAATTATTTTTCTACAAATTTTTAATTTTGTTATGTCCAGCCAAATTGGTGTTCATAAAAAGGAAATGATGTCAGATATATTCATAAATAGATAGCATTCGTTCAATCGCATACGTTCTAACAGACAATCAAGTATGTACTGACATTGGATTTGATTAGGATCGAGATTCCTAACTATGAAACCTCTCGGAATTAACGTTGGCATGCCGTAATCCGTAGACAGAGACGTATACTAGGTGTATCGGTTGCATCGTTTCCAAACGCATAAACACGATCGTCATGCATATTTAGTTCAGAGATCCTCCATTTCCTCGCATTTACCTATTCTTAAGATTGTCTCGAATCGTAAATTTCAAAATTGAACGAAGTAAGATAAACTTTAATTACTGTATAATAATATGGTTCAAGAGATAATCATGGTTTTTTTTTAAATAAAATATTTTGTATACTAACAAAAAATATCTAAAAATATGAATTTTTTCAGACACATAATTTTATGATACCTGATCGTAAAATTCGATACTCGTTTAAGAGATAATCATAGTTTCTTTAAGAATAAATATTGTATTTTGTATATTAACAAATAAATATCTCAAAATATGAAGTTTTCTAGACACATAATTTTATGAAACCTGATCGTAAAATTCGATACTCGTTTAAGAGATAATCATAGTTTCTTTAAGAATAAATATTGTATTTTGTATAATGACAAATAAATATTTCAAAATATGAAGTTATCTACAAAGATAATTCTACGATACCTAATTGTAATATTCGATCTTCAGAATCGATACCAAGACGACCGTCTTTGTACGTACCTACGAATTATCAGCCGATAGGATCGATCGTCTTGAAGGGAATCGTGAGGGTTTACCTGCCGGCGGTTCGACCATCCGGCCTGATTAACTCAAATTCCGAACAGGCTGCACGGCGTATAGACAGTGGCAATTGTATCTCGATCTAACCCTAACCTAATCAACAAACTTGTGAGGTTGATAACATACAAGACAGAGAGCGAAGAGAACCAATGTGGTTGAAGTTATTATAACAATAACTTGCTTCTATCAAAACGTGAACTCGCATTATCCAACGTTTACGCTAGCGTTTTGTAAACATTTCTGAGGAATAATCGAGCTACCTACTACCCTAGCGAATATTATAATACTACAAACTTGAAAACGTAAACAGGCTTGCTAAATACAGCTATTATCTCTCTTAAGATGAAAATCAAATAATAACTTGTAAATTAATTCAAATTTTATGATCAAACCCGTTCCTTAACTCTTTGAGGCACGGTGAAAGTGTCCCACCTTATTAATTTAGCAATTGCCACGTGCATATATGTTTATTTGTAGTCTCACTTACATAAAGACTTTGTTCAATATAAAAACAAATAAAATTGCTGTGCAATATGGGCCTTTTTATTTTCTAAAAATTCTGTGCTTCAAAGGGTTAATTCAATAAATCTACCAAAAGTATAATTTTAGTGTATCTCAAAGTCAAACGGATCGACCAGTGGCCGGCAGTGCTCGTTTCGAATTCTACGATAACATCTCGTTTCATTTCAAAGCTTCGAGCGAGACAGAGCAACCGAAAGGGTGTCCCGTTGAACGGTCCAGTCCGAGTAAACAATTTGGCAGGAGCTGAGGGTCGCGTAAACGCGTTGGGTCCAGCCATGTCTTGAGAGGATAGAGAGGGTCAATAAAGGGGGTTCGAGAGAACGTACCATGATAGAGAGAGAACTATTTGGTCGTCGAGGCTGATTAGAGCAGGAATTCCAAGCTGTGGAGAGCCGTAGGACGGCATGTTCGCAAGCAAGAGCGCGTGTCCACAGCCAATAAGCGGCGACCGTACCTTCGACGAGGTGGTCTAGGTGTGGAAACACGTGGAGAGGCTAACGATATACATGCGTGAATATGTGCATGTTCGCGAGAGCGCTCAGCCATGGGGTATGAAGGGCGTCAGAACGCCGGAGGATTCCATAGTCTGATTGATATGTGTCAGGTCTGCCGCATGCACCATTGCCTTCTGGCTAATACCCTTCAAATCGTTCACGTTACGCGTTTATATATGGTTATCTTGCCTATCGTATTAAAAGCTTGATTGTGATGCGATTCTCACGTGCCTGGTCGATCTCTGTAAACTCGCTGATTACGAAGATTGTTCTCGGAATCGTGTGGTCCTTTCACTGGATGAGTATTTCCCGTTATAGAAGATTGATTGGTTCAGTGATAACTATAATAGGTTTATAATGGAGTAAGACTTGTAATGTTTTTATGGTTTATGCGAGTGACCGAACTTTTGCTTCGAATCAATTAAGCATAAGAATATAGGTATACTAAATAATATTTAACTCACGTTTCATGCGAGGTGGGTTTGATGTAGGTACATACAGATATGAAATGGGTATAATACTAAGACTAATGCAATTTTTATAATGCATTCTTTATATTATAAATATTTTTTTCGTGGAGTAGTCTAAGTAATAAGAAAATCTTTGGAAACTACAGGAATAGGGTTTGTCACACAGTATATTAAAAGAATACTTCTACTCAACAATTAGATTGGTAATCACGTTTAAAAATGGACTCGAAATTTGAAAGAATAATTCTTTCTTTTACGAACTGTCAAATGAGAAAATCGTTATCTACCCGGTTGGAGATCAAAATGGGAAATTGCTACTACTTTCCGTTCCTTTTGTCGCAGCCAGAAATCCGATTAACTCTCGAAGTAACTTTCCCGACTATCCCTCGGTTTCACAATGGGGTCATTAAGCAAGGATTCTAATTAGTCTCTTTATCGACGAACGCGAGAATGATTTTTTGCGGGAAGTCTCGCGATAGGCTCCTAACTTAGTCACGGCATATTCTAAGTTCGGTTATTAGAAGCCATCTAAACGTGGCGGCTTCGACGCTGGTTATGACAACGATCGTCGTAATTGGAAGGTACCCCGTGGATTCCACCGTTACGTAAGTTTCGCGCGGGAAAAGCGGAAGAGAGGTGGATATTATCGACGGGCTTGCCAGAGTCCTGAAAGTGTTTCGAATCTCGAACTTTTCTCATTAAACGCGTCTTCTCTTCTGTGCCCGCGTGCGAGAATGCACCACGGCAGCCATCGTTCGCGATTAAAGGTCAGAAACAGCCAGGGTGATCCTCTCGATTAAACTGTGATTCGAAATATCGTTTCAGGATGGAGAAGAAGTTGGATTTTTTGACGTGAGAAGAAGAAACTCTGGAAATTCTCTTCTTTTTCTTCTCCTAGTTCCTGACTTTCCTTTCTATCAAAGTTAGATAGTTACGTTTTGCTTGTTCATAGACGATGTTTAGAAAATATTTCTACAATTTTGAATTAGTGAACCTTTTTTTTAAGTAGGTGAAGAGTTTTGATATATAATTGTATACGAAAATATGGGATACGTAATTTGTTTAGGGTAGGTATGGGTGGCGAGATATCTATTTGATAGCTGGTAAACCTCTACACTGTGGAGTTTTCTGAACTGCAAATGCAAAAATGTTCTTACGTGTCATTTATTCGAAATAAAAATACAATAGCACGCTAGAAAGATAATAATCTTGAGGTAAATAAATAAAATAAACGACAAAGAATTGTCTTCGTCCTCCTCAGTTAAGAGGTTAAAGACAACATAATATTTGTTATTATTAATAAACAATAGTATATAAAATATATACCTATGTTTGAAATGGAATCTAAAGAATGGATTACCGACAGGTAAACTTTTAATATAATCTTATACAAGAAACTATAGAAGAAGCTATAAAACTGAAAGGAATAAAGAAAAGATAGGTAGAGGTATATCGATCGAACGCTTACCGAGGATCACCTTCCACTAAAACCAGCCCTTCCCAGTTCGTCCCATATATGCAAAATGATACGACGATGGGATGGAAATTTAGTCGACGACGACGGAGAGCGACGCGGCGAGAAACCTTTTAATAAATTCACGAGCCTTCGTTAACCGTCGGTGCATCGATGCCAAGATGCGATGCACTCGCGCGCACGCCTGAGATGATAAATATAAAACCGTGGCTCGATTTGTGGCTACTCTCGATAGACGAGGAGAGATACTTTTTCGAGAAAGGGAAAAAAAAATATTAATGTCACCTAGGATGGTATAAAAACGTAGTTTATATGTACGTGAAAAATATTAGAGAAGATGATTTTCCACGAGAAAAATATTTCTCGAATTTCGGTCATTTAGTTACGTTAATAACGTAGGGAGGAGCGATAATGATGTTGTTAAGCATCGGGAACGTATCCCATTAAAATTATTTATGAAATATAGGTACGTACTGTATCACGAGAGAAGAGGTAGATATGTAATAACACGCGTTGATCCACGTTTAGCACGCTCGACGTTGTACAAAAGACTGACGTGTCGTTCAAGGTGACAAACCGAAAATCGAAATACGTTACGTTGGGGCGGAGTCATGCAGGTGATTTTATTTACTTCTGATTGTTGGTTCTACCTATTGATTGTAATTATATTTATTTCTAATTTTGCAATTTTTACGGTTCTTGAAAATTATGTTATTGGACAAAGATTTTTTTATAATAGGTAGGTACAAGAGTTTTATCATTTCGAGTTCATAGAAAAAGAATTATTAGTGGAACGTCAACTATTTGTATTAATTAATAATTTACAATCAAAATAAATATATTACTGTCTCTAGCAATTTACCATACCGAAGTAGTCGAAATAGTGATGTTTGAAATTATTTCATAAACCATCGATAATATTTAGTTTGTTGAAAACTTTCTTAGAATCATTCGAGTCTAATTTTTCAAGATATCTCGTTAGACATACAAAATCGATCTGGAGTTATACTATCTACAATCTTTTTACTCTCCTTCTCTCTTGAGATCTCTATTATCGAGGCACCAAGCGAGTAACAGAGATAAAGCACGAAAGATGACGACGAGAAATCGTAAGATACGAGATATCACATGGAATTGTTCCATAAAAATCCAAGAAAATATGATTTCTTAAAAGTATTTGCAAGCAGGAAACTCTCTTTAGGGCAGCAACGCGGGTAATTCGATTTTTCGTAGACTCTGGTTTTCCAAGCTAAATTCAACGCTATTATCGTCCCGAGCGTTATTCGACACGAAATCGAATCAGTGATTTCGGAAACCGAGAGAGAGAAACTTGCCATGCGAGGTTTGGACCGAAGGGAAGGAACTATCGCACTGTACCAGACTCGACGAATTGGAAGCAAAAGCGAATTGGATAGCGGAGAGCTCAAGAGAGAGAGAGGGTACTCCCAGGGAAATCGTTCCGGAAATCAGAGTTCTCGCCTGTTTTCGTGCCTTTCGAGATTTCGATGATGTCGCATAGAATTTCGAATTCTTTGCGGTCACCAAAAGTTTTGCAAATTGCATAAAACTAAAAAAAGGAAGGATTATCCTTCAAATAAATAAAGCTCCAATTAAATCCACTTACATAAACCATGCTATTCCCATCACATCGAGCAGACAACGTAAGCAGGTGATCTCGTAATCTGTCCTCCCTGTTTATTACTCTCATTAAAAGATTTTATTCAGCTATCAACGAAGAAATAATAATTTCTTACCGAGTAGAAGATCAGAGACGTGTTACAACTTTAGCTGGCTTCCTCGATTCTTCTCTTCGTAATACCACGAGAATGTTTCTTGCACGTTTATAAAAAAATTACAGTTTTCCTCTCTCTTTCTCATGAAATAAATATTATTAAGAATAAAGAGGCGATCCTCCTCGTAATTTCTCGCGATTCTTCCTACCACGACGGACCAGAGAAAATCCGAGCTTTTCGCGAAACTCGCGAGAAGAGTGGCTAGGGAATTCCAGAAACTCGTTAAACTACACCACCTCGACCGTGCCGTCACAGTTTACGGCAATTAAAAGGCACAGGGAAGCAGCGTTGCGCGGTAAGAAGAATTCTAGGCATAACGACAACATCCATTATAGTCTCGTTTTCAAGCGTCGTTCCGCGGGACTTTCCATGGGAACGAAGACGAGCCACTTTGAAAGCCGTACTTACGAACCAACCCGAGCAGCCTTCTTCTCTCTTTTTTTTAACCACAGCTACAATTTTACCCGCCTACGATCGGCTCGACGATTATAAAACAATTCTCGCGATTTTGCGTTGTTAAAAAGAGAGGGAGAAAAGAATCTTTTGATTTTTTTTCCTTTGTTTCTTGAATTTGAACAATGGGATGTGTTTTATCGATTCGATGAATGACATTTAGTAGTTTTTTTTTTAATAATTCACGATTTTTTCACAATCATTATAATACTTGAATTTTTGGTAATAGAATAAATTTAATTAAAGCAATGGGATTTTCCTTCGGATGAAGGGTTGTTTTATTTATGAGTGTTACGCTGAACCTGATCGAAAAAACAGTTGTTGGGTTTTAATTTTGTTAAAATAAATGTTTGATAAATTTGATATTTACTTTTTCGCGCGATCGCGTTTCTTTCGTTTTGTATCAAACAATGTCAGGGAGTACTATTGCGTTTCTCTAATTCCATTTTAATAAGTAGACACTTTTAAACACAGAATACCACTGTCCTTTCGCGTGACATTAAAACGATAAAAAATAGTTAATTATCAAAAAAAGAAGAAAATGGGAAATTTCTGTGAAAAAGTTTACAATCATATTATGTCAAAGAGGAACTTTTATCTCTAACTTTAGAGTTTCGTTATATAATATTCGAATTCAAGATTACAAATGTTTGAATTTTTCTATCATCTTTTAACAAATTTCCAATTCGAATATTTATTGTATCGACATTGTTAAGCTTCTCATTTACAACTTGAATAGTAAAATCGCCGCATAACTCGAACGTAGGGACACGTGTATTATTATTAATCTCCGTGTCTCCGCGAAGAGAGATCCAAAAAGGGAGGGGTGATGGGAAGGGGGGTGTGAAACGGAATATGTTTGTTGTATACATACGTACGTGTAAGTATATACGTAGATACGTATACACTCTAAGCCATGCTTTTACCTTTTCCCATTCACCGCGAGCTCGCGATATTTAATGTAAACTCACGATCCTAGCGACGGAGATTTGCATTCTACCAACGACAATCTCTTTATCCTCGGAATCGCCTTGATCCCGCGCAGCACAACGTTATTCATCGTTGGAGATCTCATTGGCTCTCGCGTAGATACCTACCTTTCCTTCTATCTTCCATTTTATCGAATATTAACGCGTATTAACGATTCTGTGCTTGGTAATTGGTGTGACCAAAGACCAAAAATAAGAGTTATATTCAAAGTAGAAAAAAATCTATTACTTAAAATTGAAAATAACTTAAAGTCATAATTAAATATTTTTGAGTAATAGATTTTCCATTTAAATATAACTTTAATTTTGAGTCACTAGTGTGATTCGACAGGACTAGTTTTTATGGTAACACTATTTTTATTAAAACCCTATAATATTTGTTTAAAAAAATGGGACACCCAGTATAATACTTGCACCATTAATAAGAACATAGTATTGTTTAGTCTTATTATAAATAATTTATGACTATATCCTTGCAATAAATAAAACTTTATTACAACCACCCAGAGTACCTTTAAAATTCGAGTTATAGTCTCAAGTTGAAGCAACAGAATTAAGATAAAAACATGTCGAACTAGAGGGTATGTTGAATTAAGCGAAACTCCAAAGATCGAGCTTACACCGTGGATGAGAATTTCATAAAACATTTTTACAATGATTGGGGTTGTTACCACCTTTCGTTTTACTTATAAAAAAAAATTAGGGGATGAGATTTTCGTTCGAGGGGAACGAAGGTAAGGTCAATATTACAGAGCCATTAAGAGACTGTTGCTAACGCAGGAAACGGAAGTAGAAAGCGGAGGTAATGGCGGAGGCACCGCTGATGGTGGTGGCGGTAGCCGACGGAGATATTATTGAATCGAAGCGGTATGACAGAGTATACTTAGGCGATAGGGTAGCTTCTCTCTCTGTCTCTCATTCACCCTCTCTTATACTTGGGTCTATCTCTACAGTGTCAGTGAGAAAGAGAGAGAGAAGAGACAGACATTACGAGCAAGAACACCCCTTGTAATTGTCAATCTGCGTTATCGGCACAAGTGTTCGGGTCAAGGGTGAAGATACTTCGCGTACTCGAGCCCTAGAGCCTTGGCAATATGTACAGTGTGTCTCATTTTAATTTTTTCAGACGATTATGTCGTTAAATATTAATTATTCGACAGAATGTTTCAAGCAAAAGATATATTAGTATAGATACTATTTTTTTCCAGGTTGAAGTGCTTGCGAAATCTCAAAGTGGTCTTTGTTTTTTTAATGGATCTATACATTTTTTCACTAGGCATATAGGCCACTTCGTATATCAAACGACCTTGAAATGTCATTCAAGGTTATTTGTGATCATTTATCTTCCAAAAGACAATTTTTTGCATTGTTTGGTGTTTTTGGTCATGTTCAGTAAGTGAATCTATATTGTTTTAACGTTACACTATTATTAGATTTATACTTGTGGGGTTAAATAAAAAATAAAATTTACGTTTGGGAACAAACCATCCCTTTAATATGATTTTTGGGATAACGAATGCTTGTCGACAAATTATCAGTATGCCTAGTGCAAAAAACATTATAATTCTACTTTAAAAATAAAAGGTTACGTTAAAAATTCGTTTGAAAAATGTTGTCGAGCAATTAATATCTTACGAAAAAATGTCGATGGAAAGATTCAAATGAGACACCCTGTATATATATGTACATAAAAGATGTGAAATTGATAACTCGACAAAGTGATCCATCGATCTAGCGACGTCTTGCATTTTATGCATCGTGCCACTCTTCCATTACGATAAAATCGTATTAACTACGTCCTCGTGTTCGACTTTGTAAAGTGATATTGCTGTCGTGAAAGTTTCTTGCTTGAATTTTCTTAAATAGAAAGAAAAATCTGGAATTCCTTAAGATACAAGTACTATCCTGAAAACGATCGGGAAGCTGTCGGACCCTTGACCGTTCCAAGATTACCTTTGCCCTTCGTAAGAGACGTTTCACAAAGGGAATAGTTTCTCTCTCTTCTTCGATAAGCGCGTTAAACTCAATTTCGTTTCGTCGAGGACGACAAGAACGTGGTTCGTGCCACGTAGAGATCGAAGCCATTTTTCTGGCGTCCTCTAATGGCGAGAAAAGGTTGCCACTGGCTGTATCGGACAAGGAAATGAAAATCTCTGTTTGCTTGTTCGTCTTCCGTCTACTTCGATTTTTCGCACGTGTTTCTATGTACACCTATAGGTCCTAGTTGTCTGCCTAGTACACATACATATGTAAAATGGTGTGTAGATCGCGGTGAAATAGAAAAATTAGTGATTTTGACAAATCATTAAAAATTTTTTAAAATCTTTCTATACTAGAAATAATGATCTGATTTTATTATTCTATTAATCAAAACAGTGATTTGTTAAAGCTCTTGAATCTATTTACAATAGCTAGGTCTAATTTTGAAGTCTTGATCAATGTTGTATTTTCGCTTTCTATTAGTCTAAAAATGGTGTAAAATTGCTTTTAATATATATATATATGTTTTTTAAATTGATCTGTAATATGCCTAGTCAATTGTTAGAGGTTATAAAAAAAAAAAGAATGTAAACATCATACTAGCATCATTACTTCAAATAAATAAGATGTACATTTTTGTAAAAAAAAAAATGAGCGGACCATCCGTCGAAGGATAAAAGCAAGACTATTCTTGCAAAAGTGACAGAAATCCCGAAGGATATGGAAAGTTCGATGCGTTTTACATCGTATTTGCGTCTTTCTCTCTTACTTTTTCCAACAGCAAAAAAGAAAGACAGAAAGAAAGGAGTAGCAAAAAAATAGAAAATTCCGCGAGATCAAACGGTTGGAATTTTCAAGCAAATGTCGCACTGGTTTGTCTCTCTCTCTGTCTCACGAGAATCGTGGAAAGGAAAACGTAATATCGTCGTTTTCCCGAGAACGACGACAACGACTAACAACAATGACAATAACGACGACGACGATTTTGATGCGCATACGTCGTTGGGAAAAAAACGCGTTGTTCAAAAGCTCGACTTTTTGCCGGCTCGTCTTTTTACCATTTCGCTGACAGTGGAAAGAGGAACGAGAAAGATAAAGGCAGGTAGAACATTTTATGGTTCTCGCTCGCTGTTACCAGATAAATATAAAACTTCTCTTTTCCTTCAAGTTTTCCATTAAGTTTCCTATTATCAATCCTCGGTTTTCACGTTTATCTTACGTGTCTCCGAAAATAAGAACTAGAAACGTTCAGGAAATCAATTAGTTTCTTTCGACGGAAACGAATCCGAAGAAAAATCACAATTTTCTATAAATAAGTTCATGTAAACTCTAAAGAGAACGAAAATCCTCAATTCGCTTGTACAATTTTCTAGGAAGAAAAGATTCATTCCTGTTTCAATTCCATTTCTTCTTTTCTTGTCAACAAACGTTACAATTCAAATTAAAAATTCTAGAAACCTCCGACACGAAATGAAAGCGACAAGCATAAAATAATGAGTTACACTTTTTGTATCATTATACACATTAACAAAAGTTGTATAACTTAGAAACTAACTGAACCAATTTCGACCAAACATTGCTAAAAACCTTCTTAGAAATATACACTTTACAACAAAAGAAACCCCATAAAAATTGGATAACTCGTTAATGAACTACAGAACCATAGACAAACAGAAGCATCAAATTTATACACTCCTCCTTTTTTGCGTTAAAAAGAAGATAAAACATTAGATAAAAATCAACTACAATCTTGGGAATAGCTTTTGGATTAACGTGAAACGTTGTTTCCCATATATACCATAGCTACTGGTTAGAAACGATATAGATAAAGTCGAAGACAGGTGGTCTTTCGCGAAAGAACTGAAGAACTCCTAAAGTAAGAGTGAAATAGAGATGGACATAGAAAATAGTATCTTTGTATCTACGTGTATGTGAAAAAGAGAGAAGATCGAAGGTGGGCGGTGTAGCAGCAAAGTGTTTTACCTTTCGCTCTCGACTATACGTCGAGTCTCGGGGACTTAGAAGGCACTTTAGCGCACAGTTCGCTCCCCTCCTTTGGAGTTTCTCCCGCCCCCAGACACACATACGCGCGAACCGTGAAGCTTCTAACCCTCGTTCACCACCCCTTGTTTCCAGCAGGTAACCATCACCACCGTTGCTGCACGGAGTAGCTGATGGAGAGGGTGGAAACTGCTGAACGTTGCCTTTAAGGCTCGTGCTAGACGGCCTCCCATTTTTTTTTTTTTTTTTCTACACTCTTCGTTCCCTTTTCATCCCTTCACCTGTTTGTTTTTATCTTTTTTTGGTTTAGCCCATCGGTTTCGCGAAACAGGTCAAAATGTCGACTTTTTTTCTGATCTTACTCTTTTCTTTTTCTCTAACTTTGCTACATTTCCAGTATGCGATAATTCTTGCTTTGTACGGCTTTTAACATCCGTTGGTGCTTTATTTGAAAAACGATCGCGTAACGGAACTTTTACTCGTGTTAGAAGATAATAAAAAAAAGGGAGGGTATACCGGGTGGTCCACGAAGCGTGATCAACGTAGTTTTATCTGTTGCTAGTAATTCGATTGGAATTTTTGAGTTTAACTTTAAGATTAAAGTACAATTTTCATGATTCTTTTTGAATTTCTTCTGATTATGAATAAATATTTGTTACGATACTAGCTGAATTTGACTCAATACCTGCTACAAGATAGGTTTCAAAAAATTAGAGACTTATCTATAAAAAATTGAGGGTGAAAAAATTGGTTAACAACAAATTTACTATAATCTTAAAGCTCACTTCGATCTATGCTATACTACCAAAAAAAATTTCAATCGGACTACTAGCAACAGAAAAATCTAAGCTGATCACGTTTCGTGGACCACCCTGTATATAAGAGAAACGCCTGTCCGTGGAGTTGGTTATTGCTTTTTCAAAATTCGAAATCTCGCGGATATGAGATATAGCGTATATATGTGAATATATCTCTGCAGGCGAATATCGGTTTTTTTAATGTAGGTCCTGAAAACGGTGGAAGACGCTCGGTGAAAACGCGAATGAATTCTCGTTAATTGGAATCCCGTGATTTTTTTTTTCAAAATTAACGCACGAGACATAAAAAGAAGGAAATTTTAATAAGAAAAATATTACGGACCGCGTTTTAAGCGGATATAACGCGCATCGAATTCATACGAAATTAGCACGACGACGACGGGCGAACGTATTAAAAATCTTTTATGATTATTAAAAAGAGAAAAAAAGGAACGAAGAAATGGAGAAAAACGCCGTCGTCATTCGCGGTTTCTCGAAAGAACGAAAAAAATCTGAAAGACGCGGAACGGGTCGATCTTTCCGAGGTCGTCCGACGCGCTTCTTCTCAATGATTTTCCACTTCCACGTTTCCACGTCCTTCGTAGAAAGCTTGGCACTAGCTAGAGAGCGACTACCACTAGTATCCCTCCTTCAGCCGTCCCGCCATTGTTTGTCGAGCGGCTATTCACGTCGCGTTAATTAGTCCACGCTCCAGTTAGTGAAAATTCAATCCAAACTGGTCTCTCTCTCCTCATCCCATCTCTCTCTCTCTCTCTCTCCTTTCAGTCTCTGCATCCACCTTGTATTTATACCTATATGTTAGATACCTAAGTAACGACTCGGCTACTCGTTTCTTGACCACTCGATGATAAACTCAATGGAAGACTCCATTTGGAAAGATTTCATAAGTTTGGTGATATTAGAATTTTTCATTTATAATATATTAGCTGTGACTCTAGTAGAAATGATCTATTATGAGTGATTTTCTGATGCAACAAGCTAATTGCGGGATTTCTTATTGTATAGTAGTTTTCTCTCTTTTTATATTGTTAGTAGGTATTTTTATTTTAATTATCGTATTAGGTCGAATCATAAATAATTTGCGTTTATGGGAACAAATTCTAATGACGTATTTATTACCTCAAGGCATTTTTTTAATAAATAGTACACCTAAACCTCTTTCTATACGAACTTTTTTTACGCAAATTGGGAGCTTATCATTTTTTTTTATGCGTTTTTTATTCACATTTACACGATCAATTTAAAGTCGAAGTTAATAAAAAAAAGTAATTCAAAAAGTTCGGAGAATTTAGGAAAAATAGAATTCTCGTGTCAATGAAGAGAACTCTATTTACGCGTAACTTTCAGGAACGTATCCATCGCGTAAAAAGAGGTTCATGTGTACCTAAATATATAATCGATCAAGATATAAATTTTTATTTATATTATTGACAAATAAAATTGATATACGAAAAATGGAATTATTTATGACTCGACCGAATACAATAAAATGTCTTCCTTTCTTTTCCTCTCTCTCTTCTCTCTTTCGAACGATCTTTCGTTCGTTCATATAGGACAGTACTAAATTTAAAACCAAGTTCCTCTTCGAATTCGCTCCCCTTTCTGCCGCGATTCGAGATCTCGAGAACTCGAGATCGTAATTTTACCTTACCCGATCGAGAGAAAATTCGTTTTAGCGGTAAAACTTCCACTTCACCCCGACCTCGGTCCGCCCTCCCATGCACCGTGACTTTCCATCGAACGCCCGTAAATTTTTCATCGTTAATCGACCGCCTCGTATTTTTCCGACAAGCAACGACTTTGCAGCAGCCAGTAGCAGCACACACACACACATATATATTTCCACACACGGATGTACGCTATCGCGCGTTCCGCGACTTTCGAAATATCGTTCGCAGTTCATTGCTAGCCAAACCAGCCGTAGCTCTACCGCTGAATTGGCGATCAATAAACGTCTCTTCTCGTTCTCTCTTACTCTTTCGTACTTCGATTCCTCCAACTCTGTAATAGGATCGTTCGCGAGTATTACTACCAGACGGAATACAACGATGTCTCACCGCAGCCACCGATCAGCCGATACTTCCGATTTTCGATTTTCAATGGACCGATAATACCATTTTCCTTTTATCCCTTTTTATCTTTCTATCTCTCTCTCTCTTTCTCCTACTCATCGCTTTCCATATCGACCTGCCTTTCTCCTGGTCCACGCGCAATCCTACCCTTCGGCTCCATCAAACTAATCCCGCCGAGCGGTACGTACACATACGCTTTTCTGTATGCTATGTGAACTGCATTCGTATGCATTTGTATAAGTGTATATGTGTGTACGAGTATGAGATTGTGTAGGTAGATAGGTGGATGGGTGCGATAGACGCGTGCCGGACGCGAAAATTGAAAAGCCCGTGGAAGGTTGGAGACGGCGCTTTAAATGTCGGATAGCTCGATACTTTCTATAGTGTTCTACGATTTTTTTCTCGTATCATTAACCATGTTGTTGATTTAATACGATACTTTGTTATTAAAATAAGATTTTAATGTTTGGAGAAAAGAATGTTTTTTAATCTAGATATTCGGTGGGGTTGTATGGATAGATTCGTTTTGGTCTTTAATGTTTTTTGGGTTGATTAAATTGCTGGAGTATGCAGGGATGTTAATTAACCGATTGATCATGGAATGTTTTGTATGAGTAATGAAGAGAGTAAGAAAGGAGTGATGATGTAAAAAAAGTGAGATATTTGATTTAAGTGTTAAAGATGTCGATATTTAATTTTTTCGTGCTTAACGGCTAACTGCTAACATATTAATAGCCAATTAAGTTAAAAATCGTACTTTTCGACAAATTCTCTACAAATTTTAATTAAAATTTTAATATATCGTATGCAATCATTGGCCTGCAAAGTTTAATAAGATTGACTCACTTCCTTATTCACAGTAATAACAGATATCACAATTGTAGGTACACACTTTTAAAAAAACCTATAACACATTGTTTTATTTATAAAAAACAAGTTGAAATATTAAATTGTTGGTTATGACTTTTATTAACATGCTATCATTTGTCATTTGGCTCTTCTCGCTGTGGGTGTCTCGTATATCCTTTTAAAAAGAATAAAAAAATGTCTTTCTGAAAAAATATGGAGACGGAGAGAGAACACGTGACCCACGTACGTACGTGTGCACATACTTACGTACGACACCGAACGCGCGTGTCCTATTAACGAACAATTAACGGGGTTGCACGGTAGAGAGTAGTAGCACGAGCCGTGCAAATGCTGAGGCCCTCGAGCTCGTTGCCAGGGTTATCTGTCAGTGCGCAGCCATCCTCGATTTTCAACGACAAAGCCGATCATCGCTCTCTGTGCGAAAATTTATTAACGTCACTGCGATGAAGCTGCTCTACAGCACGGATAATAATTACATCTCCATTATATTCGCCGGTGAGTACCCAAACGTCGAACTCTCTCACTCACTCTCTCTCTGTTAACGAGCAAATCCGTTTCGTTATACTTAACTAATACTACATATCGTATCCTCTTTTTTATGTTGCTTTAAAGAAATGAAGAAAAATGTTCATGAATAAAAATATATTCAATTTAGGGTTTGCATCGACAGTTTTACAGATGTCTTCAATATTTCTAAAACCTTGGTAAGTATTTTGACATTTTTGGGTGATCGTGATACTGGCAAAAAAGAAATTTTCGAAAGCTATATTTTTGGGGAAAAATTGGAATTAGTATGCTATTATTAATGTACAGATTAGAACTGTCAGTGTTGACTGAAAATAATTGTCTGTATTGGTGTGCATGTATACTATACTTTACAAGGACAAAATAAAATGACATTAATTCTATTATAGTTATTTTCCAAGAATTTCATTTATTATCCAGTATTACCACGATTTTTCGTAATATGGTTTTCATTTAATTAAGTATATTATAAAAGAAAGCATTGCTTTTGTTTTATAATTACTTTGGAAAAACATGTATCAGCATTAGTACATGACAAAGAATAACAATATCGCAATCCTTAATTTTCATTCTATTACCTAATTGACTAATAGTTGATGTAGATTATGGTATCGATCATTGGCTAGTTCGAGATATTCTCTCACTCTCTTTACGTTTCTATCTATCTATCTTTCTGTATCTCGACCCTTTTCATCGAAGCCCCAGACGCCCCACATTAATGCCACCGTATAAATCGAACCTTTAACCGTCCAGTCGATTTACGAAAAAACCATCCACCCCCCCCCCAACTCCAACCATTTTTCTCGTCTCTTTTTTCCTCGTGCGATCAGCTCCACGATCGAAAGGTTTCTTGTCTATCCTTTCGATGCTTCCCCTTTCCTACCTTTTTTTACAACCCACGGCCATTCTGACGAGTTTAGCTCTCGATTTGAGGGTTTCCTTATCGTTTTACTATCGTCACGAACGAGGACATAAAGCTGTGTCATCATTTTACTTCGATTCTTGCTCGATAGTGGAAGAAATATTGAAATTTTTCAAATTATCCCTCGACGCCTTACATTTTTTTCATGGTTGTTCTATGAAAAAACATCGAAGTAGTTCATGGTAATCGTCTCGATCGGAAGCTTTCGATAGACTTCGTTCGACTAGCTTTTGGTTCGTTAAAATAATTACTTCTAGTAGGAAAAAAAAACGAACGAAGAGACTCTGGAACACCATATGCAAAGAGGAAGAGAAAGAGAGAAAATCGAGCTTCGAGAGGATCTTCTTCATCCCCCGTACGATCTACTTCTAATCGTCCTCCGATAGGATCCTCCCGCAAGAACGACCAAGGGTACCTACGTAGTTTCGATTCGTTGGAACGAATTTTCGACGAATACAGAAAAGCGTTTCGCCGATTCGGCGTTTTCTCGTCGAAAATTCTGGTGTCTGGGGAAAATACGATTGGTGGTGAGTATACGGGGTGTTTCGTTTATCTTGGATTCGTTAATATAAAGCATGGAAGGTAAAACTTGCCTAGTTAACAAAATTAAGAAAAATAAAAGCTTCTTGGTCTATGAGTATGCACAGGTAACCCCCGTATAACACAGTCGGTTTCAGAGAAATACCTTACATTACTTTATTTGTATAACTAAGATAAAATAATCAATAACCGAACAAAGTATAAAATATTAATATTCACAATTCTATCCACTAACGATTTTTCCACCTTAATAAAAGCTGCAAATATTTTAACCAAATTCTTCTCAAAATTTCATAATTTTACCAACGCAAAAAATCATAAAATACATACAGAATAAGCTTCAAAATGGAACGTACAGGCGCCAGAGTCTTCCTCCTGACAATCTTCATTTCTCTTCGTTCGATGCTGATTGAAATAATTTTCGAGTCTCCGATTAATTCATTTTCCGATACGAGTGTCTCCATACCCTCCTACTTCATATTTTCATTATTAAATATTGCACTATGTAAAAAAAAACGATCAGGACGTATATACGAAGGGTCATCGATGTATAAAATAGTCAGCTGGTTCGTCAACACGAATTGATAATAAATTTTTCCACGAAGGTACAGAATTATATTTGAAGTTATGATCGATAAAGTCATGGATGCTGCCTTTCTCTAGTGATTAACACGTACCAACTTTCGAAAGGGATGAGAAACCTTAATGAAAATCACTGGCTTTCTATACCTACGTGTGTTTGTGAGTGCGTGTATGAGTTACTAGGGCTTGGAGTAAATCGAAATCTCCTTCGGTCTCGCCAGGCGTCTCTCCTATGTGCGACGCAAACAAATCTCGCGGCTCGCTCGCATCCGGTCGCGACGAATTTCCGTTGGAATCGGATTACAAGGGAGCTCGAGGGTAAAAGCAAAAGGGTTCTTCTTCCTGTCGACGATGAAACCGGCATTTCAGGAATCGCTAGACGTTTAACGGTGATTCTCAGTCCAAATATATTTTTAAGATCTATTTCTGCCGTTTTGCACTCGACTGTCTTTTCTTAGGAGACGTAGGTACACCTAACCTACCTTTTACATGGTATTTTCTTATAGGATTTGTTCATAATTACACTTTTTTTTTCATTTTGTACTAATTTATTAATTTTATTGCATACATATTATGTTTATTTGATAATAATGTATGCCAATATATGTACTGCAATGATTGAATAAAATACTTTAGTGAATGCATTTCTATGTTTTAAATTACTTTTTGTAAGTTTTATATAGGTATTTCTGCTGATCAGTATTTGAATAACTTTTTTTTTTTACTATGACTATTTCTAACGCTATAGGTACTATTTTATTTGAAATTATATGTCAAAGCATCGACTACCGTCGACGTATTTAAAAAACCGTAATTGTAAAAAACGCTGATAAAATAGAAAAATTAAAAATCATGACGTGAATTTCGACAAAACGAGTCTCACTCGTCTAATAAAGTCGACGTTCGTCGTGCGCGACAGAAAATCCTAGCTTCCTAGTGGAGTTCACCGAATGAGAAAGCGAGACAGAGAGAGAGAGAAAGGCAGGTTCACAAATCGATTTAGGACTCATTAGTTTCACCGAAAGCAACGTCGGAAGCGAATGGTCCGAAAACAAATTAGTGCCCTACGAATTGACGTGCAATTAGAGAGAGAGAGAGAATTTCTAATCAACGTTATCGATTAATAATATCGCTTTTAGTCGCAACCCTTTCATCCTTCAATGAATTTCTAATAAATAATACTTGTATATTTTTGAAGAGATGGGATCAAACAATTTCTAATGCAATTAAAAGACAAGTTTCTAAACATCTCTTATCAGTCTAGTTACGATCAACGTTGCTGTCAATAAAATTTTATCACATTTCCGCTATTTTCTTCTAGAATTCATTTCCACTCGATCGGCTTACGGAAGATAATAAAGAAAAGTGGAGCAACAAAAGCCGACCTTGTCGTCCTCGAGGAATCCCTCCTACGGAGTTACTCGGCACGTAATTTTTGATTTAGTTCGCACGCGAGAAGGAGCACGCGTTTCGAAACTCTCCCTTTTTGTACGTTTCCCTCTTGGACCTGAACTAAATCATCCCTAACGATTTTCCAAAGCTCTGCCATAAATCGCGGAACGGCAATGGAAACTACGAGTAACTCGCTCGCACTCTCCCTTTGTCTATCTCTCTCCTGCCAACGGTTGTAACCGTTAATTTCGATCCTGTCTGCGAACGTTTTCGATTCACGAACGATCCCCCAAAGACTCGAGGGATCTCTCTAGCCGTCACTCCCTGTTTCTATCTCTATTTTCTCTCTATTCTATCTCTCATGCTAACGCGTGGACAAACGCACGCATACTCCTATATCCTGTTTTGGAACCCTTCCTCCCGCGAATTTCAGCGATTCGCTTGACACCAGCGTTGCAAGTGGCATTAATTAAAGCGTTTAGCAAAGCTCGTTATTCGGGCGAGTCGTTAGCAACTTCGGCCCAAGCACTCACCTTCACGCTCGATGCTTCTCGTTTTCGCTATTATCGTTAGAGTCTATCGAGATGTGAAACGTTCTGCCCTTTTTTTTTTTTAGCCCCTTATCCCATGTTTTATATGCATTCGCGATACCTGCACTTTGGTACTCGGTATGACGTTACCAACGGTGTATATACAGGGTGTCCGCTTCCATATAGTCAAGCGGAGGACTACATGTACACATCAATGACTCGAATCGAAATGTCTAATACCATTTTTCGAAATTCGTCGCAGTTAAATAATTATTAACTAACAAAGATCGGCCAATCACGGCGAGCAGCGACATGTAACGTTGTTTATTGTGGGTTGTTCCTCCTACTGCATCGTTTCTTGATTAGTATCAAGCTCAAGAAAACCGCCTTTTTTTGCTAATCGCCGTAATTGGCTGATCTTTGTTAGTTAATAATTCGTTAACTAAGACAAATTTTGAAAAATAGTATTAGACATTTCGATTCAAGTCATTGATATGTACATGTAGTCCTCCGCTTGACTACATGGAAGCGGACACCCTGTAGATATGATTTATCTGGGTATGAGAGATCAAAAATTAAAGAGATCGGAAACGAGAGGGAAAATGTAAACGAGGACTCGTTTTAATTCCACCGTGATCGGTAATTAGCGAAATCGGCTCTTCGAACGAGAATTACGTGTACGTATGTACCATCACCGAGAACAATGCGTAAAAACCATTACCCACATTTTGTTCTCGTGAAACATGCTTTGAATTACTCGATAATGTTGATGACAGGTAACGTGGTGTCGATTGATATTAAATACGATGAATTTTCCCATGTTTTATTGGCACGATTCGTATTAACCTCGGATGAAATAATCTTGTGAGATTAATGAACCGATCGTGTTAACCTCTTTAAGGATACCTACTGATATGTGTACGTTTGGTTTTCATTTACAATAACGACGAATAGTCATACAAGTGAATAGTATTTTGTAAAATATTTTTAGTAAATACAATGAAAATTAATACAATATAACTACATAAGAAATTGGATAATTTTTTTATTTATTTTACCTAATCCATTAGTTTCTAAACATATTCAAATAACTGTTTGAGGTTAAAAAAATTACGAATTTTTATTTTTTGTAACAAAATATAGTTATTGTGGAATAGTTCAAAACTTTTGGAAAAAGTCATCTCATTCAATGACAAATTTAAAAAAAGTTACGTTTACGCAACGTTGGAGACTAATAGGCTAAGAAGAATTAGTCCCTGAAGAGGTTAACCCGGTGTGAGTGAGGTCAGGTATATCATACTCGAATGTTTCTAAACTACTTGATTTCTTGACATAAAATTAAATTAAATAAATTAAATATTAAATGATAGGTTTAGTTATTTTTTTAACCAAATTATCCAATTTAATATGTGGAAATGTCACACCCATCTCATCTTACGCCGGGTTAAGGGAGATATTTCTTTTGTTATACTCTATCAGTTCGAGAATTCTTTTATATTTATAAATTATCTACATATTTAAATATTCCTCCCGTTGGTTTATTTTCATCGTTCATTTTCTTCACGGATCTTTTCGGTGAAAAATTTAAGAAAACGGAATATCGCGCAAAAATAGTGCCGGCGAACCTTTGAAGTGACGGGGAAACGCGTTTCAGAGTAAATCACGACAGGGTAGGTAATAGGGTCTTCGCTTCGCAGGATCGCGCTAGGTTATATCGGATTATACGGGGCTCAACCGAGTCATATCAGATTCTAGTAGATTATGCCAAATTATATTAACGTCATACGAGATTAATTTATACGAGAGAGGGAGCGTACGAGTGAGCGAGCGAACGAGCGAGGAGCTGCGGCATACGCCCGAGGCGAATCGCGTGCGACGGCCCACCTAACTTCTTAACCGTTCTGTTACCTGCGATTCCCTCGAGTACTACCTTTTCTCTATCCATCCACGCAACGCAAAGTAGAATCTTCCCCAATTTCATTTCCTCCGTTTACCTTCGATTCTTTGGTATGTGTTTATATACGTGTATGTTGGTCAAAATAGAGATTGATGGTGTTAACGTAGAAAACTGATCCCGTTTTGTTTTAGTTATATGAGAAAAGTTACCCTATTTTGATGTTCCTTTTCTCGATATCGAATTGCGTAAATTTTAGAAAATTTACTACGAATGATATGTATATGCGAGTTAACCATTTAACGAGAGTTTTTGATACAATTTTAATTAACAGTAATTTGACAGAGTTTTGAATATTTGGCAATTTTTTTATATTAGTTACGAGCTTTTCTCAGTCTCAATTTGTTGACTTGTTTGTTAACTGTTATTAATTAACACTTAAAAAGATAAAAAAATTATATGTGAAAAATATTGCAGGCGACCTGATTTACTGTAACGAACCTGTGCTCTTCAATGTCATTCAATTTGGCACAACTTTATCATAGAAATTGTCTACAATTTTTAAAGTCTGAATTCAATATTTTTAATAATATTAAACAACAATCTAAAATGAATGTAAAAACTTTTTCTACACATTTTACAACTTTACAACATTTTCAGCAAACGTATTGCCTTTAAAAAAATATACTGACTAAATTCTTCTAATACACAATTTGTGTTCCATAAAATTTCATTATTTTCTTATAATTGAATGTATAGGGGAACGTTCAAAGTGAAGACATCGAATCCGAAGGCTTAAAACGAAAGAGCAGGGGTTTAAAAATGGCTGGACGAATGTTTGCACGCGTAAGTGGTCGTATCTTTACTTTCGCACTTTTAATTAAATCCTTCATAATGCAGCGAATGTCCCGCACCGCTCGAGAGCGCGTAAAAAACGTATAACGGGTAGAGAAAATCTTCACCTTCCTTCCTACTCTCACGGTGAGACCTACTGCGAGCTCGACTCGTGACGACGGGCTTATTGCGTACGTGCTAGAGAGAGAAAAAGAGAGAAGGAGGGAGGAATAGGAGCGACCGGGGTGCGATTAAAATTTATAGTATAATTAAGCACGCTGCCATTAAGCCTGAAACACGAAAAAATGTAATCAGCTCGACTACCCCCCCCTCTTCCCGTCTTACCGACTTAGCTCATTTTTTTTCAAACTTTATTGGAATTTAATAAAATATTGCCAGCCAATAAAATGAATTCTTTTCAACATTTTTATATTATATTATATTCACTTCAGCGTTTGAACAGTTCGATGAATTTAATCGAAATTTATATAAAAAAATTAAAGCACACTCAATGATGGTTCTTCGATAATTTGACTTCAAACCTGTTTTTGATTTAATACTGGTAGATATTTAAAAAATTTATTCGTTTTTCTTCTCACGCTTTTCTCTATGCAATGGTAATTTTTGTACAAAAGAGAAAATGGGATGGGATTGTAAATTATTTACAAATTCTTTGTTATGGAATATTGTACAAACAAGAGTTATGATATCAAGGAAAATAGCAAGAAGCTAATTACAATTTATATTCGAATCCTATTCTTTCAACAAAATGTCACACTTATCGTTAGGTTAACCACTTGATATATTCCTGACAATTTAGTTAGATAAATTGGAATAGGGGAACAAATATAGCAAAGTGTTACAGTGAAAAGAAAATTGCAAACTTTCATAAAGTAAAACACCCATTAATCAAAATAACATTCTTTTCTGCTCTAGTAACGTAACTTTACAAAAATGGTATATCGCGTAGGTACGATGATAGAAGGAAAAATGTGAGGGCGATTTGCTCATGTTTCCGAGAAATGCGAAGGTAGGTATACTATACCACATTATTTCCGGAAAGTCGAACTCGAAGTCTGCGAGAGTTCGCTCTCGGTCTGCTAAGCCCAAGGTTGCCTGCCTTCTGTTCCTTATCTTTCTGTGCTGCGAGCCGCCATTGTTTCGGAAGCTCGACCTCGATCCTCTTTCTCTCTCTCTCATTCGTTGAAGGAGAAAAAAAAAAGAGATAGAGAGGATAGAAGATGGGTAGAAAAGAAGAGTATGTACGTGGACGTCGACAAACTCTCTCTGTTTCTCTTTTTTTTTTATTCTTCCTCTCTACGGTACGAGAACCGGCTCGATTGTCACGTAGTTTCCATTAACTTTAATTAGCGCGAAACGATTACGGTGGCTCGTGCGAGCCGGTGAAAATCGCCCCCGAAACGATACCTTCTCTCTCTCTCTTTCTTTCTCTAGCTATTTATTTGTATACACAAATACATATACTATATATGTGTTCGAACGAGTAATTCAGGGAAACGGTCGTGATCACGAGGTATATGATAATTAATTAAATATCTCGTTAACCCGTATCGGAAGAGAACACCTAATGAAATTTCTGTTCGACGACTCGCTTAATCTAGATCGCGTTATTTTTTTTTTTTGTTTGTAATTTTTCTACCAATTATTAAATATAGCTGACCTTACGTCGAGTTGAACTCGATACTTTAATTTGAACGTACGTTTTCGTATCTTTGTTGTATAACAATTTAAAAATGTATCTAGCGTAAAATTAAAATTGTATAAAAGTGTGCTAGTTAATTTAATTTTTTGGATTTTTATATCAAATTAGAAAATTGTTTAAAAGTGTACTAGTATTTAATTATCGATCATGTGTCACGTGAGAGGGTACACTGTAACTTTGACGATGAAAAGTGCTAACATTCGATAAAAGTTAAAATTTGTAAAATCTTAATATAACAAATCAATATAAATTAAATGTCTTATGCAATGTGAACAACAGGAAATAAATCACCTGGTTACCGAAATTTTACAAATATTCTCCAGAGCCTTTTCTTGGGGTTGTTTAAAATCTATTGTTTAAAAAATGCTGTAAAAAGACGAGATTCTTTATTTCACCCCTACTTTCTCCCCCTCCCATTGCAAAATCTTCTTCCCTGAATTCCCGAGTCGCGAAACTTTCCGAATTTGCGAGGATGTCCCGACAGGGGGTTGGAAACGGGGGGGGGGGGTCTTCCTGTACCGTGAAATCCAGATCGAACTAGACGTAGGAGCGAACGGGAGAAGATCGATCGTTCGTTTGCGTTGGGTAGTGCCTCTACGAGGGACAAAACTTTCCTAGGCTCCCTCCCTCTCTCTCTCTGTCTTTCCGTTCAACTACAACGACGAAACACCTTTTCCGCGATCGACTTCCTCTCTAGGGTCTTCCAACTTTTACCGAGAATTATTCCAGCAACCCCTGTGGCCTACGATTCGTTTTCAAAAGCTCGTTTCTCTCATCACACCTCTAAAAATAAGTCGGCATACCGCGAGTCCTTCTTCGAAGCTTAACCCTCCTCACTTTACTATCTCGTCCGAGTGCACATATTTTCAGCTCTATATTACTATATTTGACAGTAACTGTACCACGACCAGTCAAAAGACTGTGGTTATATGTTTCTCAATTTTATTACTAATAAAGTTAATTTTTTTTATTATCAATTTTATTTATTTAATATTATCTATTAATTTGTAGTATCTGTGAGATAGATAAATGTGATGAAAATAAATATGGTTTAACGTCGGTATTGTTGAAGTTATTTATTATTAGATTACAAAGAAAAATGTGCGAGGATAAGGAGCAAAAAAATGACAATAGCGTGCGTTTTAAACAAAAGCTGACTCGCAACAAAGTTGATAGCAAGGGTTTAAGAAATAAAAGTCCGAGAGTAGCGGATCTTTTTTTTAAGCTCCTGAATTTTAAAGGAAAGCCCCTAGAAAGGAGGTCGTCGTCGCTTCATTCATTCGTTCGTATATCTATCTTTCTCTCTGCCGTACTAATGCGAGGAAAAGATAAACAAGGAAAATAGGAAACGGACGTGGGTGAGTTGCACTGTGGCAACTCCCGGAGGTGACGGGCTTTTAAAGAGCTTTTCTAATTACAGGCAGTAGTACGGATTCATCCAATAAAGGGCGAAGCCATCGGGGTTACGTGCTGGCAAATCTGTAAACGCCAAGCAGAGAAGGATACTCGATCGGACACTGGCAGCCATTTTCTTGACTGGAAAAATAACGGAGAGAAGAGAAGGGACAACTTGAAAGCAGAAGCAAAAATGGTTGCCTTTATCGAACGAAAGCTACTTTAAATAACCCGCCATCATCCCTCGGTCTACCTCGTACGACCCCGACATACTTGCTCGTTTCAAAACGCCCAGAGGCCGTGCACGGTTTCACGCGGTAAACTAGAGCGTGGGTTATAAGACCTGCTTCTACTTTTATCGATTTGTATTTTGGAGAAATCATTGAACTTCTCTATTAACAAAGTAGAATTGTACTTAAATAAATAGTTTTTGTCTCACAAAAATTATGTATGTGAATCTAACAAAGAATAGAACACTTTTTTCCAATTTTTTCTTATATTTGAAGAGCATATAAAAATGATTGTAGAAAAATCCTAAATTGTCTACCACAATTCCTGGTTGTATTTTTTGAGATAATATAGCTGAACATGATAAAATTGATAGAACTCACAATTTTTGTTAAAAATGTTTCTGAAGTAGGTATTATTCTTTTCTCAAATTTCAGAAATATCTGAAATTGTTTCTCTGAAATCCCATGAATTAAACGAAAAAAAGGAAAATAGATACCACTAATGCTTTTTAAGAAAAACGTCTTTAAAGAATAGTCGATCAAAAAATGTCTTCCTTCAAGAAGCATATTACTTCAACGATATATGTCACAAAATTATGATTGTTATGATTCATCAGAAAATAACAAAAACAAACTTAAATATATAATAATTCTTTTCCATGCAATTTGTAATAAAAAATTAAATAAATAAGTAATAATCGATCGACACCATACAGTAATAACCGTAAAACTGGACACCCTATATATGAACATTCTTTGAGAAAAGAGGTATAATTGCGTTATAGTTCGTCCCGGTTCGCGAACTTCGGTGAACTGCCTAATTCGCGAGCGCGACCGCCCGTTAATTGCAAGACGATAATCGAGTTTGAAGATATGAAGAGAAGGGTGGTCGGAGGTCGAACGGGTGCGACTACGAGCCTTTCCTTCCGTGACGCGTCTCGTCTCCTCTCGTTTCCCGTTAATTTTCTCCGAGCACTCGCTCTTCCACCTGGACTACTTCATATCTCTCTCTCACCCCCTCAATCTTCTTCTCTCTCACTCAAACATGGAAAGCAGAATTTCGAAGGAAGGAGAACACTCCTTTCGACTCGTTTCCCGTAGGTATCATATTAGAAAAAGACTTTGCGATGTGAAGCGAGTCGAAAGCAATCTCCGGAATTAATTAATGTCAAGTAGTTGAAACTATTACGATCTTATGCTATTATAATTATTAGGACGATCGTGTAAAAAATTGCAGCTACAGGGTAATCTCGGCAACACCGAGCTTCTGACACTTGCTGAACACTTTTAAAGTTTCCACGACTGTGCATAATAATTAAAAAAAGATGATTATGAGATGTAGTTGTTAAGTTTGTATAAATAAGTCCATTTAAAACAAATATTGAATATAACTTCAAACTCACAACTTCCCTTCCAGCAAAACTAAAAGACGTTCCTTTAATCACCAGCCAGTTGGGGCATCTTTTTTGATAGAAAAGTTATCCACCTCTAATCTAGCCTAATAATAATTTTGTAATTGTTGGATTGAACGTTGACCTCCTTAGATATTTAACGTAGTTTTCTTTATATTCAAAACTCAATCTAGCATTTCTTAGAATGGAGGACCATCGTAATGGTCTCTCTAATTTTTGTTATATTATGCTTTGGGTCTGGACGCTGCTTGCAGTCCTTTATACTTCTATTCATTTCCTCCAGCGATCGTACTAGCCTAAAGACGTTTCTGTTTCGAGCTCTTATAAAGAAAGAGAAATATTAAAAAGACTTGTTTTATATAAAGACTAGTACATTTCATTACCCATATCCTAACAGTAATCCATCTAGTCCAATGTAAATACCCAATATATTCTCAAAACAGATAAATTCCTATTACCAACAAATGATAAACACTCTATCCAAATAATTATCAAATAAATCTCTATCGTGATCAATACTACTAATATTCTTGACAGGGTTCAACAAACGTTATGCCTCGGATCATCTCTTCGGTTTATCTTTCACGCTCGAAAAGTAACGTTCGAGCTGAGCGACGTAAATTTTCTGCGGTTGAACTTTGATTACGATGTTGCAGCGTTTGGCAGACACTTTGTTTTTGACGACGGCTGACAGTGCAACAGAATTGGCAGGGTGCCACGACTTCTGTCTATCTCTCGATCTTCAGTCAGTGACGATATTCATTTCTCGAATCGTATTTCTACGTGATACCTACTACTCCTAGCTATGATCATCTCTCTCTCTCTCTCTTTTTGGCGAATTTTCACTGGAATATTTTAACCGGCGAGGCCGTCATCGCCGCCGGCAGTAGTAGCACACGGCAACCGTTGCCGACAATTCAATTGTATTAAATTACAATCGGAGCTGCAATCACGCTCTCATTTACAGCTGCCTCTCGTAAACTGCGCGTTCCAGTTCCATCGCTCGCGTCCGCGCACGAGCGCGTTCACTTTAATCAGACCCACTCGTAGAGCCGAGCGACGAGAACTTTGTGTTTCGTATTAATTACCGCGATCGTTCTAATTTTTCCCCGTTATTTCTTCCCTTCTTTTATTACATTCATCTTTTTTTTCTATCAAAATTAACCGAGCAAAAAGATAAACGCGTTTTATCGAAAAGACCCGTTAATCTCTTTCATCGTGTCACCGTAGATTTGGAAAATTTAGTTATCGACATTAAAATCTAGTTTTTATGAAATCCGTGCACGAAGAGTGGGGAAGTTTTTTTCATCATGATGAAAAATTTTCCTTTTTTTGTGCCCTCTGTGGAAAGGCTAGAATAAAAACGCCGTAGGGTGATACACACATACTCTCTCTCTCTCTCTTTCTATCTATCTCTCGATGGCTAGACGAGATAAGGATAGGCAACCTATATCGATCTTGCTTAAGCATCGCGTCACGAATGAATAGTTGGCGATATGCCAGGAAAGAGAGAAAGAAAGAGAGACAAAACTGTGACACTATAAACACGCGTTAAATAAATTCGATCGGCATGCCCCAGGAGCGAGATCCTCTCGAAATATATAGAGTTAGTTACGCGTCCGATGATTATTTCACCCGTCAAAGCCGTGTGGACCGCTTAATTACGTGCCCAATCACTCGACGTGTTTACCAACACGCGGTACACATAACCGTATCCCTAATGTGTCAATCTAAACACTGTCAGCTACGAGCTTTTCTCTTTTCGAACGAACGAATGCACACCGCGCTCTTGTTTACGCACTGTCACTGGAAAATAATAGTCATGCGTTCCCCGTGAAACGCCCATGCTAAAACAATCGCTACTTTGCGTAAACGATTCGATGTATTCACTGATCGATCGATAGAATAATAGATTTATTATTATAGGGTATAGGGTGGAGGAAAAATATTTTGAAACAAATGAAAGATTAATCAGTTAATAGAGAGTCTATTACAGGGAAAAAGAGAGAGAGTCTATTACTTGGCAAAAGAGAGTCTAAAATCATTTAACCTTTTGCACTCGAACTTTTTCTTGACTGAACCTTTCAGCAGCTTGGTCTATTTATTTTTAAAGATATTTTATTCTTATCATTATACAGACATTTTGTAAATGTAAATAAAACAATCATTTTCATACTCATCCATAGTAAATTCATCATCACTGCTATCTTGAAACATATATATTAAAAACAATGAAACACGAAGTTACATGCAACTAAAGTTTAACTATAAATTCAAACAGTTTGACATTCAGTGCAATATATCGTTGACGTGCCCGAAAGGCACGTTTCGAGTACAACGTCAAACTTTGGCAATACCTGTGAGGAATACTTCGAATGTAAAAGGTTAAAAAAAACCTACTATTTCAATTTAGATAAATGACACAATTTGTATAAATCGTTTGGAATGATTTCCATAAATGGTTTTATCGATGCTGTTGTCGAGTAATCAAATTAAGAAGACGATAGTGTTATTGCCGTATCTCTCCCTCCCACACAAAGACACTCAGGGAAGAGCATTCTCGTGCAACAAGGACGTTCGTCCTTGTGCAAAGGCGGCCACATACGGTCGACTCAGCAGGTGGCTCGTTTGCTCGATTCTCGAGTCGAGTTTGGGACGCGTTTCTGCCAGCACGAAACGACGCTTTCCCCTTGGTCTGATATAGTATCACCTAACAGGACAACGATCCGCGCGTATCCCACTCGGCCATACCTAAATTGCTATCTCACCGGGATCTATTCCGAGTTAACGCGATGGGATGTCTCGTAGGACGTGCGTAGATTTATCGGTACGATCGTTGACCTTCCCTTGATTTTTATCGGATTTACCTTTCTCTCGTTATTCCTGACTGATGACAGCACGTATATTATATGATGATAAAAAAAACAGTTGTTGAAGCTTAGCACACGTGTGTGAAATACGTTAGAGATCAGAGCCCGTCTGGCAGATTTGACAAATCAATTTGAGAATTATTTTGTTTGCTCTCAAAAAGAGAATGAAAAATCTTGAAGAAAATCTTGTTTGTAACCTGTTAAATCCCAAAAGACAAGGAAACGAAACCCCCTTAACGTATAGCTTGAAGAATATGTTCTCGAGAAAAGACCATTTCTCTGTAAGATCCTTGTACGAGAAGTGTCGAAGGAGCCACGGAAAGGAAATTCTCTCCGACGATCCATCTTATTTCCGGTCTTTCATTATACTCACGCGTTGCCGGACCAGCCAGTCTCGGTTCTTGTTTTCCCAGAGTGTTCTTGCTGCTCTTGTACCTGGCTTCGTTCGTGGTGGTTCTGCTGGTGTCGTCCTGTCGAGGAATCCATCACAGGACGGAGAAGGCCCATCTAGCCGGCTAAATTGACTACGTGCACGAAATATCCTATCCGCGGTTACCAGGATGACTGCGAAGAGTCCTGGACGAAAGACAGGATGATTAACGTACCTCGCGTTTAAGAGAAAGAGGGAAAGAGAGGAAAATGGAAGAAAACGATAGCGAAAAAGAGAAAACGTTTCGGTCATTCCTCAAAGGAATACATCCAAGGGATTCCCCTCCGTTCTCAGGAGGAAACTGACCGCGAAGAACTCGACGAGGATAAATGCAGAATTTCGATGAAAGCTTTTCTTCTACTAGGAAAAGGGAGGGGGGATAGGAAAAGCTAAAAAGACCGGTCAAAACGTTTTATAACTTCGTTATCGGTAGATATCTTATGCGAACTTTCGAGGATCGTCGGAGATCAAAAGGTCGTTTTATATGTAACTTTCTCAATCTGACCTCGATTCATCGTACTAAAGTTGACTAGGTATTTTTTCTACAGCACAGATTGAGAATAAGAATTTTGATTTAATTTATGAACACTTCTATTTCTGTTTCTTTGACAAAATTCCTAAATCGATCTGCTCTGTATTCCAGATAATATATGTGTACCCTTAGAATATTATGAACTACTCATCGAGTAAATAAGTCGACTCTTCCTCCACAATGCCGATGAAGAGGCAAGAATTTGAAAGTTCCGTAATGGCTCCATGCCATTGAAGGGAAAGTCAAATACTTCCAAGTAGAACTCAAACAAATAGGCTGGGGATGACAGAGATGGTCGAATGACTAGCTAGGGATGAAAACACGTGGCACTACGGCAGAGATGCGGGATATCAAAGGATTCGGAACGACTTATCGCTATTTCGTACTACGCCGATCCGTTTATAATCATTTTGGGATCTTAGAATATGAGATGTAGGGGTTGGTTGGTTTGAATATTCATTTAATGACTGATTTTTATAGACCAAGTTGCCAAACTTTGAGATATGTAAAAATCTTGGTACACCTTATCATTGGAGACCAGCGATTAGGACAATTATTCTGTAGAACACAATTCTTTGCTGATTTTAATGCTTAATAACTTGTTAGAAAGCTACAAGTATATTCTACAAGAGAACAATTTCTGTAGTTTGAAAACTGGAGTCTTCGGGTGTTGGACAAAATCAGTAAAATAACACCAAAACTCCATAAACCACATCGATCGCTAAAATTCTTTAAAAAAAACGCAATTCTTGAAGATCTTAACGAAAGCATCTACATACACCTGAAACCATCCTCGACCCATTTCTTATATTTCACAGATTGAGACGTGTACACGCGTGCTATGCTAGTAAAGGGTTGCCGAGGTGGTAGGGTGCTCGTATTCGTGGAAGGAACGAAAGTGGGTTAGCCTGTGCTCTGCAACGTTCCGTGACCTCCTCGTAACTCCTATTAAATATTATTCCCCGTGCTGTTTTACGTCTTCTTCAAAAACTTTGCCCTCTACCATTGCACTAACCTTTTTTCATACTTGTATCGCTGGGTTTATACGAGACTGAGATTTGGCGATGGTCTAGAGTACAATCTTGTTTAATTACAAATTTTTTGGTATCTATCTTTGAAAAAGTAGCCCATAAAAATAATAAAGTAAACCTCCCAGTAAGTGGTCACCATAGCCAGTTCATGTTAGTGTTTTGTTAAAATAGGTAGCAATATTAATATTTTTGGAATACCTACGTATAAAGCATATCCTTTTTTATAAATTTGAATTATTATTAAGTAAAACAAAACAATATTGTGTATTTAAATTTTAATTGTTTGAAAAACAACAATATTCTAATAGTAATTGGCCACACAATTTAATTACTGACAGTCAGTAAACTAATAATTGGCCATATTATACAAGTATCATTTTGACACTAAGAAATCAAGACTACATCACAAAAATTCCTAGGAACTTAAATCAATTGGATAAAGTACCTTGTGGCTAACTTCTGAACGTGGTCAGTTACCTCTCGTTTTACTCTACCTTTGATGTTTCGTGATAGTTGATTATACATCAATCAAGACTTTCCCAAAGGACTTTTGAAAATAAATCGTGACATTCTCACATTCCCGTAATAATTCCTACTCCTAAGAACGTACGATGTCCGTCGTTTCGCGTAAGCATCCGCTGACGCTTAAATCAGCATTTAACTGCGAAAATAGGAAGATTTTAGAACAGCGTGACGGTGGAACACGGACCAGAGCGAAGTTGGCCATTGTCGAAAGACAAAAGGGGTCTAGCGGAGTCATAACTCCTCTACATTCTCTCTTTCTCTCTCTCCTTCATTTTCTCTCTTTCGTGTCGCGGTGCTCGACCAACTTCCAGTCTGGAACACCGTTTCACCATCTCTCCGCCATCTTTGCATCCCCCACCATTTTCTTATTTTGTCTCTTTTTTCCTCTGCTATTTTTTTTTTTTTCTCCAACCCCCCCTTTTTTTTTATTCTTTCCACACGGTAATAAGTCCACGGAGACGAGTATCTTACCTGCATATTTAACAGCTGGGTTTTGAAAAATTGACGAAAAGATTTTAAACGTTCCCGCCAAGACAATGGTTGTACCAGACGGGGCGAGAATTTGAAACGAGAGCGGAGAGACATCAAACCTTAATCACTCGTCGGCTCGTTTCCCGCTTTTCAGAGAACAAACGTTGTTTTACGCGACATCGCCCCGTAAAACTTTGGAAAGGGAATCCTAATTAATCCGCATTGTCGAATGAATGGTTAACATGTTGACTGTCAGCGATTTTTTGAAAGAATTTTACCCTAAATAAATTGTAATACAATTTTCATAACTTTAAGTATATAATAATAAATTATGTATAATATGACTAGATAAAACCATTGTTGACGATCACAACCTTCCTGAAAGAATGGTTGATCACTGGATGATCTCCCTAGCTTATTTTATACAATTTGTTTTAAAAATGAAAACGAATGCCGATAAAATTCTTCACAAAAGTTAACCAAATGAAAACAAGTAGAAATTTTACATAATTTTCAAGGCAACGTATGCTACTATTGTTCACATTCGACTGGTTCGTGCTAGCTTAGCGGTCTCTTTGGCGACGGGCCCAATTACCTCGTCGATCTGAGAAACACGCATAGTCTTGATGCATCCCGAAGAGTACGGATTGTTTTTGCACCAAAGTAATTATAGAACCAAGCGACCTGCCGAACTAGTGCTGCTCATAAGAAGATGCAAGGTGGAAGATGCTGTATGGCTGATCGAACAATTCGAGCTGTCTCTCCCTCTTCTTCTTTTGTAACAAGTGCAAGAAGATTGGACGAGAGTTAAGTAGGATTAATGTTACAGGGACCTGCTTTTAGACATCGAAGGTTTCACTTCCACGGTTTTCTCCCTTTTGCACGATTTCTCATAACAAGAGGATTTGTTTCAAGAACGAGTTAAGAGAGATCAATGTTTTCGATGGTCCTTGCCTTTTCTACGATTCGTTCTCTCTTCTCCGTTACCGTACAAAATCTTGGAACGTTCGAGAAAAGAGACGAATAATTTTGGTAAGTTTAGAGAAATCGAAGGAGTCTCGGTGCAGAGGAATTGTCGCGCTCTTTAGAATGATTTATCGGCAAGCAAAGATCGCCTCCGTGCCAAGTAATTATAGACTAAGTGACCCGCCGTCGAACGAACCTCTTGGAATAAATAAAGCTTAAACGTATCGTGAGAGATCCAAACGAGATCGTGAAAGATCCGAACGGTCGCGGCCAGTTGATGATAAATTTGATTCTTTAGAGAATTAAGGAATCCAAGGATGATGATTTTTTTTTTTAATTAATAGAATTAATTAGTCAAATTTGCTTAGGTATATTTCTTTCATTGTTTGCCTCTTTGTGTACGGAATTTAAAAAAAAAATTAATGCGTTTATTTGACAATAGATTTGATTCTTTTGAGAACGAGAGAACCTTCGGAACACGTCCAAGGATGACAACTTTGTTTTAATTAACACAATTCTTACTAGACCAATATTTAATTATATTTCTTTTATCATTTGTCCCTTTTTATTTATATAACATAAAAAAATTATTTGTCATCTTTTATATTATATTCTCGAAAGATCAGAAGAAAAAGAGAATAAAAGAATCTTTCGAGGGAGAATAATGATCTTTTTTTAGTAAATAAAATTAGGTATCACTAAAAAATAAAACCACATTTCTTTCATTAGTTTTCCTTTCATTACTTTTCATTAGTATTTCCTACATTTTCCATTCGAAAATATTAAATTTGTTTTTTGTCATAAAACAGTGACTACACTTTTCTTTTCTTATTCGCTTCAAATTCATGGCTAAACATTTTTTCCTGTCGAGGAATAAAATAATGAAAAATACGATCGACGATAGAACGTTGTATATAAAGTCATCTTCGTGATACCTCTTTATATATATGTGCACACATACATAACATAGCGTACACGTTCGATGTTTTATAACTCCGAGCTCTCGCACGGGCCCCATCGCGTATCGGAATCCAACAGGATATTGATGTTACGCGTCGAGCATCTGGTAACCATCTAACGGATATCCGAGATCGATCGACGACTCGCGAAACGTATTATTCATCTTTCTTTCTCATCCTATTCCTCTCTTTCTCGCTCACTCTCTGGTATGCGAGACAAAGCTCGGATAATCTCACCATCATCGTTACGCGCCATCTCTGTCGTGTTCTTTCACAAAAATCTTTAATCTCACTATTGTAACTTATTTTTAATTGATATTTTTCGTTCGAAAGGAAATCGTTAGATAATTTATAAATTACGTGATAAGAAGTATACAGAGTAGGGATGTTCGATTCCGATTCGATTCTCAAAAGAATCGATTCTTTGGTGCAAAAGATCGATTTTTTGAATCGATTCTTCGCTTTCCGATTTTTTAGAGAATCGATTCTGCACCCCGAGAATCGAGATTTGATTTTTTAGTATAAAAAACATCAATTTTTCTGCGACCCTAGCCGATCCGCGGAAGAGAATCCCCATTGAAGGGAAAAACGAGCGAATATTCGTTGTTTCTTGATTCTCGTAGTAATCGATTTCTTAACGAATGAATTAGAGGCTTTTTTTTTTTTTTTTTGCTCGTCGATTTGAGTCTTTCGTGGCATTAGTGGAAGTTCAGGGATCCGAAGATCGATTCTGCGAGAATCGATTCTTCAGTTCCGGTCTTTTTGATGAATCGATTCCGGCGATTCGATTCAGGATCGATTCAAAAAATCGATTCTTTCAAGAGAATCGAACATCCCTAATACAGAGTGACGTCGAAATTGGTCTTCAAACTTTAGTATCGTGTTCTAGTGTTTCTGAGAATAAAAAAGGTCTATAAACATTTTTAGTTTACATTGAAAATTCACTAGATGTATTTCAAACACTGTCATTATTTTCTTTGTTAGAATATTTGCTCTATGTGGCAAAGTTAGGACATTTTTAAAATACTCCATCTCGATTGGATATCTCGAGAAAAAAGAATTTCCGAACCTACGTTCATACGATTCTTTTTCATCTTTCCACATAGTCGAACGCAGTACCAAAGTTTGACCAGCTATTTCGGCTTCAGCTTGTGCAAATTAAACAGGAAAATATGAAAGAATAAATATTTAAACCTCTTACTACCTCAGAGTCGATATATCGGCTCCACAATTTCCCCAAGAATTACCTTAAGCCGATATTTCGGCTTTTCATTTCTAACGCAATTATAACATCGCCGAACACGCTCCAATTTATAAAAAATAACGTCTTTCCTACGCTACTAAAAAACTACATAGGTATATTTTACAATAGAATACAAAAAAAGGACATGAAACCATCTTCATTCATCAATTTTAATAAATCTAAAAAAGTGCATACTTCCCAAGTTATTACTATAAAAAAAATACTTGTAAGCTACTAAAAAAGTTAAAAAAAACATAAAAACACTTCCCATACTAGCTGTATACATTAACCGTGCAAACAAGCATAAAAAATCTGTGATTCGCGATAAAAATAAATATAAACGGAAGCGAAGGAGTCCAATTTCGCGGCTATTTGCTGGGCGATCCGTCGCGTCCCATCTCGGCGATGATCCCAACGCGAGCACTCAGGATCTCATAAAAATTTTTTTTCTTTCCTCCTCTCTCTCTCTCTTTTCCTCTTGTGCTAACGTGCCTCGTCGGGGATTGAAATATCACCTGCGAACGCTTCCACACAGGGTAGCGCGGCCGCGACGCGGATAACGGACGAGACTGGAATGGATTATCGATCGGTCCATATTTCAGCGGCCGGGCTAAATTGATAATGAAATCGCCGTCGGTTTACCACCCTTCCTCTCACCCCCTTTCTTTCTCTCTCTTTTCCTCTTTGGCTGATAGCAACGTCGTCGGAGTCGATGCCTTTTTTCGTTCTCTCAACCGCAAAGAAAAAAAGTATTACCTACTCTTATATTCTTCCAATTAATCGCTACCCACACACACGCATCTCTGGATTACTTATTTCTCCTTCTTTCTCCAATTCGATTAAATATTTTTTTTTTCAACCAAGTGTCTCTGATCCCCAGTAACATCTGGCAATCTATTTTATCTACCCAATTGTCTTTCAAACGTTTATAAATTATGGTTATTACTTTGAAATATAATCCAACTTCGTTAACTTTTTGAAGGACAGAAAAAAATTCGCGTTATCGAGTTACAGGAGTGTTAAAAGTATAATTATCGAATTTTAACTGAGAACAAATTTTTAGAGGATGGAGTTCTTTTTATTACGAATTATAGAGGATTAAGGAACGTTTGAGATTTAGCGATTAATTCATAATATAGGTGGAAATAATTCGAGTTGAGATGAATTAACGAGATTGGAAGATAATTGATAGGTACGTTCGGAAATGTTTCGAGGTAATTTTGTTATTTTCCTTCAAGTTATAGAGTTTTTGTAGAAAAATTCGAATTGTAATGGCTTCTGAGTTAACGAGATTTGGTTGTATAATTCTTGAATTTCTTCATTTTCTTTAGTAAAATATAATTTCACGTAAAATATCATTGCTTAAATCGGTCGATCTTTTTAGAATATTACAAGTACTCCAGAATCCGCTCGACTCGCAGATATTTTCCACGCGAGAAGATCTACGTCGCGAACCGTCAATTTTCTATGAGCCTCGTGGATCTCTTAGGAAACGGTATACCTCTCTCTCTCTCTCTCGAATAGTTGAAACGCGTAGATATATGTATGTACATATATATATATATATATTGAGAAACGAACGGGTAGGAGAGGCACGGAGAATTCAAGTCCCTTACTTTGAAGATCCACTGACACGAAATGGAATGCGAACCTACTCTGTACAATTCCCGATACGATTTTCCATTATAAATATATTTTTCAGTGGTTCGCTCGGCCCGCCAATCAAAATGGTTAAATGCTTCGAAAGTTGCCATTGGAATTCGTGATATCGATACAGTGTCAATTATTTTTTATATTTTATATAAATTCACGTTTAAAATGTTATAATGCTTTTTTTAATCATTTATCTTCGTATCTTCGCTGGAAGAAACTTCGGCACGGTTAACGCGTAAAAAGGTTCTTTCTCCGAACAAAAAACAACGTTATCGATAATCCCTTTCATCGATTCCCAACGTTCCATCAAATTGCCCATTTTTATTCCATTCTATCGCACTTCTTTGTTTTCTTCGGCAGCTATAGAAAAATAGTTAATTGAAAATGGCTAACATGCATGCACGTTATATTGTTATTATTTTTTTTTAATCACATCCTTTTTTTCGTTTCCATGATTTCTTTGCTAAATACAGACTACATATAAAAGTTTTCCTAGATGGCCTGAGCATCGACGCATTCGGTAGACGAAGGGTATCAGTGACCCACATAAATTCACGGAATTGGCCTCGGCGACGTAATAATTTGAGATAGGTCGTGGTTCTTTCTTAAAGAAGACCGATCGATTCGTCGAAGTCGTGGAAATGTCACTGTTAAATTGAAAAATTAGTGATTTCATCGAATCTGCAGTAGCTTGATAAAATCTTGAGATATTGAAAACGATCGTCAGATTTTCTTATTTTACCGATAAAAACCAAGGATTTGTTAAAGTTTATGAACATATTTAATAATATTGTAAGTTTGTATAATACCATTTCGCTAGACGAATCTACTAAATTGGCAAATAACTGTATTGCATATAAATCATGTTGTAACATATGAAATAATATACGTTTTGATTACCATTTCGTTACTGATAAACATAATATTAAAGCAATACTTAATTAAGAAAATAACCAACAAAATGTACTTAATGCCTACCAATCGCAGCTTTTTTAACACAACGAGAGAATAATTTGCACTCGTTTCGTTCCATACAACTTTATTTCCCTTTTAAAATATATTATAAATTAATTTCAATCTTGCCCAATACAATTACTGAATTTTAATCTTTTCTCTCAGATTAATTTACTGCTTTCGTTAACATTCATCTTGTAACTCCATTAACGCATCCTGTTTGTTAAGCCAAGTTTAAATGGTATATAAGATTTAATTTCAAAATTAATTTCAGTTTGACTCCAAGCTTCGCGAAAGTTATTCGCAATTCCTACACCTTAATTCTCTTAGGTTCGCTATATCCCTTCTCATAGTTACGGAACTTACGAGACTCCTTTAAAAGAGAACTTGTTTTCTTCCCTCCTTCCTTTTTTCACCATGAACACAACTAATTTGCTAATTATATGCATATATCACGTAATCTTCTAATAAATGACGCGTTTATCGTTTATCATTTTTGTTAGTATCTCCTTCTCTCTCTCTGAAAGGTATTGGAATTACGCCCGAGGCCTTCTTGAAGCTTCTTTGATATCGGCACGCGCGTTTCTCCACGTTCCTCGACTCCTTTTACACTCACACACGAAGTAAACGATAATACAATCGATGTAACATAAAACCAGTCAGGAGACTGTGCTGCTTGTGTCCTAGGTTAGGCCTATCGATAATGTCTATGACTGGCACTGACATTGTTTTCTATAAAATTTAAATTCTTTTTTTGTATAAAAGATTTTTTATTAATATGTTAATTTTTGAAATACCTGCGATTTTAAAAGTGGAAGTCGAATTGGAATTTTTCGTGAATTCTCTTTAAATCCAACCTGACTTTTCAAAAACAGTTCAGACTTGATATTGTATAAATTGAAGTTAATACTTTATATAAATACCTACATGGGGACAAGTTTGATGATATTAAAAATTATAATAGCCTTATTACGTTTGTTGTTCTATCGAAAGCATGACAGCTTGTGATCGTACAAAAAATTATAAAATTAAATTAAAAACGATACCAAGAAAGATTTATTATCTTGACCTTGCCAAAAACGAACCTACGATAACCAAAAAAAAGTTCCTTTAGTTTCGAAACACGAACTCCAAGCAACGACACAGATGGACGAAACAAATTTCTCTGCCCTAGCATATAAACGTCATTGGGCAAGCACGCTCGAGGTTATACAAAGAGGAAACACGTTCTTCCCTTTTTCTTTCCAAGATTCCTTTTCCCTTGGCTCTCTTGCAATATTAAGGTACCATCCAAAAAAGATAGAGAGAGAATGGTTTAGTCGTTCGAGGAAAATACGACTGGAAAAGAAAGGAAAGAGTTGTCTTTTTCGTGACCTTACCACCATTTTAATATTGTAGCCACCGAAATCGAATAACTTGACTCTTGGTACGAGGGGTCAGGACACTTTACTCGTTTCGAAATGGAGGAAAAACGATATCTAGAGACGTGACGAGATCAGAGGGTGGAAAAGAAGTGGAAAAGAGGGGAGGAAGAAGAATGGCGAGCTCGGTTACCTCCTGTGAGTAGTTTAAAAACAAGTGACGAGGAGAAAGAGTGGGACACCTCTTCTTCCGTTTCTCAAGAGTGCCTTCAAACTTGGGAAAAACGATCGTGCTTCGATCGATTTCTCGGACGTCCTACTTTTTCTCTCGCGAATTAACGTTTCGATATTCAAAGACGTGAAAATAGTAAAGAGGAAAAGACAAATCGTGAGTAATAATAAAATTTCTCAATCAATTTTTATAAATCGTTTAAAAGAATTGTTTTAAGACTTTTAACTTATACCAGATCACACATAGATATATCTGTTGTAATTATGAAAATAGTAAAGAGGAAAAGACAAATCGTGAGTAATAATAAAATTTCTCAATCAATTTTTATAAATCGTTTAAAAGAATTGTTTTAAGACTTTTAACTTATACCAGATCACACATAGATACATCTGTTGTAATTATACAAAATCAATGCATAAAATACCGATGAAACTAAACTTTATATACATAAAAAAATGAATATCACAACCCACTTATTATTACTTTTGTCTGATATAAAATAAAAAGTTTAAACCAATCAGCACTCTACAATCCTTCCCTAATTCGCTATCACGAAATAAAGTCACACACATACGATATACCAATGCAGCCAGAGTTGGATTTATCGATTAAATTTCTTTTAATTAAAATCAAACATATAAAAATACTTTATACCCATTAGCAGACACACCACTTGTACAAACGATTACCAATACTCTCTGTTATACCCACGATTAATGAAAAACCAACAATACCATACTCAGATTACGGTCAATTAACAAAGAAAGCAAACGTTTAATGAAAAAAATACAACCCCTTAACCAAAAAAAAAAAAAATGTTTCCACCGATTCTACACGAAAAGAGTCGGTCTTGCCCGTGTACTCTTTCCTACATCCACTTTGTCGCACTCGGTCGGTTTTCATCGAAACTGAGGCAAAGCGAAAATTTAGAGGCCGTGGATTCGTGGCTAGGGAACTGTATGGAGGCTCTGCGGTAAACGGTCGGTGACCGGAGCAAGATTATACGGTTGGTGCGGTGCGGATCTCGGCCGTTTGTCGGTTTTACCCGTACGGTTTTGTCAGATATATGCTTCTAGCAAGAGAGAGGGCTAGAGTTTGGATATCCAACGCGTGCCGTCGACTGCATACGCACTTATTTACACCAACTCGCATATCTATTTTCGCGATCGTCGCGAGTTATTAACGGATACTCGCCTCCTGCCGGCTTTTACTCTCCGTTACGCTCGCCGTCTAGATGTAATAATAGTTTCGCGACTAACGATAACGACTCGGCTTTTCGTGCAATGTGTTAAGTAGAAATATAAATATGTATGTGTGTTTTAAAGTTTATGTGTGTGTGTGTTGGACAGAGATAGACAATTTTTAAGCCCTTCTACCGCGAAGGGATCACGCTTCGTCGCTGACGTTGCCCGTGCGAAGCGTATTAACGCGTTAACCGCCCCGTGACAAGCGAGATCCTCCACCTCCTCTCGTGTCTCTCACGGTGAGGACGCGTTAATGCGTTTACTGCAACACGAGAGCCGGCCATCGGTCGCTCCAGTTTTTAGATTTTATTAAAAAAGCTTTGATAAGAATTTTTGTTATTATTTATAGATAAGGATTTAACTATTTTTTTAATGAAAAATTGCAGATTTTAGTAATATTGAAAAAGTGAAATTTAAAATATGGAGAAAGAATTTTTTTATATACAGGGTGATCTATTTAAATATGATCACGGATATAGGTGTTCGAATTGTGGACCGACGATGACCTTGAGAATTTTGAATTTCGGAAAATATTCCTGTGACGTATTTGGTCTCCTGGTATCATTCGTATTGTATATGAAATGTTAATGCACGGGATGGTTCACGGGAATAAAACTGCTAAACTAGCTTTTTGAATTGCGATGATAAAAGAAATATTTTATTTGCAATTCCAATGTCACGAGGGATTAATATTTCTTTTTGAAGGTGTTCAAGGTCATCAATGTTTTATTCGATATAAAATATTTGTCCTAGCAGTACGATTCAAAGAGATACTCGGATGGTCTAATTTAAATAATACATTCTCTAATAAAACGGAGAAAATCATTTCTAAAGAAATTTGGCAAGAACTGGGTTAAGCGTGTTTCGTTCATGAAAAATGAATGAAAAATGGAAGAAGCGATGATACATCGATTTATGCTGAATACGTTAACAGGATCATCCCTTTTTCTTGAATTATCAGCATCACGCCAATATGGTTGAACGTTGGGAAGTGCTGGAAGAACGATTACGAGAAAATGAAGAATGATGATGACGAGGAACTTGGAACGAGGCTAATGACGAAGCACGATGAATAATAATGAAGTACCGGAGGAAGAACGCGAAAAATAATGAGGATGAAAACGATGAGATTAAACGCGGTTACGATCCCATTGTCCATAGATTACGAAGGAATAAAAAATCGATGGATAGTCCTTCGCGTTATTCCCTTAAAATAAAATCAAATTCAAGAAGAAAAAAAAAAAAAAATACAATTACAAAAGTGATGTAAAATGAAGGCACGCGTCTCTCGTAAAGAGACGCGTTGATCCACGCCGTTGACTCGCCCACGCGCGTTCGAGTCTGCGCGATTATGATCCTGCGCGTACACTTACATTACTCGAAGTCATGGCGCTCACATATATACTCTTTCGTGAGGACACACACACAAAGAGACCCAAAGGAAACACGTGTAGTCCCGACTCTCGAATTGTGTGCCCTTGAAGCGAATAAAAGATCGATCTGTTTTTTATAAAATATAATAAACAAGAACGTTGCCAATCCGATTGAATACGATCTTTGTACAAATTTATACATGAAAACATCGTGCCAATGAGTATGATAACCTTGATAAACCATAAAAAAAAAAGGGAATAATTAAAAAACTTGCCGAGTAGTAGCAGTGGTCAGCGTGGTGTGTTTACTCCAGGAATCCGTGTCGCGAAGAATCAGCAACGGAAGAAGAAAACCAGACTCGGTGTAGCTACAGAGATGTCACGTTCGACTTTTCTTTTTTTCGAATTGAAGCTATCACGAGATTGGGTTCGTGATCGATGACGTATCACCGTGTCGAAAGGGGAGTGTTTGGTGGTGGGGGTGTGGGTGGTAGAGCAAAGTGGTCGTGGACTGTTGTTGGTGTCGAGTTGTGGACAGGTCGATCGGATAGTTTGGTTGGTTGGTTAGTTGGTCGGTCGGTCAAGTGGTATAAGAGAGAGAAGAGAGAGAGAAAGAACAGGTATAGGTTCTGGACCTGGATGAGATGGTACGTGGTGCAGCAGGGCCGGGGGCTGACGCGACACTGCTCGCGGGCGCGTACACACGGCTCGCGGCCGCGCGCAACCATCGACGCGCATCCGGCCCTCGTCATGTGCGCTGCCCGATATACCTAATCCCAGATCTATCATGGTGAGGTAAAATAGGGGAAGGGGAACATATTTTCGAGGACTCGATACAGTGTCATAGATTTTTTTTGGGGGGATTCCTGAAATGTTTTGTTATTTTGGTATGTGTACTTTGTGGGTTTCTCTGGTTTGAGTTACATCCGGGCTACGTTTGTCATAGATTTATCAAAGTTGTTACAATGTCTTGTTATTTTGATATGTGTACTTTGTGGGTTTCTCTGGGTTGAGTTACATCCAGGTTACGTTTGTCATAGATTTTTCACAGTTTGCTACAATGTTTTATTATTTTGATATGTATACTCTGTGGGTTGTCTTTGTCAGATTTTTTTAAGTTACTGGAATGTTTTGATATTTTGGTATATGTACTTTGTGGGTTTCTCTGGTTTGAGTTACATCCGGGCTACGTTTGTCATAGATTTATCAAAGTTGTTACAATGTCTTGTTATTTTGATATGTGTACTTTGTGGGTTTCTCTGGGTTGAGTTACATCCAGGTTACGTTTGTCATAGATTTTTCACAGTTTGCTACAATGTTTTATTATTTTGATATGTATACTCTGTGGGTTGTCTTTGTCAGATTTTTTTAAGTTACTGGAATGTTTTGATATTTTGGTATATGTACTTTGTGGGTTTCTCTGGGTTGAGTTACATCCGGGCTACGTTTGTCATAGATTTGTCAAAGTTGTTACAATGTTTTGTTATTTTGATATGTGTACTTTGTGGGTTTCTCTGGTTTGAGTTTGAGTTACATCCAGGTTACGTTTGTCATAGATTTTTCAAAGTTTGCTACAATGTTTTGTTATTTTGATATGTATACTTTGTGGGTTGTCTTTGTCAGATTTTTTTAAGTTACTGAAATGTTTTATTATTTTGGTATGTGTACTTTGATGGGTTTCTCTGGGTTGAGTTACATCCAGGTTACATTTGTCATAGATTTGTCAAAGTTGCTACAATGTTTTGTTATTTTGATATGTATACTTTGTAGGTTGTCTTTGTCAGATTTTGCAAAGTTTTGGAAATGTTTTGTTATTTTGGTATGTATACTTTGTGGGTTAGAGGGTAGTAGTGGAATTCGTTTAAAGGGTCTGCTGTTTTCTTTAACAGTTGTTTGTATCGATCGAGAATAATAGTCCGGATTGGGAATTGTTACGTGGGAGAGAAATAAGAGAGAAGTCGCGAAAGATCGCGCGACCCTCGTGAATCCTTGGCAACAGGTGAGAAAGAGCGAAAGGGAGAGAGACACGAAAGACGCGTAACTTTTCGCGAGTTTCGGTTCGACCTGAATATCGATGCTAAATTCTTTTTACTCGTAGGCCCATCGTTCTTATCGAACTTCCTCCGTCACGTTTACGGTCTCGTTTCTTATACGGATGAGAAAAAACGATCGAATTATCTCGGTAGGAGTTGTTATACTCGAAAGAGGATATCAATTTCGGTTGCTTTTTTTTAAAAGAGGAAAAAATATCTCTGCGATAATTTTATTTACTGATTTTAAGAACCATAGCTCTTCGTGAAATTATTTGGTAGTTTTTATGATCCGTTTTCGTGGCTGTCCTTTACGGACATCCTTCGCTTTGTCCTTCTCAGAATGCTGGGTGCCTTTCAAACGGTCCTTTTGTTCTTAACAAAATTCTCTCTCTCTCTTTCCTTCTACCGAAGCAAAGCAGCTGTTTTACATACCATCCACTTCCATCATACCTTTCGGGTATAACGAGCTCGTGCCAATTATTTCTCTTTTGGTTTCGTTTTAAGTGGATTATTGAAATAGGAAAATACATTCTTTTCAAAACTCCTCGCCACTGGCACAAAGATACGGATATTAAAGACGGAGAAACGCTAAAGCGGAATAATTCGAGATCTTTGTTGAAACCGTTTGGTCCTATCTCTTACTCTCTTTTTCTCTCTTTCTTGATATAATTTTCATTTTATTATCGTTATTTCTTCATCTATTTTATTCACGTTTATGTAATTACCCGTAAGAAAGATTGCTTCATAAATCTCAACGTCAATTCATTCCTATTATTTTGATTCAGTTTTATTTATTATTTATTTCAACACTATACTATAACTCCTTTTGGAAAGTCAATTATACGATCCTCTTTAATTGTAATTAATCTATACACATATATCTTATGTGATCAAATGAATTCAATAGGTAAAATTTGCTGCAACTGTTTTAATTAGTTTAGTGCGCTATTTAGTTTGTTAAAAATCAATAATTTCATGGCATACATACAAAAAGAATTAATCCGATAAGAAATAACTTTGAATTAAGTTTTCTTTATACCAAGATAAACATTCCAACACCAGACCACTAGTCTTTCGCATCCAAATCAGGCACCATCTATCTGATTTTCCCCTTCATTTCCTTAACAAAAAAACGGGATACTAAATTATTCTTTTCTTCCTAAAATGACTCGAAATTAGTTTTCTGCTGGTGCAAAAGCAGACCGCCCTATCTAACGCCTAAAGATTATCACACGTCGCAAAAGTACGATATTTCGCGCGCCAGTTTCACGGGCCTTTAATCACGGTAGATCCAACGAGCCGAGACACACCCCGAAGATATTCTCGTAAAAGCGCGAACTCGTCGTCTAAAGTTGGTACATCGAGCTGGGGCCGAGCCGGGCATAAATTAAAGACACTTGTCGCGATACGGACAAACGCCGGGGGGATCGTTCGGCTTTCTCGTCAAGAAGAAGTCACTCGAGTCGCGTAAATCTTCCGGCGACATAGCGACGACGCTTGAGAATGCGTCCTGGCATTCGTCGAAGGACCGATCTTGGATCAATTATTAGAGTTGCATTAAAAAATACAAATTTTTACGATATTATACGGCAATGGTTCTCAACCTTTCAGTGATGAGAGATTTTTTGACTAAATTGTTGTCTTGCCATGGCTCACCAAATTTTTGGTGGTAATATAAATTATTATGAGGTTGTTCATAATAATTTGTTGTTCACATACTGTTTATGAAGTTTGTTATCATTTTTATTAATTTTAATAACTGTATGATGACTTCACGGACTACTCTGAGTGCTTTAAGGGACCACCAATGGTCCACGGAACACCGGTTAAGAACCACTGTTCTGCAGAGACTATCTTATAACACAGTAGATATAGGTTTCTAGAAAATGCTGTGTTACATGAAACCGTGTTACATGAGATCCAAAGCAAGTAAAAACAAATATTTGTTTAAATCCATACAAGCAACTTCATTTTTATGAAAAATATTAACATATGTATACATAACCCAGAACAAAACCTAACTATTTTCATTTTACTACCCTTAATTTAACGAGTGTAATTTAGATTTCTAAATGCATACATACACCGAATAATAAAAATACAGCGTTATACGAGAGTTTCTGTACATTTCTGACCATGTTAGACCGTAGAAGGGTTACCTCTACATATTTCTAAATCTTTTAAGAATTTCAAAGCAAAGATATAGTAGAAAATCAGGAGAGACGAGAATCAAATAAATAAACCATGGAACGAATAAAGACTATATATACAGTGAGGACGAATTTTCATGAAGAGGAACCCAAATTCATTTCCACTCCTATATCTCCATACCTACGTGCACTTAATACGCATACAGACGTATGCATATCTACACGCATATAATCGGGTTCGCGTGTGTGTATTTACAGTGCGACGCTCAGCGTTAAAGAGCCTCTCGCAATATCGGAGGAAGTAGAAGGCCAGGGTGAGAGAGAAGGTGAACGAGCGAGAGAGGGAGGGAGTCTGTCAGGACCCGAAGGATACGGAGAGTGTAATGTAAACTAATTAGCAGCGAGTCTACGGCAATTAAGGCCGGTGGAGTGGCTCGCAATGACATTCCACCGAACAGCCACGTCGACGTAGTCGCGTTCGCTCTCTTCTTCGGCGACTCTTCACTTCGAACGACAACGAGCCATTAGATTTCATCGAAGACCGTAGTCTCGATATCGTTTTCCTAGAATATTCCACGTACGCATGGTAGAAACAAGGTTAAGGGGGGAGGGGGTAAGTACGTAGACGATTTCTCTATTTCTCGTGATTATTCCATGCGAACGATTTTCCCCGACTTCGACGACGGTTAACAAGCCACTCGATCGAACTTTCGTTATCCTCGTCGACTGAAAGAAATTGAGATGGGGTTCTTCGTAGGAAATCGATTTTTACCAGTTTAACATTTTCCAATATTTTTATGAAATAGTTGGGATTGACAAATGTAAAATAAATGTGATTATACCTCCCCTAGTTCTCAGGATTATAATTTTTTATATGAAGCTTGAAATACAATATTCTTCGGTAGGAAGAAAATAAAGATAATGATTTCTTAACGACATAAATCTGTTTCAACAAATATAATATTAATAATAGTATCTTAAGACCTTTTGTTATCAACCATTGTTATTAGTTTAAGCATAGTTTATATTTTTTGTTTTTGTACCTTACAGTAGTCGCTAATAACCACAAGGTTGATGCGACTAAATAAATAAATAACAAAAAAAAAAAAAAAAAATAATGATTACAACTCGAGGCAACTTTCTGAGGCATATTTATTTACTTTTTTTTTTCTTGATTTGTCAACGTCATAGTCTATAGATCTTAGACTATGTATATAGGTACATAGACCTATATTATTATATACTATATAGGTGTATACATGGGTGTATACACCCAATATACATGGTCCATTATAGACCATACTTTTTCACCACTCTGTATAATAGTCTATAGAATAAAAAAACATGATTAAAAAATACTTTGACATTAATTTACAAATTTATGATCAGTAATTGATTATGTTCCGTGTAAGGTACATCGAATTGTTGGATATAGTAAATGATAACGAATAGAAGATAGAAGAGATTATCTAAAAATTGAACGAATATTTCACTTCCATCTTCGATCCCCCTACCCAATTAGTTAAACCCCGACGAAATAACATATCGTCTAGTGGTATTCGCGTACGATCGTTAAGCTCGCGTCTATAACACGTGTTTACATCTAAACGGTACCGTCGTAATGACGAAGCTTGATTAACAGCTCGAGGTTTGCGTTCACGAGCACATACAGTTAACCGCAGAATGGAATTGCGGCTTTTCGAGCTGATACCCGAAAGGGAGGAAACAAAATCGGTGGCCTCTCTCCCCCCTACTCTCTATCCCTCTCTCTCTTGTTTCTCTCAGAAAGAAATAACCAAAGTGCTATCGAACGTTCCCGAAGGGAAAATCATCGAAAATTCTCTTAGAATCAAACGTGAAATCCAGATTGGTTGAGTTTAATCAAACGACCAACCAACAATGAAATTTTGTATATCGAAGCAACCCTCGTAAACTCGTCGAAATTCGACAGATCGTGCCACTTCCATTAATTGTAAACGATACGTTCGATCCATCTACTATACCAAGTCAGTCAAACTCGTGCGGGAAGTCGAGACGGCCGGAGTAAGATAAATTAATTACGAACCGCGATAGAACTCGAAGGAACGAACGACCACGATCCTGATCGACAAGATCGATAGACACTAGCGTTGGACTCGTTTGGACGTTTCATATTTTATTCATATTTCGAGATGCTGATGGAAGTTGTCTGTTGCTTGAAGTCGAGGTGTCGGGAATATATTCTAACGAGAATCGATATACGCAATCCGAAAACGTCTCGATATTTTCGTAGAACGTGATATAATACGGAATATATACCTGTCGTTTCGAGTAGCTAAAATATCGAGTAGGTGCTTAAGGAAGAGACGAGAGAGATCCTTCGAAACGATATTCGAAATAACGATGCTCTCTCGGTACCACCATCAAGAACGATTCGAAGCTTCCTTGAAGTTTTGTCGATCGGGGAGAAGTCTTGAGGGAAAGAAGAGCATTAAATTTGCAAAGGTTAATAAGGAGAAGTTCATTAAGTTACCACCGAGAAGGATCTGGTGTCGTCGAGTGGAACGTAGATTGCGAGAATTTCGCAAATTATGTCGTCAAATTGGCCAATCTGGTACGGCCAAGTAGCACGGTAATCGTGGGAGAAATTTCGGGAAAATTTGAAATAAACTCGAAGCTTGAGTACCTAGCGTTAAAAACGAATCACGAGACAAATTTCGATCGTGTAGCTTCTTAAAAGAATGATCGTAGATCGTTGTACCTTTTAGTGTTGTTTCAAGGAAAGGAAGAGATAGCGTACACGGGGGGGACATACATCAGGGCCTCAGGTTTTGCGGTAAAAGGATTAGCCCGGCGCAACGAACAATTTAATTCCCTCTCTAGGAAACTGTAGCGGCGCGTGGTACTAACTACAGCTAATTAACTTACTCTCAGGTTAGAACGTTAGAACGCGGGCCACGCTCAAATAGAGACGACGATCGTTTTGCCTTTCCACAACGATTCGCTTCACCTTTGACTTCTTGTTCCTTCCTCGATTATAAACCGACGTAAAAATATTTCACTAGACACGAACGTAGAGTGACGTTCATGGAGTGGACATAAAGAACTAAGTTTCTTTAATCATTGTATATTAAGTTAAAAATGTTTCGTCTCATATGTTAACAACAAATTATCACTAATGTTCCCTGGTTTATTTAAAGATTTCAATTTTTACGTTTAACTCCTTGCCTTATAATATGGAATGAGATTTGTGGTACGGATGTAATGCCAAATATGAAAAGCACGTGTCGAACATTGTTCAATTTTTATGAATTTATTTATTTTTATTCTTTCTATTCAGACAAGTTTTTTCAAATTTTATTGAGTGTCAAATTAAATCATAAGGTAAGGGATTAAATAATCTAACTTTCTTACGAAAAGTTTAAAAAAATAGTGCAATCGAATAAACCAAGATTAGTAACAACTGCATAACATTCTATGGTTAAATTCCAAGTAAAATAACACCCTCGTAAATAAACTCTAATTTTCGAGGAAAGCTAATCGAGGTCGAAACAAACCATCCGGACGAAAATCGAAACAAAACTTTCGCGCGTAACGAGATAACTACCGCTTATCATCCTTCCCGGAGAATTATGCAAATCGACGTGGAGTGCATTCCCATGCGAGTTACAAACACCACCGCTGCGTGATCTTTCCAACCATTTGTTGCCATTTAACGAAAGACCAAACCATCATGGAGTAAGGTAAAAATGCAAAACGATTAAGAACACATGATTAATCTTTTAAAGTAGAGCAATACCTTGCATTGTCCGGCTTCGATTAATCCGGTTTGAAATTTAAAAAAAAAAAAATGTTTAGGATGGGCAAACCAAAAAATGAAAGAAGAAAAAAGAAAAATGAAAAAATACATTTTTAAATAAAAACATTTGAATTCAAAATGAATATATAAACCCCTAATCTTGTTTTATTGATACATGCTATACATTTTAATATATTACCCTTTTTTTATTTACTGAAAAAAAAAAAAAAATTTGGTTTGGAATCAATTATCGTTTTTTATATGTAAATAGTGTTTCGATTACTCCAGTTTCATATAGACGACTAATCGGTGGACTATATGAAAGAAGGTAAAAAGCTCAGCAAGAGTGACTGACAACAAAGATCAGCAATAATTCGTAATTCTAACCCCTTTTTACCCATATAAATAATACGTGCAAGCGTCTGTCGAATAGAGACGTCGAACGAAAAAAAAAAAAAAAAAATGGGAAGCACCGCACAGTCTAGGTTGCAAGGGTAGCACCCTGCTTCTCTCTTTTCTCATGAAGAAGAAGAAGAAGGAAAAAACGAGAGAGGGTGGCCGAGAGTAGTAGGTACTCGTTCTCGTGCGAGTAAGATAGAAAGAGTGCAGGCTCATGGAAGGAAAGAGAAGACGATATGGCGGAAGAGAAAGCCTTGCGAGAGAGAGAGAGAGGCAACGTTAGTAGAACGAGGGTAGAACGGGAGACAGAGAAGCGGAGGAGTGTCACAATAGCCTGCAGATTGGAGAGGCAGACGTACAGTCCCTGACCTGGCTCTGTACAGTCTGCTTTTTCGAGGGCCTCGTCGAGCAACCCCGTAAAATAATGCCTACCGTTCCGTCTTTTCTCTCGCTTCCTCACCCGTCTATTCCCTCTCTTACTAGTCTCGTAGCTTTTCTCCCACGCACGGAATCTCTCTCTTTCGCTGTCTTCTCTGGCCGACCAAAGCCCGATATTACTACTTGTACAAATACAAATATATAACTCCCCTTTGCATCCACCACCTGCTTCCCTCTTTCTGTCTCTCTTCTTTTCTCTCTTTCTCTATCTGTCTGTTTCTCTCTCTTGCTCTACCTCGATCCTCGTTAACCGGAAGGGAGACAACGGGCCTCCCGGTGGTTCTCAACTTTCATCATCCATACCTGTCGTATATATCGCACGTTCGTGATCCTACTTCAATGAGCACGTACTTCCTGATCCCTGGAATGCGGTAGGTAGTTCGTTTCATACTAGAACCCAACTTTAAGTGGTCCACTCGTTCTGGGTGATCTTGTATCCAGGATAATAATTATTCAATCTATGTATAATGTGTATAGCTAATATGTTAAATTCCGAGGCAATTTTGACTATATAATTTGACTAATAATTTTTTTCTCTGGATCTCATACTTTTTATGACTAATGGTTATATTCTCATAAACTATACTAATCAATACTTATAAATAAACTGCGGATATTTATGCAAATGCATATAAATTATAATTCATGATTCATCAAATATTGCAAAGAGAATTGATAACTGAATAAAAATATGTAAAATATTAAGGATATGTGTAATATATTCAATGGTTTGTCTTATATGTCAAATTTGAAAAACATATGCAATAAGAAAAATATGCATTTGCATAAATATCCTACTTATAAATATTTTGAATCTGTTATGACAAATCGAGTTCCAGTAACCTCCATGACATTCGACGGTTTAAATGTCTCGAATTATTTCAATCGATAGAACATATGTTCTATCCACAAGAATAATATTCCTATCCGGAAGAGTAGTTCGTCGACCATGAAGGGAAGAATAAAAAAAAAAAATTGGAGAATTATATGTTCTCTCCCTCGAACGTTCCATTTTCCTCGTTATCGAATATCTCAAGAGCGATACCGCTTAAGGGGCTTCCGCTTCGATAGAGAGAAAGAGAGTTTCCCCGTGCAGGTTCCGTGCCGCCATTATGCTGGACGATCTTCGCATTTCCAATTAAGGAATGTATCGACGACGACGCCGGGACAATTTCCGAGCGGGTCCGTTTGCATAGGAGGACAGGTCGTCGCGATATCCCTACGAATCTGGCCGCTCGAATTTAAGAGTAGGGGCCAATATCGATTATGCGACTCGAGTAGGTACTACTACCGCTGGCAAGTGCCTTGAGGTAGAGAACGATAAAAAGGGAAAAAAGAAAAATCATCGTAAGAGGATATCGTACTTTCTTAACTTTTCTTTTTTCCGAACCTTTTTATTGTATTTGTACGATCGATTTTGACGAGAAACGAAAAGATCCAAGAGTAAAGAAAAACAAAATCATTGTTTGAAGAAAACTACATGGCAAATTTGTTGTCACTGAAACGTGCTCAGCGTTGAAACGAAGATTTTGGATTCTATATTATTTCTTTTTATAGAACCATCATCGATATTACTTTTTCCCGTTTACCCTCCGTCGCGTCACGTGCGCGGCAATCGTACACCCTCGTAACGTATGATTAACGATGGCGAATTTTTAACTTTATTCTCCTCTTTATATCTCCGTCTGCCCATTCGTTTGTCCAGTAAAAACCTTGACGGCTGTCACGAAGAACGCGGATTGCTACTCTCCAAGACGTCGATGTCCAGTCAGTTTTTTTTTTTTTTTTCGTTCTATCTCCCACTCTCCTTCGTCTCTCATAATTTAATAATAATGACGCGTTCATCGGTCGACGGCTCGCATAACCTACGAAGCCATAAAACAGTAACGTCTCTCCCCCTCTCTTTTTCTCTCGGCTCCGAAATGATCGATAATCGAAGCAAGTAAATCGTCGAAGCGTGGAGATTCTACTCGAACGATGACTCACGAGAAACGAACGACCCGCGGAAACCTTACGCGAGCGGAATCTTTGCGCGGAATCTCTCTACGAAAGATTTACAACGAATAACGAAGGATTTTCTACGACACGCTCTACTTTACCCATCGGAAATCCTCTGTTATGTGAAACGTGTAATTCGATTGTTCTGATTATTAGAGCTCGTTGATGCAACACGATCACGAGTTTCAATCTTTTTCAAATTGGAACGAAATTGTCCCTGTGTACTTATATTTATTTTTTTAAAGTATTAAGTATATTAAAAAACAATAATATCCACATGAGGGGTTAATCGTCGATATTGTAAATTAAAATTGGAATAAGTATCGTTAAAAAGGTCAATCTGTTTTTTATCAACGTTTTATAACGAGATCAAATTGGTATTGAGTTTAATTGCAATTACAAAATAAGTTTAATTGAAAATCTGACATCTTTTAATCGTAAATGATTGATGTATTATGTCATAGAAGATATATCAAACTATTGAAATAAACAAAAATGGATTATATTGGATTAAAAAAATTCAAGCTATCGATGGTTTTATGGAAAGTGGTCCGATATTTTTGACTTTCTTTTATTTATTCTACGAGACTGTAAAGTTTATAGGGTAAACACTACTCTTGTTGGTTCTCCAACAGTTAATAGCCATCTTATAAGAAAACACGAAAATGACTAATTATGTAGACTTATGCGACTTTTAAGTAACGTTATTAATTAAGAAAAATTATTTTTTTTAATTCTGAGTTTGTTTAACTTTATTACTACAAGATATAAAAAAATAACGAATTTCCCTACGAACCATACAATCCCCACTCTAAAGAAATTTGTTGTTACACGAATAAATCAATTACTCAGAACAATAAATTATATCACCTGATTAATAAATTTTTCTAATGAACAAATAAACATTCCATAAAAAGAAAGCTAGCTACGAAAAGATATCGACGCATCTTTCAATAATTTCTCCTCTTCCAAGAAAGTTTGACGGTCGGAAAGAAAGAGAGTCGTACCTAAGAGACGAAAAAGAGGGAGGTGAGGATGAGGAAGAAGTCCGTCTCGGGGTCGGCGTTTGGATGCCGTAGCTCTGGGGCGTAATATTGATCATGGCGTGGGTGGAGGAAGGCTCGGTGGGGTGTCTGCACACCCTCTCGCTTCTACCCCTCCTCTACCCATTTCCACTCGCGAGAGCAGGAGGGTAGAGGAACGACTGGCTGAAGCGTTACAACCGGCCCACGAGTTGCAGACGCGTACTACCTTCCACCGGGTGTTCGTTAAGTGCACTATGGAAATGCACCGAACGCTCGATCGTCTTTCTTTCTCCCTCACGTTTTTTTTTACGAGAACAAAATTCGCTTTATCAGAGTACCTTGTTAGATTAATATGCAAATTATAATAAATTACTATAGTTTATAGTAAATATACATTTTTAGGCGTATATTTTATAAAAATATTTCATTTTTAGCACTGGATATCGCGTATGACTCGTTTTTGATTAATATATTTCTCCAATTCGTTCAGTGAGAACTCAAACAGATTTTTTGATACCCTAATATATAATTTGGAATAAAATGGTGTAATGTTGGAAATATGCAAAATATGAAAGATCGCAAAGAGTATATGTAATAGAAATGTAACTCCATAGATATAAAAATAAATCTATATATAAATGTATAACACGTACATATATATATTATACATTCTCTTCCACGTGACAAGATCGACGTCTAACCGAGTGGAATAAAGTCTTCGTTCTCTACAAAAATCTCTATCGGTCTTTCCCCGAGATCCACTTTGCGAAGAGAAAGAAAGAGAGCGAGACACACGATCTTCTTCCGTTTGGTTGGTCCAGCGGATGCTGCGACGATTTCGCGACGCCTTCGGTACGATTATTTTTGAAGAAGCCTTGCAAAACGTGGTGTAGAACTTGAAGGAAGAAGAGTGAGAGGAAAGCTAAACTTATCTGTAAATTGTCGCGGTACGAGCAACATTATATCGTCCAGTGGACGATAACAATAGCCCCCTTCACGTTCGTCGTCTCGAACGATTCAAGGAATCGCTCGTGGAGGCGAAGATAACGATGTTATAAACCCACCATAGTCCTGCCTACCGGTGAATCGTCGTCGAGGACCGAGATGATAGCTCGACAATGCCACGATGAGAGAAAAACGCTCGACTTATCGCTCGAATAGTAATAATTCTTTCGAGGTCTTCCATCTTTTTCTCTTAAAATCCGATCGAAGTTTCAGCCGTGGTTCTTCGACCTACGATATTTAAAAGATTCTTGCATTGGTTAATTTTAAAATACCAGACTTTGATCGTTGACCTAAGTGCATCATTATTGTTATAACTAGACTGCGGATCTTTTTGCAAATTCATATGAATTATAATTCATGATTCATCAAATATTGCAAGTAGAGCTGATAACTGAATAAAAATATGTTAAATACAAAGGATACATGTGACATATTCAATGGTTTGTCTTATATGTCAAATTTCAAAAACATACGCAATAAGAAAAATATGTATTTGCATAAAGATCCGCAGTCTAGTTATAACCTAGGGTTAAAACCTATATTTAGTTCGATCACCTGGATCTATTTTATGAGTAGTGAAAATAGAAACATTGTATTTCCCATTATTAAGAAATGATATTGAATAAATAAAATAGATAAACAATGTCTACAAAAGTTGTTTTATTACTTGAAAAAATGGTAAAATAAGAAATGTGCAGCCTGTCATCTCGACCAGTACGTATATCTAACGTTAGAAGATAAGTCTAACCGTATTGACACCGCTTGCCAACTTGGAAAGTTTAATTAAATTTAAATTTCCTTTCTCGAAACTCACCTACAAGAGAGTACAATCAATGCTTGCACATACGTACACTTGTTTATATAAACAGTTAATATGATTAAACGTTCGTTAACAAATAGACCGTATTGTGAAATTAAGTGTAAAGCAACATATTATCTACTTTCAAAACGAACCAACTAATCGAATGAATAAAATATACTCGAATGATCACGTATAAGCGTTCTGAAACCGTGTCTACCTTATTCTCTAACAAAATGGTATTACTCTCGTCTTTTTGAGAGTTTTAATAAAGCAACACCGACGACTGGCTTGAGAGAGCGAACGAGAGAGAAACAAAAAGAAAGGTATTTATCTACGGCGAGTTACGAAGCAGCCAAACTATTTAAAACTCGTGGAATATCGATACTCGTCGTGATTTCGTGCCACGAGTTTCCCTGCTCGTCACGAGGAATATTTTACGCGAGAACTTTATTAAAAGGGTAACCGTAGGTAATTAGTATCCGTCCTCCTGCTTCATCTCTTTCCCAACCCATCGAAAAAGAAATAATTGCTAGAAAACGAATGTCACTATATAAAAATCACTATAAGTAAATATACTATGAAACTACAAGACATTTTCTTTGTAAATGAAAAAGGACATAATTGTTAGAACACGAACGTCACAAGAAACAAGAAGACATACATACAAGTCAGAAAAAGTATACGAAAGAACTACAGGATATTTTCATTGCAAATAAAAAAGAACATAACTCTTAGAAAGCGAACATCACAGGATACTACAAGATATACTACATAAAAGTCACCATAAGTAGGTATACTATACAACTACAGAATATTTTCTTTGCAAATGAAAAGGAAATAATTGCTAAAAAAGAACGTAACAAGATACTAAAAGAATATACATAAAAAGTCACAATAAGTATAGTATGCAACTACGGGATATTTTTCATTGAAAGAAAAGAATCGAAAACGTCCCAGATTTTTGTTCCACGTAGACGCAACCTAGATTTCATAGGTGCATCGCTTTTGCGTACTTTCCGGTCCGGTGCAACGCCCGTTGAGAACCGCTGAGCCTCTTTTGGGATCGAAATGACAGTCTGGGCGAGAGGCGTGAGCTTCGAAAGCTCTCTTCGCTGGAAGCAGGGAGAGTAAGAGAGACAGAAAGAGAAACAGAGAGAGAGAGTTTCTGTAGCCGAGCAGAACGATATGGGATATCGCGAGTGTGTGTATTCGTCTGCTCGATCTCGTATAAAACGAGTCTTCTATAGATGTCTGTGTCTATGAGTACACTCATATGTGTATATGTGTGTATGTGTGTACATGTATGTATGCATGCTACACATGGCAATGGAGAAAAGTGAACGCGAGCGCGGATCGACGCGCGTACTGTCTACGCGTGATCGTGTGGGTGGTCGTGCACGAGGCAAAAAACTCTTTTGCAAGAGGCGAGCTTGAGAGAGATAGAAGGGGGAGAGAGAAAGAGGGCCACTACAATACAGCTTTGCAGGTGGAGGCCATAGAAAAGCCTCGTCTGGCTTAAAGGGTCAGGCCTCGGACGAATTTACGAGGCCACGCACGCAAGAGAGAGAGAGAGAGACGGTCCAGTTGTTACAAAGAAAACTTCCAAGGAGGATCTCCAGATTCCTGAAAAGAGTCTCAAGTTCGTTATACGAATTTACCGGAAGAAGCCAAAGCTAGCGACACCGGAGTGAAAATGATTTTGTTCTTTGAAAAAAATTAAATAATTAGAAAGAATTGTGTAGACCGAGCTGGCGTGTATTTTTAACTGCCTATTCAGAGTCACGACCTATCGTGTAAGGTGAGGGAAGGGTTGAAAAAAAAGGATAAAGTTGCTCCGAGACAGACTTGTTATTTTTCTCGCGATCGAGATTTAAAGCGATTAGTCGGCTCGGTTGATTCGCGCCACGCATGGAAAACTGGCGGGAAATCTAATTTCTTTCTTTTCGTTTCTCTCGCCGCCGTGACCATTGCAGAGGAAAATAAAGTTTTCTCGTATCGACGGTCACCCGGGATACGTAGCTACGTATGTATATATCGCGAGATTACAACTTTTTACCCCCCTTTCCTCATCGAATTTGCTTCCGGCAACCCCTCTCTCTCTCTATATATATTTTCACTACTTCGAAACGCACTCTGGTTCGAATCATATTTCGGAGAGTTACATTTTTTCCGTGACATATGAAAGCTTTTCGCTGAAGATACCGGATGTGTGTTAAGGGATGTTTGGGTAAAACATGGATCAACGATGTATCTAGGTATTAGAATATAGTAGTAGAAAGTGAACATAGTCTAGCTGATAACAATGAAGATGTTTGCAAAAAATAAGCACTGTGCTAGATTATACAACGTTGTTGGATGACAAGGAATATGGTAATCGATCAAAATTTGACATTTTCGCATTTTTCGATGTACCCTATGTCCGAAATGTAGAAAACCAGATATAAGATTTTTTAAGGATGTTTTGACGTGTTGGCCTTATAACTTAGGAATCCTTGCATGAAAAAATAACCAAATTATTTTTCTGTACATATATTGGGTTTTGAAGTATTAAGAAATAAAGGAATCAAATAAATTAAAACAGTTCGTAACACTAATAGCCTCACGCATAAAAATAATTCAGTCACGTTTAAAGACTTTTAATCAAAGAATTCTTGAAGTCTAAGACCAACAACCACAACAAATGGATCCTAACAAAATTCCTAGAAATCTTCAAAATGTTCAAAAATACAACAAACCAAACGAGGGATACTTTCATTACATATAACAGAGTCTGCAAAAATAAATAAAAGAATCGTATCCATCTCCTTCGATCTTATCAAAAGATCTAATCAAAGTAACCAAATCTACAATCTTAAACCAATTCAATCGATTCGCATAATTCCGAACTCTATCACGATCGAAAGTCTCGGCTTTCAACTTCTTCATACATGGAAACCACGTGGAGTATTTCTACTAAAAAACTGGCCAAAACTATTTTATGGATTTTTCAAGAAGGAAATGTATTAAAAAACGTTTCTATATATATATTCAACAAATGCAACAATAATAACAACATCTAAACACAATATAACAAATAGAAAAAATAAATTACGTGTCATAATTTAAAAAAATGTAAGTTTTTAGTTATTTATTATTAGAAAATATTGCGTTTCTACTAGCAGGTACTTCAACCTAGTCAGAATCTTCGGATTCTTCTGCCTCCTCGCGTTCGTTTTCGTTTGGTGTTCCCGGGAGTAAAAGACTTCGTTTGAAAATTGTTGACATTTCTTTGTTGACCTTTTTCTAATACTACTTAAAAAAGGATCAGAGGTCAATAAGAGTCAATGACTTCGAAGCTTCTAGAAAAAATTAACAAAACTTAAAGTACGTGAAAAAATCAACCAAGTTATCTTCCGAACTTCAAAGTGATGGTAATCGAAAAGGCGTGAGTATGCGGAAGCTTTTCTTTTGGAAATATGTTGAGGAAAGATTAAAGTTTACAATAGTAAAAAAAGAATTGCCGGGGAAGGTCCGGAACACAAACTTAAACACTATTTTTTGCGAAAGTTAACCAAAAAAAAAACCGAATTTTCGGGTGCTTACAAATCATAGCAAAAAGTATATTTTTTGAAACGACAATTTATTCGGAGATACATTGGAATAAAGTACATACCTTCTTTATTCATCTCTATAACTTTTATCTTTTAACTCCACGGAAAACGAATTCGAGATACAAATTAACCTTTTATCGGAAAAGAGATCGTCGATAACAAAATCGTACGGTCTAAACAACAGCTGAATTGAGGCTACCTTTACTGAGTTCGACATGGTGGGAGTATGGTTATACGGTCGTAACATGATGTGATAGTTACTTAGGTGTCAAATAGAGACAGTTTCGATGCTCTATATCAAACTTTGCGTTTTCGACTTTTGCCCAGTTTTCTAATAGAAATACTCCACTGTGGTGCGTAAAGAAAGTTCGTCGAAAAAAGAGATTGAAAGGGGAGAAGGTAAGGAGAACGGACAGGGTTGAGGGGGTTGGAAATGGAAAATGCACCGAGAGGAAGGGGTGCAAAAGAGAGAAAGAGTGCGAGGGGTCGCGTTACCGGCCAAGTATGTGGGTAGGGTTTGGGGTGGGGATGGCTTTGGCTCGCGAAGTGGTTGGGTGCACTCGGGCGACGAGCCGTAGAGCACCCCTAGCCAAGGCCTCTCCAATTACGCCGTTCTCTTTCCTTCCTTCTATCCTTCCTGCCCTTCCTTACACGTATGACTCGTCGGCGTTTCATTAATTTTAATTAAATATTCTTAATTCTCAGGGTGCACGAGAGGGAAGGAAGATATCTGTTGCAATTTCCCACGATGTACGGGTCGTATGGAATCCCAGCAACGTCGGAGAATGATTTTAAGACGGCCCGTTCGACGGAATTTATGCCAAGGAATAAAGCTCGGGGCTTCGCGATTACCCTCGAGCTTTTATCGCACCAAATACGATGCGCGTAGATTTTATTCACCCCTCGAGAGAGAGAGAGATTCGAATGTATCGTGTAGTATTGGGTCATTCGAACTTTGTTTCAATTTGCGACACATTTGTTTAACCCGAAAAAGTTTAGGAAGAATTTTTTTATTACCAGAACGATGGAGTTGGGTCGTTCAACGAAACGGCATGGAAATTTTGCGTTAAAATCAAAAGTACAGGTAAGTCTCTTACAGTATGGTATTTTACAACACGATCAGAAATTTGCGAAAGCCTTCGTGTAACACTGTATTTCTACTATTTAACGTACGTATGTATTTAACAATCTAAAGTACATCCATTAAATTAAGATTGTTAAAATGAAAATTCTTAGTTATATTTGGTTAAATATAACTGGGGCTCATCCTAAAACGATTTTAATAACACAGCATTTTCAAGAAACCTATCTACAGTGTTATAGAAAGGTTACTTTCGAAAATAGAGTGACATAGATTTGAAAATCGACACGAAATTATGAAATTTTGGATATATGCTTAAAAAGACATAAAATATACGTCAAACGACCGAGTGAAATTGATTAAACCCTAAAAACAAAGAAAAAACTTGGTAAAAAAAGTATGTCGCGAAACAGAATGACGGAATTCGCGGACGCAGAATAATTTCGCCGGAGAACCACCCCATCGGCCGTGACTGCAAGCAAAGTGAGAAAGAACGCTTTCGTTGCCTCGTAATTTGCAAACAGGGCGAGCGGGTACGCTCACACGAACGTCAAAGTTTTGGTCCCAGGAAAGCGTAACTTCGAGGAGCTTTCCGAGCTGGTACGCAACGAAACGAGAAGGGCGGGGTGTACCTTTGTGTTACGGTTCGAAGCTTTCGAGAACGGCAAGTTAAACACGGCTAACCGACAGAACGGTCATGCAAAGTACACTCAGCCCTCTGTTAGTGGGATTAATATGTCAGCGGGCGTGCTCGCGAACCGGCGCTCGCGCGCAAGCTTAGCCTCGTGCGCTTCGAACCTACGGTATAACCGTTTTATGAGATACCGCCGCCACGGCTTTCGAGAGTATTTAGTGCGCTCGAACGCAATAACCGGTGCTTCCGTTGCCACTTAGGATCCAACCCGAAAAAATTCCACCCCTTTTTTTCTCTTTTAAACTCACCCCACAGAAATGATTTCGTTATTTATACAGAGTGATATAACATTTATGATGTATGTACATATGATTAACGTTCATCCGGATAAAAAAAGTCTCTCGGGATTTTTTATGATAAAAAGAATCCCTCCAAAAATTATTTTATGCAAACCTATAGATCGCACATCTTGAAAAAAGAGTATAATTGATATTTAATATATTAATTAATAATTAATTAAATTAAAGAAAATATTTTTAAATTATTAATTTCAACCATTCTGTACGGAATCTTTGAGCCTCTTCTATTCGTTTGCATTATAAAATCATTCTATTCTGATAAAGATTAAGGACGATATGTAATCTACGTTGGATTTATACAGGATATCATGTAACTGATGGTAAAACCGAGTAGAAGGCAATTCTACGTGAGCAAATAAGACGAAATTGTGGAATGAAGGTTTTTCATTTCTATCTTCCCTTTTGAGACAATCCAGTTTGAAAATGTGCTCGGTGCACGTGCACTCGACGAATTTCAGTGGAGACTGTTTTTATTCTTGGAAACCATTACTATATTGCGTAAAAGAATTAGTATCTATAGCGTTTAAAAAATGAAATTTGCATGATTTACGTATGATAGAACTTTAATTAGAAAAGCAGCATTATGGACATCTTTTCTAACAATTTTTGAATTAATAAAATTCTTTAGTAGTAAACACGTTTTTTTATTCTATGCCCGTCTACAAATATTAGAAGGCATTTAGGTACTAACATGAATAAATAGTCTACAGTGAAATCCTTTGAATCGAGACTCGGTACGTGCACCGAGTAAATTTTCAAAGCTGATTTATTTGAAAAAAAAAAACTCATTTCTGACTTTTAGTTTGTCATAGAACCATCCAGTAGTATATCGTACCAGTTGTTACAAATTATAGTACTAATCACGTAGTACCATGATACCCTATATAAAAGACATCTTATTTTACAGTTTTATTTATTTCGTAAGTTCATTAACAAATTTTTTGATAGAAAGCTTTTTTACAATACGTATCATAATACGTGATCAAAAGTTTTGATTAAATTCATATAAATGCCATTATTAAATAAATCGTTCACAATTTCTCACTAAATTCAATATAAAATAATTTAATTTGTTCTAAATTACATTTTATCATTAATAACCCATACTCTCTAAACGATATACCACTCCCTGCTATAATTTCCAAGATTTTCATTCGTCCTTAAACACTATGTTCTTTCGACGATCCGAAAATCGTCTCACCAAAGTTAAACTTTCGAGCACTTAGCCATTACGCGAAAGCTTAAGTACCGCTAAACGAAATAGCACGGTTCTCGGTCCGTAACGGCACAATAAACCTCTTAGTTATTTATTAAAGCGTCCGAGCGCGCGTGCTTACGTTGTCCTGAATTACAGTGACTCTTTCCGACAGAAAGAAAAAAAAAGAAACGAGAGAGTCATGACGTAAAGCAAAAGAAAGAAGCCTTCGTTATATAATCATGAACGCCTGTCGAGATGAGCACTAGGGTATAAAGCAGAGATTCCCAGGAAAGTTTATAAGCTATTGGCAGCTAACGATCCAACCACCCTCTCGGTACGATCAAAATACAGAATTCTCACAAAATGTCTACCAGCGAAATACCAACGTGTCCGCAACGAAGATCTTGACTTTGTAAAGCGTGCACGATACGGCTATTAATATACAAGCCACGCTTAAAGGAGCGTGGAAAATATCGTCGCGAGACTTAACGAGGTAAAATATAGTAGAGACTCCCTAGAAGAAGAGAGGAAAGAGGAAAATGATGACGCGACAAAGAGGCGAAGATGAACGGGACGAGATGGCTTGGAAAGTAGGAAGAGAAAAAATGTCGATACTTTAAAGGCAAAGCGAATTTCAAGCAGAGAGAGGGGGGTTTAGAAGAATGGTTTTACTTATTCAATCGACGATAAACGAAGCTTTCTGACGAAGAACATTTCGTATTTTAATACCATAGCCTTAAGCGTTTTAAGATCCCAACATTTGTATCCTTCTTCGATCGAATATGCCAATAAATTGAAATACCTCATTATCATTTCATTCCTTCTTTTACCAAGAGAGAGATTCCGTCGATTAGTTCCTCAATTACTAAACGACGATCGATCTTCCGTCGACGTAGTCAAATCGTAGCGAGAGTAGAAACCTTTCGACAACGGTGACTATAAATTTAGCGAAAGAAGCAGGCGCGTAGCCAAGACGAAGGGAGAAGCACGAAATCGTTTAAGCGTGTCTATGATATTCTAGGTGTCATTTTATTTCTCTTTTTATATATCTCCCTCTCTCTCGTTTCTCCCAGCACGCATTTTCCACGGGCACGAGCTTAACCGATGTCACGGCGCTTGTATTTCCCATGAATAGTTCATGAGGCCGGTGTCACCTACACGCGGAACGAACTCTCGCAAGTGCGTACCCACGCGCGTGTTGTTTCCCGTCTCATATAAATCAGAGAGGCTAGCGCGCACGCTTGAAAATCGGGTCCCGCGAGCGTTTTGTAAACAACGCCGAGGCGGCTCTCGCGAATAATAAAAACGCGGCTTTCGAGTGCCACCGTGCTGGATCTTTCCGCATGAAACTCTTGGGTAAATTAAACAAAAAATAAAACGCTTGGAAGTTATAAGGAATATGAAAAATTCAGGGGAAAAAAAAGAATTGTGTTTACGTTTGTTAGAATTAACATTTATGTACTGGTATGACAAAATACTTTTATTCTTGTGCAATGTACTTCGTTCGGTACACTATAGGTACATTAACCGCGTGTAATAGTTCTTTTGTTTTATCTTGAGCGAGACGCGTTGGCTTAATCATATTCGATATAAGTTCAGTTGTCTTAGTAGCGTCTTCGAGCATACATGGTTTTGTTAACATTAAACGTATTATTTAAACATTTCAACTCGAGTGATTATATTTCTAATAACGTTTCTCATTTTTTTTTTCTTTCTTTTTATTTGGGAAAAAAGATCGAGGAAAATTGGAATCGCAAATTTCTTTACGAAAATCGGGATTTCTAAAGTCCTGAACGCGTGTCACCGGCTAACTCGACCGAATCGGGGAGAAATTGAAATCGGATGTCCGAGAAAGCCACCGACATCGTCGTCTCTTACGACCGGCGAACGGAAAAAGAGATTTGGAAAACATTTCGTACCGTTTGCATACGCCCGATTCCCCACCGTCAACGAGACTTCGGTTTTCCTCTAACGACGGATTTTTCTGCCGGGTGCAAAGCAAACACGTTTTCTCCGCAAGAGACGCGAAACGATCGAAGGTGGAAAGGTAGAAAGAAAGAAAAAGGGGAGATGCTAGAACCTTTTCCTGGAATCTGGTTCTTTTTTTTTTTAGAGGAAAACAGAAAGAAGAATAAAACCTTTCAAAGGTTTTCAACACCTTTTTTAGTGTTACTTTGTACCCGATTTTGTTTAACCTTACCTTTCGAGTAAAAGGGCTTGGCACGTTAAAACGGTAAACAGATTGCGTGTAACGTTGAATAATTTTTGTGAATAATGAATATTTTCTTATGATATTTGATATTTTTTAATTAATAAAATAAAGTTTTATATCTACGTTTCTTATAAATATTTTTTAAACTTTCCATAGAATATAGATATATAATACACTAGAAAACCGGCTAGAAATGTAAAAAACAAATTTCATGTGTTCACAAAAAATTCTATATTCATCTCTGGCTGTATTGATATATGTAGATATCGAAGTTTGTAAAATAAAAATTTACCGAATACGAAAAATCATGATGGCACCGCACCGTTGCATATTGGACCGACAAATACACGTGTATGATCGTTTTAAAATTTTTTCTACAAACTTTGATCTAGCTACAAATAAAATGAAGTCTCAAAAAAGTTCTTGTCTGCTTTATTAATTAAAATTTCTCTGTCAGATAATCCTTGTGATAAAGTAATGACGAATTGAGTGAAGTTGTCAAAGGAGAACGGCTTTATCGCGACAAATCGGCTCTCCGGTAAAATAGGACATTTTTTTACAGATTGTCTTCATTTTTAACGAGTATTAATTAGTAATAGTCTGAAAGTTTTGCGGAGTAAATTTTCAGAAAATCGTTGTAAGATTAAGAACAAAATAGTAAATTAAATTGCTTGGTATTTTTACAAATTTAAAAATTGATATTTTAACGTCAGAAATTGGCGATATTCAGCTATACATTTCAAAAAATGGTAAACTACACCCATTAAAGCTTATCGAGTTGGCAATATCAGTTGTAAATTCTTATCGAGAAAAATTCGACAGTGGGCGATATTGCTTTTATTTTTTACCCACATAAATAAGAAACACGGTGTACCACCCTCAACATAACCAAATCTTTCTGTTATATTTCAATTCCCAGATAATAAAAAAATTTACGAAAGATTCGTTAGCCGTTGCGTATTACGCGTCAGAAAGTTCCACGTTCAAAAGGACCGATTCGACCAAAGCGAAACAATACGCGTTGGAAAACAATGAACGAGAATGAGTGAACGTGGGAGGACGCGGCCGGTTGGTCGACGAGGAGAGATGCCGACGAAGAAATTTAACTCTGCTCTCGATGTTTTACCTCGGCGATGCTAAGCGGTTACGAGCAAAAGCGAGCTCGTTCGCTCGACTACACCGGCTGCCCGTGTAACAGGACGCTGTGACACGTTCATTTCCTCTTTCACTCTCTCTCTCTTTCTGTCCTTCTTACTCTTGCTATGTTTTCCTTTTCTAACGACACTTGACGTTACACGAATAATACTGGAAGATACCAAGTTCAAACAACCCAAGTTCTCGTCTTTTAAATCATGCAATAAAATACTATCGGAATTGGTCAGATCGTAAGGATTAAAAACAATATTATCATAATTTTTATTAAGACAAAGGAGTGGTGTAACGAAGAGTTGATTTCAGTGTTAAATGGTGGTTTTCTACTGATTGAATTTTTTTCCATTTTAATCTAAATTCAAACTTGAAATCAAAGCAAGAAATTTAAAAACTGTGCACGGTGACATGTGTGACAAAAAAATGTTAGAATAATGACTTTGAGAATATATTTGAAGGTAAACAAAATTGATGAGGAATCACAAATGTAAATAACTATGTAGGTATAGATCTAAGGCAACAATATTTTTTTCATAAGCAACATGCATTTATTTATCAAAATCTGGAAGCTTAGGAAATTAACGTATGTATTGGATAATCCCACCCTGTAGGTAATGAAATTAAAATATATTTCAAACAGAAACACCATAAGTTATTTTTCCATTAATTTCATGGGGTCGTTCTCTAATATGGGAACTTTGTACGCAAAAGCCCATAAAACTCTCTACGTTCGTATTAGTATAATCGATATTTCTCCCACATTTTATCAAATCTCTAGCTACCAATATTTCTTTCGCCCCGATAAAGTTTTTTTGCACAACATTTGCACACACAATAATATTGTAAAATGCATTGTCACAGATGTATATTTATTTTAAATTTGCAACCTAAAATCAGCCATATTAATTAAACCACACCTCCATATCAGTTCCCAATTGCCAACAAAAGTGAATACCTCTTTTCTAAACATACAAGAAAATCTAATACCAGCAATTACATAACCTGGACGATCTCGAGATAGAAAATTCCACAGATTCATAGAATATTTTCGAGATTTCAAAAGGAGCCGGTTTAAGTACGAGGCTGGAGATCAACGGTGGTGGTGGTGATGACGGTAGTGCACCGGAAGTAAACGCATTCACGGTGACGAAGCAGAGAGCAAGCGTCGGTTTATCCGTGCAAGACAATGACAACGGGGCACCATGGCGCAAACCGTGTGTCCGTAGGGTTGTCATATATTCTCTCTCTCTCTCTATCCTTGGTCGACCCCTTTCGTTCGTAGCACCGTCTACCTCGAGAGCTAGTGTACTCTATTGAATTACACCGGAGACCGACTCTCGCGCGCGCACAGATAGACACGCGAAGACAGAGAGAATGAGGGTGAGTGAAAGAGACAGAAACGGAGAGACATAAAGACGCATAGACGGGTTTGCATGCAGTCACGACGGTATTCGGGATGCGTGCATCAGTTTGCATTTTCCTTTCCCCAACCCTAATGCCTCGTCGTCGCGACGACGCCTCGAGAAGACTCGCGCAGTCTCGCTCTTTCACGCTCGTCCGACCGGAAAACTTGTACGTCGAGGACCGATAAGAATTCCAAAGTTGATAGCTCCGACGTATATTAATATTTTTTCTTTTAGTAAAACAGCACGTGATGCTTGCACGTGACTTGCTTATATCAGAAAAGAAAAATAGCTTTTGATTTTAACCTCTTTTTTTCTCGTAAAACTTTAGTTACAATTATATACAGGGTGTCCTGCATTTATTCTATAAGGTGGCTTATGTAAATATGATGAGTTTATTTATGATGATGTAAGAAATATTTTTAATGCAACGTAAATGAAGGTCATATTTTTCTTCTTGTAAATGTATAGATGGCTACATTTATACGTGAATCAATCTGTATATCTTAGATTTTTGGTATATATTTTAATTACGTTTGTTTCATTATTTGCATCAATTGGCAAAATAATATAAGAGGACCCGAATTAGACAGACAATAGAAAAATTGCTAAACAGGAAAATCAAACTTTCAGAAAAAGTGGTAAAAAAAGTAGGTAATAGATATTTAAATTTAGTATCAAACTTATAAATTATTTTGAAATTACCCATCAAACTCCTAGATCTCTTCTTATAAACATTTTTTATAAAACAAGACTCCTGTTATACAACAAATACCTACCTACAAAAAGTTTAACTGTTGAAAATTAAATTACGTGTCTACATAACATATAATACTAAAAAATGATACAATAATCTTAAAAAAATTGTGCAAATCATCTCCCACACTCACAACCACACAGACATATTATTAATCTCTTTTACGTGTTATACGGTATGACGAAGAAAACAGAAATCGACCGAGAACTCGGTTTATATTCGTTCGCGCGAGGCTACGAACGCCGCGAAATTGCAAATCCACTCGATTGATCTCGGATGAATATTTAAGCCAACCCTTCTCTCCAGCAACAGAAGCAGCAACGGTAGTAGCACCGTCACCAACGCCAATATCTACTCTTCTTCGTCGTGGTTGCATGTACGAGCGCACGCGGCCAAAGTGCGCCGCGCCCGCCTCCTCTATCCATCGGTGTTCGCCGGAAAAAGCGACTTCTTTTTTTTACGTTTTATTTCTTCTTCTTTTTCGAGCACCGTCGTCGTTTACCTGCCGGTGATTTTTCGATCGTTACTCGACCGCACGCTCGACTGTTTTTCCCTTCTTCGGAAGATAGCAAAACGAAATAAAAAAAAAATTCGTCACCACTGCTGAAACGATTTGATATCGAACGATCATAACGAATAAAAAATATGTTTTTTTCATCTTCTGATCGATCGTTCATAAACACGTAGGTAGGTAGTTTGAAAATTATGGAAAGAAAATATGGATGAAAAATATAGCTTTATATGTGCCTATACGCGACGTGGGGGAGAATATCGACGATAAAAATGGCGGAAGGATGCGGCCATCTTGTAAAGTCGTTTTCTCGGGCATGAAGCTACATTGATATACATATATACAAGCATAGATACCGAAATAAAAAAATTGTTAGGATCGTGTCGCGTACCGTGAAAACGGCTCGTCAGAGTTCGCTCCTCGTTCCGTTTATACAAATACGAGAGACGTACCCTGAAAGCGATGGGGCCACTTGAGAAATTCGAGACTCGCAATTCCGAAGCAAAACGGAAAAGCCCGCATAACTTTGGTCGCGCGATTCCAAGCACAATTCGGTTCGTGGTATCAATTTCAATCGGATATCGCGCGGAGTTTGCCAAATACGGTAGACGTAAGTGATTTAATTGGAACTTGGCGAATTTGGCAAGGAAAGATCATCGAGCGAACGGCTGTTACGTCTCTTCGTTCCTCCAACTATGAATATTAATCTCGGAACGAACTCGACCCGTCATTCTCCGACGGTGCTTCTTCGACGACGAATTTACCCAAAGAAAATTTCCCAACTCTCGACTGCTACCATTACCAGCAAAAAAAAACAAATATAATAACAAATACTCGCACCTTCGTTATATCCTCTAAAAGAAAGAGAGAGAGAGGGTGAAGAGAAGTACGAAGAAGCGAGAAAAATCTATTATTCGAGCGTAACGCGTAACCATAAAATCTCTCCGGCAGTAGGCACGTTTAACAATGGCTTTATACGCGCTCGAGACCGAACGAACACCGAATCAGCGAGAAGAGCTCGTACGTACGCGCGTACGCACTCGAGTTCCCCTCGTCGCGTCGGCTGTCAAAAAAAAAAGAAAAAAAAACAGTCGTGAAGAGACGACGAAGTATCCGTATTCTATCTATTCGAAAATATCTCCGAAGTTACATCGTCGTCGTTCCTCCAACTTCGCGATTGATAACGCGAGGAATGAGAGAAAAGAAAACGGTGAAGGTAGAGAGAAAGAGAGAGAAGAAGAAAAAGACGGTATAAGAGAGAAAGGTAGAGAGAGAGGGGTCGTGAAAAGAAGGGAAGGTTGGAACGAACGAAGGGGCGAAGAGAGAAGGAGAGACGTGACGCGTGGCATCACGTGGTGTATTGATCGTCTCGCAGCATCCGCGAGAGCCATTCCGGCTGCCAACCTTCCTACCTACCCCAAGCACTACCCCTTTTCCACCCCGTCTAGCCAGTTGCACCCTCCACTCGCCTTCTCTCCCCACCACCACTACTATTACCAGCACTAATACCGTCGGTACTACCAGTATCACCAACTGTACCACCACCTACCACTACTACTACGAGTACCAGCAGCAAACAGCATCCTCCAGACTGGCTCCATTCTCCTCCGGCTTCCTCCTACTTCTCCTCCAACCCCACACTACTCCGTGACTACCCCTCGCGGCAACGTTCCTGCAACAAACCACCCCCCCCCTTCGAGGCTTCGACCCTCCGGGCGAAACCCCGTCAGACATCCATCCTCGTGTATCCACCGAGTTAATTATTAAATGCATCGTCGTGCCTGCCTGCCAGCCTCTGCGGACTACCCCTTTTCCTATTCTCCTTCCTAGCCAGTGTCTACGTATTTGTTTCTTAGGTTGCTAGTCTCTTTTCTAAATTTGTCATATTCTTTTTTTACTATTTTTCTCTTGAAGTTTCTTTCTGGTTTGTCTTGTTTAGGTTAATACCTTGTTGACCGATCAGGAGTTGACTAGTGTTTACACTAAATTTAGTGTTTACGTTAAATTTACACTAAATTTGTCATATTCTTTTTTTTACTATTTTTCTCTCGAAGTGTCTTCTGGTTTGTCTTGTTTAGGTTAATACCTTGTTGACCGATCAGGAGTTAACTAGTTTTTACACTTGCATTAGATTTCGTAAAAATCTTTCTATTTTTAACACGTATCTTGTCTCACTTTTATACTTAATGATGAGAAAATAGGTAGCTTCCGTTTAAAATTGCCAGTCAACGATGTATTAACGCTGATTTAGTAATCATGATATACTTGTACCACAGGATACAATAATTTGTTGCACTTTCCGTTTCAAGACAAACTCGGAAATAGATAGATGTTTCTCTCCAGCAAACTGCTAACCTGTTGAACCTAGTACGCGAACCATTTTCTTTATGCAAATGCAATACTTACGGGGCAAGTATACTATCTCCTCGCGAGACTCGTAAAAAAGGGGGAGAATGTTCGTTCGAATAAGGGAAACTTCGGACCTTTCGCCAGGTTCTTTCGCTGTCGGACGTTGTTCTACCTTGCATGAAAACGTGATTTGGTGAGAAAAATCTAGAAAAAGGAGAGATACTGTTAATTCGAGGCATTTTTTTGCTCGAACTAATTTACAAGCCGACCGGAAGGTAACCTTTCGTTGAGAATCGTCGATAGGAAGCAATCAAAGCGTCGAGGCGTGGCCGATTACGAATTTTCACACGAACTCTCTCTCTTGCTCTAGTATATTGACATGCATACGTACATATACATACATGTTGGTACATACACGTCCTCATTCACCGGCTACGCTGAGCGAATTAATCTCACGGAAGTGTTTCGGTCGTATCGATCATGTCGCGTAACCACCAGGCTTTCGTGTTTTCTACGTCGCGATACGGCCTCCGGATTTAACCCTCGACTCCCCATACTTTTTAACGCAAAGTATTACGTAAAGCCAAGTTGTCCTTCCATGAAAATCGATATTAACGCGAAATTAATATCGATACGCGTCCAGCACTCGATTGTCTTTAAGTGATACAGTATGATCATAAAAAAATTCAAGATAACGTTTGAGATAGGGAAACCTCCCAGTAACTGGCCACTTAAGCACTCTGGCCAGTTCACGTTAGTGTTTCGTTAAAATGGGTCACAATATTAATGTTTTTGTAACACCTATGTATAAAATAAATCCTCTTTTATAGATTTGAATTATTATTAAGTAAAACAAAACAATATTGGGTATATAAATTTTAATTGTTTGAAAAATAACAGTACTCTAGCAGTAACTGGCCACACAATTTAATTACTTACAGTCATTAAACTAGTAATTGGCCACGTTATACAAGTAACATTGGGACACTAAGAAATCAAAGTAAATCACAAAAATTCATAGAAACTTAATCCAAATGGCAGAAGTACCTAGTACCTTCGATGTGAGCTTTTCTTGAGCAGAGTGATGTACCTACTTACGAATGAAATTTTAACTACTGGTCAATGAATATTGGATAAATAAGCAGATTGGGTAGATTTAACCACTCTACCAAGAGTGTAACGATAAAGAAGAGGTTAGAAAATATCCACAGGTTGTTTTTTCTCATACACTTTGCTTCACAATTCTCTCTATTTTTGTAGAAACATATTTCGAAAGATTTGAAAAAAGATTGGATCATTTTTGTTGTAGCTCCTTTTGCGAACGTTTCGAAGCTACAACGTTTCTCTGGCTTCTCCTACCAATTCACTCTTTCTCTCTCTTTTTCGAACACACACGTTGGTATATAGGTATCTATGTACGTAACAGCTACTACCTAGAAAACGATAGAATACATAGACGAACGATCTTTCCGCGTAAACGCGATACGATGGCGTCAAAGGCACAAGTTCGTGGCATAAGGTAGTACGAATATACGAATCGACTGCGTTGACGTTCTCGTCTTCGAAGGCTTTGCACGCGACACGGTCAAAGCTGACGCACGGAAACGTCGAATCTCGAAAAACCTGGAAAACTCTCTTCTTCTCTCGTTTCCTTTGCGATATCTGAATTTCGATTGCTACCCATTTTCGAGTTTCACTTGCCAAATCCAATCTACTTTTTTTTTTTCTTTCCTTTTGCCAATTTACCTGGGTACCGACTAATTACCCACGCCGCATGAAAGATAAATAAACTGGTTCGTCGAACGATCGAGCTCTGGAGTATAAGTAAATGTTTTATCGAGGCAGGTGTGCATGGAGAAAATTAGGTCGAGTCCTTTAAATCGGTCACGCGCTGCGTCACGGGAAGATCGAAATATGTGTGTGGCACACGATTGACCATTGCGAGTTAAAATCGATATAGTCAGCGTAGAAATCCTTGTTTAAATAGAAATCGTGTTTCTGATTGACGGAAAGGTCAGTCTGTAAATAAACTTTCAGAATATCGATCCAAGTATTCCTCTTATTTTTGTTAAACAAGTACCTATCAACTTGGTAATCACGAACCCCTTAACCAACCGACGTTAAACGCATACTTATTTTCATCACATTTATCTATTTGACAAATACTTAAAAAAACATGAATAATATTGAACAAATAAAATTAACTTTGTTATTAAAAAAAATCAAAGAATGTATAATCGGTCATTTTTACCAGTCGTGATAGTAATATTACATATGATAAAAATATAATCATTTTTCCTCTATCAATCATGTATTATAACAGCTGATGAACTCACTTAAACTTTTCATAATATGGTTAATTTCCGTATTACATCCCCCCCATACCGTCTTGTATCGACATCGTGTTCCCAAAATGTAACATCAGCAAAAGCAGTATAATGGATCCATTCATGCTATATAAAAGTTTGCCAAGTGTATTAAACTGTATTATAAAAGTGTCGTGTTATAAAAGAACAAATTTCCTTTTCACCCATTTTCCTAAAATTCGATACATAATCTTTAAAACGTTAACCCACCTTACGACTTTGAAAACCTGACCTAATCATAGCAAAACAAAAATATCAACCTTCCAAAGCACACCACAAGAAAAATAAAGTATGAGATAAGAAAAGAGTCCCTGACCTCGCGAACACGGAAAATACCCGTGGTACAGCATCACGGTACCTACTCGGAAAAAATGCGCGAGAAATCTCGCTGGGCTCGATCGGATCTCATCGATATTAGACGAGAGGTAGAAGATCGTGACGGTTCGAGGACTCTCTCTTTCTCACACACACACACATGGTACTATGTATGCAAGTAAAAGAAGAAAGAGAGGCGTGATCGTTGAAGAGACAGACTAGGTAGCAAAGGGAGGTGAAGAGGGTGGGGTTGTAGGTGGAAGAAGGAGAAGAAGAAGTGCTACTCACCCCCTCAGACCGAAAGCCCTCTTTGCCAGCTCCAGCTTGAAGACACTCGGTCAACAAGCGGCAGGAACACCCGAGTCTTGGCCCGTCTTCCAGGCGACGCCTACGACCAGAGAGAGAGGGAGAAGAATGAAAGAGATAGAGTTACACCGGCTTGTTTCCACTGGCTGTTCCTCGTTGTACTCGAGACACTGCCACCAACGTACCTTCTCTTCTCCTTTCTCTTCTTTCACCTCCTTCACCTCTTCTTTGAAACGAACGCGCGCACGGGAACACCTTTTCGAGTGTTAAGAAGAAAGCGGCACAAAATTTTGTCCTATTTACTAGGCGAAAGAACGAGTCGAAAGACTTGGATGCTACCGGAGAAGGAACGAATGGACGATACGCGAGAACGGAGAGTACCTACGCGAGTCTCCTTCGTATTCTTCGCGCGAAGAGGAGGAAGCGAAGAAAGAGGAGAAGGAGAAACACGAGGGACGAAGTGGAGAAGATGGAGATGATACGGTAAGAGAGAGAGAAAGAAGAAGATGCCAGTGGCCGATCGCTAAGTTTAGATGCCGTAGAGGGTTCGAAAAACGAGAGAGAGTCTGAGTGTGTGCGAGGAAGAGAGAGAGATCCGATCGGTTTGGCTCTAGGCAATGAGGAAAGACAACGAGCACCGCGAGTGATTTTGGCCGAGATCGTCGGCCAATCGCGAAACGACTTTCGACAGATCGAGATCGCCATCTCACGGCGTGTGCCGGCCCATTCCTCTCTTGAAACAAAGAGGGAGAGCGAGGGGACGTTAATAGACCCATCTCAGAAGTGCGTCGAACTTGGACGAAATCTCTTTTTATCTCTATACATGTATATTCTAGGTATTTTATTCGTTGCACATTGATTTTGTTTGGAAAGATTATAAAGATGAAGAAATTAAATCGATCTTTTTCTTTTTTTTTTGTTTTCCTGTATTGCTTCGTGGGTGACGGAGAAATAATACTTTCCGTGGTATTTAACACGTTGGCTGCCATGGGGGTGACCGGTAATCGAATTGTCCTGATGCAATTGAAATGTTTATTCATTTGATCATAATAAGTGTGAGGTCAGTAAGAGGACAATCCTTTGGTCTAGAGAGGACTAGTCTGTCCTTAAAATTCTTTTTTTCTGAAACAGCTTTGAGAACAGAATTGTCTAGTCACCGTAAATATAGAAGATGTGATAATAAATTCTACCATATGTTTAATGAAAACGAAATTATTACCTAATCAAATTATATTGACCCGTTTGTTTACTCTTGTTTTAAACATTGAAAAGATTAATCACAAAATTAAGTCCAATCTTTTCTTTCACCTCAACTCTCTATCAATTCCTTCATACGTAACCCTATCAAGTCCGGAATTTTCGCATTACACGCACGTTCATTGCGGTCGCTTATTATAGTTGGTATCCACGCTCTCGGTATTCGTATAACGTGCTCACGCGATTAGGTTAAAACACAACGCGATACAGTACCGTATCTTCGCGGATGAATATCTCTAATCGCGCGCGACGAACCGAATTTCCCATCGGGGGAACTTAGTTTGCCATTCGTATCACAAATTTAAAGCAAAAAATGTATTCATTTACGGAGAAGCACCAAATTTACAGTCATCAAATATAAGAGAATTAGGAATGAAAACCGTGAAAATATACGAAAAAATTCAATATCGCGATAGATATAACGAACATGAAAATTTAAAGCTACGATTCTTTATTTCCTGGTCGAACCAACAAAAAATCCTAATCCTCTCTTTTTTCCCCTCCCTTGTACTCTCTCTCTTGAGCAGCCTTCGCACTAGCCAGCCACTATGCGTGAATTTCATAACTTAATTGGAAAATTCTGATCCCGACTCTCGGACAATGCCATATCCGTGAGGACTTAACAAGCACGGATGGTTCCCACGAGATATCCTAGTAATGAAGAGCTAGAGGCCAACGTGGCTGGTGTTCACGGGGGGTGGCTATAGCGACAGAGAGAGAGAGAGAATGAAAAAGAGAACGACGAGAGGTACGGTGGCACGAAGAGTGCCGCAAAAGACAGCGACGGAAGTGGGAAAAAGAGAAGTAGATCGGATTAAAGGAAGATAACTGCATCGTAATCTCCAATCTGAACTTCCCTTGGGAAATACTCTTGCTATTCGTTTCCACTAATACTTAAGTATATAGGTAGGTATATAGAAAAGGTGAGTCAATAAGAACGATTATCTACAATAATTATCTATTGATTATATCAAGAAACATTTGGATTGAATATCAAAAATCAAATTATTGAGTCCTTCCAATCAATAAAAGTAACGAATTATTTCGTTTTGGCCTCTTTCAATTGAAGTGGTACAAACAATATTTTACGCTGATTGCAAACTGCGAAAAAACTGACCTTAAAGAAATAACATCCTTGCGACGTATCGATCTCTTGGTATCATTTCAATTGCGTAGACAATATTTTTTAAAGTATCACAATTGAAAGAGATTTTTACCATCCTGTATATGTGATTAATACAAATGTGCAGATATAGATTCAAAGAATATTCATCTGGTATACTCTCATCGTTCATTTTACCAAATGACAATGATCGAAGGACGTCGAAATGGCCGTAATACTGAACTCGAGAAGTCTCCACAGGAGAGACAAAAACCAGAAGAAAGAGAAAACAGTGAGAGAGAAGAAAGAAACGCCTGCGTTTAAAAAAAGGAGAAATTGAAAAAAAGAGAAAAGTCTCGACTCGCGCCCGGTCGATGTTCCTGTTCCACTTTGCGAACCCGTAGAATAAACGGGAGCGTTAGCGGAGTCGAGTCGCGAAATGAAAAGATTCTTGCTGGTTTCCCTTCCCTCCTCTCTTTTCCTGTTATAACGATTTAACGCTCGATCCAATGACGCATTACACCGCTTGGTTTCACGTTTTTCCACCCTCTTCAACCGTCCACCCCGTTCCACTTTTTTTCTTCTATTAATCGTTGGGAATACTATTGAGACCGATACGATTATCTGACGTGATCTCTGCAAACACGGAAATGTCTTTGCGACTGATCATAGCAATCGTAAAATAATATAGAAATTATGAAATAATTATCCACGTGCATGTTCCACTTAAATTATTTGTAAATAAAGAAACAATAAGAAATGTGTAAAAATGAATTATTATGTGCCTCGTCGATATGCTTAGTTTGAACCATCTTTTTATATTAGACGCTCTAATCTAAAGTGGATCAACTCCATAATTAATACTTTTGAAATAATTTGAGTTAAAGTTCATTTGCCTTGGTTAATTTCCAAATTAAATTGGTCTAACGGACTTTTGTTTATTTATTATTGTAGCATAAAGATTAACTTAAATATAGGTTATGATTTGAAAACTCAAAAAGAAGCATTATGTCCAAAGTGCACTCAGGAATCAAAATATTCTGAACTTGATCCACTTTAGCTCTGAACACCTCGTAACAAATAGTTCACAAATAATTTAGATCGTACACTTAGGTGAACCACTTTGTACAATATTAAGGAAAAAATCGAAAGAAAAATCTTCTATATCTTTTTTCTACATTTCGCAGACGTAGGTACATACATAACTTTGATAGAAATCAATTTTCGTGAAAACGCGAAGAACGTGTTCAGCCAAAACGGGAATATTCGAGTCACGGTGTATTCATTCTTTCGCGATACGTTCTACGTAGGTACGCGTTAGCGACCTACATACCGTCGAACTCTTTGTATCCTTCCTATATGCATGTTTATATATAATATATATATACATGTACCACATGTACCACTGTTTTGCGTCTGGTTTATAACTCGAAGTTTACCCATTTGCACGGAAAACCTACCATCTCCCCCGTACGAGTACGAAACAATGTCGAACTACCGTCGATGCTTACGCACTCGTATGAGAATAATAATAATAATAATAATAATAATAGTAGTCACAATCATCATCATCATCGTCGTCATCATCATCATCATCATAATAATAAAGCGAGACTCGGCAAAATCCCAGGAGGCCTCGCTTACTCGCTCCCATTCGAATAGCCCGCGAAACAAATTCGTCTGTCGGATTGATAAACGTCGCGGCTTCGTTAAATTTTATGAAGAACGAAGACGATGGTAGAGAAAATCATGTGATCAAAATTGATATGTCTGATGTAAATAGTAAATATGACCTATCTATATATTTTTTGCTTTGCTTTTTAATGTTAAACCTATTTAGTTATTAAAAATATTGAAATATATTCTACGTGTTAGTAAATAGCTCTATGTGTAATATTATTTACAAATTTACAGTTATAAACATCGCGTCACGCGTTACTAATGCACATTTGTATGAATTGTATTAATTCAGATAATATGAAAATATAGTATCGTTATAAATAAGTAAAAGGAAAAATTGGTAAATAAAATATATGAATATATACTTGGATACATATAAATATGTATGAAGATATAGTAAAATCAGTATCTATGCCAAATCTACAGTAATTTAGATAAATGCTGGATGATAAATGATTGTTTTAATAAATAAATGTTAGTAAAATATCCAAATTGGATCATTGACAAAATTCTTAGGATTTTGCTAAAGAATAAATAATTGAACGAAACGTATTTTATATCTTTTAATCGCTGGACATTTAATTAAAAAGTCTACGTATAACAATAGAGTTAAATAAAAAAGTAAACGAAAGCACTCCCTGTATTTTCCATAGAATCACAGATACGAGCGTGACGCGAGAGCTTCCGCGAGTGCAAAACATAGGCGCGAAATACGAACGTAGTAAACTCTGGTATAACGTCCGGTATATCGGATTGGTGCTTACGGAAAGCCACACGTGTCGAAAGCCTCGCTTGAAACACGCTGAACCGAGTGTACTCGGTAGAATTCGACAATGGGACCGACGGACACACCGTCGAAAGGGGAAGTCAAAATATCGAGAGAACTTTCTAATCCTATTGTGAGTGATACGTGGTCACAACGATGTGGCGAACAAATAAAAGGTATGGATACATTTGTAGTTGATGTCGGAGGAAAAAATTGAAAGAGAGAAATAAGCTTTAGAATGCTAACCTCGCGTTCGTCAATAGGAATATTTCGATACTGCACGTGTCAATGAATTTTTCACTATGATACTCTCCAGCAGCCATTCCTGTCAATGGTTAAGGAAATAAAATAAAAAAAAATAACGAAATAACAAAAAAATCAGTACCTTTTTCACGATAAATTCTGCATTTCGTCTCTCTACTGTGTTGCTACGTAAATAAATTTAGATAATCCAAAACGAACTTATTTATACCTATAAAAACTCAGTAGCATAACTATGTACGCATTTCTGATAATAGTGATGATTTTTTGAATCCACCATAATTTTCAATGTCTCATTTGTCTGAAGAAAAAAGAGAATCCTCTTCCGAATCATTTCGTCGCACGGCAAAAGGTTAATTTCACCGTGAGGATCTTTCCATAGCGAGAAGAAGAACCCGTAGAGTAGTTTCTTGACATCTGTGACTACGAGACGACTGTGAGACGACCCTCTTTCACGGAATTTACCTACGGCTCGAGTTTATAGAGCGCGTAAATCGTCCTCACCACTCCTTCCACTTTTACCTTCTCTCCCACAAGCCGACACGAAATCGCGCCTCGTACGTTAGCCCCGGTTGGGAGTCTTGACGAGAAGGCACACACCGTATTACCCCCCCCCCCTCCACCCCAACTCCGGAGGGATGCCGCGACTGAATTAACTTTATACGACGTTATCGTTTCGGTTAATCAAGCGTAACAAAACGAAAAGTCGATTACCTGTAAAAATTATTGAATAGAAACAAAAGTGTTTAAACGGTCCAATGCTAATCCTTTGAAATGGTTTTCATAATTTGTTCTTGCTAACTCTGATTTTATTTTATTTGTAGGTATTTGACATTTCACTTCAGAGTTGATAGAGTTCCAAGGAAAATGCTATCGTCGTATCAGAGGTACCACCAAAGTGCATAGATTTAATATAAGAACGACTTTTTGAATAATCCAATTAGGATAAGTGAAATTTCGCACCTTTACGAGCTGCGTTCTATGTAAAATATATACCAGGGGTTCTTAGCATAACGGCAAAACTGTGAAAACTGTGTCTAGATCTTTCGACAAAATAATAACTAACTTAGAAATACCCTTTGCTACGCTATAACTATAGCTATATCTATACAATAACTGCACCAATTATATCCACATTTCTAGAGGCTAGTACGTAAAGAATAAAAAGTTGAGAACCACTGTACTATATATACAAGGTGAACGATACGAAGGTAATCACCTCTGGTTATTTTAAAACACTAAATATTCGTTATTAAAAATTGACTGATAAGAAAAAAATACTATAAATAGGTTATGTCTAAAACAAGATTTAAAAAATTTGGCACAACGACAAAGAATTGTCAAGGGAGTGATCCTCGACCAGGTACAGAGTACACCCCGTATATGGCTATACTTACCAACGAATTCGATTAGCTAATTGAGCCGGACTTAATTAATTATCCGTAGGTTCATTTAAAAAACGGAAGTATATGACCAAGTGGATCACTTACGTAACGTCGTAATAACGTGAACGCTTTGTGAATCTTAAAATCTTGTCATCGTTCTTGCCGAAGCTCGTTATATCGTTGATTAACGCGTATTATATTGTAGACTACGAGGGGTGTTTTTTAAAATACGAACGCGCCATCGACAAATAATCGTCGGACGATACGGCGTAGTTACCGGCTCGATTGTCGCACGGTCGTGCGGATAATCGATTAAGCCGAGGGATGCACTTACCTGCTCGTTCTCACACCCCGTGGAGCACAAATTCCAGAGAAACTCAAAGAGGAGTGAGAAGCAGAGAGAGAGGGACGGAGGTAATGAACGAGAGAGAAAGAGACCCAGGAGCTTCCTAAGACGAGGCTTCGCAGCTCAATTTGCACGGATCCACGACCGTAAGCTCTTCCACCAATGATAGCGGATCCTCCTTGCGATGATGGCGGACGAAGCTACCGATATGCCAAACTTTTACATCCATTCGACTTGTCTTTTGCTTTTTATAAAAACATACCAACGAGTTTAAAATACTATGAATAGATTACATGGAAAATTCCTGGTCGTTAAATTAATATGAAATAGTTACTAATAAAGTTTGTATTGTCATATTGCATTATTCTTTTAAAAAATTTAGTTTTGGAGACTGAATAATTTAATTTGGTTTGTTTTTTTTTTGCAATGGAAACGGTTTGATATGACTTGTTTTCTAAAATTAACTTTAATCGATTATTGATCTCAAGTATTTTTCTGTTACCACACTCCACAGGCTAAATACGTAATAACTTATACGAGTATGTTGTAAAATGTTACATAATTCTTTACTTAAATAATGTTAGTCATGTCCTAGACTACAAGATTGATATACAATGTTAAGTAGATTAGACTTTATAGTTGATCCTGTAACAATTCTTGGCAAATTAACAAAATCTAAAAGTGTGCCAACCGGCTCCGGTCTCCCCTTATTGCGTTTAACGTGACATTTAACGCAACGAGCTATGACGTTATTACCAGTGACTCGCGATCAGAAAAAGAAAACAAATCGGTATAAAAGGTTTAGGAAGCCAACTAGTTGTTATCGGTCGATCTACGAATGGATAACTTATAAATGCCAAGAGAGATCGGACGTAGTTGGTACGACGATGTTGTTCCAGGAATTATATCGTTTGATGAATGTAAATGTTCACGATTTGCGTTCGAGCGAGAAGATTTCAAGGAAGGATCATCCCACTTGTTCCTCTTCGATAAAATATTATGGTAATGATCGATGCTTTGCTTCTGATATTATATCAGGTAAACGGCAGCAAGAGTGTTATTTCAGGAATAAGGAGATTATCAACTGTTATCCTTCAACCTGAAAGCATCTCGCATGGCAATCACAACTTCTTGAAAATTTCAACGTCGAGATAAAAGGTGATTTCACTCGATACCCTTTAGCTCTACTAATAAATAATTTGTACTGCATTCTAATACTTAATTCTTCCACAAAAATTATTATTACTATTATTGTTGACTTAGTGTAATAAAAAATAATAAATTAGCACGAAACATTGCTTTAACTCGATACTGGTAGATACTTCGAACACTTCTACACTTATTTTTGGCAAGCTCGATTCATGTTCACTGAACCCCAATTATTGAGAATAAACCATAAAAGGTGAAAAAAATTATCTGGAAAATTGTGCCCTGTAAATGGTTAAAAAAAGGTAATTAGGTCATGTAATAAACGACAAGAAAAGGGTGTCACTGTGAAGGGTGAAAGACGAATTTGCATGATTAACACCACCGTAACATAAATTCTGTTTTGTTGTACATAAAAGTGTAAGATCATGCGTCCCCAAAAAAAACATAGACGATCTCGATGCGAGTTAACTCATACCTTGTCCTTTTTTCTCTAATTTTACATTAAAAGCACCAAACTACACGGACTACGTAACGACAAAGTGAGAAAGAGAGAATATTAATCGCAAAGCGAATTTTTAATTGCAATATGACTATCCCTATCTCCCTCTCGACCTCCCTTTTTCTCTCATTAACGTAGAGCGTAATATGCCAGCGCGAAGTTACATCATGAATTTAATTTTCCTCACCCCGTGAACGACGATGACGGGACGTAATCAAAGTACCTACGCTCGTACTTTTGCAAGAATCGGAGAAAAACGTTTCTCCCTCTCTTGCAACGTGATGGCGAACGATCACGAGGACTCATCGAAATCGACATTAATTATTAATTGACAGGTTTCTTCGAACCCCCGTGATTTCGATGTATCTAGATAATTCGGAAAGCAGGATCCAAGCCAAAGTCGAAACTCGCGGTCATGCACCGTCGAAAGCATCTACTGCCCGAAACTTCCCTGTTAACGCGATTTTCAGGTAAATTTCATTCGTCAGGACCACCATTAGGACGACACGCCATAGCTCTTAGCGAGAGTACCATGGATTTAGTGCAAACACACGGTACTCTCTCTTTGGTAAACCATCTCGCTAACTATCGAGACACGGTCGTGATAGTGGTCTAGTTCAAGAGACTAAAAAAACTTTTGTGTTCCTTTTTATCTAAACATTCAACAATATTCCTAACACCAGACCAAAAACATCCCTCAGTTATTATACGCAACGTACTAGAACCACTAGCTTATCGTCACGACGATACAATTTTGTGGAGTGTTCCGGAAATTATATGGGTGCCGACGTTGTTCCGTTTGCTTTACCCTTCGCTGCGGAAAAGGTGTTTACGTGCATGAGAGTGACTGTCGTGCCAGCATACGCGAAAGGCGCGACGATTGAATTATAATTGCACTAGGAGTATAGAACGCGCGCGCACGAGTCGTGAAACTTTACGAGAACGACGCCAACGATAATTCCGGGCGCCGTTTTATGCTGAGATTTGTATGCGAACGCGATACGGAGTCAGCAAGGAAAATGTTTCCGTCTCCTTTAAGATGAAGTACATGATGTGACGAGTATAGGTATGAATTTGTGGAACAACAATCATAGAATACGTTTGGAACAAGTTATTGGAAGTTTTGAATTTATTAATCCCCATTCAAGAAATTTTCTTCGATCAATCAGCAACTTCGATATCCCTTATTGTAGGTGATATAATTAGTAGATTCATGAAATAGGATAGTGGAAAGCGTTAATCAACCTTCTAAACTATATTTAATTTCTATTCTTGCTTGTTACTCGATTCAAAACAAGGTCATAACTCGACGTTTCTCAAAATTTCAAAACCTGAACTCGTGAGACTATGTTAAAGCAGAGGTTCTTAGCATAGGATCGCCCTGGGCGTACCGTCGTGAGTGCTCAAGACACTCTATATCTAGTAAATCGTTGTATTGAAAAGATCTTGTTAAAACAACAGTTTTATCAACTCGTGCAAGGTTTACTCCATTTATATATTCTATATTTTCAAGTGTGTAACATAAAATATCGAGAATTACTGCATTAAAGAATACAAAAGGACGAGACATCGTGGACGGTCAACAGTTGGTACCGTTCGGACTTAGCATCTCTAAATCCAAACACGGTCCAACGACGTAGATAGTTGGCCAGAGGTATATTTGCGTCGCCCTCGGCAAGAATTTGCACAATTACATCGCGTTCGTCCTGTCCCGTCGATCATGAATACGGATGTCTCGTTTACCGCGTAGTCCGTCGTGTCAACAGTCTACGTCCGTATCTTGATAATGAAATAACCGCACTGGGGACATCCTAACTTTATCCGTAGTGTATAGTATACCGGAAGGTTCTAAACATCTAGGAAATACTGGTCGCTCTTGTGGATCACAGAAACTGGAATATCCTGAAACGAACTTACTTTCACTTACGTGAAAATGCTATTTATTGGTCATTTTTGGTAAATATCTAGAATAAAGCTCCAACCCCACCGATAACCACATATATATTACAGGGGTTCACCGAACATGATAACATGTTTCATAAATTGGTCATTGCGGCATAAAAAATTGGAAAAGTCATGAATGTTTCGTCTAGGTTGCGACTTGTAGACGAATATCTATTATGACGATGATGCTGCTAACAAATGTAAATAATCATCCTGGGGATAGTGAACAAAATCCTAGCAGAACACGTTAGAACCCGTGAAATAAACAAATATGACAGAGGATACTTTATACATTCCTATAAAAAGACGCAACCCAGATTCGTATATTAAGTTTGGAGATCAATGTACCATCCCAAATCTACCCAATCTACCGTATATGAAGCATTCCGAGCCAAAGTGGATCAGGTCCAGAATATTTTGATTTCTAAGTGCACTTTGGACCCAATTCTTCATTTTTAGTTTTCAAATCATAACCTATATTTAAATTAATCTTTATGTTTTTTGTATTTTACAAATAAACTTTAACTCAAATTATTTCAAGTTTTATGGACTTGAAATGTAATAATCAAGGTCATTGGAGGTGAGAGGAATCCTTATTCTATATATTTACCCAATTTATTTTTATAGAACGTTCCTTTAAAATTGAAATCTTGAAAAGAATCGTTACAAATCATTTAGGATTATTCGAGGTCACTCGAGGGTGAACACGATTGATGAGAGTAATCGCGATGAACGTTCCTTTGTGGCCAGAAAGTTGATGGAATTTGACGTCGATAAAAAGAACGTAATAGCCGGTTGTTCCTGGTGGAGAGCGAGGAGGTGCCCTTCGAGAGGGCAGCGGCTCGTAGTCGATGGGAAATATCGCGAGGAGGAGTACGGAACATCTTAAAAGTCTCCGAGCGAGGATCCTTTTAGAGAATTACGAAGTTATCGGAAAAGTTTCTTCGAAGGGGGACACGCCTCGCGGCATTATATTTAATAACGTCCAATAAGCGTTCCTTCTCTGGCCGTTCTCCCGTCTCTTCGGTCTTATCCACCCCTTTACCTTCTCTTCCACCATCGAAATCAACTTCGTTTCTCGCGTCGTCCACTTCGTGGACGAATTTCCGGCTGCTTACGAATGGAATCTATGTTATATTTGAAAACTTGTAATAATGTTAAGAACATAAACTAATATACACCTCGAAAAATAATTGTGTTAATCGTCACGCTACAAAGTTGTGCCGATTTCTTCACGGAAAACCAAAAAATATTGGAGTGGATAGAATGTCCAAATTTCCAGAACGAAAAAGTCATTCATACGTTTTGTCTTGAAAACAAAGCTACACCTAAATATCTGTAATTAAAGGACATCTGGGAATTTAATTTTTGTTTTTCTTAATTACATTGCTTGTTTATTTTTTAGATTTGGAACCAATCTCCACTTTTCCTATGAAGACAGTTGTAGTTTACGATTTCAAAATCGACACAACAAAAAACAGCAGTGCTCGTGAACCAAATTGATTACATAAAAGGACGAACTCTAATCGTGACGAAGAAAAAAGAAAGCAAGTAGAATTTTAAAAAGGGATTAAAGAATGGCTCGCGGTCAAGCGTATTAAGCACGAAACGTGGAACGCGCGCGTCTCGGTGCGTTTCGAAAAATTTCAGGAGCGACGTAGCCTGGTGGATCGGAATGGAGCAACGGGACGGTACGCCAGGATGGGACAGTGGTGCGTGCCAGTATTTATAGTATGGATTGTGTCTGCTTGGCAGTCGGCCATCGGCCGGCCGTTTCTCGAGAGCCGCACGGAAAGCGAGCTATCGTCGTGAGCGAACGATAGCGTTGCTCGGCTGATCCTACTTCGATCGGGGCTAATACCTTGCTTCTTTCGTCTATGAAAATTCTCTCTTATTCGTCGTTCCTTTTACGACAAATGTCACGAGAGGTCACCATCGTGCGATGACCTTGACGTTGCTAATAATGATTATATAAATTAACTGCTTCGATATTTTATATTCTTGATTGAACTTGGACAATATTTAAAAACGATGACCTTGAAATACATTGACATATTATTTACTTCTGCCATAAAAATTAATATTACAAATTGGAAAAAAAAAGGAATGAAGTTTGCTAGGTTGCCCAAACAGAGACTAACGAAGACTAAAACATCCAAAAGAATAAAAAGTATGAATTCATTAAAATAGAACCATATACAACTCGTTTAGATCTGTATCGTGTCATTAGCAACACGACTCCCACTCAAGATTACAAAGCAAAGAAATGAATATTCTATTTTTGCTTGCAATATGACCAGCTCAATGAGCTTCATCTTCGTACGATAGCTATCCAGATATCTTATCTAGGATAAATCTTCATAGACCGATCCTTCCAATGCACGTACAATCCATAAGTCAGGAAATGGTTCTACGGGTTCATAGAGAAAGCACATCGGGTCGATGCTAGTACTAGTGCAGCATTTGTGGATGAATCACGGCCGAGTCCGATCGGTAATCGTTCGCAAGCTCGACCTGGCTTTTATTAGACCGGCTGACACCGAGGATCACTGCCAAACTAGGACCGCGTAGGAACAATGGCTTCCACGTATCGGACCGGCCGATTCGAAAATAACCGTGGGCTACCTATTCCTTTTCTCTTGCACTCTTTCGGTAACGAGTGGAAACACGTTTGAATAGAGAAAGATGCCGAGGTTAAGAAAAAGAGGATTAAGTGGTACAAAATGGAAGCAAAATGGCTGCCACGAGAAGTCCGACATTTTTTGCTTTATTCCAGAGAATATTCTCGCGCGTGTTTCGAATCCATTCTAGAGAACGGTTTACCTTTCCGTCTCTTGCGGGAGATTCCCAGACGATCAAGAGGGAAAGAGAGAGAGAGAGATGAGATAAAGGGTCAACGATCGACTAGCATAGACTCGCATGGAATCTTCGTGGATAGCTTCTCGCTTTGGAATCGGAGACCCTCCGTTTTCCATCCGTCTCGAGAACGACGATACTCGATCGACCGGCAAGACGTTCGACGAATACCTCGACGTATGCGTTTCGAACTAAGAAAGAGAGAAAAGGATAGAACGAGACTGAAAGAAAAAGAAAGACGGACGATTTATAGTCTTACATTGGAAGGAGAACGTACACCGTCGCTCGATCTTGGGAATACTTTTACCTTCGATCCCGTTCCTTCCGGTACACGATACGTTCTTTGACTCCCCTAAGCTTTTCTACGTCTTCTCGTGCCAAACTTTCGACGACTGAAATACAACCTTTTCTCTTCCTAGAGCTATCTCGTCAAATGAAAAAAAAAAACAGATAATTGTACATGTCGTTAAAAAGTTTAAATGAAATTCGAACGAAAATGATGATAGCGTATGATGTACAAAGCAAAACTGATCCAAACACCTCGGAGATCGCCATTTGACCGTGTATTCATCATATAATCACTGTAAATACACTTAGGTGCTAGCTGATACTACTTGTGATGAGATTCTAGAGAGAGAGAAGCACGAAGGGTTATCCAAAGGAAGAGGAGGAATCGTTCCCACTCAAAGCGCCAAGCACTACCAACCGTGCTCCAGATTTCTCTCGTTGACCTTCGGCTGTTCTAGGATGCATCGCTTTATGACGTTCCTCCTATCGACAGCTTCTATCGCTCCACTTTCGAACGGTGGCGTGTTCTCTTTCCTGGTTAACGAAAAAAATGATCAAGAACTGTAAAAAAAAAGTGATCAGCAAGCGTTTCCTACGTTCTTCTCTCTCGTTAAAGGGTGTACAGAGAGAGAGAAGGATAATACGAGTCGTTATTAACACTCGACTCTCATTTCCACTTTTATTCTTTCTCTAATTGACGTATCGCGCTTTCAACGGTTGAAAAAGCAGCTTCTCGCTGTGTGTATTTTAACCTCGTAGGTTAGAAGGAAAAAAAAAGATATACAGAACACGCGGGAAAATATAACCACGAGACGATCTCGTTACGTGCTCTCATTTCACGAAACTACAGCGAAATTTGAAATCCGTACGTTTTTTGAGTCGTTTAACTCAGTAGAGCAGCGAGCTTTAACAAAGTTTCGCCGTCTCGCCTTCTGAAATTGGTTTAGAGAAATAGAGTTTGAATGTGTGGACACTTTTGACAGGCTGTATTTAAAAAATTTTCTTTAGGTATCTTTTTAGAACATAGGTGAACCAGAAGAGAATTGACGGACGTTGGTAACCGGCCATTGTTGCCGCTTCAACTTTTTCCATCGATTACCGTTAACACCCCATAGAATTTCCCTTAAGGCTTAACACCGACTGTTTCAATCGACCTGAAGAGTAAAAAAGTCTATATGTGTGTGTGTGTTTGTGTGTGATAGAAAGAGAGAACAGCATCAGAGACGCCATCACTCTCAGGGTCGACTCCGACGTGCTCCCAGGATTAGCTCCGGCTTTAATGTCCGACGACAAGGGATTTCAAAGGTAATTGAATCAGGAGTACCGGTTCGCCACAAGCTTAAAAGCCACAAGTGTTTGGTCGCTGCCTCGGTGTCCTTCACCTTTCGAACCTCCTTCGACCGTTTTCACGAGTGGTACCGAATGTGTCGCTTAATTAAATAAATCGCTTCTTCAAGAGAGTCCTCGAGCATAGTTCTCTAATACCGAATTATTCAGAGAATGCTCATGAGATTCTAGCGAGACGCCTTTTACAATTAGTCCTGGCTCACTCTAGAGCTTCCGAGTACACGAGACCAACATACTGCTGGTTTTAACGGAACAACTTAGAGTTTTGTTTTGTAAGGATTTCCCTCGAGCACTGATTGGAGATTTTCCTTCACATAGGGGAGACCGGGGCTAGTTGTCCCAATTTTAGGTTTTTTGTTTCTACAGGTTTCTGTAGCTTATATTTCCGAATTTTTTGGTGGCCGTCATAAAGTTCAACTTCCTAGCAATACATGGAAATTTTTCCGCTTGCATTGGGAAGTTTTTAACACGTTTTTTTTCAATTTCAAGCAACCGAATTTTTTAGGACACGCCATGAGGCTAGTTTTCCAAGGTTTCCAAGGAAAAATCCTAATGTATGTATCATGATTTTTGCGAAAATGGTCACCACCGCCAATTTCAATGTTTAATGGCCCATTTTAAAGAAGAAAGCATGCAGAATACTGTCCCGTTGTCCGTTTTTCGATATCGTTGCGAAGTGTTGAAAAAGAAATCTTTTAAGTGTCGGAGTATGGGTCGTTTTCAAGAGAAAAAGTGCTGTATCTTTCCAACTAGCCATCCTATCGAAACGCGACTTGCATATTCGTAAAGAGAAGACTTTTCTCTTTCGAACGAGTATTTGATCGGGCAAATTTGAGATGCATCGATTTTTGACAAAAATCCTGATGTATGCATCATGAACGAAAACCTGAATTCTGTCGAAAACTAATGATAAAAACAAACGTTACAGCAAAAAAATGAGGATGGGGCAAGTTGTCCCAGATCTCATTGTCGGGACAACTTACCCCGACGCGTGAGACAACTTGCCCCATTTTTACAAGCTTTTATTAAGTTTGGTCGCTATGTCAGGTACAAATCTTGTCATAGGTTTGTTTCTCGGGTAATAGTTCAGTCGGATCAAGGAGTTTTTTAAAAATTCTGGCAAGGAAATGAAGCTGACAAAATTCTCTTTCTATTACATGTGTGAACTCGTGTGCAATCGATTTTCATTAGTGCCTAGAGATGCTTAAGTAATGTACCCAAAGTAGAATTGAACTAATCAAAATATAAATTCGTCTCTTGATGTAACCAGGGAAGACTAAACGCAACGACCACCACTATACTTTTTTTTACTCACTAAGACCTGTACACCATGCACCGGACGCGTTTCCCCTTCCACCCTAAGATACCAAAACTACGACTGGGACAACTTGCCCCTAGGACTTTTAGCCCCGGTCTCCCCTAAACATCTTTACTTGCAAATTAATCAATCAATTTCATTACCCAAATGTTTCGAACGAACGGGACCCAACGAATGATCAAGATTGATCCCAATAAACTAGCATTATTAAAGAACGTCGAAAATATATTCAGGTTATCACGAATGTTATCCAGAAATGCTAGAGAACGTTCGATAGTTATAAACGGATGGATAGATTCGAACCAGTCGTTCAAGTGATCCGATGCCTTTGATGCACGTCCCGATACATGTGCTATCCGGTTAATTCTTTCTGGTTGGTTCGGCAAACGGGACCGGAAGTGACGTGTCTCTTTTCATGCTAGTTGGCCCGTGCTCGTTAGGCACTTCGTCGATTCGCCGTCACCCCCACCCCCTTATCACTCGTTTTTGATCTACCAGCTGGAAGATACCGAACGGGATATCTAACGAACGTCATCACCATAATAAAATCCATAACTGAACGAGAAATTGTTTTTTCTTTAACGACATTCAATAATAGGTATGTGAATATTTTCCAACGAATCGAGATCTGTAGAATTGTTACAACAAAACTTCGTTAGTGATGAGATCGATACCAATACTTATTTTTTGTTAAATGTTGCATCAACAGCGTGGTTATTAATCTATTGCACTATAATATTTTGTTAATTAATTGACTAATTAATTGATGATATTTAATGAATTCGATACGTATTGCAATTTTAGGTATTTGGTATCAATTTTTGCTACTGATATTTCAAACAATACCTGTTGGATACCAGTATGAAGGTATACCTGTTCCATCCTTTTAGAAAAATTTCAATATTCATTTGATACTTCTAAGAAAAGTTCCATTTCTTTCGAAATAAGTAAAAATCAAACAGATATCTATATTTTCGAACAGGTATCAAACAGGTATCGATACACTCGTATATATAAATATCTATAAAGTATTGATACTATTCAATACGTAGTCTACGTCACTGATATGTATCAATACCGGATCGATATTTGTAGAATAGTATCCATAGTATCGATACAATCCCAGGCATTGATATCAGACTGGATACGTTTTGTAAAAAGCTCCACATGTCATTCGTGAATGTATTTTAATTATTTTCTAACGAATCAAGATTTATAAAATTCATTCAATTGTTATAACAAAACTTGATACGTTATGTAAAAGATCTAGAAAGAATTGGCGAACTTACTTTAGTTACTTTGATAAGTACAGGAGAGAATTTTTATGCTTAAAAGAGTGATACTAAAAATGGAGAATCGAGAATAGATCGTACCTATCGCTGTTAAAAAAGAAGATAATATGTAGTAAACGCGAACTAGAAAGAGAGAGAGAGAGATCTCACGCAAAATAGTAGGTATAGGCGGATAAAAGGTAGGTCACGACACGGTGTAGACGCGCATACGTAACCAGCAAGGCGGCTACCGCAAACCGTCGGCTTCAAAGGGGCACCCAAGCGAGGTGTATATTCCGTACTTGGCGAGGCTACCTTCGCACGCACGAATAGTCAAGTGCCACCACTGCGCAAAGGGTTATTTTTAGTTCAATTTGTCGCTCGAGCGATACCATAAAGCTACCAGAACCTCGCCCGTCTCTCTTTCTCTCTCTATCTACCTATCTCTGTGTATGTATGTTTTTTGTATGTGAATGCATTGTGTATGCAAGTAGCTTATAGGAATTTTTACAAGGCGATAAGATAATCTGTAACATAGTAATAATATGCAAATGACAGAATGTAATGAAAGTGGAATATGGTAATGACTGGTATCTTATTCGTTACGCGTCTCTTGTTATATCATCGTACCTCTTTGTTTTAATATTAAGGGACAATAAAAGCATCATCCGGTTTTTATCACACCTATGAAAATTTTAGAATATCGTTAACGAGAATTTAACCGTTTCGGTGTCGAGTGTGACTCGACATAACTGATTGGCACTAGACATTTATTCTTTTTTGTACTTATAGAATTTTTTTTTAATTAACCTACCAGCAACTCGAATATATTGTTTTAACAACATAGCGAATAATATATAATTTAAATAGTACGGCAAGGGGTTAATAATATTATCTTTCGACAGTCTCGAACCGTACACCATTCTTCCCTTATATGAATTTTCCTTTTTTAAACTCAATAATATTTAAAGTCTTATAACTAAACATTTTTATTAAACATCAATGTTTTTAAGAACGATTTTGCATCCCTAATCGGAACTAACCCCTTCGGATAAAACATTTAAATGCAAAGGATTGAGTATTTTTAATCGAAAAAAAGAATTGCACCCTCCACGATATCTTTCTACGAGGAAAGAATATCATGAATACATAAGATGCGTGAAAAGGATATTTTAAACAACTGATTACCACTCCAGGTACTGTTCCTTGAAACTCATACGTGTTCCGGGTCGTTCATTCAGCATTTATGGAAATACGAAGTGTGCGCAAGTGGTGGCAATCTAGAGAGATGGTACGTGTCGCCGTGAAATAACACGTCCTGTATAACCGACCGAGCAGCAGCAGCTTCGCTTACGTGCACCTCGTGTGTCACGTATCCGTACGCGCTGCGTGTCACGTGTGGGGAACACGCATCACGCAAGTTAGGACATAGTCAATGAAGCATCGGGGAGGATAACTCTAGCGGTCAGGGCCGCCCTTATTAAGGGATCACCACACTGGCAAATTGTCACGAATTCTTGATATCGTTCTATCTACTTACCGAGAATCATTCGATGTCATAAAAATGTCAGTTTTTAATTTAAATAAACCTAAACTAAGAAAATAGAAAAAGTTTTATCTTGATTGGTCCATCCACTGCAAAGTTATGCATGGATGTACAAAAAAAGCAACAGGAGACATCGCCTACTATCGAATTGAGTAACCTCTTGCCTTTTCGAAGCTGGTTAAAAGAAGTAATTGAAATCACTTATATATTGTATAAAATAAAAGGTACATATCATCTCTTCTTCTTTCAGAGTCGATTCATTCATTGCATTAGTTCTGTTTTCTGCAAAACAAAAAGATATTTTTCCCTTCGACTCAAAATCTCTTATTTTCTGCATATACATAGAATAAAAAGTTCTGATTTTCGCTACACTCCGAATCACCTGCCATTCTTTTTTATAAATAATGAAGAAAAACAGTATTTTTCAGGTAAAAAAAGATATTTCCACCCTTAATTTAAAAGAACGAGTAAAAATCTCTCATTTCCCTAGAATGTAGTGATTTTCACTACGCTCTAAATCATCTCCCATTCATTCTTTCGGTTTCGAAACTTTAATCAGTATCGGCAAAAGCCAATGAAAAAGTACGTCGATCTCCGTTTCTGTCAATGGTTTTACATAGGAGAATAAAAATGCCGGGACGATAACGAGCAATTTTTAATTGTCAACGAGCTCTAATAGCTGTTCCTTGTGCAGCTATGTATGATCATCTGTACCGTCACCGTGAAATGTTGCTCGGCTTTGCGATAAAAAATATACGCGACGATGCATTCATTTGTCGAACTACAAATCGCGTTGGCAGATTTTATCCCACGTTTCCATGCAGTACGCGTGCCTACCACGCGTATATAACAAGTGACGAAGAGAACGTTTCACGCGTTTACGAATAACCTTGCTCGGCACCATAATTTATAACTGCGATCCTCTTTTTGGTTTGAACAAAATTTTCACACCATAATACTATAGTATTAACGGTTAAATAATTGTATATAATATTATTATGACTTACTAACTCGAAATCTATTCAGAGTGAACCACTTTAATATAGCCACCTGTATATCTTTTATTTGCGATGATATAACAAATATTTTTAATGTAACGTAAAATCACAAGGTGAATGCTTTGAAAACATTTACATCTCTATACTGTCATCACAAATATGAAAAAAATATTTGAATGGCTACATTTAGGTAGACCACTGTATATAAATATAATTGTCCTTATGTCTATACACTTTTGCTTTTTCCCATATTTCGTTTTAATCTCTCATTAGTCAATTTAAATTTAAAAAAAAAGTTCATTATGATTTTTGTCTGTCCGTTAAACCATCATGTGAAATTCAATCAATTTCAGTATTTAAGCTAAAATGTCTTAGAACATAGGCTATTCCTATACAAATATCTCCTTTAATTTGAGTCCTATTGAAAAATTGCATATAACAAAAATGATAGAAAATCAAATTTCTCATATTTTATGTCATATACATTTTTTCGTACAGCAAACGATAACAGAAATATTTACCATTTATTACTTCATTCGAAACTATCTCTAGTATCAACAATTTGACTCATCGGTTACTACAGCTAACTCGAATTATTATCCGTCCCTTTAAGATACGAGTTAACGAGGTTCGACTGTGTAGGAACGTTGTGCGTGGCTCTTTAGCCGGACGAATCAAAATCAATAAGCTGATTATTGGCCGGACCGAACGGAGATTATGTTGCTTCAAATCGACACCTACGACGGCGCGTGCCTCTTGCCTTCGCTTGAATACGATGGACTTTCCAGACAGCCGGACGTCCGTCCCAGTTCCTTTTCCAGCAGCGTTTGACAAGGCGGGATCGCGTTCAATGTAATCTTCGCGAACACTCCGTAAAGTACGTCCCTTTTGTCGGTGCAACGCGTACCACGTCCACCAGCCATTGTCCAAGACGTATTTATGCGTCCCGCTTGAGCGAACGCAAAAAGAAAAAAACGAGAAGCAGCTATCGTTCGACATTGTATACACGCTATTGTTGCGTCCCTTCGCAATTTATCATAAAAAGTGATGATGCGACTCAATTATCAAAGAACGTATATTTGTAATAACTAGACTACGGATCTTTATGCAAATACATATTTTTCTTATTGCGTATGTTTTTCAAATTTGACATATAAGACAAGCCATTGAATATGTCACATGTATCCTTTGTATTTGACATATATTTATTCAGTTATCAGCTCTACTCGCAATATTTGATGAATCATGAATTATAATTCATATGAATTTGCATAAAAATCCGCAGTCTAGTAATAACGATGATACTGATGGATATAAATAAAGTATAATCGAACTTTCATAACTCGAACTTGGATAAACCTAAGGTCTTTATAAGACTACATATGTTTTCTTTTTATTGATATTGAGAAACTGAATCTTCTGTTTTATTTTGTCTTTAACTAACATTTAAGAGAATATTGCTTCGTTTATTAGAAAATATTTTCTATGTAAATCAAAGTCTTGTGACTTGAACCTTTGCAACTTGAATCAATGTTCTTTTTTACATTTGCTTTTATAACTTGAATTTTGGAATACACGAATATTATTACGAAAATTTGTTTTAATAACGTGATAATTGATCAAATGTTTCATTTTGTTTTATCTATCATGAAAAATACTAGAATTATGTTTGAAGATTCTATAAATTTTGAACTTGTGTAGAGCATAATTAAGCATGACTCGAAGCATTCTTCATTTGCTTAATCACTTACCATCGATCGTTTTTTAATAAACTACAATGTTTAAAAGTTCAAGACGAAGAAAAAAGTGAGAAATATGCAACGGCTTCTTGCGCAGAAATTTGCGCCGGTCGAGCAATTCTGGTCGGCAGTTATTACAAATTCATTTGGTTATTCTTTTCCTCGGGAATAAAAAACCAATATTATTTAAATTAATAATAAAGGAGTTTAATAAATGAATATAAAGCTTGAATTCATACTGATAAAATTCCATAGATCTTTATTTTCGTAATAGAAACTTATGGTGCATTTTCTTGAAAAATCGCGCGAACGAAGTTAGTCATTTTTAGCGAGCAACGGCTTTACTACATCGATGATACGATCTTAAACATACTCATTCTTGTTGTCTCGAATTTATGTTCGCTTTCTTCTCACAAGCACAACGCGATCGATCGACAAGTATCCATTGCATCCAGCTTTAAAATAATGATTATGCAAATTCCCGCTACACGGCGCCACTATGCAACGGTATTCGGCAAATATCATACTACGTCACTCCTTTAAAAAGGGATAAAGTATTAGAAGATACACGATGCTCTACATATTTCTTTATTTTTTAACAATCAAACTTCGATAACGCTGGGGAAATAAAAAATGCTTCGAATTATGGTACTCTCCTCCTACAAAAGTTTTCGAATTATTGAGATTCAGAATTCATAGATTTTACTTATAAAGGTTTTAACACGTTCCCTTTCACGTGTATCGTTTCCGATACACGCCCAACCTCATTTCTATGTCAAATGATATTTTTCTCATTAAAAGATAAAGACTATAATAATGTTTAGAACTAGCTTTATTTAATGAGCCTCGTGGCTCGTTTGATTTCGATATATAGAGTTTGTGCAACTTCGAACTATTAAAATTCAACTGTATACGATTGCAAATCACATCTGTGTAATCGTGCAGTAAACTCTGAGCAAGATCGAATGAAGCGTGTATGTTTAAAAAAAAGGAACAACGCCAATTGCATAACAACGGCAAACAAAACTTAAATTTATAACAGTCCATAGCTTGTCATCGGTTCAAAATTTAATAATTTCGGCAAAACATCAATAAATTGGCAGAAAATTATTAACATTTAAAAAGAAAATATTATAAAAATATGGGTCAACAAATGGGTAAAATGCCGGAGACCTGGGACGCTTTGGTGGAAGAACGCGACCGCGTTCTTCATTGGAGCGGCGAAATTTTAGCCAAAGTTGACGATAACGTCCAAAATGAAGACACATTTTTAATGAATTACGACGAAGAACATGTTAATGCAAAAGTCCAACAATGGATTAATACTGGTATGACAAGAATTAATGAAACTTGGTCAAAATTCCCGAATGCGAGCGAAGAATGCAAAAAATCGATAAAAGAAAAATTGGATAAGGTAATTTAAATTCTATTCGGACGGTTTAAAATAGAAAAATATCATAATTTAATAAGAATAATCGTGACGTTCAGCACTCGAAAGAAATGGCCGATAAAGTAAGAAAGGAATACGAGTCCGCGTATTCGGATATAAAAAAATTTACAAAAAAAGTCGACAAATTCGGAACCGAGGGACGAAAAATTCACGAGGACATACAAAAAGTAGAAAACGAGTCTGCCGGCGACGTAGCAAAATTCATAAAAAAGTTCGGTCCTCTCCGGGTAAAAGTTTTCAAAAATCTCGAAGCGGGCGAAAAATTTATGTTCGAGGATAAAAGATTAAAAGACAGTTTTGTCAAGAAGGTAACGAAATATTCCTCCAAATTCCTCTACCATAAATCTTAATACCAATTCTCTTACTCGCCCTTCCTTCATCAGATTTACGACATAGACGCGAAAATTTCAAGCGAATGCGCAAAAAAATTCGACAAATTCATCAAGGATATTGAGAAATGTGCTGCGAAATAAAGAAAAGAGGTTAGGAGGACGAGTATTCATACAAAAAAAAATAAACAATAAAAATTAAATGTATACATCACGTTCTCCTTGATCAATCGCACGTGGTAAAGAATGTGAACACAAAAAAATTTCATAAATGTCTTCCTCGGTCGGCAAGCCAGCGTATCGCCGGTAAGTTTACATCGATTGCGAGCCATAAAAATTGTAGCAAATTTTGTTCGCGTGTAAAGGGGTACAATTTTCTAAAAAAAAAGGTCAAAAAGAAAAAAGAGAAATAAAAACGAAAAAAGCTTTGTGATTTAAGGGTTAAGGTTATACCATAAGGCGAAGGTTGCGTAATAGTCGCGCGAAGGAGAACAAGTGGCGCTACGGTGGCAAGAGTAAGAAAGAAAGAAAGGGCATGTAAGCTTGAAGAGTGAGAGAGACAGAGCTACCAAAGCGAGAAGCGCGCTCGTTCTACTCCGTTTTTTTTTTTTAAATTCTCCCGTCCTCCGTAGAGAAAGCGATCGTTCGAACCGCAAAGGACTCTCTCCCATGAGAAAAAAACCTCCTAATAACGATGATAGCGGGTACTAGGAGCTGTTCATCCTCGATATATAGATAGATAGATATACGTACGCGTAATACATCGGCGGTCGGCCGACATAGTTCGACCTTCGACGCGCTCGTGTTGCTCGCGGAGCGACGTGACGTGTAAGAGCAACGTGGAGTGATATTGCAGGAGAGAGGGGCAGGGAGGGAGGGAGAGAGAAGGGAGAGACAAACGTAAGACGATGATGCTCCGTCGAGTCACCGACGTCGTTGGGGTAGGCTCTCCCGGAGACTCCCGTTATCGGGAGAACAGAACTGTCGAAGGTGCGAACGGACGTTATGCGTCGGATGCGCACGCACCTTGCTTCAGTGACGTACACTGTTTCATGCTACACGGGAAATTTGATATATATTTGTTACAGACGACTAGATTTAAATTGTCAGCAATTAAATAAATTTTTATACGCTCATAACCCATTTCTATGCCAAATGATATTTCTTTAGCTACTTTTATTTTTTATTCTTGTATTGTTTTTATTACCAAATTTATTTGCTTAAACATCTAAAAGTAGTATAAAATAGATTCAAGGTATTGGAAATTTTGCAGATATATTTAACCTTATAGCGTGGACCACTTTAGGTACACGTGTCGTGGTAATGATATTTAATCAAATATGCCTTGGCAGATAAATAAAAAGTATTAAAAGAATGATAAATATTCTGATAAAAAAAAATGAAGTATAATACTTGGAATAAGTTATTACTCATGGAAGAGCCCCCTACCCCCCCTTTATTACAAAGTCATCGATACAGCACTGCATTGGTGAACGGTGAGCCCCTTTAGCATCGCGAGCGTCATTCCGTTTTGCAACATTATAATCGTCGAAAAAAAAAAAAACAGAGCTCGCAAGGACATCGAAGGTGTTCCCGTCTCGCTCTACGTCCACCTGCCTACGCGCGAAACCGCCTCTCGGAGGGAGTCGTCGCCGACGTCGTCGTTGCTAAAACCACGACGCCGCGGTAGCAACGGCGGTCGCTCGAAGCCCACTCCTATCCGGCTAGCAGAAAGGTACAGGAGTCGAATAAACCCACCACGTTCGCACCTAATTACGGTCACCCCACCCCCATGCCGCCATTTTGAACTGCTCGATTCTCTCGCGGAATTTCGAAGAACTATCACGTTCTCGTGGTAATAGAACAGATTTCTACTTTATCTACGGTCATGCTCGGGACCTCTTGCCTTCTCGTATCACAGACGAGATATAAAAATGGATTTGTCATCTTATGGGATTTCGTGTCCCATGTACTGAAATACCGATCGTACGAAAAAATAGTGGTCTTTTTACGCCCTCTACGATATGGAGCGGTGAGTTTAGGAAGTATATTCAACTAAATAATCGAAGTCGGTAATATCAATAGATAGGAAAAGATTTGTCGTTCGAAATGAATAATAAAGTGCACATAATTGTGTGCTATTAATTAGAAAGATAACTGTGTTGGAACGAGAAGGCCCTATCCCAATCTAACATAGGTACCAGAGAGACTTAAATTTTTTCACTTACTACTTAAGAAGTTCTTCGATGGCTCCAAAACACTCGTCCGCGGTGTAGGTCGAAATTGAGGGAGCTTGATCCGTAGAAGGATGAAAATGAGGTAGGTCGACATCGAAGTAGGTTGATAACTGATCTGATTCGGTATAAACATCGATTCAATGATGATCTGAAACAAAATAAAAATCGAGCTCATTATTACTTTTGTTATAATTAAAAATTTAGACATTATTAATGAAAAAGTATAGAAATATACTTACTTGATTCCTTGTAGAACTTTGCATTATTCGACGTCTAGAGGATGATGCACAGATTCCAATTTCGTAATGCGAGAAACTTCGTGTTTGTAGCTAGTGACTGCATCAAAAGTACTTACGTTTTGCTGTAACAATAAAATTACCATTAATAAATAAAATAAATAATTAGTAATGAAAGTTAAGTAAATTAGAGTAAAAAATTAAAAGATAAAATGTGTATTATACGGGAAACTCACCTAATACATCTACATTCACCGAAGTATCATATTACAATGAGAAGGATCGTCCTGCACGGCCTCTAGGAGAGTGGAACGTTCGGCGTGTTTTGTTTTCGTCTTCGCGCGAAGATGAATTTCCCGGTACTGCAAACCAAAAACACCTCTCACCGTTTATTCTCCTATCGAAGTTTTTACATCTATCTGTATCGTGCCATGCTTTAACGTTTTTTATAAAAGACTTACATTTGCGTATTATGCAGACCAGCTTCGAATAGAACACGATGCCTAACCTTTCCCGTATTGAATTCAGGCGATTCATGTGAACTGTGAAAGCTAAAAAATACAAAATAAATTAGTATGGACTATGATATACGTATGTATATGTGTGTACGTGTGTGTGTGCATACATATGCCATATATATGAAGTCAGAATATTATATATTATCTACAAAAATTAATTATTAGTTCTATAACATTGAAGTATGTAAAAACTTTCGATATCTCGATTCAAAAATGAGTGAAAAAGCAATGACGTAGAAGCTCGCGGAAGGAACGCCAAGACACCGATCTTATTTTCGTTAATATTTTTTAAACTAGGCAATATCTCGTCTTGCCTACACTCTCCTATGGAGATCGAGCCTTTAGCAATCGTTTGATGTGCTATAGAAAGGTGTAAGTTAGAAAAAATATGCTAATTACCTGTAATTAACGAGGAGACCACGAAACCTGTTGAAACTTGCTACCACCCGCCGAACCAACATGGCGTCAAATCATATCGCGAAAACCGTTGACGAACAGTGTCGCGCATGCGCAGTACGGTACTTATCGCACGGGCGGCGGGCCTGAAAATTCAAAACTTCGTTTTGGGTTGCGACTAGCTTACGTCATATAATTATTCATCTTCTATACAATGTACTTGTCCGTAATTTATATAAGAAAATGTGCATTAAATGTTCTCCTAATGTACAATCGCCAAATAGGGTGGTAAGATGCACATTATCGCGACTTCGTAATTTTAGTGTAACATATATAGCAAAAAGTTATGAATTTATAATATAGTATGATAAATATGGTATGGCTACTGTGATTTTTTTTATTAAATTTTAATTCTATCGATTGATTCGATTTGTAATTCATGTCAGTAAAATATAATTAACAATCTCTATATTTAGTTATAATTCCTACCGTTTCGGTAGCGCTGTTGTCTTGTGCTAGTCCGAACCGATAGTATCGCATGCCACACTAAAGTGGAAAAGGGGCTTCGAAGCCCCCGGACCGTGGGACAAAAATGTACATTGCATGTCCGGTCTATCTTATACGTCGTCTGTGCTCGTGTTACCCGTGTGTTGCTGACAAACTCGGATGAAACTTGCTCGGATTTTTAAACGTCACAATACCTGGTTATGGCACAAGATGTCGCATCATGTCAGTGCCAACCCTCCCTAGAAGAAAAAGAAGCAACTTTCTCGACGCGAAGACGATCCTGGAAACAAATTTGGCTTTTGACACATTTCTTTTTAATTTATAATTTTCATTTATAGCTGAAGAACGATCGCTGTAGGTTGAGATTAGTGTGATTATGAGATCAGAAAGAGGAATGTATTAATGTAATAAATAAATTTCAATGTTTGGTACTTTGATAATAAGAATTTGTTTAGAAATCTGATAATTTATTGTATTTGTATTGAAGAAGAAACAGATCTTCCACAACCTTCAATAGCCGTGATCGTCTAGTGGTTAGGACCCTACGTTGTGGCCGTAGTAACCCAGGTTCGAATCCTGGTCACGGCAATGTGAAAACATTGTCACGGTGAAGGTCTTTTTTTTATTTTTATTTATTTATTATAATAAACAATTTTGCGTAATGTTATACCTATGTGTATACAAGAAAAATAAACACGTGTATTAAAAACAATCTCATTTGCAAAATGTACGGAATGCTTACACATTTACATCACTTCTTTGTAATGAATGATGCAAGACAAGAGGGATGTCGAAGAAATTTCTAAATAACAAACGATCAGCAATTTTTTATTAAACACGAGACTTTAAAGCAGGTGCAGGTTTATAATCTGTGCCAGTGAAAGATTGAATTTTAAAGGTGTCGGTACGAAAAGAAAAAATTATTAATTCCGATTAATATGTTTGGACTAATTTCATTTTTTACTACTATCTCCGTGTTACAAATAACTGGTTTGTAAAATTTCATTTGTAGAAACGTTACATTTTATTAAAAATCTAATTTACGTAATTAAAAAATCAGTTCTAGGTAATGATATATCGAAAATCAGTGATGTTCAAACTTGTATGGACTACTGCTCTGTTTCTAATAGTATAGGAAGTTTCAAAGATGGACATTGCACGTGTGAAAACGTTGATAACAAAGGTATATTATATCATATTCGTTTCTAAAAATAGCTATATTTCAAACGCATACTAAATCGTATATTATATCTAAGATGCGCAAAACGTACTGCGTGAATCTAGACAAGTAGAGCACGTTGACCCTAATTTATACTCCAAAGATCTTACCGATGAGGAAAGAAGAGCACGCTGCACGTTGGGATCCAGAAATCGTCTGAGACATCGTAAGACATTGTTCACAAAAATAAAAAATTATAATCAATTAACATCAAAGCTTCAAATAATTTTAATATAACATAACAGATGATGCTGATCGTGTGGTCAAATACTTTGTTAATGATGGACCGTCTCGTGGTCATGCTTACTTTGTTGGAGCAGCTAATACAAATAGTGATACAGAAAAGGAATGTAAAACTGAAAGCAATCCATCGGCAAACTTATATCCAAATTCAGATGATTCCAACAATCAAGGGCCCGAAGAACAAGCATTGGAATTGGTAGAGGACAATTCTTATCAGCCAGATTATAGGGATGCTTTTGTCGGTGCACCATATGATCCATATAACCCTGTATATTATGCACCTATGGCAGTGAATCCATACGAGCATGTTATGGATAGTACATATAGTCCTCTATTAGGATCGAGAAATTATATATTAAATCCACCAATTCACTCTCTGAGATCAAATCTACGAGATAGACTACTGGCTACAAAATTACCACATAGAACAGTTCGACCACGTTTGAGCAGATTGAGACATTTTTCCAATAATTTATTAGGGCTGATTAGAGAGCCTGTCAATGAAGGTTTGGTAGGCGCGCATTCTCTTCTTCATAGTCTTACTAGACAAGATCCTATCGCATATTCTTCTCCCTACATCAATGATCTAAATAGTATTGGTAGAAGCGCTGCTGTAAGTATTGTATGCATAATTATACCATTTTATAATCCAATTACCGATAAAAGACATTTTGTAATTATTTCAGGAAAATATTATAACTGAAGCCAACCCTATTGTCGGTATCAATAATGATAATTCACAAACCTCTAGAGCTGATTCAGTAAGCAAAAAGTGCTTTTTTCTCTATTTAATTGTATACAAAAATACTTAAAAATGACATTTTTAGGAAACTGCAACAGAAAATAACACTCAGGAATTATCTGACACGAAGAAGTCTCCAAACTCAGTGCAATCTATGCAAAGAGCAAATGTACCCACTGGAAGCTTTCAAAATATACCCTATAATCAACAATACTTTATGCCACTGTACCCTCCACAAAATAACCCTAGCGGTGCTTTCTTGACTAGCATGCCTAGAGCTTATATTCTTCAGCCTGTAAGACTAATGCCGCAAGCTACACGTTCTGCTCAGCCAGTGGGTGTTACCGCTATACCAAAACAACAGGACTCTTCAAACTGTGAGAATAATACTTCTTCGGACAATGAAGATAACAGTACAGATTCTGTAAATGAGACAACAGTAAAGTCAAAAGAAAACACAGATGCTACAGATTCAACGATTACCAAAAGAGATTCCAATAAAGAAAAACCGCTTAAAAGTAAAAACAAAACAAAATAAGAAAATGACAAGATAAATTTTGCAAATGACACTTATAAAAATACTCTAAGACCATAGAAAATGTGAAAAAGTAATTGCAATAACAATACGATAATAATATTGAGAAACCATTTCCTGGAACTTTATACATTAGAATCTTCATAGGACACTGTACACTTTTAAAGTATACTTATAAATATACAAGATCATTGTCATAACAGAATGTGTATTATGCTGAAATTTTTTTATATCTTATGGAACATTATGAAATTTGTACTTAAACAAGTAAAAAAAATATGACCATATTGCAGTATCTTCTCGTCCCAGCATTATCTCCTTCCTTTACCTTTTCCTTTTTTAGAGGAAGAGGCAGAAGATTGAGAGGATTGGTCGCCGGAAGATTGCTTTCCTTGACGAGTCTTTAGTTTTGGTATCGTAGCACCAAGATGATACAAAAGTGAATCTCTCGTAGGAAATTCAGGCCTTACTGGTGTTCCATCGTCTTGTTTCAGCTGTACACGAACCCGTCCATAATACATCATTTCTTTACTACGTTCTCGTGGATGTAATTTATTTTCCAAACAGACATTGAAGCCTGTTGCTACGAGGACATCGAGAATTTCATGCGCGGTAGGATTCTCGATGCATTTGTCCTTAGTCAATTTCCTTCCGGCCGCTAAAGTCTTCTTGCTATTTATATAGACAGGATAAATGCAAGCCCACCTACAGAAATAACATTTATAAATATTATATTGTTACCACTCGAAAAGTATAGAGGTTAGGTGACAGCTGGAACACGTATAACACGTGTCGCAAATGAAAGTACAATTATGCAATTTTTTTCCAGAACGTTGTTAAAGATAGTTACACAATAAATTACACATTTTTTCATTTACAATAAACAAAACTAACCTTGCAGGTTCGCTATGCTTCTTTGACGGATTCCAAACCTGCGCCATGTTTTATCAACAAACTCGTAAAAACATACGCATATCGACGTGAATTCGATAAGTTACAACGACGTTCATATAAATTTCGCGCTATTTACGTCCCTCGAACTGAGCTATCGCTATCATTTGAACGATATTTAACTACCTACCACAGAAAGAGTAAAATTGCCTTCTGTATATTCCAACTATCGATATAAGATAAAAAAAAAAAATATAGTTCTGGGCTCGTCCGGGATTTGAACCCGGGACCTCTCGCACCCGAAGCGAGAATCATACCCCTAGACCAACGAGCCATCAGTTCGTCCATGTTGGTCGATGCGTTGTGAGCTCTCCTGAGTAACGAACATAACCTACTTAAGTTTGATTTAATTCATACTATTCTTCTAAAATTAGCATATCTATTTCTTGTTATGTCTAGTTTAGTGTCATTGTGTAGTGATTAATGTAAGTTTAAGAACTATATAATAAGTGAGACACAAACCAAAATTTAGTCATTAGTGGATCTAATATTAACAAAGGGCCATGTGCCCGGGTCTCGGAAGTGATGGAAGCGAATAAAAGGAAAGCTCCTTGCAGTGGTTCGGGTGATTCTGACCTCGATATTTCAATGGTTAGACAAATCAAAGAATTTAAAAAACTTTATGCTACTAATAACTTTCCGAAGTTGTTAAACGAGGTTAGAAAGATTAACCCGGCACCTAATCTAGATAAAGCAAGGCGAAATAGCGCGACATCGGACGAGTCTGAGTCGGCAAGAGGCATTACCGATACCGATAATGAAGGGTTCTCTTACCCTAAGAGGGTATCCAAAGTTCGGAGATGTAGCGTTCCGAAAGAATGCGCTACAAGCAATAGATACGATAATCTATCTAATAATATGGATACTGACGAGATCGAGGCTCAGCAGGCAAACCTTAATGACCATAATGATAGCAATACCACTGTAACTAAAGTTTTACCAAAAGGGAGGCCCCCCCCTATTTATGCTCAGCTTGGCAGTATACGACAAGCAATACATTTTCTAACAATTAATAATATTAATAGTAATGAATTCTTATTAAAAGAATATGATAATAAATTTACCAATCTATCAACCTTTAATATTAAGACTTATGATAGCATAATTAACTTATTGAAAGATAAAGCTGTACAATTCTTTACGTATACACCTAAATTGAGGAAAACTAAGAATGTTGTACTGAAAGGCATTAGAGGAGGTTATGATGAAGTGGAAGTTGAGCAAGCCCTGAAAGAACTTAACATAGAGAATATTAAAATAACTAAAGTTAGGAAAATGATATTTAATAAAAACACTCCGGATATATATCATTTTATTATTTCTACTTCTATGGATAGCCAATTAGCACCGCTCACTAAAATCAATCGGTTACTCAGCCAAAAATGTAGGTGGGAAAGACTACGTAAGCCCCCCCTCTTCCAGTGCAGGAAATGCCAACAAATTGGTCATGCAAGTTCTAATTGCCACCTTACGCCAGTCTGCAGCAAATGTGCGGACAATCATGAATTAAAAGATTGTCCAATTAAAGATAATCCGAACCACTCGATTAATAAATGTACCAATTGCAATAGTACAGGGCATTCAGCTGCCTACATGGGATGTCCTATGTTAAAACTGGCTTTAAATATTAAATCGCAATTTAAAAAGCAAAAGACTGACTTAATAAATAATAATCAGATTAATTATAATAATAAGGTCAATCCCAATCTTTCTTATGCCAGAGTTGCAAGTAACCGACATCAATACCAAACTTACCAGCCAACTAGTGTACCGGATGAACATCCTGAAACATTCCAGGATAAATATCCTAGCCATCTAAACAACAATAGTACTTATAACAACAATAATTGTAACAATATTAAGATGGAAGAAATTCTTACAAACTTTAAAAAGGATATATTAAGAGAAATTCAAAATATCAGTATTAAAGTTATGAACAACTCAATTCGCATTGACCACATTATGGCACAACTTAATATAAGCTGAAATGGATAATAACACCTTACACAACAATAAAATAATTATAGCAGCTATTAATGTCAACTCTATAGGTACTCTCAAAAGAAGATATGATCTACAAAAATTCATTGACATAAACCAAATTGATATATGCCTTATCTCAGAAACTAAATTAAGCAAAAATCATAAGGTACAACTTAATAACCACCAATTAATAAGAACAGACAGACCTAACCAGAGAAAAGGAGGGGGTACAGCTATAGCTATTAATAATAAGTTTAAATATAATACCATCACACATCCTAACTCAAGTAATAACAAAGTGATTGAGTATACCATAGTTAAAATCAAATTAAAGTCAAATACAACACTAGTATTGGTCAGTTTATATGCCACTCAAAATCCAACCAATATTTTTGTCAAGGAATTAGATAACTTAGTTTCAGAACTCAAATTATACAATGTGAATACATACTTTATAATAGCAGGAGATTTCAATGCTAAAAATACTAAATGGAATGATCTAACATCTAATGATCGTGGCAGACAACTTGCTAGTTGGATAGATGATAATAATATCACTTATAAAGCAACTCTTATTTCACCAAGTAAACCTACATTCCATAGTGCTAATTCCTATTTAGATCACTGTATCATTGATAATAGATTAGGCATTATTGATCTTATTGAGGGGAAACTTCAAACACGTCCTTACGACAGTGATCATAACGCCATCCTCCTCACTATAAACTTAGAAGACATTGGAGTGTACTTATTAGATCTACAACAACCATTAATGAATGTTCCGAATTATAAAAAAGCTAATTGGGAAAAATTTAATCTTTATCTAAATAAAAAATACTCACATGACTGTTCAATCCCACATAATCAGAATCTCTCAATAACTGAAATTGATCATCACATCAATATTCTGGAATCAATAATAACCGAAGCTATTAATCATACCATTCCAAAATCTATCTTTGGGAAAAGTAAATACTACCAAAAATATGAGAATAAAAAAATAATTAAATTACATGCTACTAAATCTTTCCTAATAACTAGATTATTTAAAGGACTTGCTACCAGTCAGCAGGAAAAAAGAAGACTCAAATCTACTATCAAAATTGTAAACAAAAGTATCCATAGGGAAATAAAAAGATCAGCTACATCTTATTGGGAGGCTCTTATTGGAAGCATAAACTATAAAAACCCACATGATTTCTTCCCTAAGATAAATAGGCTACTAAGACCCAGAAAATCTATTAATATTAATTCGCTTAAGATCCCACTAAGTAATGACCAATATTCCACAAGGATACACAGGATTTATCCTCATCTCATCGTTGACAATGTGGTTATTGCTACGGATCCTTTAGATAAATTAAACATAATTGGTATTTACTTAGAAAGTATAAATTCACCTAGATACAGTAATAACAACTCTGAGCTTAAGGAAACAGTTGATAGTATGATAAGTGATTTAAATAAGATGAAAATTAATAATAGATCTAATAAGCTAACATTCACTACATTCACGGATGACAACCCTGCTTATAATCCAAAGTCTCAATATGTGGAACCTGAATTCTTTTGTAATTACATTTCAGTTAAGGAAATATTCAGGAAACTTAAAAACAAAACATCGTCTGGATTGGATAACATCCCCAGTATTGTCCTCAAAAATCTTCCTGAATATATGATTACAGAATACACCATAATCTTCAATAATGCCATAAACCATGCCTACTACCCAACCAGATGGAAAACGGCAAAAGTACTGCCAATTCCCAAGAAAGATAAAAATCCGGAATACCCTCAAAGTTATAGGCCAATTAGTTTAACCATGGCAATAAGCAAAGTTTATGAGAAAATTATTAAAAAGCAAATAGACTACATTACTACCAGCAATAATATCATACCAAATAATCAGTTTGGATTCAAAAGAAATCATTCTACCATTCACGCACTAAATAAATTTCTATCAGATATTAACTCAGGAATTCACAATAATCTAGTGGTTGGTGCTGTACTGCTTGATCTGGAAAAAGCATTCGATTCGGTCTGGATAGCTGGACTAATTTACAAATTATTCATTAAAAAATTCCCGATCGGCCTAATCCTATTATTGTTTGACATGCTCTCCGGTAAACAGTTCCAAACGTGGGATGGTACCAACCTATCCGATTCGGTTTTTATCATCAAGGAAGGTCTTCAACAGGGCACAGTATTATCACCAATCCTTTTCAATATTTTCGATGCTGATACTAATCATGAAGCAGACTTAGTAACCCAGGACATGAATACCATTTCATTTGCTGATGATCGCGTTATTTATGGAGCGGACAATAATATAAGTACATTAATAGATAAATTACAAACTAGAGTGAACAGGATCAACTCACATTATCTACTTTGGAACCTGAAAATTAATGCAGCTAAAAGTGAAACTATATTCTTTAGGAAACCTGTTAATCACATTAAATTATCGCAGTACAAGAAAATCAATGAAGCCACTATCAAAGTCACAGAAATAGACGGATCTATAACAAATATACCTACCAAAAAAATGGTTAAATATCTAGGAGTAACCATAGATCACCTATTACATATGAACAAACATCACTACATACAGCTAAATAAAGCAAAAGATGCATTCAGGCAAAATACTAGGTTATTCTATAATCATATGCTGGATCCAAAAGCCAAGCTGATCTGCTACCAACTTTTAATCAGGCCACTAATCTCTTATGCAGCGCCAGTACTATGGAATATTGGCCCATCGGTTATGGAGAAATACAGGAGGTTTGAAAGATGTGTGTTAAGAACGTGTACTAGAACTTATAGGAAAGCTGAAACGGACTATAGAGAAAGAATAAGCAATACAAAAATTTATAATAAAGCAAATTTAACAAGAATTGACTGCTTCATGCTTAAACTCACTAGGAACTATTACTCCAACTTCCAAAAAATAAACAATCCTATAATTAATGATTTGCTATGTCCAAACTTATTGGATAACGCCAACCGTTGTAAATCAGGATATCTAACTCCACAGATGTTCATTTACTGTGACAATTTGGGATTAATTCAAGATGAACTTAACATACCTATAATTTACCATGTGAAGCGGCATTGTAATAACAAAAGGATAGATACGGAGTCTACCGAAGATTTAAGATTAATCTTTTCTAGGGCACTTCCATTAATTGATATAAACGACTGGCACAGACTATCCAAGAACTACTGGTGGCTCCAAAATGACGCAAAATTCATTGACGATATTAGGAGAAGAATGTATCGGAGCAGATTGCTTACTATTAGACATAATAGGAGATTACCTAACAACTAGATATTTGGTTAAGCCACTGCAAGCTAATTTTATTATTTTTTTTCTTATTGTACATAGTGTAAATAGTCTCACCATCCCGCTTGATCCTTATCCTTATCCTCGCCCATATCCTATCCTATTCCTCCACCTGCCCCTCCCCCCCTCTTAATTTTATATCATATTTAGGTTGGATGTTTTTCTAATCACAGCTATATTTTACATCTTCTAACTACCATATGTTATGCTGATGATTACAGCATTTTACTTACTACTTGTCCATATTAGAATTGTATCGAAACCAAAGTATTATTGTAAGTGAGACCTGTCATTGGCAGCAAGCTAACTATTTTATTATATTCAGTTTAAGTTTTTTATGTTACTTTTATACTTAAATATGTATTTTAGGTTTGCTGGAAATAAAAAGTTACTTTCAAAAAAAAAAAAAAAAAAAAAAAAAAAAAAAAAAAAAAAAAAAAAAAACCAACGAGCCATCCACAGTATCGCTTTGTTAGCGACCAGAGAAGGATCGCTGCGCAGTGCTACTTTGAAATTAATAATTCAGCTCAATAAGATTATTACTATTACTACTATAAAAATAGTATCAACCAGGATATTAATACTTCTAACTATCTAAATGATTAGTGAGTGTTAATTTCTACAATATAATCAAAATATCACTAATATAGTTCGTAAGAGGTTAAGGGGCCAAGGGCCCTTCTGGAAAAATGGAGGAGACTAAGAATAAGCCTAAAGGTTCAAGTATTAGCGGGTCGAAATTTGACCTAGCTACAATTAAACAAATAAAAAATTTCAATAAGCTATACAGCACCAACAATTTCCCAACGTTGCTTAAGGAAGTCAGGAAAATTAATCCTAGACCTAACCTCTCAAGGGCTAGAAGTAGCAGTACATCTTCAGGAGAGTCGGATACGGCTCGAAGCAAGGTTATATCGGAGGTCGATAATGAAGGGTTCTATATGCCCAAGAGAGCTTCCAAACATAGGAAAATTAATATGACGGCGGAGGCTAGCACTAGCAATTACTACTCGGATCTCGAATTGGATATGGACACAGATGACATTCCTAACCAAAATTCTACAAATAAAAATACATCAAGTATTAATAAACAAAAAGTATCCAATTCTAACCCTCCAAACGTAAACCAAAACAAAGTTAAAGTGAGACCACCACCTATTTATGCTCAATTCGTAGGTATTAGGCAAGCAATATTATTCTTAACGAGTAATCTAATCAAGGCAGATGAATTCTCACTCAAGGAGTATGACGACAAACTCCTCAAAGTTAATACATTCAATATATGTACATATGATAAGGTTATTAATGCGTTGAAAAGTAAAACAGTGCAATTTTACACGTATACACCCAGACAGCTAAAACTGAAATCAATAGTTCTCAAAGGCATTAGAGGAGGCTACGAGGAAAAGGAATTATATAATGCCCTGACTGAACTTAATTTGACTGATACGAAAATAGTCAAAGTTAGAAAATTAATCTTTAACAAAAAAACACCGGATAAATACCATTTTATAATCACATTAACTAATGATAGCCTAATTGCGCCAGTCATGAAGATTAAAAGGTTATTGAGCCAAGCCTGTCATTGGGAAAGATTAAGAAAACCTCAAGTATTCCAATGTAGGAAATGTCAGCAGATTGGGCATGCTAGCGCCAACTGCTTCTTAAATCCAGCCTGCAGCAAATGTGCAGGAGATCACGAAATTAAAGACTGCCCAATCAAGGACAACAACGACTACTCTATACAAAAATGCGTAAATTGCCACTGCACGGGACATTCGGCAGCATATAAAGGATGCCCCATGCTAAAATTAGCAGACAGCGTCAGCAAACAAATTAAAATCCAAAAGGCAGACAAGTCAAGAATACTGAGAAACGCTAATGTAAACCCCAACAGGTCTTTTGCAAATGTAGTCCAGGGAAAACAACCTAACCTACCATCATCTCAACAAAGTAAAGATTACTATCAGCCGAATACATATTCCAGCTCAGATAACAACAATAACAACAATACAAATAATTCTAATTTACTAAATTTTGAAACAATATTATCCAATTTCAAAGATGATATTATCAAAGAAATCCATGGTTTAAATACAAAGATAATAAACAATTCCATCAGAATTGACCACATAATGTCTCATCTTAACTTAATTTAATAATGGATAATAACAACATTAACTACAAAATCAAAATAGCAGCTATTAATGTTAATTCGTTGGTAGCTTTAAAACGAAGATATGATCTACAAAGTTTCATTGATAAACATAAAATAGATATCTGCCTTATTTCTGAAACCAAACTCAACGAGAAGCATAGAGTACAGTTCAACAACCACCAACTAGTAAGAACAGACCGACCTAATAAGAGGCGGGGAGGTGGAACAGCAATAGCTATTTCGAATAAGTATAATTTTACCATAGTGCATTACCCAAATTCAAATAATAATAAGGTTATAGAATCCACAACAATTAAAATTAAAATAAACTCACAGATAAATCTACTAGTCATCAGTCTATATGCCACACAGAATGCAACAAACCTCTTTATTAATGAACTCAACAAATTAGTGGAAGACAATAACCTTAACAACAACAATACCTACTACATAATAGCGGGAGATTTCAATGCCAGAAATACTGATTGGAATGATATTGTCACCAATGATCGAGGAAGACATTTAAACCGCTGGATTGAAAATAACTATGTAGAATATAAAGCCATATTATTATCGCCACACAAACCTACCTTCCATAAGGCGGGTTCATACCTCGACCATGCTTTAGTTGATATGAGATTAACAATTGAAGATCTTATCAATGGAAAGTTGCAAACTCTGCCTTAGGATAGCGATCATAATGCTATCGCTTTCACCATCAACTTGAGTGATACTGGTGCAAACCTGGATGAGCTGCATGCTGTCCCAAATAAAGTGCCAAACTTTAAGAAGGCCAACTGGGGTAAATTTAACAAATACATTGAAAACCAACCCTCACAATATCTTTGCTCACCGCCAGACAGAAATCTAACAATACCTGAAATTGACCAACGCATATCTCAACTAGAAACCTTAATAGTAGATGCTATAGAAACAACCATACCTAAATCTACCAAGAAAGATTATAATTACTATTATAAATATGATAATAAGAAAATCGTAAAAATGCATTCAATTAAATCCTTTCTAATAACCAGACTGTTTAACGGGCTAGCAACAAGCTACCAAGAAAAAAGAAGATTAAAGGCAACGATCAAAAAAATTAATAAAACTATCGGCAAGTTACTTAAAATCACAGTCACTGCCTACTGGGAAGCATTAATTAAAAGTATAAATTATAAAAATCCTCTAGAATTTTTTCCGAAAATTAATATACTACTACGACCAAGAAAACAGATTAATATTAATACACTGAAAGTACCACTGGATAATACTCAATTCAGCACGCTAATCCATCAAAAATATGCTCACCTCATAATAAACAATATCGTTATTGCTAACGACCCTAGGGATAAATTAGACATTATTGGAACTTACTTAGAAGGAATCAATTCCCCGAGGTACACGAACCAAGGTACAGCCATTAAGGAAGAAGTTGACAATACCATAAATAAAATCATAGACATCAAGAACCATATCAGAAGAAACGGACAAACATTTTCTACATTCGCACATGATAACCTAGCATTCCAACCCAAAAATAGTGATGACGATCCCAAGTTCCTATTTAGCTACACAGAAGTTCTTTCAATTCTACGCAAACTAAAAAATAAGACTTCAACCGGGTTGGACAACATTCCAAATGTGGTACTAAAGAACCTTCCAGAATGGATCATCAAAGAATACACAATAATATTCAACAATGCCATCAATAATGCTTATTTCCCGGTCCGATGGAAAACAGCGAAAGTTCTCCCAATCCTTAAGAAAGGCAAGAATCCAGAAGCCCCTCAAAGCTACAGACCAATTAGTTTAACAATGAGTATCAGTAAAGTATTTGAAAGGATTATCAAAAAGCAGCTTGACGCATTTATATCTGAAAAAAATCTCATCCCGGACAATCAATTTGGCTTTAAACAACGTCACTCTACCATCCATGCACTCAATAAATTCCTATCTGATATCAGCACAAACCTGCATAACAATCTAATTGTTGGAGCTGTTCTTCTTGACCAAGAAAAAGCATTTGATTCAGTTTGGCAATATGGGCTTTTATATAAGCTTATCATCAATAGCTTTCCATTGGGTTTCATTCTTTTATTACTAGATATGTTCTCAGGTAAATGTTTCCTCACATGGGATGGAGTATCATTGTCAAGTTCTGTATTCAGTATCAAAGAAGGTCTCCAGCAAGGAACAGTTCTTTCACCCATCCTTTTTAATATATTTGATAGCGATACCAATACTGAAGCTGATCTACTGACTGAAAATATGAACTCCATATCATTTGCCGACGACAGAGTCATATACGGGGCTAGCAATGATGTAGATGAACTTATAGAAAAACTTCAAGCAAGAACGAATAGAATTAATGAACACTACATTAAATGGAATCTGAAAATTAACGCACTAAAGAGTGAAACTATCTTCTTCAGGAAACCGGTAAATTTTATAAAACTTTCACAATACAAAAAAATCAATGCAGCTAAAATAACAGTTAAAAACCCAGATGATACAGTGGACATTATACCTAACAAAAAATCAGTTAAATATTTGGGTGTCACGATAGACCATCTATTACACTTAAATAACCACCATAAGATTCAACTTAATAAAGCTATGGAGGCTCTGAAACAAAATACCAGAATTTTTTATAATTACAACCTTGAGGCCAAAGCTAAAATTATTTGCTACCAACTGCTAATAAGACCACTTTTAACTTATGCTGCACCAGTATTATGGAACATGGGCCCATCAGTTATGGAAAAATTTAGAAGACTGGAAAGAAAAATCTTAAGATCCTGTCTAAGAATGCATAGAAAAGCCGAAACGGGTTATCGAAAAAGAATTAGCAACACAATAATCTACAACATGGCAAACCTCACCAGAATTGATTGTTTCTTTATTAAGCTTTGCAGAAATTACTTTGCTAACTCCAAAAACATTGATAACCCAATAATAAATGACTTAAATTGCCCTGATATTAATGATAATATTAGCAGGTGTAATTCTGGATATATTACACCGCAAATGTTCACCTTCTGTGACAAAATGGGCCTAATACAAGACGAAGTTAATTGTCCAATTATTTACCATCGTAAACGACATTGCAATTGCAAAAAGATTAATCTAGATACTGAAGCAGATATACGGCTGTTATATTCGCAGGTATTACCAATGGTTGACCAGAAGGACATTCAAAGATTATCTCCTAGTTACTGGTGGCTCTTAGATGATGCAAAGTATATTGATGAAATCCGGAGAAGAACTCTGTGGAATAGGAATAACCATCAATTTCCAGCTTAAAGATATATCCATAGATATCCGATTAACTGTAAATATTGTATATAGTGTAAATAGTCACCATCCCATCCTTCAACCCCATCCCATCCTTTCTCCCAACATCTACCAATTCCCCTCCCATTTTTATTAATTAATATGATATATGATAGATGTTTTTTTTCTAATTCAGTTCTTTTTTACATCTTCTATTTACTGTATGGCGTGCCTTATTGTAGGGCTTACAACTACATCTAAAACAATATAACAAAATTGAGTAATTATCTTTAAGATTTTAATATGTTAATTTGCGAGATCTGCCATTGGCAGCATACAAATATTAAGTTCCTTGGTTAAGTTTTTATTGTATGTTTTTTTCAACTTTATAAATGTATGCAATGTTATCTGATAAATAAAAAAGCTACTTTTAAAAAAAAAAAAAAAAAAAAAACCAACGAGCCATGAAGTTCATCTTCGTCGTTGGGCGCAGATAGGTCGACGCGTAGTTTATAACCTATATAAGTGAGATTATTTCATTGAATTTCTCACTAAAGAGTGTCTACACATATTTAGTGTTAGGTAAATAATTTACTATTCGTTATATGAAACTGAAACTATAAACTAGTATTAGTGTGAATAATAGTGACAAAGGACCACGTGCCCGTACTTCGGAAATAATGGACACTAACAAAAGAAGACATCCAAGCCCAATATCCAGCGAATCGGAACAAGATATTAAAATAATCAAACAAATAAAAGAATATAAAAAGCTTTACAGCACAAACAATTTCCCGGAAATTCTTAAGGAAGTTAGAAAAATTAGACCCACACCTAACCTGACAAAGGCTAGGCGATGTAGCATGTCTTCGAATGAGTCAGAGTCGGCCAGCGCCACGATCGACCCTACAGTCGATAATGAAGGTTTCTCTTACCCCAAGAGAGTATCAAAAGTTCGTAGACTCAGCGAATCCAAAGAATGCGCTATAAGCAATAGATATACTAATCTATCTGGTAATATGGATACGGACAAGGCCGAGGCACAGCAGTCAAGTCTTAACGACCGCAATGATAACAATACCACCGTAACTAAAGTGAAACCAAAAGGGAGGCCTCCCCCTATTTATGCGCAGCTTGGCAGTATACGCCAAACAGCTAATTTCCTAACAATTAATAATTTCACTAGCACTGAATTCTTATTAAGAGAATATGATAATAAATTTATTATCATAGCCACCTTTAACATTGCTATATACGATAACATACTAAAGCTATTAAAAGAAAAGTCCGTTCAATTCTTTACTTACACTCCTAGGCAGAGAAAAACTAAAGAAGAAGAAATCACTGAAGCCCTGAATGACCTTAAATTGGATACATGGAAACCATCTCATTTGCTGATGACCGGGTGATCTATGGGGCCGACAATAATATAAGTGCCTTAATAACAAAATTACAAACAAGAGTCAACAGAATCAATTTACATTATTTATTATGGAATTTAAAAATAAATGCCTCCAAAAGTGAAACAATATTCTTCAGGAAACCGGTTAACTACATCAAATTATCACAATACAAGAAAATTAATACAGCCACTATTACTCTCACTGAACCAGACGGCACCTTAACAATAATTCCCAACAAAAAATCAGTCAAATACCTAGGAGTCACGATTGACCACCTACTCCATATGAATAAGCACCACTCCACGCAATTAAACAAAGCAAAAGATGCTTTCAGACAAAACGCTAGATTATTTCATAATCATAAGTTGGAACAAAAAGCCAAATTAATTTGCTATCAACTCTTAATCAGGCCATTACTGACGTATGCAGCCCCAGTTCTATGGAATACCGGCCCATCAATAATGGAAAAATACAGGAGACTAGAGAGAAGTATATTAAGAACATGCACCAGAACATATAGAAAAGCAGAAACGGATTATAGGGAAAGAATCAGCAACGTAAAAATCTACAACACAGCAAATATAACGAGAATCGACTGCTACATACTTAAACTCTGTAGGAATTATTACGCCAACTACCAAAACATTAACAATCCTATAATGAATGACCTCCTATGCCCAAACTTAAATGACAATGCCAACCGCTGTAAATCAGGCTACCTAACTCTGCAGATGTTTACTTATTGTGATAAAATCGGATTATTACAAGATGAATTTAATATACCAATAATCTATCACGTGAATCGGCACTGCAAAAACAAAAGGATGGAAACTGAACCAACCGAAGATACAAGATTAACCTACTCTAAGGCGCTACCAATCATCGATACAAATGACTGGCACAGGCTATCTAAGCACTACTGGTGGCTCCAAAATGATGCCAAATTTATTGACGAAATCAGAAGAAGGATGTTTCGGAGCAGTTCACTAACACGTCGGTATAGAGAGAATCCTTCAAATAGTACCTAGTATATAGCCCTGTAGGCTTCTTATTTTTAGTTTTGTACATATGTAAATAGTCTTCCTTTCATCCCCCCATATTCCCAATCCCCATTCCCATCCCAAACCCACTCCTCTACCAGCCCCTCCGCCTCTTAATTTATATTATAGTTATGTTTGATGTTTTTTATTGTTCACAGCGAAATTTTTTTTACATCTTCTAAATACTCTATTGTTATGCTCCCTACATAGCATTATACTCACCTCTTGACCACGATTAGAAGTGTACCTTATACCAAAGCATTATTGTTAGCGAGATCTGCCATTGGCAGCAAACTAACTATGTTATTATATTCAGTTTAAGTTTTTTATGTTACTTTTATACTTAAATATGTATTTTGGTTTGCTGGAAATAAAAGTTACTTTTCAAAAAAAAACCGTTATCTCGCAGTAAAATAATCATAGCAGCTATTAATGTAAACTCAATAGTAGCAATAAAGTAGAATATATCCAGAGAACTTAACTGTTACCACCTATTGGGAATCACTAATCAGAAATATAAATTATAAAAATCCATTGGAATTTTTTCCAAAAATCAACACACTCCTACGACCAAGAAAGCATATCAACATTAACACACTTAAGGTACCATTGGATAACACTCAATTCAGCACGCTCATCCACCAAACATATGCTCATCTTATAAAGGACAATATCGTTATTGCTAATGACCCTATGGACAAATTAGATATCATTGGAACATACTTGGAAGGAATTAATTCTCCGAGGTACACAAATCATGGTACAGATATAAAGGAAAAAGTAGACTACACCATAGATAAAATCATAGATATTAAAAACCACATCAGAAGAAACGAACAAACATTTACAACATTCTCACACGATAATCTAGCATTCCACCCCAGTAATAATGATGATAATCCCAAGTTTCTATTCAGCTACAGGGAAGTTCAATCAATTCTCTGTAAACTCAAAAATAAAACCTCAACCGGTCTGGACAACATACCAAATGTGGTGCTAAAGAATCTACCAGAATGGATCATTAAAGACTATACAATAATTTTCAATAATGCCATTAATAATGCATATTTCCCGGTCCGATGGAAAACAGCTAAAGTTCTCCCGATCCTTAAGAAAGGCAAGAATCCGGAGGCCCCTCAAAGCTACAGACTAATTAGTCTAACAATGAGCATTAGTAAAGTATTTGAAAGAATTGCTATCCACAACAAATACAAATACTCTACGATTCATTACTCGAATTTATGCAATAACAAACCTGCCGCTGGGAGAGGCTGAGAAAGCCACCCTTTTTTCAATGCAGAAAATGCCAACAAATTGGCCACGCCAGCTCAAACTGTTACCTCAATCCCACATGCAGCAAATGTGCAGGTGAGCACGAAGTCAAAGATTGTCCACTTAAAACCAGCACCGACTATGCACTGCAAAAATGCGCAAATTGCAACAACACTGGACACTCAACGGCATACAAAGGCTGCCCCATGATCAAATTAGCCACCAAAATCAAACAACAAAAATCGGAAACAAAACCTATAGTCTATAACAAAATTAGCACCATGGTTAATCCAAATTATTCATATGCTAGACCAGTGGCGGGCAGTCAGACGCAACACTAACAACACCATCTACCTACATTCCACGAGGAACCACCATATATTGATACAGACAAATATACTAACCACAATAACAACAACCTAAATCTCAGCAATTTTAATACACTAAATCTAGAAGAAATACTAGCTAACTTGAAAAATGACATAATAAAAGAAATTTAAAACCTTAATGTAAAGGTTATTAACAATTCCATACGGATAGACCACATTAGCGAGACCTGTCATCGGCAGTACTCTAACTGTTATCCATATCACATGACTAAGGTTTTTTTTCTGTTACTTTTAACACTTATAAATGTAAATATGTTTGGCTGTGAATAAAAGTGTCTTACCAAAAATAAAAACATACATACATGAAATTCATACCGTATCTATACCTTAAAATACATACACTTTTTCACTTTCTTCTTTATAGAATAAAACCATCGAACGAAATACCTAATTAAACAATAAATAAAGAGTTTAGAAAAATGAATTTAAATTAATCATTAAATTGAAGCGGTGAAATTTAATAATATGCATTAATTAAAAAAAAAAAAAGGATAATACATGATCCTTATAAAAATTTCGCGGTAATAGAAACAAATAAACTAACTAGAAAAAAAAATGAGAAAATTAATCGATTTGCTTCGTAAATCGTAGCGCATAATGTACTACTGCATGTGTCTACTCATAATCGACCGTGTTATACTTTCACTGCGTGTACTCATTCCGACTAAAATGAACAATTATCAAAGCGGTAGTGAAAGCTTTAATTATGAAGTACGACCCGTATTTCACTTCAATAGGACTCTCGCACATTCGATAGCTCGAAAAAAAAAAAAAAAATCATAATCGATTCTATTCACGAAGTTTGCCGTAAACGAGCCTACGCGCAGATGTGTTTATTATAACAAATTGGAAACATACAAGCAATATCAAGACAACGTTAAGGAAAACTTCTTTCGTGATTAGAAGCGATTAGAAATAGACGACTAGATGATCGAAGAGTGCTATTGCGAAAGCGGGTGAATGCTTCCCTTCAAAACTACTTCTAGAAGATGGACATTACGGGGAATAAGTACTATCGGAAGGTAGAACGCAGTATTTCGTCGCCGTCATATTGAAATCGTCAGATTACTTATCAACTTCTCGATCGCGCGTTAAATTAATATATACATCATTGATCATTATTAGAACGATAGAAAAACCTATTTCTTTAGGAAGATAGCCACGTAACCACGTTATCTTTCGACTTTTACGTTCATGTTGAAAACTCGTCATTTCGGTAAATCATAGTTCGCTTGTACCGTAGTAAAAGGTATTACGGGAGACCGCGAGGTGACCTCGTTTGGATGTCGAAATTTCGGCTCTCCGCGCTTCTTTTGTAATCCAGAATACTCCTTTGAGATAAAACAGACGCATAATTGTATTTAAAAGAAAGATTAGGCGAAGCCTAGTGCAATTTTTCCTTCTTCCGCGTTAGTATTCGTATAAATATGTAAAAATGTAATTGAAAAAACAGTGATTCTTAAAAAACCAGTCGAAAATTAATAGTTTGTATAATTTATAACAGGTTTACGTATGTATTTGATCGACGTTAAATACCTTTTATTTATATGTATTTGAAATTGATCTAACTCCGTGATTAATTATCTCTTTATATTTATGCTTTGAAATGCTTAAAAGATTAAAAGGTTAAACGAACAGAGTATTTAGCATCGTACCAAATTAATCTAGCAAAATGATGTAATATTCTATAGACTTACAATACCACTAAACACGATCAAGGACTTTAAAAAATCACTGATTTCGATCAATACAACTTATGCCTTACCATATGCTGACATAACAGCAAACATTGTTTTGACGAGATGTCATCGCAACGGTGACGAATCATTTATCTATAGTTTTCCTGCTTTCCCCCATTAATAATGAATTTATACAAAGTCATCTTAAAGGATACTCATACACGCTTATATTATCTAATCATCGTTCGTTTCTTCGTATTAGAAAAACACGTGATTAAAATAAAAATAAACTTATTTTCGTCGCTGAATCACCTGTGGCGTCGAAATCTCGTCTTTAAAGTTTGATTTCGACGGCACCGTTACGCCGAGCGAGCACGAGCGTTCCTTCTCTCGAACGTATCCATCTACCGCGAGCAGTCACGTTCGCGATTTGCTCGCGATCGGAAGTGCCGATTTCACTCCAGGAAAGTGATCCACTCGTAGATCCTCTTCCAAGTTTGTCATCTTTGTTAAACCGCCCTAATTAAGCTTCCCAAAGAATTTTCTTGTCTTTGATCTAGAAAACTGAATATCGAATTATTTTTATGGATGACTTAATCTAATATCGTTAATTTCGTATCGTTAAATTTGATATTTTTATCATGGGTACTATCAATACAAAGGAAATCCCAAACTGTCCACGCAATGGCAAAATGTGAGTAAAACGATCGAAAGAAATCGAATTATTTTTCACGCTTTCACGATTGTATAATATCACGTAATATAAGAGAGCCGGTGGATTAATCTAATCGCCGTCCTTGATTTTCTACTCAAACGTCTAGCTGTCTCGCGAGATTGATTCTTATTTTTCCTTCTTTTACGTAAGTTTCGAATTTCTGTCGTTTCTTCCACTTGTGTTATAAAACATCGTTGCAAAAAAAAAAAACATTGGAGAATCCGGAAGTGTAAAGCCATGATCACGACACCTAGTTTGCTCTAGCGAAAGATTAGAATCGAGCTCAAGGTTTTTCGATTCGTTAAACAATCGGTGACAGTGCTCTTGCCATCGTCAAAGAATAAACCAGTCATAACAACGATACACTTCCGAGTGTACTTTGCGCCTTTATTATTATTGTCTCGACCGTGACACATCGAAACGTACTTGCCCGTGGAATACGTTCGATTTATGGGGCGTTTGTTCGATAATTGGTGATTAAAATACGTTGACCGTTAAAGTCTCGGGACAAAGTTGACAAAAATTTGCACAGCATGGATCATTTTTCTTTTGGCATAGGGTACAAGCTTCCTACTTCGATAGTCAAACTACTGGATTATTATATTATGTGTAAATAATGTCCAATATTTTGTTAACACCATAGGTATATGCCACTAGAAACAATGTTAAAATAAATAGTTGACATGGAAAGATATCGTATTAAAGATCGAGAATTTAGAAAAATTGTTGAACTATAGAGCTTGTGATCTTATAAATATCGGATGACTAAGCTTTTTGCGATAAGGAACACTCCACTATTGAGTTTTTGCACTGTTTGTTGTAAAAAGTAGTTCCAAAGTATCCAAAAAGATTTTTAGGATAAAATAATTGGTATACAAGGGGCGGAACCGAAGACGCGATTCATAATCAGTGTTCGTTTAAAATTAGAATTAGATTACTGTTAGGTTTTGGATTGCATTCATTTGTAAAGTTAGATTAAATTTTTGTTGGTTTACTGTCGAATCAGCGTTTAGTTTAGCTGCGAATTTCGGAATAAATACAGTTTACAAAATCACATATTTCAAGAAACAAAACAGACTGCCGTAAAATTCTAAATACGTGTTACTCAGAAATGTACTATCTACAATATACAGAGTGTACCGTCTGAAATATTTCCATTACAATATAAATGTTTCAACAAATGTTTCCTACAGATGTTGCATAGTTTCATGGCAGCCAATGTGTAGTAAAAATACTTCTATTTCACTGCACAAAGTTATGAAGATAAAAAAAAGGCAATGAATGTTACATTCAATCATAAAAAAAAATTCAACTGCCCGTAAAACTAAACTATCATCAGTTTTGTCTAATTTCTTATCAAATCTCGAATAATCGCTTCATTTTATTGTACTTTAATCAATCTTACAATCGATTTTGTGGAAATTCACGTTTACCAGCTTGAAATAAATCTGACATTAGATTAAATTCAATCCTTTCTAACTAGAGAATCGTTAAGGGTCGATCACCTTTCGAATTCGCGGTAAAACATGAAACTGACGCAATTCCAGATAAAATCTTGAATAAAACGGTATACCTGTCCCGCTTTCTCGTACACGTTTCCTTCGCAATCTCGAATTCGTCTCGCGAGTGTGAAGAAACGTGACTAAATGCGAGTAACGTGTGCTACGTTATTGGTACAAGACATTAGGTAAACGAATAACTATAATCATCATTCTGCACAATCTCGTACAAAGTTGATTATCTTCATTTTATCCAACCTTTCAACCCCAATCTGTCGTATGATCAACCAGTGATTCGAAAAATACTGTCATACGTGAGATATCCTTTTGACTGATGATCGAAGATATATTTTATTTTCTTATCATCAGTATGATTCCGTAAACTATGAAAAGAAACATCCGGCTTCGATCTTATTACCACAAAAAACGAAAGAATTCCTATCTCACGAACATGCTCCTATCACGTATGGATCTCTGAATGATCACGGAAGAAAAAACATTAGCACGGTACAATCATTAGGAACTTATTGTATTGCAATAAAAGATAAAATTTTATAAAATAACCGACTATGCAAATATACCGAGCATCGCAAATGTTCTACGATTAAAGAAGTTCCTCGTTACGCTCGTGACGTCACCAAGATGATAACGCGCATGTAAAATCCTTATCGAGCATCATACATAAAGTCATGGAGCTGATCGCGTGTTCCCCGATTTCTTTAATCCGTGAGGCCCTCCCAACTATCGAAGCGATCACGCGGCTTTAGTGTAGCGTGCGATGTCGGATCAAACGAAAGTGACAGTGCTCCACGAAAATCGCTATTATGTCCTCGAAACGTCTCCTCGAACGTTTGTTGGAGCAGCAACTCTTTGCCTTTCACCGTCGACGATCGACTAGCTTGAAACCTGCGATTACCAACCTTGAACCTGTTACCTGTCAAGACGATCAGCTGTTCGCTAACCGGTAACTCTTATCGTAACTTTTTCGAAGAAACTTGGTATTTATTTTCTTTTTATTTAATATATTCCTTTTTTTCAACATAACCTGTTTAAGGATACAGACACATTATGTATATGTTTAGTTTTAATTCTTGACGGTCGAACCACGGGATATTCCTGGTTTGTTTTGTGACTACTGATGTTTAGTCTCCGAGTCGATAACAAGGTTTTTTAATGGCAGTAGATTATATGAAAAGTTCTATTATTTTTCTGGTCTTTTGACTTGTCTTTATGGATCTGTTTTATGATTATTCAGTTGGCTTACTTAATGTTCGTATCGTTCTTGCAGCAATCGAGCTGTTATATTTCTTTTTTATTATATTTTAATTGTTGTTTGCACCATGGAAAAGAAGCATGGAATATATCACGTGTTCTGAGGGTAGTGGAAAACGAAAATCTGAGTATCAGTATGGTGCTACGTGCACTCGTAAACTTGGTCTCTATATTAGTGACTATTATTAAAAATATCACACAAAGAACATTACGAGGTGTACATTTTTTTAATATTTCGATAATATTTTTAATGTTGGTGCAAGGTTATCGCTTTAAGTAGTGTTACGCAGGTTTTAGTTGGCGATTGCTGTTTAATAGAAATTCTTTTAAAAAGAAGTTTATTTCAAAGTACTTTATTTTCCATAGACTCGAATATTCATTTAAATAATGATTCTGATTTAAATACTGATTTTATATACATAAATAAGAAAATATTATTAATCATATTGATATTAACACATGGTCTCTGGAAACTCTTGAATAAACCTCTTTTGCTAATAACTAAATTTTTTGCAGTACTACTCAGGACGATGACCTTGACAATACGTTCAAAAAATTATCAAAATTGAGGTGTCCGGGGCTCTCTTTTTTCGCATAATTACAATTTACAACTTTAATAAGAAAATTCGTTCCTAAGGAGGTTAATATATCGGGTTCTTTTTGCAAAATTATTGGAAGTTATTTCCCTTTGTTTCGTATTTCATAGGTGAACAATGACGACAAGCGACATTAATGCGCCGTACATTCTCATTTCTAGTAGAGCACAATGCCATATAAGTTTTATTGACGGCGTACCAGCGACGAAGCTAGTGATCATCGTGCAAAGTACACACCAGCGACTGGTGCACTTATGTCTGCCGGTCTTATCGGCCACTATCACGCTTTTAGAACGCAGTAAATAATGTAGTAGGGAATAACTCGCGGGAAAAATATCTTGGAACGTCGTAGTACAGTCGAACATCGTTAACTGAATTCTTAGGGGAATAGAAAATAATTCGAGCTATAGATATTCAAAAAAGATATGATTTATAAAAGGTTAAATGTGCAGTGAAATCATACAAAAATGATTTCAAATTATCATAAGAAGTAGAGAAAGCAGAAAACAATATTGATCATTTTTCTAACTTCAAGGTTCAAGGTTATATCAAGGCCATAACTAGAAAAGATATTTAGGTGTTCCCATTTATATTCCTCGCCCTGTATAACGTAGATATATCATTTTCATATTACATGTGTATATTTTATTTTTAATTAGTAAAATTTTATTTTTACTTTGCTTTGTGAACTGACGACAGAACTCATCCAACAGTCGATTGTTCACCCATTTCAAAATACAAAATCTTAATCAAACTTCGAAATATAAAAGTCAACTTATAATATTGACTTATTTTTCATCAACTTATATAGGATTTCTCTAAGAAATGAATTCGAATTATAAAGGTTTTCAAATTAACGAGATTCGACTGTATTTTAGTTCGAATTACCTACGTTCGTCATATCGTTCAAAAAATGAATCTAATTTAAAAGCAATCGTTGAAAGATTGCAAATTATTTGACAAAAACAGTCGCGTCCACAGAAACTCGTATTAATATTTATAGAGATACTGTCTTAGGAACGCTGACAGTGCAGTTTTGATAATAAAATTTTTCTGACTCAACGTTACATAGCTCGTTCTCAATAAACCAATGTATATTATTATTTAGCTTGCAATTTCGGAGTTTTTTAAATAGAGTATTACTTAACGATCGTTCCGTGGATACTTTTCACGATGATACGACATCGCTTAACGTGATACTCATCGCTCGATGAGCGACGTCGCACGACTGCGCACTGCGCGGCCTAACGCCAGAGGATCATCTGATCGCCCAGCAGTGGCGTCGCGAGCGATACGAACGCCGTCCTACTCATAAAACTTAAACTTGTTGTTCCCACCCACGTGACTTCTATTTTCCAAACGTCGTACGTGATGAAGTTCACGGCGACCTACGACACAACGGGAACAATAATTCCCTTGAAATGATTAAAATTCTTCTACTTCGCAAATATTCCAATATAAATTCTTTTAGTACGAATTTACGTCGCATTCAATTCGCGCATCGATCCGAAAATTCGCACGACGTTTAATTTTCCTCTTCAATAATATCTCTTCCTTTTAATTAACGTATACTTGATAATAACAAATTGCATATCCTCGTTCCAATTGTTAAAAATTTAATTTAAATTCAATGTCAAACATTGACAGCTGACGTGCCACTTGTGCACGATCGATGGATACGTTCCTGATAACCTATCCTTCCCTACGCGTTCTAACCTTTCTTGAGCATGGCGCTTCTGCGTTCTACCGTACCGACGAGACTCCGTAATTTGTGTTCAGACTGGCACTTCGTTTGCAGGATTCAAAGCAGTACACGGCTAACCTGCAAGACTAAAGAACCATCAGCGATGTCAGACCTCGAGCGAGATCGATTGGGCCAGCGCGGGACAGGCGATGCACAATGTCACGGTCTCCTGCGTGGCATCGACCACATTAAGAATCCCCAATTGAACAAGGTAGGACAATAGGACATCTTTTACGCGTCATGACAAGTATATTTTCGACATACTATATCGAATTCGTCGCTTGGAAGTGTACCTTCCCTTTCGTTCGTTTCGCGATCGATAAATGGGCCTTCGTGACATCGGACGAAGCATTGGATTACCCCTTTCCATTGTTTTTAATCTAATTTTCAAAGTTTTCGTAATATAGCCCTAGTGACCGGGTTCCACGAGAGCGTAGTTATACGCTTGCGTACTGAAGTTTTTAGATTCATGGGAGAATGTTAACTTGTTGCTTAGTTATGACCTAAGTTTTTAATTAATTTATACATATTGTAGATTATTGTTAGGGCTATTGGTTATTATATGTGCCTGTAATTATGAAAAGGATGTGAGTTATCTTTTTTTTGCGAAAAGAATGATTTCATATTATTGCGATATCAGTACAAAATATAAGACCACCGTTTGGAAAAGAATAACTTTTTTATAATTGAATAAAATGATTTGAGTTTTTGCAAAATGGTAGAAGGATTAATTTTTTAGATATCGTATTTTTGTTGTTTCACAAAAATCAGTATTTTCGAAATTACAAGAAAAAAAGTGAGTCATTTTTTTTTAACTTTTTTATCTGAGCTAATAATGAAAATTTAAAAAATATGTTTTATAGATTCAAGAAAGATATATACAATTTTGCTGTAAATATACCACTGGCGTTAGCCCTATTTTTTTGCGACGGACAGGCCTAACTGCCGTTAGTCTGTAATACATATTGAAAATTTCATCCAAATCGGTTAACATTGCTTCGAGCTACAAAAATTTAACAGTCACAGAATAAGATAGAAATTTCACCGTATTTTTTATGTGTTTGACTAAAACCACTTCAATAATTTCGTGCTCAATTTTAAAGTAGTGTAAGTCTAAAATATATAAAAAAAAATATAGAGATTAAATCTAAATCTGGATTTAGACCACTTTTTAAAATAAACGACCCATGTACATGTATACGATTGATTTGATTTACTAAATTTTAAACAAAAAGATTGTTAAGAAAAACTTCAATTTAAATCCAAAGAATAACCGTAAAAAACCCGCGTAAGTCGTCTGACGCAATAAAGGAAACAGAACCGCGAATCGAGTTCGAGGAGCACGGATTCAAAGAATCGAACGGGTGACGCGATCCTCGTCACGTCGACCTTTCGAAGATCCTCTACTCCATTCCATGGAATTGTACTTTCACCAGTTAAAACATTCTTCTTGTTTCCTTTTAAACGAATCGTTTTTTTTTTAAATCCACCGATAGTACCGATCGCAGATAATGAAAGTTTATCTGATACGCGTTGCTTGCAAAGATTATGACGGTTTGATAATGTGATCGCACTTGTCGGTTACAAAAGTTTGATGTAATATAATACGGTTGGCAAAGAACTTTGCGTTTTGTAATATTTTTTTTATCATTTTCATGAAATCTATATAGATAAAATTTTTCTTATGTCTTACGACGATGATTTGTTTAAAATAAACATTTGTGCTCCGTTATTTTTATTGATAATAATAGCATATATATTATGATGCAAAATGATTCATTTGTTAATGTGGGGCACATATGAGTCACGCGGCATAAACGGAAAGGTACCGAGAGTTTAAGATAGTTAAAATATAAAACGTGTTATACGATTGGTCTTTCAATTTTTAAATTGTATTGTACGATGATCACTTGTGTATTTAGAAAGAAGCTCTATAGATATAGCAGTAAACAGGATAGTTTACGAATTAATGTAGGATGGAAGTTTCCGTTCTGATTGAAACGCAGAATATTTACGAGAAAGTATTTGTAGCTCTTGCGTGGCCGCAAAACCATACTCGTGACGTCTTTATACACGAGTCCAAGCATTTAGCGATGGTTCCTATGTCCAACTTTATGCTTACTTTGTCTTTTGAATATCTCATACGTATTCGCGAATATATACTCGTAGAGTTGGAGGTCGCCTGTTTTTTTTTTAAACTCTGTTCTTTCTTCTTATATAATTTGTTTAAGAAAGAATAACACGAGGAGAACGTGAAAAGAATCACGAAAGAGAAGGGAAACGCGTGTGTTTGAACATCTTTTGACAAAAACTTGTTCCATTCTAACGGTTTCTACGAGAAAATTTTAAGTATTTCACATTATCGTGCCGTTTGCTATTGAATTATTGATTTATTTTAATTTGTATTTGAAATGTCTCTGTTGGATATCATAAATATCTCAAATAACTTCTATCGTGTTATTATTCCACTGCACTTACTCGACATATCGCAAACCTAACGAACAAAGCTTACTACACCCATTTTTATTGAAATTCAACATTTCTACGCCATCTATTAATAAACTTAAATGTCTACCTTGTAATCAAATTACAAAACACAGAAACATACAATCTGACACAGCAACTAATATTAGAAAGTGGAATTTTTGGACCCCTAAACTAACATAATTATCTTACCAATATTTATTCTTCACTTTCTAAAACTACAATTTATACAAAAGCAAATCTATTATACTAGACTCGAATAATCATAAGCTTCGTAGCAACATGATTGAACCATCGATGAAACTTTTAAAGCTCGATTTACTGCATTCCATCGACTGCACATCGCTACAAGTTCTCTGATCTGATTTTTGCCCAATGCAAAAGATAAAGAGAGGAAGGTAACGAAAGACATATTTTCGTGGTGTTGAGGTTTCATAGCGCGTGATTGCAATAAGGTCGCGTGTTAGTTTGCATCGAAGAAATCGTAGGGCTCCCTTTATCGATCGGTCGAGCAAGCAGGGAGTCGAGTCTCTTGAGGAGGGTCGCCGTCACGAGAGAGTCAAGAACCCCGGCAACCGTTTCCACGTTCGCTTGTTTGTCATGGGATTTGAAATCCCGAAAAAGAATAAGAAGAAAGAGAAATAAGGTCTTGTATCACCGGTGTCAGCAGTATTCTCCATGGAGACCGATTGGTGGAGTCTTATTCCGGACAAGGCTCGTACGCCGAATGTACCGGAGGCTCTTCTCGCATTGGACGGCAGGGTAGATAATTAAATCAAACTTATTCATTCAAAATCACGATAAATAATTGAAAAGTGCTCGTAGAAAATATTGCAAGTGTCAAAAATCACATTTTTTTACGAAGGAAGAACTTATCTGACTTCAAATTATTTACGTCATTTTATCACTTGTTTTTGCTGCTAAGTATAATACGTTTTCTATTTTTGGAATTAATGTAGTTCAAATTCATAAGAATAAATTTGTAAGAAAACTCGAGGTATTTCATTTCTTAGTTGTAGAGAAAACTCAATGTCAAACTCAAATTCATTTAAATTTCCGAACACCTTAAGTGCCAAGCCTGTTTGTTATCTCTTTGTGGTTGTTTCTAAAGAGCAAAAATATATTTTTTCTATTAATACTTACATTGTTTTCTATGGAGGCAAAATACTAATTATTTACATCGAATTACACACAAATTCTACACTACTGCCTTCCCACTGCTACGTAAATGTTTCAATATAAAAAAAAAAAGAAATTTTTTTCAATTTTGGCACTTACATGCAATAAAACATAATAAAATATCAGCACTTTTTAATCACGACTCTACACGTGTAAACTTTCCTTAATATAATACTATTTTTATTCCGTTATAACGGAGCTATAGAAAATATTAGCCTAATCTATTTCCTTTTTTTTATAATAGATAAAAGTAATGTAAAAATTGAATTCAAAATTCTATTCATTATTATAAGTCATCCTGCACAACAAAAACTTCACTCGTCGTTCCTCTTTACACGACTTTCACAAATAGAATAATCGTGAATAGCAATAGAGCAAACAGGATGTGTATTTTAATCTGAATACTCGATTAATCTTGTGCCTCGCTGTGTGGGTCCAGTCAGAGGCGAACGCACTCTCGTGATTTATTCTAGCTACAGATTAATATCGTTTAAAGAATCGATTTATATCTTCTAATGTCTCGTGATTAGATTAGATAAGATAGAAATTTTCTATCACGGTATGAATTATAATCGAATGATTATCGATAAAAAAGATTCACGTGTATAACGGGTGATGCGGGAATGCGTTCAAAGAGAGAGAGAGGTTGGTGTCTCGTAGTTATTACGATTTATAAAAGTCGATTGGCATCGTCGGTGACTCGTCTAGCGCGAGAATCAAGCGACTACTTGTCAATGACCGCTTCTACCAACGTCTATGGAAAAATACAACTGTCTTGTGCGTGTTTCTATCTTCCCATTTCATTCTTCCTCTCTCTTTCTCGTGCAATATTAAATTCAATACTAGCACGATAACAACAATATCGAACTTGGGACTCCATACTCAACATAAAAAAAGAAGCTTGTAAAATTCAAAAGGAAATCGTCCAGACGACATAATTTACTGTCCGGTACTCATGATTATGCGTATTGACGCAATCGTTGCATAAATAGTTGTACGATTTGCAACTATTCCTTGCAGGACGATGACTCGTATAATTTATCACTCGTTTAATCGTCTCTGATAGTGAGAAAAGTTGTCTGCACTCGCTCGGACTGTTTGAACGTTAGAACTAGCAAAGCAGTCGAAATTACTTGCTGGGGCTCTCGTTTTATAATGATACAATTGATTTTTTTATTATATTTATTATCTACTTTGTTTGTTCGATGTTATCAATGATAAAGAATAAAATGCTTTTAGGTATTTGCTAAATAGATGCGATGGAAAATACGTTTAACCCTAAAAGACTATTGTATTCGACTGTTATGTATGATCTGTGTTATATTAGCTATACTATTTTGTCAAACACTTCTTTTAACTCCCTGCAAGTAATTTTAATTTTTTTTTTACCCAATTGTCGAAATATCGATTATTTTTAATAATAGGCATTGACATAATCGATTCGACGAACGTTAGTCTCCTAGAATTAATGTTGATAGTTCTAATGTAAAATATTTCTACTGTGTTGAATATCAAATAACTCGAGGTTATATGAAATTGATATCTGTAACAACCACGATAAATTATTATAGCTTCTGCCGATACGAAAACGGATCGAATGAATAGAGGAAAAATTCGTGTTCTATTACACCTATCAATGATACATATATAAAAAGAAAAAGAAAAAACGATTACGTAAAAGCGATGTCAGGGATAAAGCGAATGAGATTATGAGTATAACGGAACAAGTGAAACGCCCAAGGAAATTTAATCGTACTAGTTTTCACCAGTTCCTTTTTCTCCATTGTAACATACGTAGCTCTCATTGATCGATTAGACCAAGGACATGCACGTGGGATCCAACATTTTGTTATTTGCGCCTATAAATAATTGGGATATATAATAATTCTTTCTGGCTGATATAGATACGTCCTTGAGAACGATGATATACCACGTTAGGCATTTCAATGAAAGGCATATATACGTCAGATCATTAAATCATTTTCTAATCCTTGAAACGTTAAACAACATAGAGAACATGGGAAATTAATCCCCTAAGGGCAAACCCTTTCGATCTTAGTAATTATTTTTGTTTGCCTCGCGGCTAAGCGTCGAAGCCTGGAGCGTTACTATAAAAACTTCATTTATTTTCAGGGAATGGCCTTCAGTATAGAAGAAAGACAACTGTTGGGCATACACGGACTTTTACCAGCAGCCGTGAAAACGCAAGATGAACAATTGGAGCTTTGTCGTTTAAATTTGGAACGTTATCCCGATGATCTTCTTAAATATATTTACCTCATAGGCCTACTGGTAAAGATTTATCCAAAAGTTATAAAAGCATATCTATGACGATGATGATAAAAATATAGAAACATTTTGATGATCTCACCATCATTACATTGTTCGTTGTTTCTTATTTCAGGATAGAAACGAGAGACTGTTCTATCGTTTGCTCATGAACAACGTTGAACAGATGATGCCCTTGGTGTACACCCCGACGGTGGGTCTAGCTTGTCAAAAGTTTGGCTTGATATATCGTAGACCACGTGGCTTATTCATAAGCATTCACGACAAGGGCCACGTTTACGATATCTTAAAGAATTGGCCTGAACACGACGTACGTGCCATCGTCGTTACCGATGGCGAAAGAATACTTGGACTCGGTGATTTGGGTGCTCATGGTATGGGAATTCCTATAGGAAAGTTATCCCTTTACACTGCCTTGGCTGGCATCAAGCCAAACAATTGTCTACCTATTACACTCGACGTTGGTACCAATACTCAGGTAATATTTTCACTAGAAATCAATATCTTCCTTCTTTTTTACAATTAAAAATTCTAATAAAATTGTTTGCAGTCGTTATTGGACGATCCTCTTTACATCGGACACAGGCACAAACGTATCACTGGGCCGGAGTACGACGAATTCTTGGATGAATTTATGCAAGCTGTGGTCAAGCGTTACGGACAAAATACGCTTATACAATTCGAAGATTTTGGAAATGCTAATGCGTTCAGGCTCTTGTTGAAGTATCGTGATCATTACTGTACGTTCAACGATGACATTCAGGGTACAGCTTCCGTGGCATTGTCTGGTCTCTTGGCATCCCTTCGATTGACGAATACGAAACTCTCCGAAAATACGATCGTCTTTTTCGGTGCGGGAGAGGTTTGTATCCGATTGTGAGGAGGGAACTGGTTGGAAATTAGGGGATTATTGAGATAGTGCATTTTGTCTTTACCTTCGTCTATGAATTCGACGATTAGGCCGCGTTAGGTATCGCCACGTTATGCGTAATGGCGATGGAGAAGGAAGGTGTGACTAAAAAAGAAGCCAGGAACAGGATCTGGTTGGTGGATTCGAAGGGATTGGTTGTCAAGAATCGTCCATCCGGTGGAGTGACGGAGCACAAGTTAGACTTTGCCAGGGACGATGCACCTATAAGCAATTTGTTGGATGTTGTAAAAACGGCAAAACCAACGGTCCTGATCGGTGCTGCCGCGGTTGGTGGTGCCTTTACTCAGGAAATACTCAAGGAAGTGGCAAACAATACGGAAAGACCCGTGATCTTTGCTTTGAGTAATCCTACCAGCAAAGCTGAGTGTACAGCTGAGCAGGCTTACACTGCTACGGAGGTAATATAGTTTGCTAATATATTTTTCATGATATTTTGGATTAAGACTACTAAGCTTGTATTATTTTGGAACTTACACAGGGCAAATGTCTATTCGCGAGTGGCTCACCATTCCCACCGGTGAAGTACGGCGATAAAACCTTTTACCCTGGTCAAGGCAACAACAGCTACATATTCCCTGGAGTATCACTTGCCGCAATTTGTGCTGGCATGCGAGTCATTCCTGAAGAGACGTTCCTTATCGCTGCTACAGCCCTTTCCGATTTAGTGACGGAGGAAGATCTACGAAATGGAACATTGTACCCACCTTTGGCCGATATACAAAAATGTTCCTTGTGTATAGCAACGAAAATTATGAAATATGCCTACGAGAGCTGTAAGTAATTTATGTCTATAACGTTACTGCGTAAAAATGGAGAAAACAAAGTTTGTAAATACTAATTTTTTGAACTTATTTCTTCAGCACTCGCAACCGTGCAACCAGAGCCTAAAGACTACGCGGAATTCATCAAAGCACAATTGTACGATACGGAGTACAAATCGTCTATTCCTCCTACTTATGCTTGGCCAAAACTTTAAACAGGACACAACACCATCGGATCATGCATCCCGAGAAAGTGTAGTTTATTTGGTATTAACTTTTTATTATTTGGCTATCGATAGATACGAAGAAAAGCCCGTTGATCGGGCACAATGGGTCTCTGCAAAGCGCGCGATCGAGACTTGACTTTCGATAGGACGCAAAGTATATCTTATACCTCGTTTTTATAAACCTTCGTTGGTATGGTAATTGTATTCGCTGATAAAATAAAATTATAACTATTACTTCGAAGAAAATGTATATTTTTTGTTGTATATTACTAATCGAAACAGTACTTTCCGTTATTAGGCATCCCCTAATATTATATTTGCAGCGAAAAAAAATTCTTTCATGTCATTAAAAACTAAAATTAAAGAAAAAAAAACACGTGCATTAGTACCACTTCTTGTGACAAAATTAACACCAGTCGAGGAACGCTGCTTTTGTACGCGCAATATATAAGCACGCATCGTCAACTTGTATGTACGATAGAACCACGCGATTGATCCTTCGCGTGAAAAAACGGAAACCTTTCGTTGTTAGGGACGCAACAGTACGATATGATATAAGGGCAATAATCGATTGACTTCATAGAAAATAATAGCAAAACTTCTCGTTCTCGAAAAAAAGAAAATAAATATATACGAATTCTTATCTCTCCGACACAATAAAATCGATCGAGCTATGTTTCGTAAAATAACTCATTACTTCGATACTTGAACGATAAAGTGTATGTATTTCATGATAATGGATTGGCATTCATTGAATTTCTCACGCACCGCACTCGTCGCTCTCACTCTCTCCTCTTTTCTTTTATTCAAACACGTACGCAATTGTCTACCGTCTTACAGCTAAAATCCGATACTTACTACTACAACTCGGCACGGTCATTATAACAAATAGATTATAAACTACGACCCAAGTAATCTTTTTTTTTTTTACTCCAAACTTTGTTCCATAATAACATCATAATAAAATTAAAGGCAAAATGTACAGAAGAGCATTTAGAAAATGTGTTTACAATTTGGGACTCTGTTACGCTAGACTGAGCAGACACACTGGCTACCGTTGCCAGTAAGAAGGATATCTCGGTGCGTTTAAGAACATTTAGCATCGCGTGTGCTCCCGATGAGAGATTCTTCGAATTCTGACCCTCGATCGAGATAAGTAACAAGATTTATTACACGTGTCGCGATCGAACGGTATAAAAGGCCCTACGAACCACCGATCGTTGCTCGCGACCAAGTTCCACGCGTCATCCTTCACACGCTACCGTACTCGCTTTCTTCTCTAGTACCGATCGTGTATTAATAGGCTCTATGAACATCGCTGAATTCTAAAAACGCAGCTATATTAATTAATCAGTAGCATAATCGCGATAGATCATTACTCGTCGATCCGATTTTTCGAGGAGTCGTCGACAGAATGTAGGTGTCATCGAGCTCCTTGCTCGCGACAACGAGGAGACGGATTCGTCATCGTCGTTGTCAACGTGTGGTAACTCGAGAAATAGGGGAAGGAAAAGAAAGCGAGTACAAAGACGTAGGGCAGTAATGTCGTTGAGAGTGGAGTGTCTGTCCAGTACGGAAGTCGGTCCCTTTCCTAGCTTCATCGAGAGAGCGAGTGCGATCGTTCGTGAGTTTGTTGCGAGTCACCGGCTGCACGTGGGTCCGTTAATCTCTGATGCGCTGGAAGCGAGTCGAAAAATGGATGTTGTAGGGCATCCTCCAACCCTATCCTCTGTGCTGGTTCATATTCCAACATTCTCTTGATAAGATCGAACAGCTGTCGATGTTCCTCATCATCCGATAGCAAGTAACGCTACGGTATCACGTATCAGAGTTAAATAAAGTATCGATCATGCGAGCGAATTGACATTCACATTCGTGATTAACTTACGTATAAAGGTTTACAATTGTCACGAACGTATCTGCCGGCTGAACTTTTCTCGTCCCAATCTAATTTACCATAATAAAAGTACTTCGTCTTCGTTTTACGGGCCATACGATGCGGAATCGTGCCCAGTATACGTTCCATCATTGCGAGATGTTCGCGGATATCGTGAGTTTGAAACAACGTTATACCCAGGTATAATTCAAAGAGAATACAACCAATGGACCATACGTCACAAGGTTGAGACCATCCTAATTCTGTGTGAAAGAGGACGATAATTGGACGAGTTACGAGGAAAATGTTATTTTAATTTATATCATACCTAAGATCACTTCGGGCGCCCTGTACTGTCTCGTACTGACGATCGTGCTGTGGTGTTCGTGATCGAACGTAGCACTGCCGAAATCAATTAGTCTGATGTCGGTCCTCTTTACGCGCCTTACATCTTTTCGCTTGAAAAGAAATAGCTTTTTGAAATACTTTAGCAAATGATCATCGTTGTCTATGTATTGATAGATAAAAAGTGTCTTTGCGAAGCAAGAAAGACGAGTAAAAAAAAAAGTGGACGCACAATCGGCATTATTAATGACTCACCTTTTTACTATTGTACGTGCTTTCATAATCGGAATCTACGAACAGGATATTTTCGGGTTTAAGATCGGTGTGCGTAAGTTTGTTGTCGTGTAAAAATTTGACGGCGTAACAAAGCTGATAACCCATATGCCTAACATGCTCCAACGGATAAGGCTGGTAATTGTTGTCTATCTGTAAAATTAATATAAATTAATAAAGTGTATAAGAGGTAAGACAACTAATCATTTTAAAGGATACCTACCAAGAAATCGAATACGCTCAGGGCAAGCATCTCGAAGGCGATACACATGTGCCCGTGATAGTTGAACCAGTCTAACATCTTCACGCACAAACTGAAACACAGGCGAGTCAAATGAATTATAAATAAAAGAAACTACAAACATTCGACATGGATCGAAGGTCGCACAGTCGTCTCTTCTCAAGATCGGTAATTTCATTTCAAATACTAACTGATGTCCCTCGGGATCCTTCGCAGCGATCTTCTCCAATGCGTTGATCTCGAGTTTCGCAGCTTCCCTGTACTTCTCGACGTTCTTGATAATCTTGAGAGCCATTACGTGATCCCTGTGTAAAAAAATTGAGCGTATCGTTAGAGAAAGAAAAAAGACAGGGTACGTCGCGGGTGGCATCGACCATCGTCGGATATCCTTTTTCTCGAGCGAGCGGCTTTTTATCACGAGCACTTGTAATAATATCGAAAGAGATATATGAATAGTGAAAAGAGAGAATAAAAAAAAAAGAGGTGAGAGGGAGAAAAACAGAATGGAAGAAGAAAGAAAAAAGAGGGCGACGCCGTCGTCCATCGTTTTCCTCGCTTTTCAATTTCGTCTTTCGACTCACCTACGCCAGTTTCACGGCAAGAGAAAGACAGAGAAAGAGTACGTCTACGGCTGGCTGGTAAAACAAAGTGCAAGGCCATCCTATTATTGCGACTACTCGCGACAGAGTACGGACTCTCGCGTCTATTTCTGAATCCCAAACGCGATTCGCGCCACGCACGCGTCGCTTCGAGGATTTGTCGTTCTCCTGGGTGCCACGATTTATAGAGAAAATAAATAATAAAATGATAATGACAGCATATCGATACGTACGTACACGTAGTGATTCACGTACGTGTAGCATAAACATATATATATATATGTATGCATAGATATATCACATATCCAAAGAAGTAAAAAGGATGTACGCGCGACGAACGCGAGTAGGTTACCTACGTAGGTGTTTATGTGAGCTGGCACTTACATGTGCAAGTCCTTAACCTTGACAACTTTTCCAAAAGTACCCTCTCCTAGGGTGGCCAGTACTTTATCTGCAATGTAAAAAACAGGGTAAGTCACGGCGCGACACGGACCTCGCGCCCACGAAAGATCTCTCGTTCTCGTTAATCGCGAATTGCGTGTCCCGAATTAGAGAAAGAAAGAAAGAGAGAGATAGACAGAAAGATAGATAGAGGCAGGGGAGGGGGGCAACCTCCTGCTCACCTTCAAGATATGCCCCATGCTCTTATTCATACATTATATCTCTCCGCGAAATGTACGGCGTACTTGAAAAATTAATGAAAAAGACAGAGAACAAGTATAAAAGAATAGAACAACGGTGCAATCGCGGAGAGTGAGAGATAGAGAGAGAGAGAAAGAAAGAAGAATGAAGGGTAGAAGGAGGAAGCCTCCCAAGAGGGAGCAAGGACGTGTCGCGCCTTTTCGGAAAAGAGAAACGAAACGAGAGCGAGAACTCTTCCGCGTGGGTGTTCGGTCGGATCCATTTATATACCGCGAGTATATATAAATATATATGTATGTATATATACATATAAGTGAACGGACGTGAAAAAGAGTGAAAACGGTATCGTTCGAACGGTTGGCTCGAAAATGTTCGACAACACTGCTGCTGACTCTTCTTTTTTTTTTTTACGTGGTCGACCCTAAGCCCTAAGCCCATTTTTTTAAAAAATTATAATAACAAAAGAAGACAGCAGTACGTGAACGGGAAGAAGAGGCATTTACTGTCCCACACCGGACGGGTTAATCTCGTTTGCGAGAAGATACTTGTGTTGGAAGAAAAGGAAGATACGCGTGTTGTGTTTCTTACGTGTATGTTGGAGTGCATTTCCGGCGAATGTGCAAAGAAAAAAAAAAACAAAGAGAGAGAAAAGAAAAAAGCAAATAAAAAAAAAAATAGAAAACCGAGAGAGAGAGAAAGAGAGAGCGAATGAGGTGTTATGTACGTGTTCGTGTGTATATTTATGTGTATGTGTGAAAAAGTAAGAGAGAGAAAAAGTAGTACCGCCGGGAAAGAGGGAGAGTAAATGCCAAGGCGGATTCGTGGGCAAGAAAAAACCACGTCTCAACCCGAGGAAGACGTATCACGTAATATGTACGAGGAGATAACACAAACGAAACTCCCTATATCTCCTATCTTTTTTTTTTTTTCCTTTAATTTTTAATAATCGTATCGTATTTTGACTACAATTTTCTATAAACGTTTTTTCCCTCCCTCGTGTCTCTCCGTTTCTCAGTCTTCTTTTCGTCGATCTCTCCTCGTAGCTCGTCCGACGAGTACGTGTCATTGGGGAGGACGACGAAAGATCGACAGAGAAGTAGAAAAAATGTGAAAAATAAGGGCAGAAGGGTTGGAAAAAAACGAGCAGGATCGAAAGAAAAAATACTTCTTTTGGACTAAAAATCTTAACACGTTCGATACCAAGCCGTTTTTTAACGCATTAAAAATGTCAGTAAATATAATTAGTGATCTACCCGGCGCGGATGGATATGGATTAAAAAATGTATACTCGCGTTACCGATCTAACCCGAAACAATGGCGCAACCAGATTTTTCCAAAATAGAGACTAAAACTTTTACCATTTTATGATACTACAATAAAAATGTTCTTATACCACGGTTAAACCGAAAGACCGATCTCAATACGTAATTTAAACATCGAACGTGACTTTCGCGCGAGGTGTTACGTTCTATTTTCGTTCATGGTATAGTAGATATAGCAAACGATATCTATGAGTCGGGTGAAGAAGCAAAGGAGAAGAAGAAGGAAGACAGACAGAAGAGAGAGATGGTAGAGAAAAAAGAAAGAAAGTGAAAGAGGTGTGAAGTGAGATGAAAAGAAAAGAAAGAGGGGTTGGTGGAACCGATCCAAGACCGCTCGAAGTAGTAAAAGAGATGTGTGCGTTGAAAAGAGATAGATAGATGGCTCGAGAAGGAGAGAGCGAGAGAGAGAAAGAGAGACCTAAATTTTGTATTATTACCCCGAGAGATACCGGCTAATAATGGAATAATAATATAACCGTCCGATCGACCGATCGGACCGATCGGCGATCTCGGGCTCGCTTAAATCTACTACAATGAGTGTATTCACGTATTCACGAACATCTATTTGCCAGGATGTCGCCGGATTGGTAAACAAGGTGGCCGTCTTCGTCGTCCTCGACGGAGGGCGGTCGTGGGCTCTATATGGGCCGGCGTAAACGGTATCGGCGGCGAACGGGCGAAGACGAAGGCGAAGGCGGCGGAGGCGGAGACGCGGTGCCAACACACAGAGAAGAGGAGACACAGAAGAGGAAGACCCCCGTGAGAGATACCACAGCGAGCCGATTCGTTTCGTGTTATGTCCCCGCCAATGGGGTTACGTGTTTCGTGATGTTCGCAGGGGGGGCCCAGAAGAAGATGGCGGCGGTGACCCATAAAGGGAGTGTGGTAGAGATAGACGATCGTTGTCGTCGTCGTTGTGGTTGGTTGTTGTTGTTGTTGATGTGTAGAATTTAGCCATTGGTCATCCATCAAGGTCCATCCAGAAGTGATGATCGTAGTCGTCGCATCAACCGATCGCCACGCACCGTCATCCACCACCATCGTCACCACCACACCACCACCACGAGGGCGGAGACCCGTGTAACACGCGTGTGTAAGCACGGACGAACGTACGAGTGTGTCGGTGGGGGGAGGAAGAGGAGGGATACACCGTCATCGTCACGATCGTCATCATCATTATCATCATCATCATCATCACGATCATCATCATCATCATCATCAAGCGAGAGATAGAGACCACACCCCGATCCGAGCGCCCAGTCGACCATAGTGACCAATCCGTGTGCCATAGCCATTTCCATTCCATTCCATTCCATTACAACGGAGATGGTAACCCAACAATCAGAGAGAAAGGGGAGAGGGCAAAATGGTTTGCCAAGTCAGAAAGTTGCGGTTACGAATTTACCATTGGCACAAAGCGCATATTTTTTCGTTTTTCTTTCTTTTAACCCTTTTTGTCGTATTGTTATCGTTATCGTTACCATATGATTTTATTATGTTTATTATATGATATGTATTTATTATAATTGTTGTCGTTATTATTATTAATTATTAATTATTATCATCATAATTATCCGACTTTGTCTTTACTTCCCGTTTTCTTTTTTTTTTTTTTTTTAAATTAAAGCTTATATCGATTTATTTAACCCTACATCTTTAAACTCGAAGCAGCCGTCTCGATTCCGTGAACGACTCTACTACTTTATGTATAAGTCTACTGATGTCTAAATATAGATATATATGTATATAAATTTAGCTATTTTATATATATATATAAATATATATGTATATATCTATTATACTATATAAGACACAGGCGGATAGAGAAAAAGTAGAGAAAGAATCATCACGTGATCACGTCGATACGATATTATATTCTAGAAACGTATAGACGTTAAACGATTATCTATTGACCGGTACACGATAGAAATAGCATGCAAATTTTTTTTTTAACCGCGGCTTTGTCCCAAGTTACAAGCCCTTTCCTCCATATCTCCCAATCGTAAGCGTTGACCTACGACGAGGAAGGGTATATTCGCGTACTTGTCAAAATGGCTACGAAATGAAAAACGAGAAAATGGTACTCCGTTCGCATTGGGTCAGTATTGTTTAGCGTTTCTTGTCCTTGCTTTCGCCACTCTTTGAGTATTCACGAAAAGCTTGACAAATATGCAAAGTACTTACGTGAGTGGACGATCGCGTGCCACGACGATCTATCGATCTTTTCTCGTGGCACACGTTGTTACTAAAGTACAAAAAAAAAGAAAATAAACAAAATGGTGACGATAACACGATTTCGATCGGGTCATCTCGTCGACGTGCTCAATCTTAAATAGTTGAAATTAGGTTCTTATACTACACAAAGGTTGCAAAATACAGTTTACTGGAATTTTGTCGACGATATGACCGATCGAGTAACGAGTTACAGTTTTTTTTTTACAAGGAAACTCTCACGGCAAACATGGGATATAAGCGTGCATTGTTTCTTGGTTTTTCGTCGACACTTTGCGTGCGGGTGACTATATTCCCTTCTAGAAAGCTCACAGTCGCTATTTCTAACATGTTTGCGCAACAACGTTTTACTTTCCTACGAATAACACGTCGATATCTTATAATTTTTCAATATTTTATCAAGTGAAGGCTCCCACATATAGGGCTCGAAGTATTCGCTTCTGCTGTGGCGACAGAAGTTTTGAACTTACCACGGCTGCGTTTAAATGGCATTGAAAACCACGTTCAGAAATCACTTACAGTTGATTTACAGTCAGTTGTTTTAATTAATTCTATTACTTTTACTAAAATATTAGAAACACGATGTGAATAGATGAATCTCGATGAAATATTCTCGGTGCAGCCAGCGAATAATTCGTGCCGGTCTATAGGAGCCTTTAAAAGGAGAAAATGTGAACAAAAGAAGAAAGAGAAGAGAATATACGACAATACAGAGAGAGAGAGGCGTGATTTTGTTGCCAAGGTAACATCATCCCACGCAAATGTCATTGAAATCAAGCAGCATTTACGAATCTCCGTGTTTATTTTCATTTTTCTAACGTCGAAACCGTAAATTTTGATTCTATATCTCGAAATCAGTAATAATCCCAATGATACTCGCATATAAATTGACAAAAATGACACGGCCTGGTATTTATATGTAACGATTGCTCACGGACGTAAAACGTTCCAATTTTCAGAAGCACGGATTTTGCGATCTTTGCAAAACAGGAACGACGCAGATCTCTTGCGTGCGTCACCCGTGTGCCAAGTGTCGAAAAGAAGACGAAAAAGCATGAGCCGACAAGTGCGTTAGAACATATTTCGAGGAGAGATACATACATAGTCTAACGGGGTTTCGCGTTGAGCAAGTCACAGAGAATGAATAATAAGTATTAGAAGTAGCAGCAAAACGAGTATAAAGGACGTCTTTCACACAGGTACAACACGATGTTATCGATCGAGCCTGTAATAAAATGCGCTTGCACGAAGACAAAACAAACGATCGTCCTTGTTAACCATAAGCATCATCGTCATTATCATGACCAAGATCATCATCCTCATCCATAATCATCATCGTCACGAACAAGAGCAGCAGTAGCATCAGTGCCATTGCTCGCGGCTCGACAACTTACGATCGCGTGATTCGCATCCACCTCGTTAATGACAGTCGTCGCTGTATTCGACGCGTTCTTCGCGCCTTCCCTCTTGTTGGTACTTCTACGTTGGTTCTTCTTATACTTGCTAGCGATGATATCAGTTGTACTTGGCTTCGTGTTTCCTTGACCACCGGTAGCCAATTCGCTGTAAGCCTCGTCCATAGCCGCGTATTTCATAATCAGACTCTGTATCTCTTTGCGTTTGGCCGCTCTTTCGGAAATAGCGGGATCGACTTCCTCGTTATCGTTGTTGTTGTTAGTCGTATTGTCTTTGGTACTAGGGCCATCGTTCGTGATACTCGTTGGAGTTTTTTCTGGATCACTGATGATTTCTTTATCAGCAGCGATAAAGCTTAAAGGTTCGAGTCTACTTGGACGAGCGTGCGATCGAAGCGAAGTCGATTTGCAATCGAGTTGCTTGCTTTTGCCGTTCCGATGTGGTCTGACCTTTCTACTACGGGATTCCGCATGACCCGACTTGTGTCTGCCGTAACGCCGATAGGCTTCGGAGTTAAGAGTTTGTCTATCGGATATCCTGCGATAGCCAGGTGTCTTTTCACGTTTGGGCTCTCTACTTGATGAGCTGACGTAAGGATAAGCTTTTTCGCTGAGAAGTACACTCGTGGGACTTTTAACGACCGATCGTGTCATCGAGGGTTCCAAGGTTTTCTCGTCTCTACCGTAGGAGTCCCTTCGATGAAAGCTGTGTTCTCGTTCGTCCTTTTTACGTGAATAAGCACTACTAACAGCACTTGCGGCATTAAGATCGATGCTCTTTTCTTTATCATCGATGCGTCTCTTGCTACTATTGTACTTTTCCAAAATCGAGGAGTACTTGTCCTCCAATCGAGTCCTAGTACCGCTGAGATAATTGTTAATATTCGGTGATCGTCTTGAACCGATCGATCGATCGTTCGCCGTCGAAGTCCCACGAACCCTTGTAGTCAGTCGTTGAAGTAAATTGCTGCAGGAGTCGCTCAGAAGCTGCGTCATACTCGTTGTAGTCGAGGAACGAGCGTAACGATTACGCCGTGACGTCGAGCCCTGCCTGTTCGTCGACATTCCGTCGCGTTGCGCGAATATGAACATTGTGAACGGTTGATGCGATGAATTTGGAAGGAAATACGGTCAGCTACTGGTTTTATCAACGGAAACCGCAAAGGCGATCAGTCGACCGTCCGAGGTACGGCCGACTCCATCGGTCGCTCGCTCAACAAGATGGACTCTCGACAGCTAGCACTGGGACAACACCTAACTCGTATGTTGAATCAAACTGATCCAGATTAAGATGATGATACAAGCTTCTCTGCAAAGCAGTGACTAAACGACTGTTTCACTGGCACTTGGGGGAAGGTAAGACACTAATTTGGATTTCGATATCTGTTGGAAAGGTAGAGTAAAAGCAGAGGAGAGAGAGAATCGTTTCCCCATTTCAAAATACAAAATCTTAATCAAACTTCGAAATATAAAAGTCAACTTATAATATTGACTTATTTTTCATCAACTTATATAGGATTTCTCTAATGAATGAATTCGAATTATAAAGGTTTTCAAATTAACGAGATTCGACTGTATTTTAATTCGAATTACCTACGTTCGTCATATCGTTCAAAAAATGAATTTAATTTAAAAGCAATCGTTGAAAGATTGCAAATTATTTGACAAGAACAGTCGCGTCCACAGAAACGCGTATTAATATTTATAGAGATACTGTCTTAGGAACGCTGACAGTGCAGTTTTGATAATAAAATTTTTCTGACTCAACGTTACATAGCTCGTTCTCAATAAACCAATGTATATTATTATTTAGCTTGCAATTTCGGAGTTTTTTAAATAGAGTATTACTTAACGATCGTTCCGTGGATACTTTTCACGATGATACGACATCGCTTAACGTGATACTCATCGCTCGATGAGCGACGTCGCACGACTGCGCACTGCGCGGCCCAGTGTCTGGACACTCCTTCCCCCTCCACAAGGACCAAAGTCAGCCCCTAGGGGGGCCAACCCTTAAAAAAAAAAAATATGAAGCAGATTTTGATTATACTGCATTGGTCACAGTGGCTATAAGACTGGTGGCGCACCCTTCTCAACCTCGTTCAGCCCCGGAGTCAGCCCCGATCTCAGCCCCGCTGGCCGGCGTAAACCCCTTAAAGCAGCTAACCCGTCAACCTTCTAAGGCCGCAAGCCGGCTAATGAGAAGGGGCACGTAACATACATACTTGTAAAAAAAAGGCGTCTTTCGAATAAATAGTGACACAGATTAATTAAAATAATGTATTGATAGTGCTAGATTGATTCTTCGAAATTGTTTATCGATGTTTAACAGATTCATTGTAATAATAAAACGACAGCCGACAATAAAAGAATACTTATTAATAACGCGACTTGAAAAGTAAGGAGTTTTTTATCATTTCTTTATTATTATTTATTCTCCCATCCATCCTTTTTTCATATCTTTGTGCTTATTTACCCCTAATTAAATCTTAAATAATTGTTGGGGCGGGTTATTTATTCCGTCAAGTATTTGGCGCGGAACTCACAACAAGCGCCGCGCCGTCTACAGCAGCTGATTTATTTATTCCGTGACAAATACTTGGCGGAATAAATAACCCGCCCCAACAATTATTTAAGATTTAATTAGGGGTAAATAAGCACAAAGATATGAAAAAAGGATGGATGGGAGAATAAATAATAATAAAGAAATGATAAAAAACTCCTTACTTTTCAAGTCGCGTTATTAATAAGTATTCTTTTATTGTCGGCTGTCGTTTTATTATTACAATGAATCTGTTAAACATCGATAAACAATTTCGAAGAATCAATCTAGCACTATCAATACATTATTTTAATTAATCTGTGTCACTATTTATTCGAAAGACGCCTTTTTTTTACAAGTATGTATGTTACGTGCCCCTTCTCATTAGCCGGCTTGCGGCCTTAGAAGGTTGACGGGTTAGCTGCTTTAAGGGGTTTACGCCGGCCAGCGGGGCTGAGATCGGGGCTGACTCCGGGGCTGAACGAGGTTGAGAAGGGTGCGCCACCAGTCTTATAGCCACTGTGACCAATGCAGTATAATCAAAATCTGCTTCATATTTTTTTTTTTTAAGGGTTGGCCCCCCTAGGGGCTGACTTTGGTCCTTGTGGAGGGGGAAGGAGTGTCCAGACACTGGCGCGGCCTAACGCCAGAGGATCATCTGATCGCCCAGCAGTGGCGTCGCGAGCGATACGAACGCCCTCCTACTCATAAAACTTAAACTTGTTGTTCCCACCCACGTGACTTCTATTTTCCAAACGTCGTACGTGATGAAGTTCACGGCGACCTACGACACAACGAGAACAATAATTCCCTTTGAAATGATTAAAATTCTTCTACTTCGCAAATATTCCAATATAAATTCTTTTAGTACGAATTTACGTCGCATTCAATTCGCGCATCGATCCGAAAATTCGCACGACGTTTAATTTTCCACTTCAATAATATCTCTTCCTTTTAATTAACGTATACTTGATAATAACAAATTGCATATCCTCGTTCCAATTGTTAAAAATTTAATTTAAATTCAATGTCAAACATTGACAGCTGACGTGCCACTTGTGCACGATCGATGGATACGTTCCTGATAACCTATCCTTCCCTACGCGTTCTAACCTTTCTTGAGCATGGCGCTTCTGCGTTCTACCGTACCGACGAGACTCCGTAATTTGTGTTCAGACTGGCACTTCGTTTGCAGGATTCAAAGCAGTACACGGCTAACCTGCAAGACTAAAGAACCATCAGCGATGTCAGACCTCGAGCGAGATCGATTGGGCCAGCGCGGGACAGGCGATGCACAATGTCACGGTCTCCTGCGTGGCATCGACCACATTAAGAATCCCCAATTGAACAAGGTAGGACAATAGGACATCTTTTACGCGTCATGACAAGTATATTTTCGACATACTATATCGAATTCGTCGCTTGGAAGTGTACCTTCCCTTTCGTTCGTTTCGCGATCGATAAATGGGCCTTCGTGACATCGGACGAAGCATTGGATTACCCCTTTCCATTGTTTTTAATCTAATTTTCAAAGTTTTCGTAATATAGCCCTAGTGACCGGGTTCCACGAGAGCGTAGTTATACGCTTGCGTACTGAAGTTTTTAGATTCATGGGAGAATGTTAACTTGTTGCTTAGTTATCACCTAAGTTTTTAATTAATTTATACATATTGTAGATTATTTGTTAGGGCTATTGGTTATTATATGTGCCTGTAATTATGAAAAGGATGTGAGTTATCTGCTTTTGCGAAAAGAGTGATTTCATGTTATTGCGATATCAGTAAGAAATATAAGACCACCGTTTGGAAAAGAATAACTTTTTTATAATTGAATCAAATGATTTGAATTTTTGCAAGAGGGTAGAAGGATTTATTTTCTAGATATCGTATTTTCGTTGTTTCAAAAAAAAATCAGTATTTTTGAAATTATAAGAAAAAAGTGAGTCATTTAAAAAATATGTTTTATAGATTCAAGTAAGATATATACGATTTTGCTGTAAATATACCACCGGCGTTAGTTCTATTTTTTTGCGACGGACAGGCCTAACTGCCGTTAGTCTGTAATACATATTGAAAATTTCATCCAAATCGGTTAACATTGCTTCGAGCTGCAAAGATTTAACAGTCACAGAATAAGGTCGAAATTTCACTGTATTTTTTATGTGTTTGACTAAAACCACTTCAATAATTTCGTGCTCATTTTTAAAGCAGTGTAATTCTAAAATATAAAAAAAAAAATATAGAGATTAATTCATTTTTTTCCAAATCTGGATATAGACCACTTTTTAAAATAAACAGTCCATGTACATGTATACGATTGATTTGAATTACTAAATTTTAAACAAAAAGATTATTAAGAAAAACTTCAATTTAAATCCAAAGAATAACCGTAAAAAACCCGCGTAAGTCGTCTGACGCAATAGAAGGAAACAGAACCGCGAATCGAGTTCGAGGAGCACGGATTCAAAGAATCGAACGGGTGACGCGATCCTCGTCACGTCGACCTTTCGAAGATCCTCTACTCCGTTCCATGGAATTGTACTTTCACCAGTTAAAACATTCTTCTTGTTTCCTTTTAAACGAATCGTTTTTTTTAAATCCACCGATAGTACCGATCGCAGATAATGAAAAAGTTTATCTGATACGCGTTGCTTGCAAAGATTATGACGGTTTGATAATGTGATCGCACTTGTCGGTTACAAAAGTTTGATGTAATATAATACGGTTGGCAAAGAACTTTGCGTTTTGTAATATTTTTTTTATCATTTTCATGAAATCTATATAGATAAAATTTTTCTTATGTCTTACGACGATGATTTGTTTAAAATAAACATTTGTGCTCCGTTATTTTTATTGATAATAATAGCATATATATTATGATGCAAAATGATTCATTTGTTAACGTGGGGCACATATGAGTCACGCGGCATAAACGGAAAGGTACCGAGAGTTTAAGATAGTTAAAATATAATACGTGTTATACGATTGGTCTTTCAATTTTTAAATTGTATTGTACGATGATCACTTGTGTATTTAGAAAGAAGCTCTATAGATATAGCAGTAAACAGGATAGTTTACGAATTAATGTAGGATGGAAGTTTCCGTTCTGATTGAAACGCAGAATATTTACGAGAAAGTATTTGTAGCTCTTGCGTGGCCGCAAAACCATACTCGTGACGTCTTTATACACGAGTCCAAGCATTTAGCGATGGTTCCTATGTCCAACTTTATGCTTACTTTGTCTTTTGAATATCTCATACGTATTCGCGAATATATACTCGTAGAGTTGGAGGTCGCCTGTTTTTTTTTTTAAACTCTGTTCTTTCTTCTTATATAATTTGTTTAAGAAAGAATAACACGAGGAGAACGTGAAAAGAATCACGAAAGAGAAGGGAAACGCGTGTGTTTGAACATCTTTTGACAAAAACTTGTTCCATTCTAACGGTTTCTACGAGAAAATTTTAAGTATTTCACATTATCGTGCCGTTTGCTATTGAATTATTGATTTATTTTAATTTGTATTTGAAATGTCTCTGTTGGATATCATAAATATCTCAAATAACTTCTATCGTGTTATTATTCCACTGCACCTACTCGACATAACGCAAACCTAACGAACAAAGCTTACTACACCCATTTTTAGTGAAATTCAACATTTCTACGCCATCTATTAATAAACTTAAATGTCTACCTTGTAATCAAATTACAAAACACAGAAACATACAATCTGACACAGCAACTAATATTAGAAAGTGGAATTTTTGGACCCCTAAACTAACATAATTATCTTACCAATATTTATTCTTCACTTTCTAAAACTACAATTTGTACAAAAGCAAATCTATTACCCTAGACTCGAATAATCATAAGCTTCGTAGCAACACGATTGAACCATCGATGAAACTTTTAAAGCTCGATTTACTGCATTCCATCGACTGCACATCGCTACAAGTTCTTCGATCTGATTTTTTGCCCAATGCAAAAGATAAAGAGAGGAAGGTAACGAAAGACATATTTTCGTGGTGTTGAGGTTTCATAGCGCGTGATTGCAATAAGGTCGCGTGTTAGTTTACATCGAAGAAATCGTAGGGCTCCCTTTATCGATCGGTCGAGCAAGCAGGGAGTCGAGTCTCTTGAGGAGGGTCGCCGTCACGAGAGAGTCAAGAACCCCGGCAACCGTTTCCACGTTCGCTTGTTTGTCATGGGATTTGAAATCCCGAAAAAGAATAAGAAGAAAGAGAAATAAGGTCTTGTATCACCGGTGTCAGCAGTATTCTCCATGGAGACCGATTGGTGGAGTCTTATTCCGGACAAGGCTCGTACGCCGAATGTACCGGAGGCTCTTCTCGCATTGGACGGCAGGGTAGATAATTAAATCAAACTTATTCATTCAAAATCACGATAAATAATTGAAAAGTGCTCGTAGAAAATATTGCAAGTGTCAAAAATCACATTTTTTTACGAAGGAAGAACTTATCTGACTTCAAATTATTTACGTCATTTTATCACTTGTTTTTGCTGCTAAGTATAATACGTTTTCTATTTTTGGAATTAATGTAGTTCAAATTCATAAGAATAAATTTGTAAGAAAACTCGAGGTATTTCATTTCTTAGTTGTAGAGAAAACTCAATGTCAAACTCAAATTCATTTAAATTTCCGAACACCTTAAGTGCCAAGCCTGTTTGTTATCTCTTTGTGGTTGTTTCTAAAGAGCAAAAATATATTTTTTCTATTAATACTTACATTGTTTTCTATGGAGGCAAAATACTAATTATTTACATCGAATTACACACAAATTCTACACTACTGCCTTCCCACTGCTACGTAAATGTTTCAATATAAAAAAAAAAAGAAATTTTTTTCAATTTTGGCACTTACATGCAATAAAACATAATAAAATATCAGCACTTTTTAATCACGACTCTACACGTGTAAACTTTCCTTAATATAATACTATTTTTATTCCGTTATAACGGAGCTATAGAAAATATTAGCCTAATCTATTTCCTTTTTTTTATAATAGATAAAAGTAATGTAAAAATTGAATTCAAAATTCTATTCATTATTATAAGTCATCCTGCACAACAAAAACTTCACTCGTCGTTCCTCTTTACACGACTTTCACAAATAGAATAATCGTGAATAGCAATAGAGCAAACAGGATGTGTATTTTAATCTGAATACTCGATTAATCTTGTGCCTCGCTGTGTGGGTCCAGTCAGAGGCGAACGCACTCTCGTGATTTATTCTAGCTACAGATTAATATAGTTTAACGAATCGATTTATATCTTCTAATGTCTCGTGATTAGATTAGATAAGATAGAAATTTTCTATCACGGTATGAATTATAATCGAATGATTATCGATAAAAAAGATTCACGTGTATAACGGGTGATGCGGGAATGCGTTCAAAGAGAGAGAGAGAGAGAGAGGGGTTGGTGTCTCGTAGTTATTACGATTTATAGAAGTCGATTGGCATCGTCGGTGACTCGTCTAGCACGAGAATCAAGCGACTACTTGTCAATGACCGCTTCTACCAACGTCTATGGAAAAATACAACTGTCTTACTGTTTCTATCTTCCCATTTCATTCTTTCTCTCTCTTTCTCGTGCAATATTAAATTCAATACCAGCACGATAACAACAATATCGAACTTGGGACTCCATACTCAACATAAAAAAAGAAGCTTGTAAAATTCAAAAGGAAATCGTCCAGACGACATAATTTACTGTCCGGTACTCATGATTATGCGTATTGACGCAATCGTTGCATAAATAGTTGTACGATTTGCAACTATTCCTTGCAGGACGATGACTCGTATAATTTATCACTCGTGTAATCGTCTCTGATAGTGAGAAAAGTTGTCTGCACTCGCTCGGACTGTTTGAACGTTAGAACTAGCAAAGCAGTCGAAATTACTTGCTGGGGCTCTCGTTTTATAATGATACAATTGATTTTTTTATTATATTTATTATCTACTTTGTTTGTTCGATGTTATCAATGATAAAGAATAAAATGCTTTTAGGTATTTGCTAAATAGATGCGATGGAAAATACGTTTAACCCTAAAAGACTATTGTATTCGACTATTATGCCTGATCTTTGTTATATTAGCTATATTATTTTGTCAAACACTTCTTTTAACTCCCTGCAAGTAATTTTAATTTTTTTTTACCCAATTGTCGAAATATCGATTATTTTTAATAATAGGCATTGACATAATCGATTCGACGAACGTTAGTCTCCTAGAATTAATGTTGATAGTTCTAATGTAAAATATTTCTACTGTGTTGAATATCAAATAACTCGAGGTTATATGAAATTGATATCTGTAACAACCACGATAAATTATTATAGCTTCTGCCGATACGAAAACGGATCGAATGAATAGAGGAAAAATTCGTGTTCTATTACACCTATCAATGATACATATATAAAAAGAAAAAGAAAAAACGATTACGTAAAAGCGATGTCAGGGATAAAGCGAATGAGATTATGAGTATAACGGAACAAGTGAAACGCCCAAGGAAATTTAATCGTACTAGTTTTCACCAGTTCCTTTTTCTCCATTGTAACATACGTAGCTCTCATTGATCGATTAGACCAAGGACATGCACGTGGGATCCAACATTTTGTTATTTGCGCCTATAAATAATTGGGATATATAATAATTCTTTCTGGCTGATATAGATACGTCCTTGAGAACGATGATATACCACGTTAGGCATTTCAATGAAAGGCATATATACGTCAGATCATTAAATCATTTTCTAATCCTTGAAACGTTAAACAACATAGAGAACATGGGAAATTAATCCCCTAAGGGCAAACCCTTTCGATCTTAGTAATTATTTTTGTTTGCCTCGCGTCGAAGCCTGGAGCGTTACTATAAAAACTTCATTTATTTTCAGGGAATGGCCTTCAGTATAGAAGAAAGACAACTGTTGGGCATACACGGACTTTTACCAGCAGCCGTGAAAACGCAAGATGAACAATTGGAGCTTTGTCGTTTAAATTTGGAACGTTATCCCGATGATCTTCTTAAATATATTTACCTCATAGGCCTACTGGTAAAGATTTATCCAAAAGTTATAAAAGCATATCTATGACGATGATGATAAAAATATAGAAACATTTTGATGATCTCACCATCATTACATTGTTCATTGTTTTATATTTCAAGATAGAAACGAGAGACTGTTCTATCGTTTGCTCATGAACAACGTTGAACAGATGATGCCCTTGGTGTACACCCCGACGGTGGGTCTAGCTTGTCAAAAGTTTGGCTTGATATATCGTAGACCACGTGGCTTATTCATAAGCATTCACGACAAGGGCCACGTTTACGATATCTTAAAGAATTGGCCTGAACACGACGTACGTGCCATCGTCGTTACCGATGGCGAAAGAATACTTGGACTCGGTGATTTGGGTGCTCATGGTATGGGAATTCCTATAGGAAAGTTATCCCTTTACACTGCCTTGGCTGGCATCAAGCCAAACAATTGTCTACCTATTACACTCGACGTTGGTACCAATACTCAGGTAATATTTTCACTAGAAATCAATATCTTCCTTCTTTTTTACAATTAAAAATTCTAATAAAATTGTTTGCAGTCGTTATTGGACGATCCTCTTTACATCGGACACAGGCACAAACGTATCACTGGGCCGGAATACGACGAATTTTTGGATGAATTTATGCAAGCTGTGGTCAAGCGTTACGGACAAAATACGCTTATACAATTCGAAGATTTTGGAAATGCTAATGCGTTCAGGCTCTTGTTGAAGTATCGTGATCATTACTGTACGTTCAACGATGACATTCAGGGTACAGCTTCCGTGGCATTGTCTGGTCTCTTGGCATCCCTTCGATTGACGAATACGAAACTCTCCGAAAATACGATCGTCTTTTTCGGTGCGGGAGAGGTTTGTATCCGATTGTGAGGAGGGAACTGGTTGGAAATTAGGGGATTATTGAGATAGTGCATTTTGTCTTTACCTTCGTCTATGAATTCGACGATTAGGCCGCGTTAGGTATCGCCACGTTATGCGTAATGGCGATGGAGAAGGAAGGTGTGACTAAAAAAGAAGCCAGGAACAGGATCTGGTTGGTGGATTCGAAGGGATTGGTTGTCAAGAATCGTCCATCCGGTGGAGTGACGGAGCACAAGTTAGACTTTGCCAGGGACGATGCACCTATAAGCAATTTGTTGGATGTTGTAAAAACGGCAAAACCAACGGTCCTGATCGGTGCTGCCGCGGTTGGTGGTGCCTTTACTCAGGAAATACTCAAGGAAGTGGCAAACAATACGGAAAGACCCGTGATCTTTGCTTTGAGTAATCCTACCAGCAAAGCCGAGTGCACAGCTGAGCAGGCTTACACTGCTACGGAGGTAATATAGTTTGCTAATATATTTTTCATGATATTTTGGATTAAGATTACTAAGCTTGTATTATTTTGGAACTTACACAGGGCAAATGTCTATTCGCGAGTGGCTCACCATTCCCACCGGTGAAGTACGGCGATAAAACCTTTTACCCTGGTCAAGGCAACAACAGCTACATATTCCCTGGAGTATCACTTGCCGCAATTTGTGCTGGCATGCGAGTCATTCCTGAAGAGACGTTCCTTATCGCTGCTACAGCCCTTTCCGATTTAGTGACGGAGGAAGATCTACGAAATGGAACATTGTACCCACCTTTGGCCGATATACAAAAATGTTCCTTGTGTATAGCAACGAAAATTATGAAATATGCCTACGAGAGCTGTAAGTAATTTATGTCTATAACGTTACTGCGTAAAAATGGAGAAAACAAGGTTTGTAAATACTAATTTTTTGAACTTATTTCTTCAGCACTCGCAACCGTGCAACCAGAGCCTAAAGACTACGCGGAATTCATCAAAGCACAATTGTACGATACGGAGTACAAATCGTCTATTCCTCCTACTTATGCTTGGCCAAAACTTTAAACAGGACACAACACCATCGGATCATGCATCCCGAGAAAGTGTAGTTTATTTGGTATTAACTTTTTATTATTTGGCTATCGATAGATACGAAGAAAAGCCCGTTGATCGGGCACAATGGGTCTCTGCAAAGCGCGCGATCGAGACTTGACTTTCGATAAGACGCAAAGTATATCTTATACCTCGTTTTTATAAACCTTCGTTGGTATGGTAATTGTATTCGCTGATAAAATAAAATTATAACTATTACTTCGAAGAAAATGTATATTTTTTGTTGTATATTACTAATCGAAACAGTACTTTCCGTTATTAGGCATCCCCTAATATTATATTTGCAGCGAAAAAAAATTCTTTCATGTCATTAAAAACTAAAATTAAAGAAAAAAAAACACGTGCATTAGTACCACTTCTTGTGACAAAATTAACACCAGTCGAGGAACGCTGCTTTTGTACGCGCAATATATAAGCACGTATCGTCAACTTGTATGTACGATAGAACCACGCGATTGATCCTTCGCGTGAAAAAACGGAAACCTTTCGTTGTTAGGGACGCAACAGTACGATATGATATAAAGGCAATAATCGATTGACTTCATAGAAAATAATAGCAAAACTTCTCGTTCTCGAAAAAAAGAAAATAAATATATACGAATTCTTATCTCTCCGACACAATAAAATCGATCGAGCTATGTTTCGTAAAATAACTCATTACTTCGATACTTGAACGATAAAGTGTATGTATTTCATGATAATGGATTGGCATTCATTGAATTTCTCACGCACCGCACTCGTCGCTCTCACTCTCTCCTCTTTTCTTTTATTCAAACACGTACGCAATTGTCTACCGTCTTACAGCTAAAATCCGATACTTACTACTACAACTCGGCACGGTCATTATAACAAATAGATTATAAACTACGACCCAAGTAATCTTTTTTTTTTTTACTCCAAACTTTGTTCCATAATAACATCATAATAAAATTAAAGGCAAAATGTACAGAAGAGCATTTAGAAAATGTGTTTACAATTTGGGACTCTGTTACGCTAGACTGAGCAGACACACTGGCTACCGTTGCCAGTAAGAAGGATATCTCGGTGCGTTTAAGAACATTTAGCATCGCGTGTGCTCCCGATGAGAGATTCTTCGAATTCTGACCCTCGATCGAGATAAGTAACAAGATTTATTACACGTGTCGCGATCGAACGGTATAAAAGGCCCTACGAACCACCGATCGTTGCTCGCGACCAAGTTCCACGCGTCATCCTTCACACGCTACCGTACTCGCTTTCTTCTCTAGTACCGATCGTGTATTAATAGGCTCTATGAACATCGCTGAATTCTAAAAACGCAGCTATATTAATTAATCAGTAGCATAATCGCGATAGATCATTACTCGTCGATCCGATTTTTCGAGGAGTCGTCGACAGAATGTAGGTGTCATCGAGCTCCTTGCTCGCGACAACGAGGAGACGGATTCGTCATCGTCGTTGTCAACGTGTGGTAACTCGAGAAATAGGGGAAGGAAAAGAAAGCGAGTACAAAGACGTAGGGCAGTAATGTCGTTGAGAGTGGAGTGTCTGTCCAGTACGGAAGTCGGTCCCTTTCCTAGCTTCATCGAGAGAGCGAGTGCGATCGTTCGTGAGTTTGTTGCGAGTCACCGGCTGCACGTGGGTCCGTTAATCTCTGATGCGCTGGAAGCGAGTCGAAAAATGGATGTTGTAGGGCATCCTTCAACCCTATCCTCTGTGCTGGTTCATATTCCAACATTCTCTTGATAAGATCGAACAGCTGTCGATGTTCCTCATCATCCGATAGCAAGTAACGCTACGGTATCACGTATCAGAGTTAAATAAAGTATCGATCATGCGAGCGAATTGACATTCACATTCGTGATTAACTTACGTATAAAGGTTTACAATTGTCACGAACGTATCTGCCGGCTGAACTTTTCTCGTCCCAATCTAATTTACCATAATAAAAGTACTTCGTCTTCGTTTTACGGGCCATACGATGCGGAATCGTGCCCAGTATACGTTCCATCATTGCGAGATGTTCGCGGTTATCGTGAGTTTGGAACAACGTTATACCCAGGTATAATTCAAAGAGAATACAACCAATGGACCATACGTCACAAGGTTGAGACCATCCTAATTCTGTGTGAAAGAGGACGATAATTGGACGAGTTACGAGGAAAATGTTATTTTAATTTAAATCATACCTAAGATCACTTCGGGCGCCCTGTAATGTCTCGTACTGACGATCGTGCTGTGGTGTTCGTGATCGAACGTAGCACTGCCGAAATCGATTAGTCTGATGTCGGTCCTCTTTACGCGCCTTACATCTTTTCGCTTGAAAAGAAATAGCTTTTTGAAATACTTTAGCAAATGATCATCGTTGTCTATGTATTGATAGATAAAAAGTGTCTTTGCGAAGCAAGAAAGACGAGTAAAAAAAAAAGTGGACGCACAATCGGCATTATTAACGACTCACCTTTTTACTATTGTACGTGCTTTCATAATCGGAATCTACGAACAGGATATTTTCGGGTTTAAGATCGGTGTGCGTAAGTTTGTTGTCGTGTAAAAATTTGACGGCGTAACAAAGCTGATAACCCATATGCCTAACATGCTCCAACGGATAAGGCTGGTAATTGTTGTCTCTCTGTAAAATTAATATAAATTAATAAAGTGTATAAGAGGTAAGACAACTAATAATTTTAAAGGATACCTACCAAGAAATCGAATACGCTCAGGCCAAGCATCTCGAAGGCGATACACATGTGCCCGTGATAGTTGAACCAGTCTAACATCTTCACGCACAAACTGAAACACAGGCGAGTCAAATGAATTATAAATAAAAGAAACTACAAACATTCGACATGGATCGAAGGTCGCACAGTCGTCTCTTCTCAAGATCGGTAATTTCATTTCAAATACTAACTGATGTCCCTCGGGATCCTTCGCAGCGATCTTCTCCAATGCGTTGATCTCGAGTTTCGCAGCTTCCCTGTACTTCTCGACGTTCTTGATAATCTTGAGAGCCATTACGTGATCCCTGTGTAAAAAAATTGAGCGTATCGTTAGAGAAAGAAAAAAGACAGGGTACGTCGCGGGTGGCATCGACCATCGTCGGATATCCTTTTTCTCGAGCGAGCGGCTTTTTATCACGAGCACTTGTAATAATATCGAAAGAGATATATGAATAGTGAAAAGAGAGAATAAAAAAAAAAGAGGTGAGAGGGAGAAAAACAGAATGGAAGAAGAAAGAAAAAAGAGGGCGACGCCGTCGTCCATCGTTTTCCTCGCTTTTCAATTTCGTCTTTCGACTCACCTACGCCAGTTTCACGGCAAGAGAAAGACAGAGAAAGAGTACGTCTACGGCTGGCTGGTAAAACAAAGTGCAAGGCCATCCTATTATTGCGACTACTCGCGACAGAGTACGGACTCTCGCGTCTATTTCTGAATCCCAAACGCGATTCGCGCCACGCACGCGTCGCTTCGAGGATTTGTCGTTCTCCTGGGTGCCACGATTTATAGAGAAAATAAATAATAAAATGATAATGACAGCATATCGATACGTACGTACACGTAGTGATTCACGTACGTGTAGCATAAACATATATATATATGTATGCATAGATATATCACATATCCAAAGAAGTAAAAAGGATGTACGCGCGACGAACGCGAGTAGGTTACCTACGTAGGTGTTTATGTGAGCTGGCACTTACATGTGCAAGTCCTTAACCTTGACAACTTTTCCAAAAGTACCCTCTCCTAGGGTGGCCAGTACTTTATCTGCAATGTAAAAAACAGGGTAAGTCACGGCGCGACACGGACCTCGCGCCCACGAAAGATCTCTCGTTCTCGTTAATCGCGAATTGCGTGTCCCGAATTAGAGAAAGACAGAAAGAGAGAGATAGACAGAAAGATAGATAGATAGAGGCAGGGGAGGGGGGCAACCTCCTGCTCACCTTCAAGATATGCCCCATGCTCTTATTCATACATTATATCTCTCCGCGAAATGTACGGCGTACTTGAAAAATTAATGAAAAAGACAGAGAACAAGTATAAAAGAATAGAAAAACGGTGCAATCGCGGAGAGTGAGAGATAGAGAGAGAGAGAAAGAAAGAAGAATGAAGGGTAGAAGGAGGAAGCCTCCCAAGAGGGAGCAAGGACGTGTCGCGCCTTTTCGGAAAAGAGAAACGAAACGAGAGCGAGAACTCTTCCGCGTGGGTGTTCGGTCGGATCCATTTATATACCGCGAGTATATATAAATATATATGTATGTATATATACATATAAGTGAACGGACGTGAAAAAGAGTGAAAACGGTATCGTTCGAACGGTTGGCTCGAAAATGTTCGACAACACTGCTGCTGACTCTTCTTTTTTTTTTTTTTACGTGGTCGACCCTAAGCCCTAAGCCCATTTTTTAAAAAAATTATAATAACAAAAGAAGACAGCAGTACGTGAACGGGAAGAAGAGGCATTTACTGTCCCACACCGGACGGGTTAATCTCGTTTGCGAGAAGATACTTGTGTTGGAAGAAAAGGAAGATACGCGTGTTGTGTTTCTTACGTGTATGTTGGAGTGCATTTCCGGCGAATGTGCAAAGAAAAAAAAAAACAAAAGAGAGAGAAAAGAAAAAAAGCAAATAAAAAAAAAAAAATAGAAAACCGAGAGAGAGAGAGAGAGCGAATGAGGTGTTATGTACGTGTTCGTGTGTATATTTATGTGTATGTGTGAAAAAGTAAGAGAGAGAAAAAGTAGTACCGCCGGGAAAGAGGGAGAGTAAATGCCAAGGCGGATTCGTGGGCAAGAAAAAACCACGTCTCAACCCGAGGAAGACGTATCACGTAATATGTACGAGGAGATAACACAAACGAAACTCCCTATATCTCCTATCTTTTTTTTTTTTTCCCTTTAATTTTTAATAATCGTATCGTATTTTGACTACAATTTTCTATAAACGTTTTTTCCCTCCCTCGTGTCTCTCCGTTTCTCAGTCTTCTTTTCGTCGATCTCTCCTCGTAGCTCGTCCGACGAGTACGTGTCATTGGGGAGGACGACGAAAGATCGACAGAGAAGTAGAAAAAATGTGAAAAATAAGGGCAGAAGGGTTGGAAAAAAACGAGCAGGATCGAAAGAAAAAATACTTCTTTTGGACTAAAAATCTTAACACGTTCGATACCAAGCCGTTTTTTAACGCATTAAAAATGTCAGTAAATATAATTAGTGATCTACCCGGCGCGAATGAATATGGATTAAAAAATGTATACTCGCGTTACCGATCTAACCCGAAACAATGGCGCAACCAGATTTTTCCAAAATAGAGACTAAAACTTTTACCATTTTATGATACTACAATAAAAATGTTCTTATACCGCGGTTAAACCGAAAGACCGATCTCAATACGTAATTTAAACATCGAACGTGACTTTCGCGCGAGGTGTTACGTTCTATTTTCGTTCATGGTATAGTAGATATAGCAAACGATATCTATGAGTCGGGTGAAGAAGCAAAGGAGAAGAAGAAGGAAGACAGACAGAAGAGAGAGATGGTAGAGAAAAAAGAAAGAAAGTGAAAGAGGTGTGAAGTGAGATGAAAAGAAAAGAAAGAGGGGTTGGTGGAACCGATCCAAGACCGCTCGAAGTAGTAAAAGAGATGTGTGCGTTGAAAAGAGATAGATAGATGGCTCGAGAAGGAGAGAGCGAGAGAGAGAAAGAGAGACCTAAATTTTGTATTATTACCCCGAGAGATACCGGCTAATAATGGAATAATAATATAACCGTCCGATCGACCGATCGGACCGATCGGCGATCTCGGGCTCGCTTAAATCTACTACAATGAGTGTATTCACGTATTCACGAACATCTATTTGCCAGGATGTCGCCGGATTGGTAAACAAGGTGGCCGTCTTCGTCGTCCTCGACGGAGGGCGGTCGTGGGCTCTATATGGGCCGGCGTAAACGGTATCGGCGGCGAACGGGCGAAGACGAAGGCGAAGGCGGCGGAGGCGGAGACGCGGTGCCAACACACAGAGAAGAGGAGACACAGAAGAGGAAGACCCCCGTGAGAGATACCACAGCGAGCCGATTCGTTTCGTGTTATGTCCCCGCCAATGGGGTTACGTGTTTCGTGATGTTCGCAGGGAGGGCCCAGAAGAAGATGGCGGCGGTGACCCATAAAGGGAGTGTGGTAGAGATAGACGATCGTTGTCGTCGTCGTTGTGGTTGGTTGTTGTTGTTGTTGATGTGTAGAATTTAGCCATTGGTCATCCATCAAGGTCCATCCAGAAGTGATGATCGTAGTCGTCGCATCAACCGATCGCCACGCACCGTCATCCACCACCATCGTCACCACCACACCACCACCACGAGGGCGGAGACCCGTGTAACACGCGTGTGTAAGCACGGACGAACGTACGAGTGTGTCGGTGGGGGGAGGAAGAGGAGGGATACACCGTCATCGTCACGATCGTCATCATCATTATCATCATCATCATCATCACGATCATCATCATCATCATCATCAAGCGAGAGATAGAGACCACACCCCGATCCGAGCGCCCAGTCGACCATAGTGACCAATCCGTGTGCCATAGCCATTTCCATTCCATTCCATTCCATTACAACGGAGATGGTAACCCAACAATCAGAGAGAAAGGGGAGAGGGCAAAATGGTTTGCCAAGTCAGAAAGTTGCGGTTACGAATTTACCATTGGCACAAAGCGCATATTTTTTCGTTTTTCTTTCTTTTAACCCTTTTTGTCGTATTGTTATCGTTATCGTTACCATATGATTTTATTATGTTTATTATATGATATGTATTTATTATAATTGTTGTCGTTATTATTATTAATTATTAATTATTATCATCATAATTATCCGACTTTGTCTTTACTTCCCGTTTTCTTTTTTTTTTTTTTTTTAAATTAAAGCTTATATCGATTTATTTAACCCTACATCTTTAAACTCGAAGCAGCCGTCTCGATTCCGTGAACGACTCTACTACTTTATGTATAAGTCTACTGATGTCTAAATATAGATATATATGTATATAAATTTAGCTATTTTATATATATATATAAATATATATGTATATATCTATTATACTATATAAGACACAGGCGGATAGAGAAAAAGTAGAGAAAGAATCATCACGTGATCACGTCGATACGATATTATATTCTAGAAACGTATAGACGTTAAACGATTATCTATTGACCGGTACACGATAGAAATAGCATGCAAATTTTTTTTTTAACCGCGGCTTTGTCCCAAGTTACAAGCCCTTTCCTCCATATCTCCCAATCGTAAGCGTTGACCTACGACGAGGAGGGGTATATTCGCGTACTTGTCAAAATGGCTACGAAATGAAAAACGAGAAAATGGTACTCCGTTCGCATTGGGTCAGTATTGTTTAGCGTTTCTTGTCCTTGCTTTCGCCACTCTTTGAGTATTCACGAAAAGCTTGACAAATATGCAAAGTACTTACGTGAGTGGACGATCGCGTGCCACGACGATCTATCGATCTTTTCTCGTGGCACACGTTGTTACTAAAGTACAAAAAAAAAGAAAATAAACAAAATGGTGACGATAACACGATTTCGATCGGGTCATCTCGTCGACGTGCTCAATCTTAAATAGTTGAAATTAGGTTCTTATACTACACAAAGGTTGCAAAATACAGTTTACTGGAATTTTGTCGACGATATGACCGATCGAGTAACGAGTTACAGTTTTTTTTTTACAAGGAAACTCTCACGGCAAACATGGGATATAAGCGTGCATTGTTTCTTGGTTTTTCGTCGACACTTTGCGTGCGGGTGACTATATTCCCTTCTAGAAAGCTCACAGTCGCTATTTCTAACATGTTTGCGCAACAACGTTTTACTTTCCTACGAATAACACGTCGATATCTTATAATTTTTCAATATTTTATCAAGTGAAGGCTCCCACATATAGGGCTCGAAGTATTCGCTTCTGCTGTGGCGACAGAAGTTTTGAACTTACCACGGCTGCGTTTAAATGGCATTGAAAACCACGTTCAGAAATCACTTACAGTTGATTTACAGTCAGTTGTTTTAATTAATTCTATTACTTTTACTAAAATATTAGAAACACGATGTGAATAGATGAATCTCGATGAAATATTCTCGGTGCAGCCAGCGAATAATTCGTGCCGGTCTATAGGAGCCTTTAAAAGGAGAAAATGTGAACAAAAGAAGAAAGAGAAGAGAATATACGACAATACAGAGAGAGAGAGGCGTGATTTTGTTGCCAAGGTAACATCATCCCACGCAAATGTCATTGAAATCAAGCAGCATTTACGAATCTCCGTGTTTATTTTCATTTTTCTAACGTCGAAACCGTAAATTTTGATTCTATATCTCGAAATCAGTAATAATCCCAATGATACTCGCATATAAATTGACAAAAATGACACGGCCTGGTATTTATATGTAACGATTGCTCACGGACGTAAAACGTTCCAATTTTCAGAAGCACGGATTTTGCGATCTTTGCAAAACAGGAACGACGCAGATCTCTTGCGTGCGTCACCCGTGTGCCAAGTGTCGAAAAGAAGACGAAAAAGCATGAGCCGACAAGTGCGTTAGAACATATTTCGAGGAGAGATACATACATAGTCTAACGGGGTTTCGCGTTGAGCAAGTCACAGAGAATGAATAATAAGTATTAGAAGTAGCAGCAAAACGAGTATAAAGGACGTCTTTCACACAGGTACAACACGATGTTATCGATCGAGCCTGTAATAAAATGCGCTTGCACGAAGACAAAACAAACGATCGTCCTTGTTAACCATAAGCATCATCGTCATTATCATGACCAAGATCATCATCCTCATCCATAATCATCATCGTCACGAACAAGAGCAGCAGTAGCATCAGTGCCATTGCTCGCGGCTCGACAACTTACGATCGCGTGATTCGCATCCACCTCGTTAATGACAGTCGTCGCTGTATTCGACGCGTTCTTCGCGCCTTCCCTCTTGTTGGTACTTCTACGTTGGTTCTTCTTATACTTGCTAGCGATGATATCAGTTGTACTTGGCTTCGTGTTTCCTTGACCACCGGTAGCCAATTCGCTGTAAGCCTCGTCCATAGCCGCGTATTTCATAATCAGACTCTGTATCTCTTTGCGTTTGGCCGCTCTTTCGGAAATAGCGGGATCGACTTCCTCGTTATCGTTGTTGTTGTTAGTCGTATTGTCTTTGGTACTAGGGCCATCGTTCGTGATACTCGTTGGAGTTTTTTCTGGATCACTGATGATTTCTTTATCAGCAGCGATAAAGCTTAAAGGTTCGAGTCTACTTGGACGAGCGTGCGATCGAAGCGAAGTCGATTTGCAATCGAGTTGCTCGCTTTTGCCGTTCCGATGTGGTCTGACCTTTCTACTACGGGATTCCGCATGACCCGACTTGTGTCTGCCGTAACGCCGATAGGCTTCGGAGTTAAGAGTTTGTCTATCGGATATCCTGCGATAGCCAGGTGTCTTTTCACGTTTGGGCTCTCTACTTGATGAGCTGACGTAAGGATAAGCTTTTTCGCTGAGAAGTACACTCGTGGGACTTTTAACGACCGATCGTGTCATCGAGGGTTCCAAGGTTTTCTCGTCTCTACCGTAGGAGTCCCTTCGATGAAAGCTGTGTTCTCGTTCGTCCTTTCTACGTGAATAAGCACTACTAACAGCACTTGCGGCATTAAGATCGATGCTCTTTTCTTTATCATCGATGCGTCTCTTGCTACTATTGTACTTTTCCAAAATCGAGGAGTACTTGTCCTCCAATCGAGTCCTAGTACCGCTGAGATAATTGTTAATATTCGGTGATCGTCTTGAACCGATCGATCGATCGTTCGCCGTCGAAGTCCCACGAACCCTTGTAGTCAGTCGTTGAAGTAAATTGCTGCAGGAGTCGCTCAGAAGCTGCGTCATACTCGTTGTAGTCGAGGAACGAGCGTAACGATTACGCCGTGACGTCGAGCCCTGCCTGTTCGTCGACATTCCGTCGCGTTGCGCGAATATGAACATTGTGAACGGTTGATGCGATGAATTTGGAAGGAAATACGGTCAGCTACTGGTTTTATCAACGGAAACCGCAAAGGCGATCAGTCGACCGTCCGAGGTACGGCCGACTCCATCGGTCGCTCGCTCAACAAGATAGACTCTCGACAGCTAGCACCGGGACAACACCTAACTCGTATGTTGAATCAAACTGATCCAGATTAAGATGATGATACAAGCTTCTCTGCAAAGCAGTGACTAAACGACTGTTTCACTGGCACTTGGGGGAAGGTAAGACACTAATTTGGATTTCGATATCTGTTGGAAAGGTAGAGTAAAAGCAGAGGAGAGAGAGAATCGTTGGACGGTGTCCGAGTGGTCAGGGTCGAGGGCCAAGAAGATCGCTAGGTCCACTGCAAGAAGAACCACCGTTCAAGGTCATCATCAAGCGTTCTTGTTAAAGAAGAGCGATGACACCTTGTAGTATTCATTCAAATCGCATGATGAACAAATGATCTCGAGGGTTTCTTGCGATCAGCTTGAAAATCAACTTGCAAACTCGAAAGAAGAATGGTTCGATGAGTGGTACACGATACGCGACTACTCCTCGAGTCGATCGCGAACGCGTCGATCGAGAGGGACGCGAAGAGACGTACTACTAAAGGCACGTCGACGAAGACGACGCTCGCGAGGGGACGAAGCCGAGAGGAGCGTTTGCGAAGAGGAAGAGAGGCGCGAGGAGTCGCGGGTACGCCCCGCCAAATACTCTCGTCGCACTAAAAATATCGAGCAGCGATCGCGAGCCCGCTCCAACCTAGCGATGCTCGTACTGCTTTCTCTCACTTACTAGTTTACTCTCTCTCTCTTCAATAAGAGAGATAATGTGGAGGTAAAGTGGGGGACGACGGTAGGTCATAGTGGGGGTCGTGGGACGTCCGACGTCCCATGATTCTGGCATCACTGCGTCATCCTCGTAAGGAAAACTACATTTCTAATAGCTAACGACAAGGATGAAAGTTGTCCAACCATTATCTTTGCTAACTACATTGGAAACATCCTGAAGTTTAGCATTTATCCTAGGGAATTTTGCGTCTATCCCAGAATGAATCGCGGTACCTTGACACAAATAGAGTGATTACGAAAAGCTCGGCACTGATAGCTTTAAGTGGACGTAACGTCGTCTCGTAGACGTTTCGTCTCGGAGGAATTGGAATTCGTCATCGACCGAGATACATGCATCGTTTGAAGTAGGTGAGATCAAAAGTGGGTCTAATATCTGTGGCTCGCGAGATTGAGATCGAAAGGATCGGATAAGATCGACGATGGGAGTTACGAGAAGCTTTGGTTGATCAAATTATAAATTAAAATCTAGGATCGGCAAAACAGCCTGGCTAGAATATACCACTGGTGGCAACATCGTCGTTGTTGTATCAGTGGGCGGGTTCGTGGACTCTCTCGCGTAACTATTAATAAAGCTCAGGCTGTCTCTTCAAGGTCGTGCCTTCGAAAAGATATCGTCGTCTTCATCAAGAACGCTCGAGTGCGATTTCCCGAATATAATTGTGCTCAGTTTGGACAATAACGGCTTGGATGGTCGTTCGACCGATCAACAAATTGTGCGCGATCATCATCATCAGCGTCGGGGTTCAAAGTACTCGATCTCGTTCCACGTGGTAAGGTCACCGCGAAGATCGGGTTACCCAACGAGAAGCACTTCCGCCATTTATCTCCGTTTAAGCCGAGGAAGATCAACTTACGGCGGGATCGATCAACGTGCGGCGTGTCTTCGCGATCAGAGTGCGTAAGTAGAGTCTGGCTGCTAATCTCGACGGACGACCTTTCGTGCACTCGAGGACGATCTTGAACATAGTTTCTTTGAGACGGTCTTGGTACGCCGAGTTCCGTTGGTTCCAATCCGAAAATGGAAAGAGAGAAAAAAGATTTCGCGACGACTCATCGAAACTACGTCGAGACGACTATACCGCATGGATTGCGAAAGATATCAGAACTCGTTAGAGATAAGATTTTCCATTTTTTTCTTATTGCTGTTTAGCGTGCAACTTCCCGCTCCGATTAGCCATCTAGGAAAGCATTGAGTAAGGTTAGGTCGTCGTAGATGTCGGGGGATCGGGTTAAGCGCATTTTAAGATGAGAGAGGAGGCACGTGGCTAGCAACCGAAAGAGATATACATACATGTCTTGATTCTCGTTCTCTCTTTCTCTTGGAGGAGACCGACGAATATAAATTGGTGAGCGAGGGCGCTTGCGCCGCGACCGCCATGCTAACGACACGAAAGTTGGCGCACATGCGATGCTCCCGCAGCGCGATGATTAGAAACCTAACTACAGTAGCACCGGCTTTGCGTAGATAGAAACGTATAGTAGTTGTAAACAAACCACAAGAAAGTAGCGTAGGGAGAACCAGAGTTATCGACGGATAACTTGGTTCTTGGATTCGTGCAAGAAGATAAGAAGAAGAACATTGCTCACTTTGACACACAGGCATGAAGGCATTAAAAAGAAAAAGAAAAAATACAGACTCGGATGCAAATATTATCCCACACACTACCGAGATCCACGCAAGAGAAGACGATCCAGGAGATGATTCCTAGGATCTCGTCTGGTTCATGCTACCTCTGAACTCGACGTGCCGTTGGACTCTGGCGTGACATCGAGTTTCGTGGTTTCGAAGAATCGCATGTTCCTTGTCGCCGTCGTCGTTTCTGGAACATTTCTCGGCAACCAGTTATCCCAAGTGGCACCCTGTGGAGGCCACCAAGAAACGGCAGTAGGCATCAACAGGCCCAACTCCTGGCCGTTCATCGTTGGAAAGTTGGAAATCGTTGATGAGGAGGACGACGACGAGGTGGTCGTCTGAGGACCACCGTCGTAAGTGAACCAACCACCGGGATGATCCAGGGTGGACCCTGATCCTTTGTTTTTCTTCGATAAATTCACAATGGAATAGAATTAGCGTCGACACGGACGCGTTCACGTCTTTCACTCATGCACGCATGCTGCCAAGAGGAACGCGTATTTCTAGACCCAGCTTTTAACGCGCTTTCTGGGTCAGAGGGAACACGCTCCCGATATCTTCCGTATTTTTTCCCTCGAATCGGCCGACTTCTTCCTACGCAACCAACTTCTTTCTCTTCTTCGTCCTCCCTTCTCTCAAACTCACTCGAACAAGTGTTTCCTCTCAAACGTTCCTTCCTCTATTTACACCCGGCAACGATCACCTTCCCCGCTTTCTACCATCTTCAAGAGCATCCGTTTCCGGAGAGACCGATCCATCGATCGATCGAAGAGGTCTAGAGGGTTATATAGAGGGTTTTCCAACGGTGGCAGTCGACGACGACGGCGATGATGATGACGACGGCTTATCCCCGAGGACGACGACGAAGACGTTGCACCGGCCATCTGGCGCAAACTCGCACTAAAACCGCGGCGAAACCGCGTGACGAGTCCCCCTCGAAAATAGTCGTCGGTCGAAAATAGCCGACGCCGAGTAAGAAAGAAGAATCATCGGCATTCGCTCCGGTACACACGCAAGGGAGAGTGAGAAAGAGAGAGAGTGTGTAGCCCGTTGCGCCACGAGCTTCTCCAGCGCTCGAGAATTTCACTCGTATCAACCAAAAGCAATTCTCACTCTTTCTTACCCTCGTTGCTCTGTTCCCATTTGTTTCTTCTTCAATTCTACTTGCACGTTTAACCCTTTGACTATGAAAGGTATACACTATTCACAAGTTTATCGATATATAAGACCTTTCAATTTTTCTTACTGTAACACGTTAACCCGTTTTACTAAACTGATCTACCAAGCCGTTTGTATTTCTTTTCTAAACATATTGTGCACCTATGTAAACGTTAATAAGCATAACGATGTACGACAGCCACTGTCGCACCAACTGACATGCGAGTATCTTGGTGTATATATCGATGATTCCGTGCGAAAGTGCGCCGCAGTCAATAGGTTAATCTTCACGGCATTGAAATTGCGAACTTCGATCTCGAAGACGCGTCCGGTGTCTTGTATCAACGTAAAGCAGCAGAGATGAAAGTTTATCTTGCGAAGGAAGTAGAAAATGATAATGGGTGAAAGCAAAGAGACCTATCTACGAGGATATTAAACGCTTTGCTCGCTGGACTTCTCGTCTTTCTAGGTTATGCTTGGTAGCCGCGTATATTTCCGCTAGACGGTTGCCTTTTGCTGAAATTGAAACTTACTTTGGTGTAAGAAAACTCACTCGCAAAGTGTTATACGTATTATTTGTCGTGAGAGTTTCCGAGTTTAACTCGAGTTCAAAGAGGAGTACCATTCTCGTTTCATTAAATTTGACAAATTTGCTGTGAAAATAGTCGTAACCATTAAAGCACAGCATGTTACCGTTGTTCATACTATATCGGCCAACTTATATTCCATGGAGGTCAAGGCTTGGCTCATGGGGGTTCTTTTTCTACTTTCAAACGAAGATTTCACTTTTTTTGTTCTTTGACTTGCAAAACGTACCGAGAAAGTATGATTCTTTTCTATTTCTTATTTATTTCTTTTTTCCTGTACTACTACTTAGTTCATCGTGATCGTAAGTCGCGGCAGACAGATAGAAAAAGAGAGAGCGCGCGAGATTATGAGAAAAAAAACGTCATCACCGGCGTGGGTTTTTGTCTTTTTTTTGTTTTTTTTTTTTTTTTTTTTTGTTATCGCCTATCCGTGGAACTCTTTGAACTCACCTGACTCCTGGAAGATGGTGAACGATGGCGATGCTTCTCTTGGCTCGGCGACGAGGAGCCATGATGCCGATGGATCCGCGTGCGTCGCGACGAGGTCGGATGCGCCAGGTGGGTGCGATCGCGATCACGATGCCCGTGCTGTCTTCCGCTGCTAGGCGAACGTCGATGACTTCTTTTGTATCGCCTTTCCTGACTGGTACCCCGCTCGTGCTGACGATACCTTAGTACTCTCTCGCCACTGAAATCATCATACCTTTCATTCAATTACATCACGATATCTTGGTCATGCCGGTAGCCGGCATGTTATGTTTATTGGGATTTTTCTAACATTGATAATTTGTCTGTTTTCCTTCACTGAAAAAAAAAAAACTACGTGTACTCTCCCACGATGAATTTATTATTATCCCAGAGATTTAATAGAGAGAGGAAGCGCCAAAGAAGGCATCAAACTTCACGACCTCCACCTTACAATGACTCACCAGGGGAAGTCGTTACGATTCGTAATTGGGCAACGATCCAACAGCGTCGAATTTCAAACCAAAGTTCATTCCGTGACGCATACCATTATGCACTGTGTTTCCTTAACACGTTGCATCTGTTTTTTTTTAATTTTGTTGTGTCTTCCCACGAAAAAAAAAACAGACGTTTGGAAAAGCTCATCGATCATCGAGATAAAAAAAGAGTAATAGCAGAGATATACCATGAAGCCTTCCGGAGTGACGCATCCAGACAACCGTCAAGTACTTTTCCTCGAAACGGATTAGGTCGCACTTGATGGTTCAAGGTCGACTAGCCGGCTAAACCGAAAAACTATGGCGGCAATTCGAAGCATCCGAGGAAGCACGATGCGTACTTACACGTTCGAGCTCACCAACACGAGTAAATTCGAGGAACAAGATAGAAGATCTTTCGTGGATTCGTTGACTATGTTTCGATGAATGCACATCGGAGCATCCTCGCTCTCGTGGATGACACTGAAACGAAATGGAGGACCGAGGAACCGGCGAACGTACTCGGAGGGTTCACTTTCCGCGTGATTTATCGAACGGAAGGGATCGTAAACGTTAAATCGAGCGAGCGTGCGTTCCGAGATTCGAAGTCAACTAGTTTCGTAGTGGGAGAAATCGACGTCAGTAAGAAGTTGCAATGAAAGAAGGAAATAAGGGGAAAGGGAAGCGTAGAAGAGAAAAAAAAAAAATTGTAAGAGGAAAGTCGATCAAATCTGCAGCTTCTCCCGCAGTTTGGCCTCTTGGACCATTTCCAAGGTCCTTCTGTATACATATGCACACCAACGCAGAGTATTCCGAATGGATGATACGGGTTATCCGCGCAAAATGGGTCATGGGATTTTGCGCAAACGAGCGAATTTTATCCGCAACGATGCCGCCCACGCTCATCCACGTCGTTTTCTTCTTAGATCGATCAGATTTTCTTTTCTTTCAGCTGCCAAAGCTCTCTACTTTATCGACGTGGAAAAATCCATGTAGTATGAGATTCGAAATGTCGACCGCGAACGATGTAAATAATGACCTTTTTTTTTTAAACGGTCATCGAAGGAGGGAGGATGATGAGTAAGTATGGCGATAAATCCGAGGAGGAAAAAAATAACGAGTATAAACTATTCTCTATCTCGCTGCACTCTCCCTCTTTCGCGTCGAAGCCCCCTCTCGTAAAGAAACTTTAACGACTCCAACTTCCCTCTGGACATGCTCTCTCGATCCCTGCGAGAGTACACGCACACATGGCCGAGAAACGCGTATTATTACCTTCCAGATAATATCCATCACGGTATGTTTAACATACTTTCCTCTCGTTGGTACAATCACGAGCATACTTCTCTTTTTACTCCCCTTTTACAATGTTAATTAGAATTTCGCTTTCCGAAGCTCGCTTTTACGTGCTCTCGCTCGTAGATAGATTCTGCGAGATTTTCAGTATTAGTTAGTGCGAAGAGAAAGAAAAGCGATAAATCGTTTATTATCTCGTTTTTTATGTACTATATATACTGTACCTTGGCATCGACGATGCGAGGGCGACGTATGAAACCGGCATCCTTTTGAACTTCGTTCTCCTTTCTGAATTACGATCGAAGTTACTCGTCCCGTCCTCGAGAGATTCGTGGGGGATAAATTATTTAACGTCGCTTCGTTGAGAAAAGAAGAAGAATATGTGAATGAAAATGGTGAAAAGAAGAATTTTCGCGCGCTTTTCGATACGTCGAACGGAATCGATAAATTCATTGATTACGAAGGATTTCGAGCTATAAAATTTCGCACGCGGAACCGCCGTGTTGCACAAGCGCGTATTTACCAGGAGGAATTGTAGAAACGTTTTCGGTTGCAGGCTATATTTATATTCTCGTAGTCCTCGTTTCTACGAGCCGTTAACCACGCGAACTGCATTATACGAGCTTAATTTTGAGTAAACTTCCCGTCGAGTCGCATGTATCAAAATTTTGAAATTCGTTTTCGTAAAATTTAGAGTAAACATGTTTCCGAAGTGATCGATCTAGCTTTGTTACAAGATCGTTCGTAAATAAAAAAAAAAATAAACCATAGAGATTTTTTACTAGAAAAATTTGAAAAAGGGAACAAAAGCTAAGTGTTTTTCATAGAATGACAATGATCGAAAAAAAGGATGTCGAACGAGATCTTCAATTTCCGCCGGATGTTTACTCTCTTTCTCTTTTTCTTTCGTATGATCTCTTGGCATGTTTTCAACGTTCGTAAAGAGACGCATTCACGTCCCACGAAGTAGCACGTCATACGCATGATTTTAAAACGCGCCAAACGAAGGTTCGTACCAGTTTTTGATAATACAAAGAAGTGCACGTTATCTTGGTGTAATTCTGTTCGAGAATTATGAAAATCAACATAAAATGTACGGCATGTGATGAGAATTATTAAATGCGAGCATCATCGTTTTATACTTGTTTATTTTTTATGACAGCCAACCTGTGCGTGTGTTGTATCAGATGTACGTATGAAAATTTAGAATATTATTGGAGATCAAGATATTTTTCCACAAAGGACACGCTCTTTTTTAATGGTGCCTAACAATAACGAAAAGAATATTATTTAATAGTTTTTATTAATTATTGATTGTTTTAATACACTGACGATCGCTAACGTAGTTCTATGTAATTTATTTGTTTTTTCAAAACACATATCTAATGTATTTAAAAAGGTTTTTTAATTTTAATATTCCGACTGTCAATTTATGGCAATTTTGAATGATAAGAATAATATTGTAAAACCATATTTTTGTTATTTCTATTCTCATTTATAAATATATTTCTCTTTGCAGTACGGATTCGCGTAATACGGTATCTAGTAAGAACCTAACTATCGAGTTATACGAAGATTACCTTGTAACGGTATTACATAAATATACATAAAAAAAAAGCACGGTGGCTTTACATTTTTATTAAAAGTCGCTAGAAACTTTCTAAACGAGCCGAACGCACGAACATGCTTCGAATTTGTCGGGTCAATTCGACGTAGTCTTGTTGCAAGCACGTGTAACCTTCAAAGAAGAGGAAAAGAAGAAGACTTCTGAAAGATTAATGATAGGGAAGACGAGACATAAAAGGATCGATCGCGACGCGGAAGAGGAAACGTCGAATCTGGGAGATCCACTCAGATAAATCTCTCTAATCTCGTACTATTCATCCTAACTACAATTTACCCTTTTTTTTTCCTAATGATTTGGTACCTTGACCTCCCATCGAAGAAAACCGCGAAACGATTGGCAAATTTTATACGTACGAGACGATTAAAACGAGACATTCTAGAATTTTTCGTTTCGGAAAAAAAAAACCCAAACGTCCAATCAGCCGGAAAAACGGCACCAGTCTCGAATAACCGGTACCGAGGTGTAGAACCAAATCGGTGAAATGCGTTAAAAGGAGAACGGAATCGAATGACAAAATGGTATCGCGCTTTCGACCTGGCAAAGATAAATATCTCTCAAGATTCATTTTTTATTGAAGGTAAGTAACATTTACCGTGACTCCGAGAGAAAGCGTGGGTCTGTCGTAGACGGATGAGAAAAAGTTACTCTCCTTACTGCTTTTCGCTATTAATTTTACTTTTTTTTTTTTAATACCTGGTAGATAAAATCTCTAGACGAGTAGCAGAGTAAAAGTGAATGGAAATCCATATGGTTTAGCCAGAAGTCTGACGTGATCCGTTCATTTAAATTGTTCTTATTTATTCACAAGATGTTTTATAATATCATTGAATAGAAAATAAAGAAAAAAAGTGTTTCCCTTTGACGCCCCCGTAAAATCTCCAGAAATAGGGCGTGTGTATACATGGTAATAATTATAAAACGAAGTTTCCGCAAAAACGGGTCGGGTAGCTCCAGCTAAATGGTGCATGTAATCGCGAACGTCTGTGATCCTCGGGTGAGCGTGCAAGGAGGACAATGTGCGTACAAACGTATACGTAAGTACATTGTAATTAACGGTGTCTCCCGGAATGTTGCACGTCTAATAGATGGGCTTTGTAGTTTTTGGGGCGTGCAAAATTAAATCTTTACGAAAAGAACGAACGAATGAGACGAGAGTTTCGTGAAAAAAGAATGGCCATTTCTCGAAGACGATAATAACTCTCGCATTGCTCGAGAAAAACATGAGGAGGTTGAACGGAAAATACGTGAAACAATAAATTATTTTATCGGGCTAATGCCATACTCGCGCTATTATCTTCGTTTATATGCGGAACGGAAGATAACAGACCACGAATATATTTCTGAACGATCGGAACACGTCGAATAAACGAGGAGTTATGAACGTTCTTCGCGATACGAAATTTATAAGAATATTCAGAGGACAAGGCCTGGACGATCTTAACGAACGAGTTTTTCTCGATTTTTATAAGAATTCAATTATGCTGCTGATTGAAAAACAGAAATTTACAGTTAGTCCTAAGAAGTTGGCATGAAAGACCATAAAATGAAATGACTGAAAATCATGGAATCATATATAGAGAAAGAGAGAAGTTGCGTAAACAAGACGGATTTGTTGGCCGCACGCGAAAATTGCGTGTCACGTGCCATTCCCGTACAACACGCGATCAAAGAACCACCTTCTAAGGACGTTTCAATTAAATTCTCTCCGTCGGCGCGTGTATGATAAACAGAGTATCATCACTCTGATTCGTTTTGAACTTGACTCTCCGTTGACTCTTTCAAACGAAATATTATATATTCTAAATGAGGGAAAGAGAAAGAGAGAATGGAGTCTTTGTGCAGTCAAAGTGATAAGGCTAGTGGTATAACCCGCGATAATATACAAACAGAAATTCTGAAAAAAAAAAACTGACCGTTTCATCATTCGTGGTTTACATGCGTATAAGGAAAACATCAACGAAATAGATATAGGTAGTAATAAAAACCTGACTTCCATATCTCTCTCTCTCTCTCTCTTTCTAGCTACCTATATATTGTCAAGCTTATAAACGAACGTGTCCTGGTAGGCTTTTAAAATAACGTGGAAATTGAAAATAACTCGACTTAATGGATTCTCATAGCCGGAGATTAAACTAAACCGTACTAGATGAGACTAAACAACGAACGTGCACATACAACAACAACTAGGATAACAAAGGATACTTTGAAGACGAACCTATTGGTATCGGATTTTCCTAGATATAAGTGGACTCCAAAGAAGGATAATTTAAAGCCCTTCGCGAACCAGCGCGTTTTTCCGAATACAAAGATGTCTTTCATCGATAATTTTTATGTTCTCTTCCTCGATGAAAAACTTTCTATCCTTCGCGAGCCGCGAAGTGGAAAGACGTTTACACTCGCGTATACGGTACGTGATACCGTTTCGAATAGGATCGTGAACGGCTTGGAACGCAAATAGAGAAGAGAGCTCGATCGTTCGACACGATTCCCTTCTAAGGCTGATCTTCCGGTGAAACTCTCAAAGCACTAACGCGTCGACCGTAAGACTGACAGCCATAAGAACTTCATGGAGAATCTCTATCCTTTCCACACCCTACCGATGATTCTTGGAGGGGAGACAAACTCGCGGCATTGGCCTCGATGCAGCGCCACTCTGTGCTTCCCTCTCTTTTTCTCTTCGCGCTCTCTAGCCGAGAACTAGCTATCGAGTAGTTACATACGACCATTTTATAAGCTAATAGATTCAATTGAGTGCACGCTCCGTCTTTGGGCCTTGGAGATGCAACCTCTTTACTCTTGTATTCTTTAGACTTAGGGTTTATATAATTCTTAAGAGGTTCAAGTACGCATCCTAGGTATCATTATTTTATATTTAACAGACTTTCATACGTTGCTTCGTTAGAAAAATCCCTGTATGTAATTTCATAAAGATAAATCTTGATTGGAAGTAAATGTCGGTTAATGTAAACTTACCTATATGTACCCTTGCTCTGGGGGCTGTCATAATCGATGCGCCTGCGCTTGTGTTCATATTGAGGAGAACTCGCAGAATGAGAACGAGTTCTGGAGTGGCTGCGAGAACGATGACGTCTTCTACTTCGTGGCATCTGTAACAAAATATGTTGACTTTGACGATGCAAATGTGTAAAAGCATAGAATGGAAGCGTTAAAACTTTTCTGCGTATATACATTGTCTTTAAGAGGAAAGGATAGGTTTATTATTTATATGCGACATAAAATGGCATTGTATCGCGCAATGTTGTTAATGACTATGTCTGTTAATACATAATTTTCTAAGATAACCTTGCTATTTTTTTTTAACGATGCGAGTATAGAATGTTAACGAGTGTTTGCATGTGAGTATACTTTGCTTTGAATATATGTGCCACTGAAATCAATAAATATGGAATATTTTGACTGATATAAAACTAAAAAGCCTATAGAGATTACTTCTATACAGGAAAAAAAAGGATATAACAACTTCAATTTTCTAGTGGCATATATAAAAGAAGATTAATATAATAATATTTTCCTGAAATTGCTTTTTCATTATTAAATTACCGTAGTAGTACCTAATGCCATGTCGGCCGACTAATCTTATTATGTTTAACATAGACGAATTAATAAAACGATACCTATCTTAAAATATGGAATTACATGCATATGATATGGATATGAGTTTATGATGTCATCGTGTATGCGATAAGTATAGAGGAAGTCTAATTTTTTGGCAGGAGCAAGACCGGAGTTCGCGAAAGAGTTTCCATCGAGAGGTATCAACAAAACTTTCTATAAACTACTGACGGAAGATAAGCAAAATCAGCGAAAGAGTTGAGAAACGCGACGATATGCTCTACTTTTACAGAAATATTCTTGAAACTCTCCAGAAAGAAAAGGACTAGGACCAGATCTGCCTTACTGGAGCCAGACTCCTTGTACTTACATTCGGAATCCGAAACAGGCTTACTTGGTCCCAAATGAAATCGACGACGGACGATATCCAGGAGCGTGAAGATGATGCTTGCGGTACGAGACTGTTTTTCGACAACGTCGAGGACATCGGCTCAAAAAATTCTGTAAAACGTGGGCATTCGCATCGTAAAAGTATAACAAAGATCTACATAGGAGATCAGCCCACTCCGGAAAGGTATAAAGGAAAAATATGTTCTTTGAGAACGACAAAAATTACTTTTCTTTTTACGACTACGTTACGCATTGCGAGAGTATACGCGTGAGCCTCCAAAACACGCGATGCATGATATAAAATCGTGACGTAACGAAAAAGACGACGATAAAACCCCGCCAAAACAGTCTTGCTCATAAGTACTTACGAAAACGCGTAAATATACGAATGTTCGAAGACGGCAGCGTGATGCGTGCATCATCGACAATGAGAATCTTGCGAAGGGAATGACAATGGGAGAGATAAAGTGGCACGCGTGGGCACGCTGGGGCGAGTACATAAAAATCGATGCAAACCGAACGATTTCAACTTCTCGTAACTTTACAACTTCTCATCGTCCATTTGTTCGGCAAAGGACGCATCGTGGTGGAAGGTACACTGCTCGAGGCGTGAGTGGTTCATGAGAGGTGTGAAAAAGCTGTAAAAGTTCGTGCATAAAAAGCGCGATGGTCCGCAAACTGTACGCCATAAAGGAATGTTCATGAAATGGCGGCCATCTTGAAGTTACGAAGAAAAGCATCAGGTACAAAAGCGAATACGCAAAGCGTACGCGTCGAGCTTGTCTCAGACTTTTTTTTCCACTCAATGTTATCCGAGATAGACTCGACGTGCCTTGATATCATTGGGGAGGTTATTACTTACGTTTGAGAACAGAAATGGGCTCGCTTGGTCCCCAAAATCAAGCTCGAAAACACGATATCCAAGAGCGCGACGACGTGCAAACGTACGACACTTTGGTGTGACAACGACGTGGACGTCGGATCGATGCGATTGGTGAGCGCTGCTCGGTTATATTCGTTTATGGTCGTGAATCCGACCGTGGACGAACATAGCCGAAGACGGACGAATATGCCCGATTTACGCTCGGATCGCCGAGCTCCGGCAGATTCAAGGAAGATTTTTACTCGATCTGTGTTTAAGCTTTGTAGAAGACAAGACGGATGTTGATCGAAAATACAATGAATATTATCTAATAAACTTTATCCTACTAATGCTATAACGTTCGTCAATATGAATGGTACTAACGTATAATCGCCTTTAAGAATACTTATCGTTCTACCGATACGCTTATGGTCACTCGAGAAGATATCTCGGTACTTCTTAACGAAGTATAAAAATAGTAGATGCGAGACGACGTATATGTGCAGCACACGTGATGAAACTAAAAGAGACGTATTCCATTTTACATACATACGTACGACCTGAGCATCGTTCGAGACGAGAATCGAAATTGCATATATCGAATGTGTTCGTATCTCGAAATTTGAATCTTGATGAATATATTAGATATATGTATACGATACAAAATTAAATGGCACAAAAAACCTATTCAAAATATTTATAAATATTTTTAGTCCATAGCGTGGTACTAAAGAGTAATCATGAAATATTCATGGATCGAGAACAGCGTCCGCGGCAGATCAGCTATAGGAGTAATTCTAACCTCCAATCGACGAAGGGGATGATCTACTTTATTTCATACACAAAGAAAATTGCAATTACTATCGATGACCAATCTCGTGTCTTTGAGAAATATCGCGAGACTAACGAAACTAGGTGAAGTACTATCGCTGGGAGAAGCTATGACAATAACGATCTAGATTTTAAATGAATTAAGACGCACCTGTATCCAGAAAAGGCTTCTAAAAATATCTGCGAGTCCAGATCGAATGAGATTAACCAGATTCCATAACATATTCACACCCGATCGTGTACGCATTAAATTAATCGTGAAAACCGTGTAGAAAGTGTAAACACACGAAGTCCGAATGACGAGTTGATGACCTCTCCGCGTTATCATAGGTGGCACCACACTGCGAACGATACTTAACGAGCACGACCTGCATCTTTATCGATAAATATTTTGGCATTTTGGCGGTTCTACGTTTGCACGTCAAACGATGCTTTAATTCGGTTAATATATTTTATAAAACGCACTGGTTTTAATTCACTGAATCGCCCATAAAAATCTGAGAATCATTGTTAAGACCTACTGTATGCCTAACGCTTTCTGATTGAAGCAACTAAGTTAAAAAAATAGTTGCTTAGTATAAAACTCACGTAGTGTTTTTAAGACAGTATTTCCCGATCTTGTACCAGACATAGCAAAAGTATTAATAAGGGGTAACCTACAAAATAAATGAATAAATAAATAAATAATAATGATAATAATAATAATAATGATGATAATAAAGAAGATAAGTGTTTTAGAAGATAGGGGCGTCGCATATAATGTAAAAAGACAAACGGACTACATTGTTAAGTTCTTATCGCTTCTAAGTAAGTTTTACCTTGTTCAGAGTAAAAAATTCAGATTGATCGAAGATAAAGCGTTCCGTTGTCGCCATGGAAATCGATCTAGGAAAATTGGGCCATAAAATAGTGGGACGGCTTTTCTGCAACACATTCGTTAAGCGATTAGTAATTTTTTATTAACAATATTAATTATAAAAAATCTTTTGCATTCCGGTAATCGTTAAAATCTCATCTATTTCTAATCGTCACCCTTCTATCTTTAATCTTTCAGAGAACACTTCTTGCAACACTTTCGATGACTCAATCGAAATATTTATTCCTATGTGATAGAATGAAGAGTCTTAGGTATATTAACATTTCAACGAAAGACACGAATCGTGTACGTGAGTAAATTTCTTGCATTTAGAAACCCTAAAAGGAAATCAATTTCGACAGAAGGGAGCTCGAGTCGATAAGCTAATGCAAAAACATAACTCATACGCACGAACGTCCGTTGCACGTGACACAACTGGACCTGCGCCAATCGCGATGCGACTCACGCGAGAAAGCTCGATCGGCGGGTTAATTGGACCACGATCGTAATAACTAGGTCACGGAATTAACGCAAGATGCGCAAAGCCTTTCGCCCGCAAGGACTATGCGCAAAGGTAAGAAGCATGGATCAAAGATAAACCGATCCATCATATTTCATAAACTTGACAGAAAATTTTACGGTTTGACATCACTCTTCTGTCATTTCTTTTCTTCAATATATTGATGACATTATAAAACAATAATCGAATTGAATATGTTCACTTCTATCAGAGAAAGTAAAAAGAGAACTTACGTTATCATCTGGTTATCATGAATGGTAACGTTCGATTTACCCCATTCGTTTCGTCACGGAATGCTCTCGGAATGGAAAAAGAGGAATCGATGGAAAATTGGAACGTACCTGTTCAGAGAAAAACAATGCTCGGATATTATTCCACGTCCGTAAGGAAGACGATCGAGAAAAATTCGATAGGTCCTTTGATGTCAGACGTAGGAACAAGATTCGTGGCGCGGATCTCGCGCCCATCTTAATCACCTATGTAGGACTCACCGAACGCGCTAGGTGCTTGCGGTATACCTCATCGTCGTGGCGCTTGCGCAATGACACAACCAACCCCCGCGTTGGTAGCGTGACCTTGAACGAGTTTAATGTGAGTGAGAGAGAGGGTTAACAAATTTGAACTATCTTTTTCTGTACATCCGCAGATCTGGATAGAGCAAAGATCACGACAATTTTGGCGCAACAAAACGGGGAAGGGAAAAGGGAGACTAACTGGAACGTGTTTTGTTATTTCTGCTTCTTTTTTTTTTAGGTCGCTATCGGTATCACTCGTAATGCCAAAAACGTTTTAATTCATTATATAGCCCATAATATATAAAACTTTATACGAGATTATTAACAATGATCGTTATCACGTTACAGATATCCAGTATGAGTATCTCAATGTATCGGCAATTCTGTCATAACACCGGTGGTAAGTTTTAGAATAGAGTAACATTTATCTATCTCATATAAATAACTTCATACTATTAATTTGTAATATATAGGGTACCGTGAATAAAAAGATCTATAGACCCGAAGGTAGATCTCGATCTCGAAGATCCGAAATAGTTGGAAATCGAATTAACCTTTCGTGCGTCAGAAGGGCGATCGATGAATTCTGTTGCCCTGGCAACGAATACCGTTGGAGGACTGCCGCCGCAGAAGCGGAAGAGCGGATGGCGCGAGTATCCGCGCGGTCGAGGATAAGGGGTTACTGCTGCTGCTGCTGCGGTGGTGGCGGTGGAGGAGGAAGTGGTAGAGAGGTGGAGGAAGAGAGGAGAGAAAGAAAAAGGTGGTGGTAACGGTAGCGGTGGAGAAGAGAGACGGTGATCGACGCTGACGATGCAGTGACGACGACGTCGTCGACGGCACCGAGAGGACGCCGGCTCCTCTTCTTGCCTCGAGTTTTCTTCTTCCTCCTTCGCGCAGTCTCGCCTTTTGTCACGCTTCCAAAAGGGACATCTTCCAGCCGATTAGTACAATCAGTCTCGTCGCACGACGTCGCACCGTAACGATAGTTCATTTATCGTGTCATGCCGCGGAGGCCAACGTCCCTCCGCAGCAGCAGTAGCAGCAGGAGCTGGAGCAGCTTAGGGCTAGTCAAAGAATCATCGCAACGGAAGGAATCACTCGGCAAGACGTCGATGAGGAAAGGATGCACGCTGCGAATTCCGAGAGGAAGGAACGAAGCTCGACGAAGAATCTTCTCCTTCGACGATGGAGCGACATGCCGAGACATCTCCAATTCAATCCGCACATACATACCGGTTACAGGCCTCTCATGACCGTCCGTCAATGTCTCGGTAGTCTCTTTTATATCCACAATGAGACCGTCAACATCTTGACGCACGGTAAGCGCTCGGACGTGCCCGAAATTAATCTACGGGAATATCAAAATCTTTAGGCCTCTTTGCTTCGAACGTTTCTGTCTCGTGTAACTCGAGCCATTGGTTCAAAAAATTATAGGAAAACGTACGCGCGAGTAAGCGGACTCGTCGAGGAAATGACCGTGAATATGATCCTACGGAATCGATTACACGCTTGACGCAGGACCTTTCTTTCGTATTATCCGACACGAGTTCTAAGCGGTAACTCGTCGACATTGATTCTTTCCTACGTGTATATTGATTTAGAAATTGTTGAGCCTTGTAAAATGTTGCTTGAAAAAAGATCATGTATACACCGAAATGGCAATTAGATTCTTCTCTCGTGACACTTGGTTTTTCGGTTGGATCTCAGAGCACGTTGCGGAGTTTTAACGCGATCGATATTTAACGAGAATTCTAATACATGACGCAAGCGGATAATTAAAATTGAAGATAAGGCAGTAGAGATAAGCCTATCAACTAATTTAATTGATTACGATAGTAAGGAATAGATGTGTGTAAAGACGCCGCTTGTATCTAACGAGAGTTTTTTATATCCTCGTTCTATAGCCAGATGTTCGAACTTTATAAAAGATGTGTTAAATTTGTAAGAGATTACTCGAAGACGTCTCGTCTTATTTTAATCAGACGGATGAAACAAACTACCACTCAAGTTATAGGCTATTCCACGCTCATATAATTGGATTTAATATAAGGGGAAGGATTAAGGTCAAGGTGCGCTGCACGGGACTTCTGTAAAATCAGTTCTACTGTCAAGGACGCGATACAGAGTGACGGTCAATCGATGAGAAAGCTACTAACACGGATTATACTTAATTAATTAACACGCCAATGTTACAAAGCTGCTTCCTTTTTTCCATAACGAACATTAGAGCCGTTTATTTTGAAAGTGGTATAAGTTCATTTTTCATGATTTGAATTTTTATGAGAAAATAAGATGATCGGATCAGATTACAACCATAAATATCATTAAAACTTTTTTTTTTCAAAATTTGGACTTATATCGCTTTAAAATAACCAGCTTATTTAATGAACTATGCATAAAAAAAAGACGAAGTTTTTCTCTTTCTAATTATTAAGCAAACGAACATCTATGAACCATTTTTTATCTTGTAGGTTTCGCAATTCTATACATGTTGTGGACCATACCTCGTTGGCTTCCATGGAACACTCAAGGAGTACTCGGAGGAGTATTATCTTGGTGTCACTTGATAGGAGCAGTTAGTCCGTGGATCGGATCCTTCATTTATCATCTTTTCATGAATGTAAATTATGACGAAGTCTTCTATAGATCGCTACTAAGACTCGACATGATCGGTATTTGGCTGTGTCAGAGTTTCGGTAATTCTTGTCACATCAGGAAATTTTATAATCGATTCTTCGGCCTTCTTTCTATATATTATAAGAATGATAGTAACGCGTTTCAATTTCAGGCGCTATACCGATGATGGCAGCATCGGTTCACTGCTTGCCGGATAATCTTTGGTATTGCTGTATTTTTATTTATTGCTTCCTCAGTATATGGGGTCTTTCAAAGGTGATTTAAATTCTATTAATTAAATTAAGTAGAAGACATTAGAGAAACATATGCATGTCAATTTGTTTTGATACGTTTTAAGGCAATGCACGCGAGATCTCCGTGGGAAAGGCGACTTTGTTTTGCACCTCCTTTCTTGATGAGAATGTTCGTGATGACCCTGAGATGTTTCGGTATCGGTGGTGGGTCACCCAAAGCTTTAACTCATATCGTTTTACAGGTACTCGTAACGTATATTTTCTTTTAAGAAAAAAAAAAAAAAAAAAAGGAATCAATCTCGTGTAGAAAAAGTACCCGAAAGTTTTCATTTTAGGATCTAATAGCTGTAATTGGCGGGATCGTCGGTGCTCTCCGTATTCCGGAGAAATGGATGCCTGGCAAATTAGACTTCATGCTGAATTCTCACAACTTGATGCACGTACTGGTTGTTTTAGCAGTTTGTTCGATGCACGCCGCCACCGTGGAGGATTTAACTTGGATGGTCGATCCATCTACTTGTAATGCGACGGCCGTTTCCTCGATAATGCGCGAGGAATTGTGATCGATCCGCAATTACGTCATTTTTTCGATAGTCTGTGATAAGATAGAAGTGGAAATCGTTTGATGCAATTGCACATAAAGAGCAGAGAATGTTGAAACGTTCCGTAGTCGATACATATGTAGTTTCAAACAATGTACCTATACGGAAGCACGTTGTAAAGCTATTTGATAGTGCGAATTGTTTGTTCAAGATGTTCGAAGAACAACTTAGTACAATTACAAGTACAAAGATATATATGTATATCACATATATATATGTATATTGTATATGCGAGTCCAAATGAATGTTATGCACGAGTTATCGGTGAGTCATCTAATCGCGCAGCAGGTATGCGGATTAGATGTTATAAGGGGAGAAGTGTTATGCTGGTCAAAAGAAACATTGTAAGCACATCAAAAATATGTTTATTGTATGGTTGTAATTATCGATATCGCCTACCAATATCCGAGATGTTTCCGATTTCTCATTTCTATAAATTCTTACATTTTACTATACCAAATCCGATATTTAGACAAATAAAATCGTTCCAAAATATCGATGGATACTCATTATATTCCATCATCGCTTGCTTATATACAATACTATATTTCTTTGCCTTCAATTTTTTAATGAATAATCGACGGACAGTCGGTTTGATTTAATGTAGTATTTATAGTCACGTAGCGGGTGTAGACAAGAACAGATCGACCCTTACACTTGTTTGACAGCTAATAAGTAGTTAGCTTTACATAATATAGAGCTAATCAATGTGTAACAATACTTTTGTGATCTTTCTTTTCCGTGTAGTTTGATTAAAAGTATATTTGCAAGTTAGTTCACTTAGTTTATCGTCGTTCATAGCGATCACATGATTTAGAAAGTTTCAAAGTATGTAATATCACATATATTTATGTTTTCTGTTAAATATATATACCTATACATACCATGCGATCGCCATCAAAATTAAATTCTAACAACTATTTTGTTAAATATAGACCGACGAAATGTAATTATCTTGATAAAATTATAGTGATAAAATATAACATAAAAGCACCTATTTTGATAGCACATAAGGCACCGTATATGTGCTCGAAGCAATAATACATTATGATGAAAAATTACGTGTACATATGTATGTGTGTATATATACATATATATATATAAACATATACACACACATACTTTGTTACAAGGAACAATAATAAGAAGATAATGATACAAATTGTTTTTGCATTTACTGCATTCGAAGCGTTGTGGAAAAAAAAACATACAGCTGTCAATAAATATGGAACATAAGCCATCTGTGCCTGCTTATTTCTATTGTTGCTTTTTTGTAACTTAACTTGTATACTCCGAATGTATGTAACAAAATTATCGCATGACAATATGCCATAGGACATTTTTCTTTTACAGATTTCAAAGAGATTAAATAGTAAGATGAACAGATGTAGAAGAGATCTGTAATGATTCAAATTCAAAACTTTTATGTTATTTAAATTAGTATAGATATACTACATGCTCTTCTACTTCTTAGTAAACCTCGGAATAAGCTTTATCACTGCAATGGAGCTTCGCTTTCCTGAGTATAACTTTTAACTCTGCTAAACCTGAATGGTGGATAGCGTCCGCTAAGGTTCATAGTGTTTACACATGGTTCTTGTCCATTTCTATATTTAGTAAATATATTATATCTTAGCCACGATAGTTGTGAATTAATCCTCTTATGATGGTTTTGAATTTCAAATTCCTAAAATAAAAGTTTATTTTTCTTGTTATTTTGCATTATTATATTAAAGATACACTACATTACGTATAGAAACATACAACGTGAAATGTTTGCTCTCCGCTATCGTGTACCGGCTCTCTTCTCTTTTTACGACAAGTGTTATTACTTCCTTTAACATCTTGCCTTTTGAGTACCAAGGTAACATAATTATCACATAATCTGTAGTGTCCTATCAGTATTGAAGAATTTCGTGGAATACGATTTTTTAAAGAATTAACGGAGATCTGTGCTTCGTCGGTGGATGTCAACATAAGGACTCTTCCTTCGGGAAAAAATCTATGCATTGAAAGATAGAAATATTAAATATGGAAAATAATCGATTGTTCTGATAAAAATCATTAATAACTCACTGTCACTTTACCTCAGGTACCTGAAGTATTCGACCAGATGCCAAGGTCTATAAAACTGATCTTGATAACTGTTTTCTCCATGGCGAATATAACTAGTCTTACTGATGTAACATCCATTATATCTTAATCTAGGCCGCTGTACATACATATCCCTCCATGATTGGTATTTTGGCTCATAAGTTCCACAGTTTACACCCCATACCCTAAACATCAGAGTGAGCAAATTGTCATAAAAACTATATAAGAGAAAACTAGTCAATGATGTTTATTTACCTTATGCAAGCAAGTCTCCATATTTCTGGGTCTCTTGCAGATATATAAAAGCCACGACATACTCTAGAAAACATTTCAAGTGATCTTAAGTCAAGTTCTGAGGAAACAACCCACCGTAAAATGTAAAGTATTATTTCCATTGGTAAAGCAGATATATGTGTTGTCTGAAACATAAAATAAAAAACATGATACCTGTCTTCTATCATCCAATTGAATTCTTTTAACATTTTATACAAACACAATTTATACCTACACTTTGCTCAAATTTTGGAAAGCAAACACGCTGATTACGATTGACAATTCGAGATAGTTTAATACATAGATCAGTTTCATCCTCTGTGTCTTCTTCGTCGTTTCTATCATTGTCATCCATGCTATGCGAATCATTTTCGATACTTCCAAGATTATCGTCCGACTCAAACCTTTCTCGTGATTTTATTTTTGTTGATTCGTACAAACGCAATTCAATATCAGGAACCAGTTGCACAGCACGTTTATAAAATTGAATTGCTTCATATAACTTTCCACTTTGCTCGTGTTCTACACCCTTAAGGAACAAATTCTTTGCCTAAAAAGAATGTTACAACCTTATTTTGGAACAACTGACAAATTTTGCTTAAAACTCAAGCAAATGTTCCACACACTTTATTTTCTATGGATTGTGCATCATCTTTAAGTACTTCTGTACCGACAGGCCTTGTAGAATTTGTTTTGGATGTATCTCGTTTCGGTGATATTTCTAATTCACGTTGCCACTGCTCTCTAAAGGATGTTAATGCATCTTCAACATTGTGTTCCGTTGAAAAAGAAGATGCCTCTTGATCATCTCCACCGTCATCCGAATCGTCGCTGGTACCTCCAACGTTACTCTATGAAAATATAAAAGGAAATGAAATTACTAACTACTAAACTAACAAAAATAACATTGTTAGTAATGTTAAAACAAAACCTTTAACTTTTCTAAAAGTATCTTTAAAACAAACAGTTAAAAATATAGGTTATGTTGATCGTCGCAATAGTGGAGCTACAAATAATGCAGTTATGATGTAACGTCAACTCTAAAAAATGACATAGATTTTACCATTGTGTATTTTTATTCAATTTGTGTAATATTTCCTCTTCAACGCATAAACTCTCGGTCAGAGAAACGTACGACACAGTGAGAGCACAATTTCGCGAGGATCACCGCCGCCATGGTTCTCGTCTGCCTACAATTACGTTTCTTCTCGAGTATCACTATCACGCAATGTCATACTTTCTCTTTCGCGCTGATCTCGCACTCTCCCTCTTTCTCTCATAAATGATGCAATCCTAATCGTTATTGGGATTAGGAAAAAGAGACCAATGTAAATTATTTACCAATGAAAATACGTATATAATACTATGTCCTTTATTAAAAATGAAATCAGCTTTTAGACAAGTTATACGCTACAACGAAATTATTTACAACATACCCAATTTCAAATTACATACATTTTCTTTAACCGTTTAATTTAACAAGACAATTTAACTTCTATTATTGTGCGAAGTTATTACAAAATTTTGTAATTTATTCTATGAATAATTTTATACAGGCATAAGACTTTTAATTTTCAAGTTATTGTTACAATTTTTTTTAATGCTTGATTCATTGAATTGACTATTTAGTTAAAACAATGTTAACACGTTTTGATATAAATTATGGAAGAGATCTTCAATTTGCAATATTAACACTATGTAATACAAACTGCATGAAATCTGCATCATCATCTATCATTACAAGATTAATATTGTCATACTAGTAAAGTTTATCAAAATCCACTTTACTCTAATTCATAGTATTTAAAAATTTTTGACAGTTTTAACAAGACTATACAAACTAGTATAATAAACTAAATATAGTGAGAAAAAGTATGCAGTTTGTATATTAATAGATCTCATACAGTGAAGTATTATATTATTACACAACCACATTCTATATTCTTTTGGCCTTTATCTATCTTTACATACTTGTAAACATACTCAGCTAAATTTCGTGTAAAAAGGCTAATCTAGTAATCAACCTTATCCTAAATTTTGCATATGCTTGGTATTCAGCTTTGGCTTCAACAATATCCTACTTATAATAACTGCATACGAAATCAAATATAAAACATATCTTACAAGTTCAACAATGTCTTAATTAAATAATATACAAATTAGATATATCCAGATATATACATCTCTTGTGCGAAAATAAATCTGTTATAAGTATGTGAATCCTAGTATATAAATTTGTAAATTAAAGTAAAGTATATTAAGATCTTTCATTAACATCATTACATAAAGACTATGGCCTTCTCCCATTCTTGAATTAAACATAAATTTGAGATTTTATGTATACATTTCGCGTTTATATAACTATTGACGTACATATTTCTTATGTACATTATAATAAACTACATTTTTTGCACAGACTGCACTCTACTAATTTTTACATATTATTGTTTGAAATATTAAAAATCGGTATATGGAAAATCTATTGTAAATAACCTCATATTTAACAAATAATATGTTACAAGTACCATTTACACTATGTTCAAATGCACTGTATTATAAATGATATAATAAAGCACTTTTATTATCAAATTTTTCAATAGAATGAAATTCCATAGTCCCTTTCTTTATCTAAAATATCATCTGGTTATATGTAAAGACTGTTAAAAATACATTTGTAATTATGATTTAAAATGAAACGTGAAACTTTATATAGTGCATATAGAATTAAACAGACTACAAGAAATGTAATAATCAAATAGAAACATGAAAAGCATTTTCAGGAACAGATATAACCATCATTCAGTTTTCTGTTTTGATAACTAACTAGATAACATTTTGGGCTAATATTTGTTACAAAAGAAAAGTTGTATCAGTATATATGTAACGAATCTTTCTCAAAAAATGGTGTAATTAATATTAACAAATTAATTACAGTTAAAATTTTTTGAACATGTTTTACTACAGTTTCCTTGCTTCTGAGAATCGCTGTCCTCATCACTGCAATCTTCATCATGAGTGTGTGTTACATTACGTGGTGTTTCAGGTCTTGCATGTGGAATCTGACTATTGAAGTGTTCCACATATAGGGCTTTCTATAAAATCCAAATAAATTTTAAATAGAGTATTAACTTATTTCTATTATCAGAAAATGCAGTGTAAATGCTTACAGCAGTTTGTCTGTTTTGTTCTTCCTCTTCTTCGGTAAGTTTAAATGTTCTTGACCGGCTGATCATCGGTGTTTCCATAACAAATCTTTGTTCGTGCGCAACTGTACTCTCATGGGGCATCTTAAACCGATAAGAAATTTAACGTGAAATAACTGTAATCTTTTGCATGTAAATAAAAGTATTTAGACACTCACCAGCATAGCAGGTGCTCTGAACATGTATGAAAATGGATAATAGATTAGATTAAGAAAGGTAGCAGCATATAAATCTGCATACCTCACAACCTGACTACTAAAGAATGTTTGTCTACTTCCACTGCGAAACAGTGATCCCATCATACCATATGCTAAATCCATTTTGTGCGTGACATCTCTTATGGAAGCTCGAAGTTTAGATATATCTGGTTTTTCCTTTGTGCTGCTATCTAAGTTTCTGAAGAAAATTTATAAATTGTAAACAGAGCCAACCATAAAAAAAATCAATTTGTTATAAAAAAATATTTTTTTCTATTTGCGAAAAAGAAAAAAAGATTGATATTTACTTGTACATTTCACCCAACATAACATCCAAATTTTGCAATTCCGCAAACAATTGACATTTGTCTGTCCATACATGTAATTCTTGTACCAATTCTGGCACAATTAAAAATGTTCTCCAACCCCTAATTTTTTTACTCTTCAAAATATCACCAAATATGTGATCTCCAACATATAACACATCTTTACCTTTTGCACCTATAAACTCTGTGAAAACATCGCACGATCCTCCTGAATAAACCTCACCTGCAAGGACAAATCATTTAATATGTTATTAATTATATTTCCTGTAATATAGTACGATATGCTAGTACGATAAAATTAGCAAACCTGTATGAAGGGGGCCTTTGTGCGTTCCAAGTTTTAACGCGCCAGTTCTAGTATCGACCTGACGTAAAATTGTTCCTTCTCCGAAAAACAATGGTTTCCTGGCATCAACTACAATAGTGTCAAAATATGTTTTCCAATTTCTATGTGGTTCTTCAGGCTAAAAAATATGTTATTAAAATTAACAAATACTTCTCATCTTTCTGTAAAAAGACAAGATTTTTGTAGTTAATGAATATATAGATATATGATTGATAAACATACCCGTGCACCATGTGGGAAATCAAACAAATATGTCATTATTTTGTCAGTAAAGAGATAATCACTGTTTGTTAGCAAGAACACTCTTGCACCGCTTTCTCTAATTCTTGTAAGAAACATAGGAAGTCTCTCATCTTTCTTCACATATTCATCCAAGTTCTCTATGGTCTTACTTTTCAGATCTCCATGAAGGTGAATCCAGTCAACAGCATTTCTTACATCTTGAAAAATACTTTTAAAGCTCATAGTAAGCTCTCCTTCTTTAACTCCACTTCGGTCTCGAGTATATTGTGGAGAATTCGTGAAGAAATCAATGAGGCATGCCAAAAGATAAGTTTCTGGCAAATTGAACAAGGTATTTAAGACATAGACTCTCGATTCGTCCAGTTGTAAGAACTTATTTGGATAAAGTTCATAGACCTGAGAACTGACAGATTATATATACATTATATATATATTAATAACAACGATAATAATAATAAATACTGATAAAATTAATTCTGAATGTTTTGAACTTACTGTTTTAAAAATTCAAATCCATGTACACAGACCAAGATATTTCCATAGGCATCAACCTTCAATAAATTTCCATAAAGGGTGTCAAACCATAGGCCTCGTACCGGGAAGCTCGGGTCATACTCAAACGCTTTAATTTCTTGCGGATATCCCAAAGATACCAAACGATCCTTGAGAAGATTAAAACCAAGCTGTTCGTATTGCGGAGATTTATACTCTGAAATCGTAATAATGGAAAATGTTATTTCTTTCCTAATTCTATCTATATTTTATGAATCATTCAAAAATACTTACCCGCTAACGTGTAATCCATGTCAAATCCATAGAATTTAATATTTTCTAAGTGAAGGCTTCGGTTAACAAAAATTCTAAAACAAAACAAAGATGTATTAAATTATTTTCACAGAGTATAGAGCATCTCTAATCTTAGAAATTTTTATTGGTTTGCCCATAATAATTCTTCAAACCTATTTGCAGCATATTTTCTAGCCATCATACTAATAACACCCATACTCTCTATTCGAGGTCTCGTATCAGGGTCAATGCTTAGCGTAGGATATCTGGTAAAATCGGAATCGCTCATTTTTCGTGATGATTTATCGTTGCTATTTATGTTCTCCATAGGCTATCAACAAGCACCTCAATATTCAACTATCGTATCGATTTTAAACGAACGATACAATTTCATTGCATTTAGCGACGTGATCAATATTCATGATACTTATCTTTCATTTCTTTCTCACGGACTTCTATAATCTACTTCACGATCGGACGATACGTTTGTTTACATTTAATGATAATTATACTTATTCTTTTTTTAAACAAGAAATCGATTTCTAATCGAAGACTTACTCATTTGGAGCATACCGCAGATGATTGGTGGTACCACTTGCTGATACCGAACAGTCGTTCATATTTTTTAACCACATTATTCACAATATCGTTCATTTAACGTCTCATTCTCACTGTTCAATCAAGTTTAGGCTGTATTAATTTAGAATAAAATATCTCTGAAAGATTCCCCAATAAAAGAAACACGTTACAAAAATATGAATAGAAAAAAAAATTTCGGCGATGTATCGAAAGCGCGGAGAAATTCAAACATTTCAAATCAACTTACAGAGAGATGGATATGGAAAGAGAGAGCAGAATGAAATCATTGAACGCTCGAACAGTAAAAACTCTCTAAGACTTTGTAATCTAAGACTCTCTTTGAGATTCTATCATATTACCGGTACCACTTCAATATTCTTCGATTAGTTTGTTATCGTTAAACGTATACTACGAATAAAATACTCGATTACACCGACATTCGATATACCGATAAGTAAACGTTGACTTTATAATTAACGAACACATAACGCGTGGCGTGAATCGTCCATGTCAATGGACCAATGCAGGCACAAGGTTAAGTAAATTATATAATGAAGCACTTCGTCGCGTACATGATACAAAAAGAGAATCGTTAATGAAAGAGAAGCTACCGAACGACGTACATTCTTAAAGATATTCGAATTGGCACGAAGAATGTCAGCTATTGTAGGAAATCCAAAATAGTTCCATAATTTCCGAGTACAATGAATGTAAAACGTGAATCCTCGGATTATTTATACATGAGATATATCTTGTAAAAACAGTGACTTTAAAAATTATATAATTTACATCCGTTCGCCGAGGCATAGTTAAAAAACGCGCGTAAGTGTTTCGCAACTCCGAAACATATGTTTAAATCTCTCGAGAAAGACTTCTATTTTAAAAAATAAAACGTATGTAAGAATACACAAAAAAAAAACAAAGCCTACTACGTTTTTTAACGATTATCGGTAAATAAGCATCGAGTTGTTTATACATGCCGCGCCGAATTGTCAGAATTCGATCGTTTTCGGAGTACGAGTGTCGTTCGTATTCATAGAGGGCACGGCTATACGAGCGGTAAAAAAAGTGCGTCGTGCCGCGCACGCTTTCGACGTTCGTCGTAGAAATACATTATTTCTTGCGAGAGTGATCACACGAAAACATCGCAATTCTCGTGTGATCGAGCCCTCGACGATAAGATAAAACAAAAGAAGGTTACGGTGGTACCGATGAAAGAAATCATCCTAATTCGATGACGAAATTCCGATGCATCGCCGAATGCGTGAATTTATCTTGCAACGTTCTCTTTCGAGATAACGTGAAACGATAAAGCGAGAGACGCGAGAGCAGAAAAGAAAATAAGAGAAAAAAAGAAATGAAAATGTAAATTAGGAACTACTTCTGTTCTTTGCAGTCACGTGACAAAGTACTGAGAGAAGACACGCTCGACGATCCTCAAGATTTTCGCGCCTCGCGTGGGATTTAAGGACGTATGTACCAACCGACGATCGAAATGACACAAGCGAAGCACTCTCACGTCAAAATGAGAAGGGAGAAGCGGAACGTGCACTCCGTTCGATGATCAAACCTCGACTGATCCCCACCGGCTCCGGCGAAACCGTTAATACACAACGAGGAAACTTAATTCATCGGCTTCCGGACGCAGCGAACCTTTCTTTCAATTTTCCGATCATGCATCCTCTCCCTCGCGCGAACACATCAATGTTCTACTCTATGAGCCACGTGTAAAATTCTATCGAATCGATCCTACGAGTATTCTTAGTTTGGCTGATATCGATTTTAGGAAACGTGTTGATATAACGCGTAACAATCGTTTCTGGTATTAAAGGATAGCAAATGAGGATTTTTTTTTTTTATTTTTTTATTTTTTTTTTAGATAATTTCACTTTTTTTGGATCGTAAAAATTCAACATTATCTCACGCAATACAAGCGTGAACTTACATAAACGAATTACGAAATAGTAACTTTTCTTTCATCGATTCGTTTAATTTTTCATGCACCGATTACTTCCTGATAATTGAACATTACTCACGTAATGCGCGAGTGCCACTAAAATTACTTTCACGATTAAGGCGGTAAATTCGATATATGTTGCGAGATAAAACGATTACACATATTTCTAATCTTCGTTATCGTATGAGAAATTTATTATAATCGTGAATGTTATAAAAAAGGGGCCTTGCTTTCTACGAAGGATACATCGGCTTAACAGATAGGACTAGAAAATAATTGTATCGGTTTAGTTCCGTCATCGCTTCCAGAACGTACCTCACCGTGAATCATATCGTTTCGTAGAATACGTGTTCTTCTTAGTTCTCCTTTTTGTTTTTCTGTTATATTTTTCTGAAGACGAACAATTATTTTCTACCTCCTGGTGAATGTTATATTATAAAGGAGGCATTTATTTAGTACCGATGTCTTGCTCGCATTAGAAATAATCTTTGAAACTATAGCTGACTTTTGTTTCGGTAAATGAGAAAGGGGGAGAACTTGAATACCTTTTTAATTACGCTAGCTCCTACACGCCTTAAACGCGCTAGTTTGCGATATCGACTTTTGGTTAAGTCGGTCAAGCACTGCACGTGAGGATGCAAGAGGCTTGTGCCTTACCTACGAACGAAAGTTATGTCCCGTTCGCACTTTCGCCGTCTACGAAATTCATTTAGCGCGCTTATACTTCCTTCTAAGTTTTCTTTTACCTTTTCGACGTGTAACTCATTCGTACAAAATACATATGCCTAATATATTAAGTATATGTACATATGTTGCAGTGAAATCGACAAATTAATGATTTCGAAAAATTCTTCAGAATTTCGCAAAATCTGGGGGTACGGTGGAGTCTTGCATAATTCGTTAATTAGAGATGACTAAAAATTGGGATCTTGTGCAAAATTGCACGATAAACAGAATTAAATAATAAAAATTAGTGTTTTTCAGGTAAGAATTTTCATAACGCGCAATCTTGTACGAAGTTTCCATAATTTCTAATTATTTTTTATTTATTTACTGGTTAGAGAGATCTATTATATTTAATCGATATTGTTTATTAACGAATAAAATGCTTTTTTCAAGTTCCAGTTAAATGGATAAGTGAAGTTACAACAAGTGTACGTTTAAAGACTGGTAGCTCTAACGTTACCTTCTTGCCATATAAATTTAAAAATAGAGTATAATATCGTACGAACTTGGAATATCACTAACCACACTCAAGAATTTGAATAAATCACTACTTTGTACAAAAAAAATAGCAACATCTGTCAATCATTTTGAATATTCGAGAATTTTTCCAAATCACTGTTTTTTTCAATTTCATTACGACATATACATACGATACCGTCATCGTCGATCTCTTTATCGCCTCCCACTATTCGATAAGCATCCCGGATAATAAAGCGATAAGGAGACAAAGGGATGATTAAACGAAATCAATAAAAAAACGCTACTTCTATCGAACGCTCGAAAGTTTTAAATCGAGCAACGAAGATAGACATACTCGTTCATAGAGTACCCCTAAATAAAACGTTCTAGACGCGTGTCTATATTTAAATCGTAGAACGCGGGCAAAGATACGGTTTGCCTTTTCCCAATACGAGCACACCCTTTCCATTGGTATTAACGTGCGTGTCGTATTCTGTCATTGCGGTTTCCTGTGCCAATGAGATAAAAATGAAAACCTAAAGCACTTGCCCGTTATATAATATTAGCATCTCTTGTTTACTAGTGGATGAAATGAATTCCTCGAGAATGTATCACTCTTCGAGTTATTACTTTGGAGAGTACTAAAGAAAAATTTTCCAAAACATACACACGATGAATTTTTTCTTATCTCTCCGAATTCTTGTTTTTTTCTTACCGTTTTTTATTGTGAAACGTTGCGACTATCGATGACGTTAATTCGACGAAAATCGCGAACGGTAATCGGCTATCAAGTAACTGGCCATGAGGAAACTTGTTTGCGTCGATGTCCTCTCGTTACTTCGATATTTTTTCAAGCATTTTTATTATCGATCGGAAACGTACAACGACAACGCGACCGAAGCAACTGTTTTAACAATCTTGGAATGAATGCAACACGTTTCTAAATATAAAGCGAAGAATCTTAATTGGAATCGTCAATGTCGCCTTGAGAGTACGAAGGCTGGTCCATGTTGCGGAGGCGGTCAAAGCTCTTTCGAAAGAGAAAGAAAAGAAGATACCCCGTTGCTCGAATTGAAAGTACCGTGAGAACCGGAATCGTCTATGATTATGTATAACGACATAACCACCGGCACCATTCACAACACTTCCAAGGAAGGTAATTGCGCGACCGGAAATGATGGCACGTACGCCTTTGATCCTCAAAATTCCTAACCAATTTCGTAATTACTCCGAAATCAGTCGGGTTGTCCTTTCGTCGCATAATCGTACAAATATTTTTGCTCTAAGTTTTTTAATACTTTGATGTTTTTCAGTTGTTACAGCTACGTTTTTACACGTATTTTCAAAGTTTTCTCTATTGCAGAATTTGTTAAACATTCCATGGGAGATATCAGCTGTTCACAGTCGAATTTTAATCCCAAAGCACTTGATTGATGCACTTAACATTTTATAGTTAAAATAAATTTTGTTAACAAGGCGTTAATGAGGTTGGGTTCTATTAATCAAGATGTTTGCGATATTTTTTTAAAATATTTGTTTGGTACACTTGAACCACCCAGTAGCTAGAGATACATTGTACTTTTATTTATCGAATTACATCAATAAAGAGCCTATTATGTTCACAAATATACTATTATAGTTTACACAAATAAAGTATAAGTCAAGTTTTAACGTCACTGACGTAACAATTGGACTTAACGCCACTAAATGACAACAATGGCCATTATTATATAAATTTTCTCTACTCTTTGTTTTATAAGATTAATCGATTTGGTAAAGAAGCGGTTCACATATAACCAATTACACACAAGACGGTTAATTTAACAATTATTTGATTACACAGGTGTGAAATTTCAAAATGATCACGTAGAAGCGAGAAATTTCCTAATAAAATTATCGCGAGACGTACGACGAGGAGAGCAGGAAGAAAGACAAAAGGCACGACACGACTAACCTAATGAAAACGTTAAGAAGATCGAGGATGTCTCTAAAACGATGGACGTGAGATTAGTTAGAAAATGGAATAGTTATCGAGAAGCAAGCACGAACCGTGCAATATGTCTTCGGTCTAAGGAGACAGTATTTTGGCCAAGTAGCAAGAATCATCGAGAACAGTAGCGTAGGGTCCATTGATTTTGGCATGATCATTTCATCGAATAAGTACTTTTTTAATCTTCTCGACGAACAAGAGGATGGCCTTACGCCACTTGGCGACAAAAAGACCGAATTTGTAACCGTCATCGCGAATCTCTTCTAATAAATTGATGTTCGACGATGATCCACCCGATTCTGGTAATTCCTCCCGAATAACGTTGACGCGTGTACGAATTTACGTAAGCAGAGAGACCTTCCTTAAAAAGATCTACTTATCACTTATCTCAAACGTAATAAACTCAAGTAATCGGATTCTCGAATAATTCCAAGTTCTTCTAGAAATTACACCTCGAATCAAGATAAAACACAGAAATCCCCTCTGATTTATCATTTCATTCAATTCTTTAAACTTCCACCTAATTTACCTGTGACCCAGCTCACGTTTATCACTTCGAATCACGTGCATTCCTTCGTTAAAGCTATCCAGATCGTGTTCGCTACGGTCGTTCCTGGTAAGGCCAAGCCCGTGGGACAAGTCAAAGCCGAGCATGTGAAGTGACTCCTCCGGGAAGACGGTCTCATCGTGCGGAAATCGCATTCTCCGGCCTACTCCATAAAATGATCGTCATTTTTAAATAGTGCTGCTCGTTGCTTCCACTTTGAGGAGCATGAACAAGATGAAAGAGAAAAAAATAGACGTTACCTGCACCACATGGCGGTGTAACTACAAGTTCAACGTTTTGCTGGCTCATAATACGATAAGATGACACTTCTTATGCACTTTGTACGAAGAATAATGTGTGTGTCGATGTAAAATGAACAGAAATTACTACGATCTATTATCGATCCAATCGCTCGGCTTGACAACTTGCTAATGACGATCAATGATCGCTTCTGTCCGAAAGGGAAAAAAAAAGAACTTTCGAAATAGATGAACAAACAAGCAGAAGATCCCAAACGAAAACAAGCGGACTTGATAAGGAACTCTCCGCGGATCGGCAGAGGTCATCCGCGAGCGATGATAAGACGGAAGAGATGAAGGAGAGGAATAGAGAGGAAAGAGGCACAAAAGTATGTACTATAGTCATTTATATATGTGTATATATATGTATGTGTGTGCATACCCGCGATGAAAGAAGAAGAAGTAGGAGAAGACGACGACGACGTATCGCAAATTCCGAAGGCGGCGCTTATTTTCGTAAGTCAACGAAAATACGCTCGAGTGAGATGGAGCATCGTTCGACGAAGATACGAGAGAACTCGTCTGTATTTCTTAGCATAATTTCTCAGTATGTATATAAGCTCATACGCGTGTGTGGGTAGCTGTTTACGTATAAGAGCCTCCCACAAAATAATTTTTTTTTAGCAAGCAAGGTCTTTCACGTGACAGAAAATTTCGAAGACTCGTGATTTCGTTATCGAGTTTGCCATGTAGCCAGCAATCTTTACTTATTGTTGCATATGAAACAACAATGATAGGTAATATCGTATCGTCCGATCGAAATGAAACGGTCTAATCGCACGCGTATCTTCTATTTTCTATACCGTTCGTTCTTCGAGGGAACTCGGTCGAAATGAGAAGAAAACCGAGCTTGATTGAAATGGACATTTTTTTCTTTTACTTTGGTAGATAAACAAGGGCAATAAGACATGTATCTGTCGATGAATAAAAGCTTGTAAATAGTTTAAAACAAAAAAACGGAAAAATACGCTATCCACCTCCTGACTCCATCATCGGATCAGCTCGATGGTATCAAATTATTGTATTGTCATCCGGATTACATATACTTGCAAAGTTTTAAATCGATACGACAATTAGAAGTAGGTTAAAATTTACTTGCAAGATTCGATTACATAGTTCGTTAGTTAGTTACAAGTGAAGCTAATAATTTGTAACTTAAATTTTTAACTAAGGTTAAACTATGGTGATCACCTAGGACTACCACCTGGCTTCTCAGTGAACCGAGAATAGTATAGTCTATATAATAATAGTCACGGATGACCACCGCTAATATCAATGCACTATAGATAAGAATAATATAGTCTTATTTAATCATATTACAGGCAATTAATGATTGCATGCTTATAGTAATGATTATTTTATCATGATTACGCAGAATAAAATACATACAACATTTGTGTTTGCAATCGATGTAAAGTCAGTGGTTCTCAAACGGTGTTCCGCGAAACGATGAAAGGGGTATTCCAGTTTTTATAAATATAATTTTTTTTTTTTTAATTAATGTGTTCTTTGTTCATTTTATATAATCTATAATTTGTTATAAAAAGTATCTTCACGTATATTTTTGCTGTTAATTTTATGACATTAGTAATTTCTACGCAAACTTCTCCACTGTGTCAAACAGCCAGTCTGAAATCAACTCTCGGTCAAATTTCTACCGAATAATAAATAACGTGCCTCTACATTCCTGTTTTTTTCCAGTCCTCCACTATCTTTAAAGCGAAAGAAAACCATAAGACGTAACTAAAATTTGCTCCGTCTCGACGATCATCGAGCAACATCGTTCTTCTTCGAGCGAGTTACTAACTACGCACTTTTCCAGAAATATCTGCAATCTGCTTCGCAATCTAGTATCTCTAGGTCACTGTTTTAAACGAAATTATATGAAATATGAAATTATGTAATCGATGAATTGGATCTAATCCATCGATAATCCGATTACGATTAGAGATACGAATAGATTATTCGGTGATCGACCGAAATCGACGTCATCAATGAATCGGAGTAAATAAATTTAACGTGCGTCGAATCTTTGATAAGATAAAAGAGTCAACATTCCAATTGATAAAAAGAATTTTATATCAAAATATTTTTTTCGAATGAGTTCAATTCTGTTACCTTTTTTTCCCTTGGGTTCAAAACTAAGGGCCATGGAATCGGAGTCGACGATACGACCGTGACCTTTCTTTCTCGTTTCAGCATTATATATATATATATATATATATATATATATATATATATATGTAAAATCATAGGGTGTGAGAGATAGAGAGAGTACTTGCCGCGCAAACACAAAGAAAGGTGCAATGCAGTAAGTTTGGATCACGACGCGCGACATACTTTCTTCGTTCTTTCGCAACTTCACACGTTATTATCGACGATGCGAAAATAAAAGCGTTTTAATGCGAGCGTTCATGTACCTATTCTTCCATTACGAATAATTACCCTGTTTAGTACTCTCATAACGAATGGGTTTAACCCTCAAACTACCAAAAGAAAAAGCAACGTAAAAGACTGAAATAATGAATGGAAGAAAATATGAAAAAAAAAGTAATCAATTTTTTAAATCTTCTAATAATGTATTTACACCTTAAAAACAAAACAAATTTCATATTTCACTTATATGTATACATATACTTTATTATAACACAACAGTAGGTCCGATGGACTCTTTTGTTCGTCTGAGGTTTAAAGTATCGAGTAAAGGTTATGTCAATTAGAGAACGAAAGAAACAAAAAACGGTCTATCTTTGTAGGCTTTGATAGAGTATTAAACGCACTTTTTGAAATGAATTCGGGGATGTATTATTTACTGACCTTTGACTCGCTTGCCGGTACCACTTTTTATGACCGGTAGGATCATTTTCATGTTGCGGCGTTGATGGTGATAAGTTTCCAGGATCACCGTGGGAATTGCAGTTCTCCAGTTCCATGATCAGCTGTGAGAAAAGTAAAAAAAAAAAATACAGAATATGATTAACGCATGGCTAGGATGATTTCAACTTTCTTCGAGCTGAAACGTTCGATCTTTTTGTGAGCACAGGGCACAACGATGGATGCAATCTGATATATTGTACACCAATTGGTTGATATCAATATTAAGCGTCGAAAGGTTTTACAGGCAGTGTCGATTATGATGAATTATGAGGCAAGAGGATACGAAAGAGTGAGGTTAACTAGGTTATTACAAAAGATGCAAGATTTCGCAATATGTGTCACGAACGCGTTGTTCCTTCTACGATGTGAATATTTGTGTACTTCTATTAACATTGTCTTTAATATAAATTTCTATGTCTATGTGATACTTGCGTTTTTGCGCAATAATAAAGGATAATAAATGATAAATTTGCAATTAGGAGACTGTCCCGAAGATCACAGCTGGACATCGCAGTCGAATGCGGACAAAATAGCACGATTCGATCGATTATTAAAACTGGCGCATTTTCTCATCGAAATTCTATCATGAAAATATTAAATGACATTTTTCTTTAATGTTAATGAATAAATGCTAAAAAGATATATGAAATGTTTCGTAAGGTAAAGATAATTGAAACGTTAGAAGTTTTAGTATTTCTGATAATCAATTCGATGAAAGACGAATATTCGCGTATCGTGAAAAAGTTAAACAGCCATTTCTTTTCATCCTTCTCACCATACGATAAATTCATACCTAATAAAATCACGTTTCGCACTAAGTGGAAACACACTACGGTGTACTTCAACGAGTCCTCACTGTACACTCAACAAAATGATCTATCAGGCGCCAACCTGTCATCGGTATACCGACAAAATAACTCGCGACTACGCACTGTGCAGATTTACCGCAGACTGAGGTCAATTCACTGAACTGCGTTGACCCCCTCGCAGGTGTACCAATTGAATGGTTAAAAATGTTACTACGTCGATTCGAATACACACGATGGATTCGTAGTTTCCGATTTTTCGGAGCGCGCCAAATCAGTGTCATATTCGTTTCCTCGGTAATGAAAAAAAAGAACAAACACGCGTTGCTTGTTACGCGAATCAAATTCGCGGAAACGATGAAACAATTGGTCGGTGATGTTTTTTATGAACCAATAGAAAACATCGACTTATCGTTTATATACGTGCATGCGTTCCACGATGCGTGCAAGTTTCATTCGAAATCGATAGACACTTATCGATAAGTATACTCAAAATGATGAATCTTTACGATTCGATGTTTCGATAGTACGTTTTTTATGAAATAAAATTGATTAATTGATCGTTCCCCTACGCATATCGATATCACTCACATTTCATTGAAATATATTTATACCCTTATTAGGCGATCAATGAGTATGGTAATAGGCTGAAAGAAACGTGAGATCAATTCCAAAAGTGGTATCAGAAATAAAAATCATTTCGTATTTACGCGCGTCACTTGGCATGTGCGCGGTATTTTTTCGCGATCGTATCATTGATCTTTTAATGAAACTTGCGATACAAAGTCGAAAGATAGGCAATGATTGGGCAATGAATATAGTTAAATAAACTATATGAGAGAAAGAAATAGATGTATTGGAACGTGTTAGAAAAGAATATAAGGTACGATAGGTGATACGACATACTTGAAATGGTTTACTGAATTAATAACGATCGAATCCGTTGGGTTTCCCTTTGATTGATGTAGGACCATCGCAAATGGCAAAATACAATGGACAAATAGTGATGTAGTTATTAGAAAATTTCGCACCTGCCGGATGGTCGAAGCGCGGATAACACGCGGATCACTTTGACCCGTCGAGGCGGCGGACGACGAATTCGTCCGTAGCGCCGCGTGTAACCCGTCCGTCCGCCGTTGCCCGAACGCCAAAATCCGAGGTAAAAGGCCGTACTTCGCAATTTTCGCGATCCTCCACGCGTCCGCGGTACTCATCGCGTTGAGCACGATTGGAACGTAGACTTCGGCTCCTCCGTGCACGAGCAATTACGTTGCATCGTCTCTGTTGCGTAAAATTAATCCGATTTAGGTGACCTCGACGTAACATAACCTATAAATCCGTCGGATTGCCGCCTCTGTCAGCTTCTATCCGTCTCTTCGGGCCCACACGAGCGCAGTGTGTCAACGCATGTAGTCCCTTTTCCAAAATATTCTCTCCCTTTTTCCGAACCCCTCTCGTGTTGCCCCCCACAACGACGTCGACGACGACATTCTCCACGAATCGAGGATGTTTCTCACGATCGAGCGGGAAGCGTTCGTAACTTCGTCTCCGCTTGCGGCCCAACCCACTTTTTAATCGGTGATTTCTACCACATTGGCTCGTCGTGCGATCGTTCTTCGAAGAGCGCATCGTCGAAGGATCGGCGAATTCGCGCGGCAATTCGAGCGAACCACTCGTGGCGCGATCCTTTTCCTTTTCACTATTTTTTTCTCGGTCCGTGTTACGACTTATTCTTTTATCCTACAGGGACCTAATTAGTACGATGACATAACATAACCTTCGTTCACGCCAGATTATCAGAGAGAGAGAGAGAGAGAGAGTGAGAGTGAGAGAAAAAGAGAGAAATCGTCTAGGAATACAAATACCTTTTTTTATCTTATGTTTTTGTTATATACCAATGAGACACTATGATTTTGTAATATACTTGTGCGTGTACCTCGCCTTATATGTTCGTTCGAACATCGTATTGTGCACTCATCACTGTGATTCTTATGACGTTCAATGCGCGCTTATTTTCGTGAAATATTTGGTCATTTAATTATAATTATTTTTGTTTATATTTAAGATTTAATTTCTATGCGATACGAAATTTGATTCGTCAAGTTATTCTGTTATATTTCTGTTTTGTTACTGATTTTTCAATAAATTTCGTTTGTGCATATCCCATTTGTGTTTTATTAGTCTTCTTTATTAATTTACACAAAGCCAAGATATTTTATATTTTTATACAATTTTACATTTATATTATGCAATTTTTGTAGTATTTCTAGGATTTCACTATCATTGCACTATAACAGGTACTTGTACTATACTTATTGTTTGACTTAAACGATATGATAAATATCTCTTTTGTACTGAAATCATGTTCGATAGAGAATATTTGCTAAGGTCATTATAGGATAATAGTTGGAATTGTAATACAACTTATTATAGTGTATAATTTATAACTCATGATAATTTTTTTTATAATTATCAAGCAATGGTGTGCTAAGACATCGATCTACATATATTTGCGAAATAAGAGTATTAAGCTGGTCTGAAAAATGAATAATCAAGCATTCAGTTTGGCAGAAAGGCTTATACCTTCTACATATGTGCAACAAGGTTTAAATGCAAAGAAAACTCGTGAAAACCATATAAGACATTTCATTGAACATGTACGTATTGCTTATAAACCTGAAATATAATGGAGCTATATTTTTAGCCATGCATAGAAATATCTATTAAAAGTTCTTATAAAATAGAGACAATGGCCAGAAGAGGGATGGGACGACGCAACGATAGAAGCCTTTCTTTCTGATCTTTCACAAATGGATAGCAACAATTTTCCTTCTAACTGTAGCGTCGGAGAACGCGAAGCAAGAATCGTATCAAATATAGTAGCGAGGAGACATTTTCGTATGGGTCATGGAATTGGTCGATCCGGTGACCTAGAAGAAGTACAACCAAAAGCTGCTGGTAGCAGTCTCATGTATAAATTAACAAATGCTTTGGTACTCGAAGTAATACGTTACATGGGTAAGAAACAGAACAAATATATCTTGTGTCATATTTTCTTAGAAACCTTTAATCAAACTGTTGTACTTATAGGTGTTAAAAGCATAGCTGGTTGTTTCTTATCTCCTATGGCTACAGGCATGAGTTTAGTATTATGTATGTTAACTCTCAAACAAGATAGGCCACGAGCTAAATATGTTTTATGGCCTCGAATCGATCAAAAATCAAGCTTCAAGTCTATAATTACAGCAGGTTTAGAACCTATAGTAATTGAAATGCAAATAGTTGGAGATGAATTGAAAACAGATATGCAGAGACTCGAGGCCCAAATGGCTGCTCTTGGAGAAAGCGTAGCTTGTGTACTTACAACGACAAGTTGCTTCGCGCCTAGAGCATGTGATTCTGTTGATTCAATTGCAGTCCTTTGTACACAATATAAGATACCGCACTTAGTAAATAATGCTTATGGGTAAGGCTTCAGTGAATATTCTTTTAACAATTGTGAAATATTTCTGATTTGTTTAAAAACAAAGTACATTTTATTGTATTATTAAAAGATTACAGAGTACAAGATGTATGCGTCTTATACAAGAAGCATCAAGAAAGGGTCGTGTAGATGCATTTGTTCAAAGTACAGATAAAAACTTTCTTGTACCTGTGGGTGGTGCAATAATTGGATCTTTTGACAAAAACCTCTTGGATCGTATATCAAAGATGTACCCAGGTCGTGCAAGTGCAAGTTCTACTATGGATGTTATGATAACATTATTGAGCCTTGGCATAGCAGGTTACAAGCAACTTATTGCTGAGCGTAAAGAAATGTATTCTTATCTTAAGGAGGAGCTTGGGAAATTAGCTGCAAGACACGGAGAACGTTTATTGGATACAAAAGGAAATCCAATATCAATGGGAATGACGTTGCAATGTTTGAGTCATCAACATGATAATAAGCAAGTTACGACTTTAGGCTCAATGTTGTTCCTTCGTAATGTTAGTGGTACTAGGGTAATAACAACAACAGACTCAAAACACATTGTTTCGCACAAGTTTGAAGGTCAGGCTTATTATTCTTAATTATTTTACATATTTGTCAAATTTTGTGCCTATGCATTGAAATTTTATTTTTAGGGTGGGGTGCGCACAACAGTAATTATCCTGTGCCATACCTAACTGCTGCCGCGACTTTAGGTATGAAGAGATCGGATGTTGATGCCTTTATACAAAGACTAGATAAAGCATTAACAAAAGTACGAAGGCGCTCCGCCTCGGTAACTCCAACGGCATCATTTGCTGGATCTAGTATTAATGGAGATGCTGGTGGTGCTGTTGGACCAGGTGAATCCAGCACAGCCTCGACCAGCCGAGCAAGTAGTAAAGATAGTTTAAGGAAATGAACCGTGATCAACGCAACTGGTCAGTCAAATCAGCACATTAACATTAATTTGTAAGTAAATTACTACTTACAATTACTAAATTTTGCATACCTCTGCATAATGATTTGTATCGCAATAACAATCTTAAACTCAATTATACAAATGGAATATTTTTCTATATAACATAATTTAAATGTACATTTGAACATAAGAATTTTAAACATAAATAGTATTTTCCTCTATATTATCTGTTTCCAAGAATCGAATAATAACTTTTATTTCTATGTGAAAATCTGAAATTATACAATTTTGCTAAACTGTTTTCACTGTAATGGACTATACATCAGGTTTTTAAACAAATAAATAAAATATTTCAGATACAGTACATATTGCAGAGGTGTGTGTAAAAAAATGAGCTGATATGTCTGCCCACTTGCGTTGTAATATTGTCAATTCCTATCGTAAGAGACAAGGAAATTGAATGTTAAGTAAATGATATTAAGTGAATGTCAAAGATAATACCAAAGAATCAAGAAATAAGAATGCAGTGTTGTCTTAGTTACTTGTTACAAGATATTTAATTAATTGCGCTGGTCGCAAAATGATTATGGGTTGTTTAGTAAATTATATTTTTCGTGAAACAAAAATATAAAATTGTTCTTGAATTTCACTATTAACTTATCTCGTTATAAAATAAAATATTTAGTTTTACATTCTTTGTTATTGTAAGTACTAGAACTTTTGTAGATAATTATCTATGTAAAACGCAAATACTAAGCTATTATATTTCCAAGACATAATTAATATTATTTAATATCATTTACCAATCATATAATATTTAAATAATTTATTTTCATACATATTATTTCCACAGTTTAAAAATAATTTCCCTTCAAAGAAAACTTATGTAAACATAAATGTTTGATATTTTTACTTGGTTTTAGGAAAAACTGTATGTCAAAGGAAATAGTGAGATTATATGTTACTGATTGTAAAAAGAAAATTTAATGATAATGTAATTGCCTGATTGTATCAATATAGTAATTATACAAATTTGAAGCATGATACATGAAAGTTGAGCACATGCTTTAAAAAAAAATCATAAATAATTTTTATGAATAATATCAATGATATAAGTAAATAATTACTTTTATTTTCATATTTGAATGATTATACATATATTATTATAGTATTTATTTAAACTTTTAAAATGATATAATTTTCTTTTTTCATAAATCATACTTTCGAATCATTATTAATACATATACATTATAATACAATGTTCCTTTCTTTGAATTTATGTATTTTATTAGAAAATTTATTATGCTATAATTTATTTTAATTCGAATTATATTTTGTTGGCTAAGGTAGAGAGTATAACAATTCATGTATATTGTAAACTGCAAGTATCACATGTCTCCATTTAACATCGGCTAAGAAGTAGAAAATTAATAATAGCATATACTACAGGTTTAAATTAAATAATACCATACAACTGAATACAATCAATCATTTTTCGATATATATACACACATGTATGTATAAAAAATATAAATATATGTATACAGATGTGCAACAAAATTTCACAGTTAACTCAAAGTATGACAGCTTGATTAAAATCATACAATGACTAGTAATAACTTGAGAAGCGTACATTTCAAATATTCAGTCAAGTCTAATAATAATCATCAATAAAGAATTACTGTTATAAGATAGAAAAATATAAATTTCTTCAAATTTCTTTTTTTATAGGTCATCTAAGTAGAAATATACATTTATAATTATATGGATTATTAAGTAGATAAAAGTAATACATAATAATCTTAATGTAGAATAAATAGAGTATGTTTAGCATAAAGAGAGAATGCATTAGCAATTACATTAGCAAATGTTTAATCAAATATGTCTCCATATCTATTAATTTTTTAGTAACATTACCATAATTTTCTTTCAGAAAAAAATGAGATTATATATGTTACCATTTAATCAAGAATCTATGCGACATAACAGAATTTGTTATTTTTTTCTATCACAATATATAATACTGTTAATGTTACTACCCAAGTTTATAATGATACTCATTATTGATACTGATTCTATCTGCAATAAATAAAGTTAAACATTTTGTACACATGCTGATAGTTTGCAGATTACAGCAGATTTATATTTACATTGTCCAAAATGTATTTAGGTATATTGAATGTCTTTTCTTAAGGTACATTGAAAAAAAGCCAAAGAAGAAGCAATATAATGCACCAAAATAATACATTAGGCATATTCCGACATATTATTAAATGAGTTGGATATAGGGACAATGCATTTAAAATATATTTAATTATATGCTTTATTTTGCTTCCTTTGATAGATAACAATTTAATTATTTAGATTTAATGTAGCAACTGAAAGATAATTAAGAAATAGAATTATTACCATAAGCAAGTCACATATGCTATGATAAGCTATATATTTATATATATATATACATATATATATATATATATACATAAATATATATTAATGTTACATTAATATATTTACTATTACAAATGATATTTAACGATTATAAAAAGTACTCTAGTATAAATGGTATCATCACACAGATGACTTTCCTATGTAAATAAAGGATTATTTTTCCTTATTTATTTCCAATTATAAAATTATTAATCGTTAAAAAGGCACCTAATACATGTATATGCATATATATTGAATTACATGCCTTTTACATAAACAACGATGTTATGGACCTAATATTCTACTATACTTAAGTTTTCTATGTCTAAAAAATTTATATTTGTTATATCATTGTTACTTATGATGCGTCAGTATATTGTTACCCAGCATAAAACATATGTAAGTTACACAGTGTAATCTTATACTTATTGCAACGAATGCATACATTCGGAGTACTGTTTAATATCCAGAATGTTATAATAAAACTATTATTGGCTGACTTATATTCAACCATTCATGTTAAAAAATCTTTGTTTTTTATTAATATAAATATTTAAAAAAAGGATGCATTGCCAATATTGTATATAAAATGTTGTTTTACTGAAGTTTTTAAGAATATATTTAAGATATCTAAGATTTTAAATGTAAGTTATAATTCAAGATAAAAGTTAGATACAGTTTGAACACTGGTAATAAAATATAAAACACATGTGTAACACAATATTCACGGGGTCAATAATACATTATGTCATTTACGAGCAAAAAATACTTTGCCTACAAAATATACCTATTTAAGTTTCGGATGGAAACAATAAGAAAAGTAAGACATAATGTACAGAATAAATAAGATTGCAAATATTTAAAAAATTTGCATCTAATTTTATTTAACGTTGAATCGAAGAAAAAGCGTTTCGATTCGAATATTTAAATAGAGACATGATATAGGGACACATAAGCAGTAATCAATCAAATAATTAAAAAATAAATATATAAAACGATATAAGATATGAGCTCTTCCCTACGTACGATTATTGTGTGATAGTTAATGCTAATGCTTTATTTGAATCAATTTTAATCACACACAGTCATTGAATGAATAAATATAAGAAAATATTAAATAAAATATGTTGCATGCGCATGTGCGTATATACTATATATATATGACTTGTATTTTACCGATAATCTATATTTTTGTAATTTATCTATATTTGCACTTGGCATCATTCTTCTAAAATAAGTTCATATTTTATTTACGTCTACTCTATTTTCATGATTAATTTCTATTTCATTAACTTTTGTTCCATACATAAGTAACAAGTACATTTATATGAAATGTAATCCATAAATACAGTACCTAATAGTACTCGACATGTGGTATACACGTTTTTCCTAATTGTAAGTCCCTCATCTGTAAGTGTTATTTACAGACGTTCTTATATCATATATTAATCAGTAACGTGTTCTTTTTAAACGTATTATTTTGTGAAAGAAAACAAAGCGTGTAATGATTTTATAAATTAAAGGAAGAAGCTATTAATTGCTAGATACACAATATAACCTAAAATCGTCTAAACAAATAATTGAGGATTTAATATTATTCTAATAAATACACTATGTTTCATTATGTGCACTCACAATTTTATATTTAAGAAATAATAATATTGTAAAAATAATATTTTAACAAACAAAAGATGGCTAAGATAAAAACTCAGGATAAAATAATAAAGGCAAAGGGTAAATTGCCTAGTACTCCTGTGAATTCCACAAAAGATGCAGGAGCCAGAATGCCACTATTTAACTCATTGATCACTGCAGTATGCATAGCCATCGCTGCATGGTTCAGTTACAAAGGATACTTAGAAACAAGAGTTAATACACCATATGATGTAGAGAAAGTATGTAATTATTGTGGATAGGTATTTCCATCATTTTAATATTTAGAAGTTTAATGAGCTTTATTAAAATTAGTCTTTAATAATATTTAGTTGGTGACAATAAGTGGCTTAGATGTACCAGACAGATATTGGGGTACATATAGATCTAATGTTTACTTTGGAATGAAAACAAGAGATCCACATTCATTGATAACAGGACTGATGTGGTATTCTCCACAACACTTACGACAGGATGGTACTGGCCTTAGGCATTGGTGCGAACAGGGTGATAATTTAGATAGGTAACATATTGCTTTAACATTCTAAAATTCTTAATTTATAGTAGAAGGCTTTTTAACTAAGTTAGTTTTTAACTGCAGATATGGTTGGTTGGAACACGATGGAAGGACATTTGGAGTCCAAGAGATTGTAGACTCATCGGTACTTTTAACAACAACATTTGTAAAAAGACTAAGTGGTCAATATGGTGGAGATTGGACAACAAAAATTAGTGTAAATTCTACAAATTCAAAGAAACTTGAACATGATATTTCCTTGATATTTTATATTGCTATTGAAGAAAATACTAAAGGATGGATCGACATAAATGCTGATAATGATGACAATTTAACAGGAGTGATAGGAAATACATATGGTTTAGGATCTTTTAATATAAATGTTCATGCTACAAAAGGTACTGTAGAGGAACAGTCATTTCTATCAACAATAGCACCAAGTTTAACTGTTTTAAAGGAGACTGTATTAAAGAATCTAAGAATAGCATCATACAAAGGATCTACAAAAAAACACATTGTGTTATCTGGTAAACAGCTATCACTATTGTCAGATGGAACAAAAGAAAAACCAAATTTTATTGCAATTCAAATAACAGGGAAAGTTCCTTTTGAAATTGAAGTTAATTATGAATCCGAAAGTTTTACTAACAGATTAACCAAACTAAGCGGTGATGTATATGACCAAGCATTAGTAAAGCAACGGAAAATATTTGACGAAAAATTTGAAAATATTTTTAAATTAAGATCAAAAGGTTATTCCAATGAAGAAATTTCTTTTGCAAAATTGGCATTTTCTAATATGATAGGTTCCATAGGTTATTTCTATGGAAGTTCTCAAGTTCAAAGTATTTATACCAAAGGTCCTGTGCCTTATTGGAAAGCACCCTTATATACTGCAGTACCTAGTAGAAGTTTTTTCCCACGTGGTTTTTTGTGGGACGAAGGATTTCATGGCTTGCTTATTTCAGCATGGGATTTAGAAATTGAACTAGATATCATAAGTCATTGGTTTGATTTAATGAACGTTGAGGGTTGGATACCAAGAGAAATGATCCTGGGCTCTGAAGCATTGGCAAAAGTACCAGAAGAATTTGTAACACAGATGAATATGAATGCAAATCCGCCAACCTTTTTTTTGACTTTAAATTATTTACTTGAAAACAAACAACATGAATTATTAACCAAGTATTTTCATCTTATTGACAAATTATATCCACGTCTTCAAGCTTGGTTTAATTGGTTTAATACAACACAAATTGGTGAATTGCCAAGTACTTACAGGTGGCGTGGTAGAGATACTACTACTATCAGAGAATTAAATCCAAAAACTCTTACATCTGGATTAGATGATTATCCCAGAGCTTCACATCCAAACATTGATGAACGTCATATTGATTTACGTTGTTGGATTGCATTTGCTGCAAATGTGATGTCCAAAATTACTGAAATATTAAATCATTCTTATAGTAAATATCAAGAAACATTCCATTATTTGTCTGATAATGACTTATTAAATAAATTGCATTGGTCACCTAATACACAAACTTACTCTGATTTTGGTCTTCATACGGACAAAGTGGTTTTGCAGAGACCTTCTTTACCACCTAATGCACAACCTGCAGAAATGATTCGAGTTGTTCTAGAGGATCCAGCTTTAAGATTCATTGATTCATCTTTTGGTTATGTATCTTTATTTCCTTTTATTTTGCAAATTATTGATTCCAATTCCCCACAACTGGAAAAAGTTCTACAAGATTTAACAGATCCCAGTCTTCTATGGACTAAATATGGCTTAAGATCCCTAGCAAAGACATCACCTTTTTATATGAAGTATAATACAGAGCATGATCCACCTTATTGGCGTGGTACCATTTGGATAAATCTAAATTATTTAACAGTCCGAGCGGCTAATCACTATTCTAAAATTGAAGGTCCTTTTCAATCAAAAGCAAAGAAAGTCTACGATGATCTAAGACATAATATAATACAAAATGTCATTAAGCAATATAAAAAAACTGGTTATGTATGGGAGAATTATGGTGATACCAAAGGTGATGGGAAAGGTAGTCATCCATTTACGGGTTGGACATCCTTGGTAGTTCTACTTATGGCAGAGATTTATTAAAAAATATTTTATTACATGTGATATATAACATATTCTTAGATATTAACATGATTAAAATACAAAAAAAAGCAACAAAGAAGATTTTTCTCAGTTTGTACAGATTTAAAATCTGATTACGGAAGGTTTTAAAATAATAAATTCATACAAATAATTTCATAACAATGTTTTTAAGTATGTTAAAATCCACAGTTTTACTTGCTCAATAGCATATAAGTAATTTATGCAGCAGAATACAATTAATATTTATATATATTTTATGTGTGCACATTTTGCATAGTGATGCTAAAAGTAATAAGTAGAAAATAGAAGACTCAATTTATGTTAAAATATGAGTTTTTGTATACTTTATGAGACAATTGATGCATATGTTTCATCATTACTGTTCTAGCACACATAATAATGTAATGTACACATATACATGCTATATGTTATAATGTGAACGTGGCATGAACGATAGTGACATAAATATTATACAGTACAAAAGGGAGACCTTATTCCACAAATATTTTAGATGTTACTTAAAAACTCATTTTGACTACCAATTATAGATATGTATGTATTTCTATACTTCTTAACAGCCAATTTGATACCTATAAATATTTATAAACATCACAATTTTTTAAATCTGAATCGCAGAATTGTTTATTACGAAATATATTGAATTCCCTAATACAAAATTGAGAAGTTGACAAAATTATGAAAATTATAATTTTAAACGTTGTATTGTCAACGTTTCTTGCCACTTTCAAAACTTGGCTGTGAATTGTTAAAATTTACTTTGTAGTTTATTTTAAATAAATATATTTACTATTTTACTTCAACTGTAGTACCATACTTTATTAACAAAAATCCATTTAGGCTGTTTGAATAATTAAATTTCGAGCGTATGGTCGGTAATCTCGTATCGCATGCGAGATTCGAGAAGTGATTTCTCTCTCGCCGAACAATCGATAATTTCTTTCAGAGCTCGCCAGAGCTCATCTAAAGAATAGGTGTGTGACTGCAAGGATACAGTCTTCAATTTGTAAAGTTTAACGTAAAAACTTTATTTCTACTGATTATGGAGCCCTATGATATGATCGTAAATCAACCTGTGGTGATTGACAATGTGAGTGTTTGATCATGTAGAATAAATAGAGTACAAATCCCTACTATCGTCCTGCAAATGTGTCAAAATGAGTCAGGCCATATTGTGTCGGCCGCAAATTTCGACATTTCTACATATTTGGATGAAATATCATATCACGAGTATATTAAAGGACGAAGTTGATAAGATGAAACTTTTTGCAATTCTTATGTTAATTTTGTATCGGCTTTGGTTTATAATTACAAAGTTTTAATGGAACGCAAATGCATACTACACAAAATCGATAATGGCTCTGTGACTAAAATTTCTCTTATTTAGGGTTCTGGTGTTATCAAGGCCGGTTTCGCAGGTGACCAATTACCAAAATGCAGGTTTTCAAATTAGTAAGTTTATTAATCTGGATTACTTCATTAAAATTTATAGCGAAATTCTCTTTGTTTAGAGGTTATTGGCAGGTGGCGACTCCAAGCATGTCATTTGAAGAGCAGTCAATTCTTAGCCTCTGACAGCATTTATTATATTTCAATATTGAACTTTTAAATCTTTTATTACAATGCTATACATAATGTACTATCAGCCCTCTATATTAATGTTATTACTTTAATATTTTATTATCATTATTATAGTATTGGAAGACCAAAACACGTACGTGTTATGGCTGGAGCTTTGGAAGGAGATCTTTTCGTAGGGCCAATAGCAGAAGAACATCGAGGTCTTTTATCTATACGTTATCCAATGGAACATGGCGTTGTTACGGATTGGAACGACATGGAAAGAATTTGGACTTATGTTTATAGTAAAGATCAATTAGCAACATGTTGCGAAGAACATCCAGTTTTATTAACAGAAGCTCCATTGAATCCAAGAAAAAACCGTGAAAAAGCAGCAGAAATATTTTTTGAATCATTTAATGCTCCAGCTCTGTTTGTCTCCATGCAAGCTGTACTTAGTTTGTAAGTAATAAATTTATGATGTTTTCATGTTTACATAATTCAATAAATTTTTACATAATTTTAATACTAAAATGAGTAATAAACATGATTAATTATTCGTTTACATGTAATAGATATGCTACAGGAAGAACTACAGGAGTAGTTTTAGATGCTGGAGATGGTGTAACACATGCAGTACCTATTTATCAAGGTTTTGCTATGCCTCACAGTATAATGAGGGTAGATATAGCAGGTCGAGATGTTACTAGACATTTACGATTACTGTTACGTAAAGAAGGTATCAATTTTAAAACCACAGCCGAATTTGAGATTGTTAGAACAATTAAAGAACGATCTTGCTACTTAGCAAGTAATCCACAAAAAGAAGAGACTATTGAAACTGAAAAATTTCAATATGTTTTACCTGACGGAAGTCACTTAGAGGTAGTGTATATATTTATCTTATTAATTTTATGTATTACTTTTTATAATAGTAATAATGAGATATGCTTTTATCAAATAGATTGGTCCAGCTAGATTTAGAGCTCCTGAAGTTCTATTCAGACCAGATCTAATTGGGGAAGAATGTGAAGGAATTCATGAAGTATTAATGTATTCCATTCTAAAATCGGATCTGGATTTAAGAAAAGTATTGCTACAAAATATTGTGTTATCTGGAGGATCCACACTATTTCGTGTACGCATAAATCAATATCTTTATATTTTTAAATAAATAGTAATATATTATATGTATAGATATATCTATGAAATATTGCATATTACATATGATTTTTAGGGTTTTGGAGATAGACTATTGTCAGAAATTCGTAAGATGGCATCAAAGGAAATAAAGATCAGGGTAAGTTTATCAGACTAATTAATATTATTTTGATTAAAATTTATATTTAGAAATTTGAACACATTGCATACTGTTCTCTGTTCGCCTAACGTGCTTCCTAACTATTTTAGTTAAAGTTTATAAATTCCTTAATATTACTATGTAATTCTTATACATCTGTTTATTATGTAGACATCTTAACATTTTTAATATTCTTCTCGATGTAATGGTAATACTGGTCGATTCTTTTCGAGATGAGATATCTCGTAACCCGGCCTCATCGTTCGGTTTGCTATATAAGAGATATCTCATCAGCCGTATAAATATTAAATAGAAAAAAAATAATTATGTTATGTCCAACAGATATCAGCTCCCCAAGAACGTCTGTACAGTACTTGGATTGGTGGATCTATTTTGGCCTCTCTAGATACATTTAAGAAAATGTGGGTTAGTAAAAGAGAATACGATGAAGATGGTATTAGGGCGATTCATCGTAAAACATTCTGAACATAATTTAGAAAACTTTCAGGTAATATATGAAGTAATTTTAAGTAAAACACAAATAATGGCACACTCAAAACAACAACCATATTTATCATGTTATTCATACTTTTTAAACCTTTGTTGCCTACATTCTGTTATCACACAATTTGTGTGCAAAATATATTTCAAGGGATTAAGAATGTACATGGGTATAAATGAAGTAGTCAAATTGAACATAATCCTTTTTTTATGCTTAATACATATTATGTTCATACATAATATTTTAGTATATTCTCAAAGAGAAATCACATCTTAACACATTGAACGCCGACCATAAATCGGATGTGTTTTCTGCGGGGCCGAAATTCACTAAGCATAGCGAACGAAGAAGAGCGTCACCCAATTATAGCTGACGCGAACCCGACGTGAACATAGCAGTCACTCACGTCTGAGTGACGCGGCGTTCAATGTGTTAATGTCAAATTAATATTTTCTGATCCCTTAGAAATGTAAATAAAGCCACATTTGGCCACGTATTAATATAAAAAAAATTAGATAACATTTTATTTAAATATTATATCGTAATTTTTGATAATATGTATTTATGTTTCTTATCACACTTTGTATCACTAGTTCTTTCAACGCAGTAGTAAAAAAGTGCTTTAACTGATCTATTTCGTGTAAGATCAACTTATGTATTTTTCATGTGCAGTAAAAGTTTTGCAGTAAAGAATTTGTAAATATGTATGCTTTCATAAAATAAATCTACAGACTTTACAAATATATATTTCTCTGTCAACTTTTGTAATCACGTATTATTATCATCATCTATTGTGCTACTTCGTACAAAAACAGTAATTTTTGCTAACACAGTATCACTTCACAATGGTAGTATATCATTTAAAGAAGTAATTAAAAGCTTCACATTTTTGTGTCAAGAACTAAAATGTATACATTGTATCGTATGCTTCAACTGTGATACAAATAAATAGTCAGAATTGATTTCTTATGAGAAAGAAAATACATTTCATATGGTTAAAAGCACGTAATGACTTTAGAAAATTAAATAATCACCCTAGCCTTATTTACAGCAAACAAAAAATAAACATGGTAAGATGTATTAATACTATGTGTAATATGAATTTGATTGGCATATTATTCATTGTATGTATGTGATCTTACAAAATATGTTAAAACAAATAATGCAAAGCCTAAAATAAAAAAAACCAAAGTGACATTCCATTTTATTATTAAACATTGTGATGTGTTATACTAACAATATAGTATAATTAATATTTATAGTATTTGTACTGTTTTTTTTCTGAAGTATTCAAAATATATTTAACTTATGTACTTTTATTTACAATAAATAGAATTAAAGTAAAAATGGATATTGCGAAATTAACTATAAAATTATGAAATACCTCAGATTATACTTTGTTTATTTAAATATGAACACTTTTATTTAAAAATATGTGTTATTACATTTAATTGAATATAAGAATATATTCACATTATTAATATCAAAGGGAGGTTGTAATATTTGTTTTTTTTTAAATATTTTTAGTACATTGTATTTTTTTTACAAAGTGGTATAAATAAAGTATACGAAAAAATATATATATATATATATATCGGGGATGTCCAAGCTTTGACTCCTGATTAATTATATTCTGATTTGGTAAGTAGGGCTACCATATAGCTGAATATATGAATACAATTTAAACATATTTTTTGTTGTTATTAAATATTGAAAAATAAACAAAAGGTGTTGTATATGGTTCTTCCTATCAAGAACTTGGCCATCTATGATGCATACTATTGAACACAATATAAACTTAACAAAATATTAAATTTGTATATAAATATTAACGTTCTCTAAATCTCATACTACGCCGTCTATAAAACTGCTCTTCGTGTATAACAGGAACTCCAGTGATCATATATATTAAATTATCTACTAGTTCACCAACAAATGTATAGCAATACAAACACCCAACTAATATACCTCCAAGATGCCCCACAAACGAAGAATTTGGTACTAAAAGATGTATTAATGCTAATTCCACCCAAACTGCAATTTTACTTGGTACTCTTAAACCACCAATGTCATGTGACCTATCATGTTCTTCACAAACTGTAATCACTTTTAATGCAAATAATACAGAAGAAAAACCAATTGCGCACATTGTATAATATCCATAATCTCCTGTTAGTTGCATAAGCATATATGCTAAAGAGACATACATAGCACTACATCCAAATGATAATAATCCAAGCAATAATACAAAATTGGCACTTCCATACATAAGTTCCAAGTATGAGCCTTTTAGGATGAAAGATAGCATATTATAATAAAGATGCATGTCAGATCCATGTTCAAAATTTGATACTATGAAAGAACGCCAATCATGGTACTTGAATAATTTTACTGCCGAAATGCATACATCTTCTGCATTCCATGGTACTTTAATTAAGCCCGTGTATAGTAATGCCTAAAATGATAAAGTATAAATTTACATTTCAATATACTCTTTATCTGAATGAAAATGTATTAAAAATTAATAAGTAAGCCAATATATGACAATGAAGAAGTTTATAATTTCACCTGTACTATAACTCCAATCAAAGTCGTCGGTGGTATCTTATCAATACCAAAATTTACAGCCTGCATAAATAACAAATATAGGCCGTATTGTACGCCTTGTTGACGTCTTTGAACAGGTCTCATAGTTGTTTATAACAATAAATTACATTTCACAATGACGTCCTATATCTCCAAATATTTCAGAATAACTTAACTATTCCTCCAACTTTCAGGTTTCATAATGCATCGTAAACGTAATTAATCGTAACACATCATATTTTGGCGTCATTCGTGACAGCTTGTAAAACACATGTGAAACGTTAATACCAAAATTCGAATGAAAATATTCCTGTAATTTTGACCATTGACATGAGCGCCATCTCCCAAATAGATATTTACAATTCTTACCATAAATGAAATTTTTCTGAACATGAAAGCAGAAGCTTTTGAACTTCCAACAGAATGGTGTTATGTTTAACCGGACTTTTTAATTCATTTGAAAAATGGCTGTAGTGTTGTGTAAACTTTCACGATTTTCGAGAAGTTATAAATGTTTAAAAAATTATAATAATTTTAACATAAATTCGTCGTTGTTTTGTACAGTAGCTCAACAGCCAAAATCAAAAAGTTTATTCAAAGTCGGCATTATAAGTGCATCGATTGGTATTATAGCAGGAACAGGTTATTCTTTTTATAAAATTAGTGAAGATAGAAAAACTTCAAATCTAGATGGAACGCGTCTAGACACAACGAAAATATTGAAATATAAGCCGCCTATTACACCATCCAGACAGGTATTGTTAATACTGCTCAAACATTGTTTAAATTTTTATTTGACTATACGTGTTAGTCAAAAACAATTAAATATAGGTAAATACTCATTGAAGTTGTAATTAAGCTTGTATAACTCTTATTTTTTCATAAGGTTATTTTTCCTGTGGACACAAGTGGGCTAAAACTTACGTTATATCAGTATCAAACATGTCCCTTCTGCTGTAAAGTAAGTTGTTACAAATTGTATATTGAAAATTTTCAAGTTTATAATATTTTTAATATGATTCTCATAAAATGGACTTTAGGTCAGAGCTTTCTTAGATTACTATGGAATATCTTACGATGTTATTGAAGTTGACCCTGTATTGCGACAAGAGATTTCTTGGTCTTCATACAAAAAAGTACCAATACTTCTTGTTAAAGTAAAAGATGGTTATCAACCTTTAAATGACAGTTCTATGATTATATCATTACTTGCATCCTATATAAATGATAGATCTCAAAATATCCCAGAATTAGCAGATTATTATCCAGATATAGCTATGCACGATGATAAAGGAAAATTTAAACATGAAATTATGAATAAATATTTCCTTATGTTCAATAAAATGCCTCCTAAAGATATTTCATTAAACAGACTGGTGTAAGTAGAAATTTCAATTTGTATTTTACTTAGTATATTTTTACTCATTGACTAATATGCTTATGTTTGATAAGTACATATTTATCTATTCATTCATTTTATATATATATATATATTTCTTATTAGAGAAGAACGTAAATGGAGACAGTGGGCTGATGAAGTATTAGTCCATACTCTTTCACCAAATGTGTACAGGACATTAAGTGAGGCATATGAGACTTTTTCCTGGTTTTCTGAGGTATGTTTTTTTAAAATAATGTGGGAAATATATACCATCTAATAATGGAAATTTCAACATAGGTTGGCCAATGGAAAGAATATTTTCCAGCATGGGAACAAACATTAATAGTTAATGTAGGGGCATGTGCTATGTGGTTAATTGCAAAACGCCTTAAAAAGAGACACAATCTAAAAGATGATGTTCGTCAGTCTTTGTATGACGAAGTAAATATTTGGTTAAAAGAAGTTCGTGCTAATGGAACTCCATTTAAGGGTGGACACAATCCAGATCTCTCTGATCTTGCAGTATATGGCATTTTAAAAAGTATAGAAGGGTGTTCTGCCTTCAAAGATTTACTACAGCATACCAATTTGGGTACTTGGTATAATGCTATGAAAGAAAAAGTTGACACATATGCTGGAAGTGAACTGTTGAATGTGTAATTTATTTGCAGTTGATTTCTGTACCTTAAATAACTTAAATAATTTATTTGAGAAAGTAAATATAGTATTGTATTAAAGTAATTATAATGTAGATAAAGTAACTTTGTTATTTCTTGCACAATTATATACTTAAATAATAAATAACTTAAATTATTTATTGAATTATTTATTTTAAACAGCACATGGTAATTGACGATATGTTAATTGAAAACCTCTGTTCTGTGCATCATTTAAATCATTACCATTTGTGATAACATAAAGTATGAATGGCTTTAAATTAGCTGAAATGTTAATAAAATAAACGCTGATTATTTATCAACATGATGTACACAATATATTAGGTTTGTATACATACATGTTTTGGTTGTGAAACCATTTCCACAAAAACGTTCAGTGTTAAGAGGGGTACCATTTTCACTTGGATTTGGTATAATGACAAAGTCATCAGTGCAGTTCATTCCAGACTCTGCTACTACAGAAGTACCAATAATTATAATCAAATGCTATTAATTTTTCCACTGTGTCATAATTTAATGAAGAACCATTGGCATTTGTTTTATGTTGCATATGTATTGATGTATTGGCATATATATCATAATAAATAAGGCGTAAGAGTATACATTTACCGGAAATGCGCACATTATTATACTTCAGACTTTTACCGTAACATATGCGCTTATAGTATTGAAAGATTTAATATATTATATCGCATTATAGTTATTTGTTTACTTTACCTATTATAGTTGGGTCTGAGGTACTATTTGGATCCCCAGAAATTGTAAATGAATTTAAGTCACTTTGGGACCACTCAATGCTACAATAACCTAAAGCCATTCTAATGCAAACACCATAATTTAAATCAACCATTTCTCTAGTTCCAACAGCAGGTTCTGAAATATGTCTGGTGCAATTAGTATGCAAAACATGTACTAAAAGCTCATAGATTTCTATGCTTACCTCGTGAGTTTAGAGTTGTACCATAGTTGAAACTTGTGACCATGTCAGATATAGATTTGTAGTATTGCAAACACCCATTAGGAGCTAAAATGTAACAGGATTTTTCTTCATTCTTTTTCAGTATCTCTGTAGTAATGTTAGTATATAGACATAGTATTATTCTAGTCCCTATTTTATTTACTAATATTATTAGAGAGAAATTTTTAAATTAATTTTCTGTACCTCTACATAAAGAATCGCATGGTATTTGTTGTATTTTTATATTCCAACGACGATCAGATATATAATCTGCATTTGTTCCGATAGAAATAGTAATAGGAGCTGCTCCATTAAAATCTGCATATACTATAAAATTTATTAAATGTAATAATTATTTATTGACTCTATAATTTCAACTTTTAGTTTTAATAAACGTACAATGTTGATTTGCATTTTCTCCACATATACGAGGAACTGATGATGATGCTCCTGATATTAAAAACAGATCATAATCACATGATCCATTTGCATTAGGTTGTGCAAGACTAAAATCTATAAAATCTAAACGTATCTGTAAGTGAGATAGATTTTTAATAACTTATTTAAGTCTATAAATTAAAATATATTATATGCAGAATATATCTATGTTAATACCTGACATATGTTAGAATTGCATCGATTTATTGTAATTGTACAACGTTCTCCTCCTCTATAAGTGGTAGGATAGCCTGGATTAATGAAGTATGTATTATTTATATTTGTAGTAGATCCACATGTTTTCTGAACTGTTTGGGAACATTGGGTACAATTAATATTTCATGTGATATTAAGTTATTATAATGGATAAAATAATTTGTACAGTCAAATATTAATTAAAAATAGTTAAATCATGTTTTACTTACAAACGCAGCAAATACCAAGACCATTTGCACATGTACCAGATGGTATACCACCATAGTTATTACATTCCCTACGTGTAAAACATGTACCATTAAGTGAATTACTTGCTAAACATTCAGAGTTTGCGAAACGTATAACACTAAAGAATGGAAAGACTGTGAAAAAGTATATTATTATTATTATTAAATAACAGTATAAATTATAGTGAAAGTAAGTGTGAATAATTGTACATATTATGTATTACTCAAGAGATATATTTTCTTTTACAGTGAAGATATAAAACTTACATTTTTTTTGTCGCAGCATATAAGGATTATATGACACATTTTCCAAAACTTCATTGTTTATTAAAGTATTATTCTGATCAAAAAATTGACCAGTTACCAAAGATAATGCACTAAATAATACAGCTAACATTATACAGCGCATGTCTGAAAGATTGACTGACTCTTCTGCACCTTGTAAGACTAGTAACGGTTTTTGTTTGCTTGTACCATCAGAATAATTAGCAAGTTTCCGAAAACGCCAAGTGGATACTGTATGATGTAATATAACTGTAAACTGTAAAAATATCATAGATCTTTAATACTACTTTTTTTGACATTTTTTGTACTTTATAACAATAAAATACAATTAAATATTTTTCTTTTTCTTTTATATAAACGTTAATATTTACTAATTAACAATATATTGTAAAGAATATATATGTACAATTACATACTTTACATCATAAAATCATGTTTTGTATATCTTATAATCTATTATAAATTATACAAATTCTTAAAATATTTTTTCGTATAGAGTAAATGCTTGATTATAATTTCATATATTTGTTTAACCTCAAGGGCTTTAACTGTTTGATATATGTGGAGTTCTGCAGAATGGACAATGACCATATCTTAACAAGGCCAATTCATAATCATCTGAATGAAATAACTGAAAAATATAAAAGAACATTATTTATAGAAAAAGCAAAAAAAATATAAATATATTCAATAATCTAATACATTGCTTACTTTTAAACAAGATTTACATAATGTTACTTGAAGATCAGGCAAAAGGTTTCTAAAATATTTTGTTTTAAACGGTTTTGGTCGTTTGACTGTTAAAACTGTTGAAGGATCCATACTTTTTAATACGCTTCGTCCAACGATAACTGTAGATTCGTCCGTTTTTTCCTATAAAATGTTATATAATAAATTATTCCAAACATAAACAAAAAATAATTCTAGACAAATTCTAGACAAAAACAAAAAATAATAACTTTTAAAGAAATTCTCTACCAAACCTCGTATTTTATTAAACGCGCTGTAAACAGATCTGTTTCATTGGGAAGTACAGTTAGTTGATCTTCCTCTGTTGACATATTTGATACTGATAATGGCTCTTCTATTAATTTTTCTGCTTCTTGATCGGTAATGCCTTCCTCTAATTCAAATTCAACTAATGGTAGAATTTCTGCAGTAGGATACTATCATTAATATGACATATTTAGATTAGTTAAAATTTAGTAATTTGATTATCTACCAAACATGACAAAAGAATGTTGAAATCTAAGTCCGCACTGAATGCATTTGCTACCAATAGTATTATCTGCTGGTAAAAGTGGATTAAATGTAGAGCATTTATAGCATAAAGGTAATAGTTCTTCAGGATCTCTGTATGGATAAGCTCTTGCAGCTAAAGTAGAAGTTTCAACTTGTGCAATAAGGTTTCCAGAAATTTTCATTGAACGCAATTGTTCCAGTAGTTGCATAACTAATTTATTGGCACCTAATAGACGAGCTTGCTTGATGAGAGTGTACATTATCTTAAGTTTTGATACACCTTCCAACTGAATGCCTTGTGTTTTTAAAAGTAAAAATCTTGAAATATTAAATAATGCTTCTGGCATCAAAGATGTAAATGGTTCTTCCTTAAATAATATAATATTTCATTACAAACACACACATTGTAAAATTGAACAAAAATACGTTATTTTTATCATATGTCCATCTTACCAAATATTTGTGTATCTCATGATATGCATAATAAATGTCGGCTTTGTCATAATAAGATAAATGCATAGCTTTTATTTCTTCTATATCTTTTGACAAATTGAGACTGAGTTGAGATAATAGCCAATAAAAGTAACATGCGTCACGATATCTTTTCTCTCCTATAGCATTATCAGCTAAGCTCGTAAGTACAATAACTGATTCTTCAGGTTGTCCTGCCATTTGGAAAGCTATAAAAATATAAAAAACTAAGTGAAAAAAATTGTGGAAAATATTGATTGAAAATAATGGAAAATGCATATACCTTCTTGAGCCTCGGAGAAACGTCCCGTTTCTGCTAGCCATCTTGCATATGGTCCATATACTCGTGATTTTAATTTCGGATTTCGTTCTGCGAGCTCAAAAGCTTCGGGCCAAGCTTGTGCATCTATAAGTACATCTGCTACATCGGGATCATCGCCCAATCTGCTAAAAATTTCAGCTGCACCATGAGTAGCACCCAGCTGTTTCAATATCTTAGCAATTGTAGATAAATTATCTCTGTCTGTTTTATCCAATTGTCTACCAATTTTTATCAGCATGTCAATCCAACCATACTCAGCAATAATATTAATAGCACGTTGCACGTCCCCTGCAGAAAAAAACATTTCCGCTGCTGCACGTGGTTCGCCTAAACTCTTAGCCCATTCTGCACGTCGACGTAATAAGATAGTACGATCCTGAAATTATTAAAGTATACTAAATAAATAAGAATGTAATGAAGATATTTGTTAAAGACGACTATAGCGTAATAAACCATAGTTATAATTTTACCTGGGTATTACCACTGGCTATAAACTCTTGAGCAATGTCGAACATGCGTAAGTCGGAATACATATCGCGAGCATAATGTTGCAAACCTGCTTTCTGATACAATTTTGCTGCATCTCGAAGTCTACCCATAGCTGCTGCAGCTATAGCCATGCATGCTTCTTGGCCCCATTCACCAGATTTTAATTTTTCTTCAACTTCAGATACAACTTCTATGTATCTTAGATTTTTTATGCGAGCGAAAGCAGAATAGGCTATATTTAACTCCAGATTATCCAAGGCAGCATTCCCTAATGCTTGCCAATCTGATTCAGCAACACCGAGACATGCCACCTCATAAGCTTCTTTAAAAAGTCCAATGTCTAAATACTGATACATAAACAATGAGAGGGGTACCTAGACAAAATATTTGTATTAATTATTTGAAAAACTAATGTAGCATATAAATAAAATAGATTTTTATACCTCTAGGATAATAACAGCTGAACCATTTAGACAGTATAATTTTGATCCATTATGACCAACAACAAATCCAGAAAACTTCTGCCGATACTCAGAAAAATTAGCAACTTTAATTGCAAGGTAGCTGCTTCCAGAAAAACACATTATATCTTCAGAAGCACTGTTATACGCAACGCTTGTAACATCCTGAAAATCCTGTAACTTTTCTTCTGTGTACAAATCAAATATTGAAAGAACTCCAGTTTCACTAACAACTGCCATTTTTTCTTTTAGAGAACTGATGTCCAAACATCTCACTGATCCCTCTACTTTTGCCAAATGCGCGGGAAATGGATTATCAAGATATATTTTAATCACATGACCTGTCTTTAAACCTAAGAACCATATAATATTTTTTATTATTATCAGTTTATCAAATACTCTTTTATCTCAGAAAATTTACCTGTAATTAAGCACTCCTGTCCTGTTGGCCCCCCAACTACTTTTATGTAAGTTATAAGGTCATCAAGAATCCATTCTCTTTCAACAATGCCAGTGAAAGATAAACATTGTAATCTCCTTTCCAAGCATAAAACTAAATGATTTGTTGTGATGACTAACAAGTTACAGTTAATCGTTTGATTAAGTTTTTCCCGTATACGATAATGCATTCCTTCACTACTTCCAGATGGTTCATAAATTATTACTCTTTCAGGTAACTGAACAGCAAGCCTATTCCTATATACAGCAATACGACAAACCTGCAAGAATTTTCATTGCTTCTTCTACTTTTTCTTCTGCTCTACTATTCCTTCACTAATTTTAATGTCAATTAAAAGAAGAAAAATAACATGTTCATATGTGATACATACTAAATCTTTACACTTAATACGGACTTTTTGATTTGTTATTAAGTGTTGTATTATAACATCAGTCATATTTTCTCTATAAGCATATCTGTCTTCATACAATCCATGTACAATATTCCATGATAACTGCAAATAAGTTATTGTTCCATCTTGACAGCCAAGTGCCTATACAAAAAATTATTATATTATACGGTGTTAAAAATGACTGCTTATTATTTTTTTTATCAAACGTAATAAAAAATCTTACAACATGCGAAGAAGATGGGTGAACTGCACAACTCCAAACCCATGATGAAAAAGCGTTACCAACAATGGCTAGCTGTATACCATCGTGAGTCATCAAAAGACATTGCTTATTGCTACCAGAAACAAGAATATATTGACCATCAGGGAAATATGTAATTTTTAAAGGAATGAAGTGTACTGTACGTTCTCTTCCAATGGGCTTTCCATTGATTGTGTAAAATGAAATAACTCCATTCCATTCGGCAATACACAAAATGTCAGCTGAATCATCGCTATAAAAGAATTAGATTACTTTTTCATTATATATTATATATTCTGCTTATACATACGATTATACAATATAATACCGCAATGGATTCCATGCTAAGCTCCAAATAGGTACACCATTTTGTCTTTCAATGCGTGTTTTTTCTTCACCATTCTAAATATATGGTTATAGAAATAAATATTATCTATAAACATATATAAAAAAAAAAAAAATAGAATAATAGAAAATAATTTACCTTATTTCTAATAGATACATATCCAGATGCTAAACCAATAGCTAAATATTGTCCATCTGAAGTCCACCCGCAACAATTAACTCTTCCCCCAGACTTATGTTTTTGCACTGCTTTTTGTTCAGCTGACCAAAATGCAATATCAGAAAGGGAGCAACTAAGTAACTGATGTGATACAGGATTGAATTGCATTGCCTGGACAGCTTCATTATGTCTATATGTATTTTTTGGTAATATATTATCAATTTGTTCAGTTTTTACAATTAGAACAGATTAAAACTTACGAATATTTCAATATGCCTTCTAATTTAGATGTCCATATGATAACACTTTTATCTGCACTCCCAGATGCAAATCTTCTACCATCTTTTGCATAACATACACAGTATACTGTATCCTTATGACCTACAATTATTTATTTATATTGTAATAAAAACATAGATAATAAGAAATGTAATGTCATAGATTAGAATTTATGTTATTACCTTTTAGTGGTTGTATTAAAGCACCACCAGTTGTTTCATATACTAATACTTGATATCCTGCAGCAACTACTAATTGCGTGCCATCAGGATTAAAACATAAGTCATATATACTGAAAAATATTGGTATACATATAAGTTAGACAAATATCAATGACAATGTATTAACTTGAAAATAACATGTTTTAACGATTATGTTGAACAAGTTATACAATGTACAATAACAATATTTGCAAATATATACCATTGTTCTAATTTATCTTGTACTTTATCAACCCATACTGGATGTGTCCTCATCGTACATAAATATATAAAAATATTTTTTTATACAATATTTGTAACAATGAAGTATTGTCGGTAAGGTAATGCTCAGGTATAGAATTTGTTTTGAAACTGTTTGGTTTCCAGGGAAACAAGTTTCAATATGGTAGGAGATGCATAAAACAAATATTCCAAAGACTAGTAGTCTCAACATTCGTATGTACCGTAGAGAGTACGAAAGATGTCCCACAGGACGGTACAGGGACCTCTCGCTAGGACCAATCACTATTCTTTGTCTGGCGACGTGCTTAGTGTGTGTCAGGGTGTGGACACTCCTTACCCCCACCACCTTGGCAATTTAACGTAGTCCCCGCAGTTCACGTATGCGCATTGTGGAAAATAATCAACTGGAGTGCAGCACTAACGAACGCAAAGCTGCCAATCGTGTTTATTGCTTCTGTTCGTATAGTAACTAGCCTGCCGAGGTCGAGATCCCCGAGTAGAAGTGTAGTCCCCGAGAACGAGTGCAGTCCCCGCTAGCCCCTTAAACCTGTTAACCCGTTAGCCTTCTAAGCCCGCGATCCGGCTAATTGGAAGGGGCACATAAGATACATACATGTTAAAAAAGCCGCCTGTTTAATAAATAGTGAGATAGATTCATTCTTCGAAATTATTATTTTTTTATTTTACTTTTAATTATATTTGGGTATCCTATAACCAGATAAATTCGTCAATGGATATTAACTTGCTGAACAGAAGAATGGTTCGTGAGGAAAATGGTTTACATAAAAGAACGGATTCATTTTAACTACAGCGCGCTACTGCTCGTGCACTATTACGCGATAACTGTTGTCTACTAGTATGTTTAGGTGAATAAATGACAATAATTTGATTATTAATTACCATCCTATAATTATAGAAAGAAAAAATTAACAAAAAAAGTCTCTTCTTTACGAATATGCAAGTCGCGTTTCGATAGTAAGACCAGTTCGGAAGTTACAACAGTTTAAATCTTAAGATTCATCTCAGCATAAAGTGCAATATAATAATATGTTATTATTTATTTCATGTGTATTTGAATAATATTTAAGTATCGTATTTATTTACAATAAGAATTATTATACATTATAACAAAAGTGCGTCCGATGTATTAAAAGTTATAATTATTCTATGATTTATATTACTTTCCGACTATTTGTAAAAATGTACATATATAAAATTGATATAAATAAACAAAAATAGGATACATTGCAAAAAATACTGGAATTTTTAATTGAAACCATGAATTAACCATCCAATTCCCTTATTTGTTCAACTTCTCGAGTTATTGCCTTTTGACGAAAACTCCATCAATGGAGAAAGTATCAGGAGAACATGAGCTACAAGGAGGAATTCGGATTTCAAGACCCACCTCTTCAAATAGTATGCTTTCCTGGTAGAAATCCCAGTTTACGGGGAATTTGCCGAATCGCTGAGAATCGAGAAAGTATCATGAGAACGTGAGCAGCAACGAGGTATTCGGATTTCACGTGCCACCTCTTCACATATTATGGAATCCTGTTAGAAATCCCAGTTTACGGGAAAATGTTCCGAAAGCGTTCGTGAGAACATTGGCAGCGCCATCTAGCGGTGGAGACAAGAGGCAAAATTTGATGATTTTTCAGGGGTGTCTTTAACAAATTCTCCTGGTCGCTATAATTAACCGATTCTTATGAACGATACCTTGTTGGAAAGCTAAAAGAACGGGCTACAAAATGGCTATTATAGAATTTTTACGATACCTCACTTTCAGTCTCTAAATCGCACTTAAACTTTTCAAATGTAATTTCTATGATGATACTAACGTTAATAATAAAATTTGTTATAGCTATCTTATAGCTTGTTCTTTTAGCTTTCCGACGAGCTATTGATCGTAGAAATCGATCAAGAATTGAGATCAGAATTAATTTTTAAAGTAAATCTCTCGAAAGTCGATAAAACAGGGTCTCAATTGCACGCTGGCGCCATCTAGCGGTGGTGTGAAGAGTCAAAATTTCATGCATTTGCAAGGAGTTCTTTTAAAACACTTTTTTGGTCGTAATAATTAACCGATTCTTATGAACGATACCTTGTTGGAAAGCTAAAAGAACAAGCTATAAGATAGCTATAACAAATTTTATTATTAACGTTAGTATCATCATAGAAATTACATTTGAAAAGTTTAAGTGCGATTTAGAGACTGAAAGTGAGGTATCGTAAAAATTCTATAATAGCCTTTTTGTAGCCCGTTCTTTTAGCTTTTCAACAAGGTATCGTTCATAAGAATCGGTTAATTATAGCGACCAGGAGAATTTGTTAAAGACCCCCGAAAAATCATCAAATTTTGCCTCTTGTTTCCACCGCTAGATGGCGCCAGCGTGCAATTGAGACCCTGTTTTATCGACTTTCGAGAGATTTAATTTAAAAATTAATTCTGATCACAATTCTTAATCGATTTTTACGATCAATAGCTCGTCGAAAAGCTAGAAGAACAAGCTATAAGATAGCTATAACAAATTTTATTATTAACGTTAGCATCATCATAGAAATTACATTTGAAAAGTTTAAGTGCGAATTAGAGACTGAAAGTGAGGTATCGTAAAAATTCTATTATAGCCATTTTGTAGCCCGTTCTTTTAGCTTTCCAACAAGGTATCGTTCATATAAATCGGTTAATTATTACGACCAGGAGAATTTGTTAAAGACCTCCCTGAAAAATCATCAAATTTTGCCTCTTGTCTCCACCACTAGATGGCGCCAGCGTGCAATTGAGACCCTGTTTTATCGACTTTCGAGAGATTTACTTTAAAAATTAATTCTGATCACAATTCTTAATCGATTTTTACGATCAATAGCTCGTCGGAAAGCTAGAAGAACAAGCTATAAGATAGCTATAACAAATTTTATTATTAACGTTAGTATCATCATAGAAATTACATTTGAATAGTTTAAGTGCGATTTAGAGACTGAAAGTGAGGTATCGTAAAAATTCTATAATAGCCATTTTGTAGCCCGTTCTTTTAGCTTTCCAACAAGGTATCGTTCATAAGAATCGGTTAATTATAGCGACCAGGAGAATTTGTTAAAGACACCCCTGAAAAATCATCAAATTTTGCCTCTTGTCTCCACCGCTAGATGGCGCTGCCAATGTTCTCACGAACGCTTTCGGAACATTTTCCCGTAAACTGGGATTTCTAACAGGATACCATAATATGTGAAGAGGTGGCACGTGAAATCCGAATACCTCGTTGCTGCTCACGTTCTCATGATACTTTCTCGATTCTCAGCGATTCGGCAAATTCCCCGTAAACTGGGATTTCTACCAGGAAAGCATACTATTTGAAGAGGTGGGTCTTGAAATCCGAATTCCTCCTTGTAGCTCATGTTCTCCTGATACTTTTTCCATTGATGGAGTTTTCGTCAAAAGGCAATAACTCGAGAAGTTGAACAAATAAGGGAATTGGATGGTTAATTCATGGTTTCAATTAAAAATTCCAGTATTTTTTGCAATGTATCCTATTTTTGTTTATTTATATCAATTTTATATATGTACATTTTTACAAATAGTCGGAAAGTAATATAAATCATAGAATAATTATAACTTTTAATACATCGGACGCACTTTTGTTATAATGTATAATAATTCTTATTGTAAATAAATACGATACTTAAATATTATTCAAATACACATGAAATAAATAATAACATATTATTATATTGCACTTTATGCTGAGATGAATCTTAAGATTTAAACTGTTGTAACTTCCGAACTGGTCTTACTATCGAAACGCGACTTGCATATTCGTAAAGAAGAGACTTTTTTTGTTAATTTTTTCTTTCTATAATTATAGGATGGTAATTAATAATCAAATTATTGTCATTTATTCACCTAAACATACTAGTAGACAACAGTTATCGCGTAATAGTGCACGAGCAGTAGCGCGCTGTAGTTAAAATGAATCCGTTCTTTTATGTAAACCATTTTCCTCACGAACCATTCTTCTGTTCAGCAAGTTAATATCCATTGACGAATTTATCTGGTTATAGGATACCCAAATATAATTAAAAGTAAAATAAAAAAATAATAATTTCGAAGAATGAATCTATCTCACTATTTATTAAACAGGCGGCTTTTTTAACATGTATGTATCTTATGTGCCCCTTCCAATTAGCCGGATCGCGGGCTTAGAAGGCTAACGGGTTAACAGGTTTAAGGGGCTAGCGGGGACTGCACTCGTTCTCGGGGACTACACTTCTACTCGGGGATCTCGACCTCGGCAGGCTAGTTACTATACGAACAGAAGCAATAAACACGATTGGCAGCTTTGCGTTCGTTAGTGCTGCACTCCAGTTGATTATTTTCCACAATGCGCATGCGTGAACTGCGGGGGCTACGTTAAATAAGGCTCCTATGCTTATGCATTGAGTTACAACACCCTGGTGTGTGTGACCGTTTCGGTAATTAGCGCGATGGAGTCGAAAATTCATGTGAACTACATCACCATTTCGACACCGTCCGCGCGAACTCTTCTCTGGAATGCAATTGTCGGCCGATCGGCACGTTCTATAACTCGTTGGAAAGCTAAGAGCCCAAGCTACACGCTGATATAAATATCATTTGGATGGGGAAATAATTTAATCAAATATGGGCGTCTAAATTTGAGTTTGCCTCTTTTGAATAGCTTTCGTGATCCATAGTTTCTGCACTGTCGATAATGGTTCGACCTTAATGAAAAATGTACTTTCTGCGATTCAATATTTTACACGATTTTATTTGCATTATATAATAAATAATACAAACCACTTTTAGTAAGTTTTTTGTATTTTATATTTTACAAATGTAGGGGATCATAGGATTTCGGAATATAACGATATACCCTAATAGTGATATGATGTCGGTAACAAATAAAATTTAATTTGAAAGTATAAGGTAATAAATTTTTAATCTTGTACTTTTTGTGATATTCTTTAAAACAATACTCTTGTGCAGAATTCATTGAAATATTATTGTATCATAGAAGATAAGTTACATATAAAATTATTTCTTAAATAATGTGTACCTGTTATTTCATATCACAAGATAATACCTTGGAGCATGACTCTACATATATACTTATGTGTATTTATGCACACATATACGACGGAACAAATTATTTTCTTGTACAGATTTCCTGTAGAATAACCCACATTGGAACATTTTTTCTTGAACATTTATTTATAAATTGATTTACCATTTTTGTTGTATATAATTACAAAACAAATGCAACGAATTTTTATATATGCAGGTATTTGTCTTTTTTTAAATATTAAATAAATGTTGTTATTAAAATAATTACCATCAAATAAATCAAAAAATAACACCAACATAAATCAGCTTTATAGCCAACTAATACTTGGCACTGGCAAAAGATGTTCGATTATAGAATAGTGTCTGTCTTTTGTGCTGAATTGCAGCTGATTTCACTTCATCTAATAATACAGTAGAACCCGAATGTACGCGTAGAGTCTGTATTATCCGAACTACTACCTTATATTGTTTCTGAATCGTATAAATCGTCATCATTTGATAGTTTTTTTGTTTCCTTGATTGGTTGCTATGTACTTATTTATTGTTAGTCGTGTTTATACATACACCGCAAGTACCACGCTTTATTTGAAAGATTCAAAGACGTGGATTTTTTTTAAACCCGAATTAAGTCTATATTATCAGAGTTTTTCGATTATCCAAGGAAGAGTCGGTCTACAATAGCTCGAATAATCGAAGTTCTACTGTATAATGAAGTACAATTGTCGTCAGTTTTTTATGAATACACGGAGATAATTAAATTCACACCATGTTCGAACATAGAAAATAATTTATATAGATGCCGCATTAGATAATTATTGGTAATTGATTTGTTAAATGCATTCATAAAATTGTTCTACACAGTGGTAATTTACCTAAGTCGCTGATCGATACGCTTTCGATCATTAATGAATGTCACACATTATTAAATAAATTATATTTTAAAGTTCTTGGTGTGTTTCCTCTTGATCCCGTTCATTATTCGTTTTCGCGTTATCATTTTCTGGTAGAATCAATGTGTCATCCGTTACACCTTCTATGTTTGATTCCGGAATATCTTCAGACTCTTGTCTTTCAACCTGCACATTTTCATCTGTAGATTGTTCTGACTGAATATCAATATCAGGAACATAGTCAGATTTGTCATTCGGTAATTCTGTTGCATTTGCTGCCTGAGCAGTTTTATTTTCCGTATTATTCGTTGTTTCTGGTTTCGGCCTCCAAATCTTTGCTTTATTCACAAGATACTTTACTTCTCTGTCAAGTAATGCCATTTTATTTGCAATGTCGCGAACTTTATATTTCACTGGCTCATATAAAGGTTTCGCAGTGAATGATTTCACAACTGTATCATAATATTCCTGTAGAAACCAAAAAATTATATGTTAATAGATTAAACAATTCAGTAAGTATGAAAAGCATAGAATTAGGATCACATACCTTTGTTTCATTAATCACTTTCTCCAATGTTTCAATCTCAACTGGAGTAAAAATGTTGCTTGTTAAACTTAAGTTCCGCATATTTTGCAAAAATATTGTGCTTCCATTTAACATAGATACCATTCCTTTCAATACTTCTGGCCGCTCTTTGTTTTCATAAACTCTTTCATATACATCATTAGTTAACTTTTGTAGGGACATTAACTTTTCTTCGTATATTTCCGCAGTTGCATCAAATCCATCTTCATATAACCATTCAGAAATTTCTGTACATGCTTTCAATATCTTCTCTGCTTCTTCAGAAGTTGCTGCTGCAGCATACTCTTCTAATTCTAGTTTTTGTTGTGCATCGATCACAAATGATTCAAGATTGTTCAAAGCTGTTTCACGGCGTGTTTTTTCTCGATCGTGCATATCTAAATTATGAATTCTGTAATGAGGAATACAATTGCTCTAAACTGAATATAATTAGTATATAATAAAGCTAATTCTTATTAGTGCAACTAAGTTTTTGTGTTATACTTACTTTTCAAGAGATTCAGAGAATTTCTTTTCATCCAATATCTTAGGGCCCAATCTTATCTCATCTGCTTTAATAGGTTCTTTAATTGTTACAGTAACAGGTTTCTTTTCCTTTTCAGATTTTTCTGTCTTGTTTCCTGCTTTGCTTTCATTTATCTTAGTATGATTCTTACTCTGAGATTTCTCTTCAGTTTCTTTCTGAGCTTCTGGATATTCGGGTTCTTCATGTACCGGCTTAATGTCCTCTTTTGGTGATCCCTCATTCTTCTCAACTTTTCCTTTGTTATCTGAACCTGTAAAGTAAATTGACAGAGTAAATATAAAAGTAAATTTAAAATTTGTATTTTATTAGAACTGAAACCATGTTTTTATTTTTTGTAAGTTTTAAAAACAAACCTGCAAAGAGTTTACTAATAGTTGAGCCAAGCATTGAAAATGTACCATCTTCTTCATCAACAGTTGGTCCTGTTTTTTCAAAAACTAACTCTACATTCATCAAGTTAAGAACACCACTTTCATCTATATTAAAATGAGTTTTTATTCCTTTACTTTCAGCACCTTCTTTAACATGTTTTTCTAAAGCTTCAGCCACCCCTGTTAACTTTATAGTTGATAAATTTAAATGTCCAAGGGAACTGTAATCATATAAATGTTTTTGTTGATTACCAAAAACTTTTAGTTAGATATTAAATGACAATGAACTCAAAAACACACCATATGCATTTGCGTGTATGTACTTACCTTATCTCATGAGAAGGTAAATAATCTAATTCGGCATAGTTTACATGAAATTCAAAATCTTCTGTATGTTTATTAAATGTAATAATCTTCTTTTGTGGATAACCACCCATTGCACTGAAAAGAGTTCTTCTAACCTGTAAACAATATTCTAACAGTAGTTAAATTGCAATATTTCGAAATGACTACAGAAATTTTAAACTTTACCTGCTTTACTTTACCATCAGCATTTCTATCAAATACAATCTGGATAGGAAACAAAACTGCATCTTTTGTAACAAACTTCTTTACTTTAAAACCTTGACTAAGATCTGCTGCTTTATAAACAGCACCTAATGCAGCAGATTCATCAGTATTCATATTCTTTGATAAATCTGTTTTCACATATTCCATCAATTTTTCTTGTACTTTAGGCATACGTGTACCAGCTCCTACCAAAACTACTTGTGATATGACATCCATTGTTAAGCCTGAAATAATTTAATTTTTTTTTTATAAAATTCTTGTTACCCCTGTCTAAATGATAACGTTTTATGCATTTAAAAAATTTACCTGACATATACAAGGCAATTTTTACAGGGTTTGCCACACGTTCAAATAAATCTGAACAAATACCTTCCAAAGTTTCTCTGGTAACTTGTAATCTAAAATCATGATCATCAATCAAACCTTCTATTTGTGCAAAATGATCAGCATTAGCACTTAGCACATTTTTAACACGTCCAGCTTCTTTGAAGAGTTTTGCCATTGCTCTTGGATTATTAAATACTGAATTTGGAGTTTTGTTCATGGCATCAAACTCTTTTGCTAAATAGTTCTGTAATCTGATTTGCATTTCTAATCCTCCAAGAGTACGATCATACCCTACACCCAAAATGTTAACATAAGGATAAGTTTCGACAAATCCTTTTTCTTTTGTTTTAACATTTTGATAACTGACTACTGTTGCTGTTGTGCTACTAGCACCCATATCATAAAACATTATATATTGTGCAGTATCATTAATTTCTTTTCTATGAAATATGCCATAATTTAATGCAACTGCTGTATAATCATTGATAAGTTGTAATACTTTAATTTCTGCAAGTTCAGCTGCTTGCAGCAAAGCTTTTCTTTCAGCTTGATTAAAGAATCCTGGTACAGTAATTACTGCTTCGTTAATCTTTTGTCCAGCAGATGTTTCAGCAAATTCTTTTCCTTTGCGAAGTATTTGCGCGACCAGTTCCTCCGGAGTGTATGTAATATTTTCATTAAGTTGGAATGCTATTGTTTGACGATCAGTATCAGCTATAATATTATGATATGGAAATCTCTTAGAATAAAGTTGTACCATTGGATTATCTATTTTCTTTCCTAAAAGGTCTAGTATGTAAGAGAAAGTATTTTGTGGAAATCTGACTCCTACTACTTGTGCATCTTCACCAAATGTCCGTTCATCATCACGAAACGCTATTGTAATTGGAGTTTTTCTTTTCGACTCTTTATTTAGAGCTATTTCCATTGGAACACCGGGCTACACATAATAAAGAAATCACATTATAAAATTGTTACATATCCATATATAAAAGATTATAGTTTGTATTTTTTATAATAATAAACAATAATGTGGAGTAATTGTTCACAGCTAACAGCAATATATTAAACCATTATCCAAACTATTACATTTGTTTAACCATCTTTATGTGACATATGGATATTTATAATACACTTTTTTAAACATATCACTTGGAAATATTGTCAGTAGTACATTAAATATACTTTACGTACCGAAACGATAGCAACTTTCATCCATTCGCTGCCAATGTCAATGCTCATGACAGCTATTTCTTCACTATGGCCAATTAAAGCAACGATTACGAATATAAATAACGTTATCGCTGACATTTTTACACGTTTGATATCCATCTATAAAGAGACAAACATAAAGATATATTAAACAACTTTTTAAATAATAATCATAGAGCGCCGACGTTTATTAGCACGAGGAAACTACTTTGCCGTTAAATTTGGTTAGGATTGCCGGCAGGTTAGAAGAATTTCTTTATTAGAATTTTTATGTGTTAAAACTATTCTCCTACCTTCTATATTTTCTGTTAAGAAAATGTTATACAAAAAAAAAAAATAAATTTTAGCCTTATATCATCAGGAACGTACAGACATTCATTACAAACGTTTCAAACTAACAAAAAACAGAACGCACTCAGCGAATTTGCAATACTGCTGGAAACATGGTTGTGTGGCACAATGTCATTGGTTCGAGATTCTATAGGAAAGATATCCTATTGGGCCGCGTTGGCAAATCAAAACTGATTAGGCGCAACACTGAATAAAATCTAAATCGAATAAGTAGATATGAATGCAAAAATTTAGTTGAAAGTAATACAATAACAGGTGTTAGTGGAAGGGTAATTTCTTCGAACATTCATTATATTTTCTTTTTGTTAATAAAGAAAAAAAATTTATTTATTATATTTTTATCATAGATTAATTAAGTGATACATTACAAATAAAAAGTAAAATCTTATTTCACCATAGCAACAAATTTGAGTAAAAAAGAAAAAAAAAAAGAATGACAAGTTCATATATTATAATCTATTGTGAAAGCATATATTATTTATATAGAATCAAAGATAATCAATAAGATTTTTATTAGAAAATGTGAGTATTCAGATTAAATATTAAATAAATTAATAAATATTCAATTTTGAGTAAGTTAAAAATACTTATTTGACCTGTACAGACAATTGTTTACACACTGCACATAATAGATAGAAAATATCCTGTGAAACTTTGAGGGTTATTACTAATTTTTGTTTCACAACTATTCATGTTATATGAAACATTATGTATAAGATAAAGTAACACCCTACATCTATATAATTTTTAGTATTTATATTATTAAGCCACTTACAAAAATGTATCAGGATATTTCTTTACATGTATTTGTGAACAACTTTATGGTTATAAGCACTACTGTGTGTACTTTAGCATAATTATTCATAAATAGAAAGTAATAGCAAATAAAAACACTTTCATATTCACTTAAATATCATATGAAATTTCAAGATCATGGTATGCATATTTTAGTATTTTTGCACTTGTGTAAGCCATTAAATATTCTAACAGATGAACCTTTATTAGATTTTAGCCAATCAGAGAGCAAAGTGAACATGCTTTACAGAGTTATTGGATCTTGAAATTAAAGTATGTTTATATTTAAAGAAATCCTCTGCATAACTTTTTCATGAGTTTACTGAAAAACATTTGCTAATACTGATCTTCAGTTCTGCCAAATTTATACGTTAAAGATCCCAAAAATATAAATATATTTTGTAAGAATAATCCTATCCCAGGCCAATAATGTTGAGCACCTAAAAAATATTTAATTTAAATGCTATCACGATATCTTTTTTACCTTTACTTACTTCGAGCTACAACATCTGCAAATAAGATCCAACAAGCTGCAATAACTGCTGCAAAGCCTATAACAAAACCGACAAATAACCAACTTCTTGCTCCCCTGACTCCTAAACGCCCACCATTGTAATCATCTCCTCTGATTTGTGCATTTGACACTGAGTTAACCCTATATCAAAAACAATGTATTTTTAGTAAATTATTTATCAATATGTACTATATCCAAACATATAGGAATATAGTTTACATTTAATTGACAATAATATCTTAATATTACTTACAAAGACAGATCTTTTTATTACATGTAGTTAAAATAATTACACTTACATAAACATAGATATTGTACCAAATACTCCACATAAATGATAAGCAGTTACCATCTCAGCAGGATATTTTGCATGAGCATCTATTATAAACCACCATCCTACAAAGAACTGAAACAATATTTCATAAATAAAAATAAACAATCGATACAAAATGAATTAATGTTATATGATTAAAGAAATATCTGAAGAACTTAAAAAATATTATGTTGACTAGTAATAAATATTATTTGGTTTACCAATGTACCAGCCAACATCGACGCCAATGCATTTCGTTTTTCGCTTCCTTCAAACCAGATACATGTCGGTATTTGTACATTTTCTAAACACGATGTCATCCTTTACGATTTTTTGTTTATTCGACGTAAAACTTTATTCTGATAACTGATAGCTAACCTAAAATGACATGTCAACAAGGACTAGAAGTAATGACAAAAAATTTCACGAACTATAATCAGCAAATAATCAAGAAAAGAAATGTACTGCCCGTTTTCATGTCCTCTGAAGGGTACGCCACCTATTTCTACTATAATATTTGAATAACTTTAGGAAAGAGACTGTTTAACATGTGGTAGGACTGTATATCGAATGACTCAAAGAACGAATTTCATTGTTTTGAATAGTCTTGTTTGAGGCGGCTGAGGTATCGCAATTTGGGTCTACGAGGGTTATGGAATTATTCTATAGTTAATGCAATGAATGTACATTGAATAAAAATGAAGTTTCGTCCAATTCTTAAATTATTATTTAAAAAAGCAGCACCCGTTATGGTATATATTATTTATTTTGTATATTATTTAAACATTTGATGTTACAATATTAATAGATTTATACGCTTGTAGTGTCTTGCTCCGATTTTGGTGAATTGTTCATCACAAAATGATTCAAAAATGACTGAAGTACGTAAATTAAAATTGCCAGATATCAACACCTTGACCTACGATCATATGATAAAACAGTCTACTTTAAACGCAGTAAATAATGCTTCTGAACTTCTAACCATTACATATATAGCAATAGAAGCTGCAAGTATAGAGTACAGGTGAACTAAATTGTGAGTCATAATGAAGTTATATTATGATAAAATAATACTAATACCTACATAAGTTATATTTCAGAACTTTATTAATAAAATTAATCAATCTTCATAAAGATACTATAGGAAATCAAGTTGACAGTTCACATTGGGATACAATAGTTGAAATTAGAGGAGAGACACAAGATAAAAAGGAAATGCTTACGGTAATAAAAAAATTTGTTAACTTATTCAATATTTCAATGTAACAATTTTCAAGAATACATATCTTACATTTCACTATTTTATTTTATAGGAACTTATCAGTTTTATGGAATCTGTACGTAAAATGGCAGAATCAGCTTCCGAAATATGTTTTTCATTTGGAATGAATAACTTGTGTTCTACTCTGAGCGAAAGAATAAGTGATGCTGTCAGAAACATAGAAAAAGAAATTTATAATAACCAAGAATTAGAAAAAGAATATTCTTATCTACAACAGCAGGTTATAATAGAAACCAAAGATTCTTAAAAATATAGATGCATGTAGATGCTATGAAGCAGAAGTTGTAAAAATATGTTTTCAAATAAATGCTAACGTTTTAAAGACAGAAAAATAATGGGATAAAATTTTAATGTATTTCTATAATAAAGATGATAATGCATTATTTACACAATTTCTTAAAAAGTATTATTTAAACATCTAAATGGATTGTCACGATATGTCGACCAGGTACCATTACCAATCCAAGAGCTCTTGCCTCCGTGTGATCTTCAGACAAAAATTCTGAACACGACCCCAAAATCACATTGGCATCACGATCAGTACATAGAAATGCACCAGTTAATACTCTACCATCTGTCATTTTAATCTTTAAATGTCGATTTAGCCATCCTCTTAGTTTTTGTTTTGCTGGTGACTCCTCAGAACCTAAAGTCTAATAATTTGACAATTAGAAAAATAAATAAAAGAAAAAATCAAATTGAACATATTCCCATAACCAAACATTGAAGTCAGTAAAAGTACGGATGGTAAGACATTTGGAATGAATATTGATTTATGATAAATAAAAGATCCGATTATTGAAGACTGGATAAAAAGTATTAAATAAAAACTATATAAATAACTACCTCTCCATTTCCATGAACGTACTCTTCTTTTGACGCATTAATGAAATTATGTATTCCTTGTTTCATGTTATAAATCTCTAATAAAGTTATAACGTTAGAATATAACAGAAGTCTGTTTCACCAGTTTTGAACTAGGTCGGAGACTGTAATCTTGATAATATGTATTGTATTCTATCTTGGCCAAAAGAAATTAGTATGCCAAAACATGGAAAGGCGCGTATTCACGATTACTCGAAATCGCCTTCTCGAAATTTTAACAATCGCAAGTATGTATCTATATTCACTTTGGAAACATAGCAAACGTGATTGGTTTATTCTTAACGGCTGATACAAGCAACTTCTCCGAACTTAGGCGTAATCTCATTTGACTTATCTATTCGTTTAACAAATTCGGATATTATTATATTTAAATGTGAATAATACACAGTCGTAAATATATTATTTAATTCTGCACATGCGATTTATTTAGTGTCAACATTATTGCGCAACGAAGTGCATGTTTGTTATTTTACTGACATCTCATATTTATCATAGAAACAATAATATATTCTAAGGAATTTGAAAATAACATAAACTTTTATACATTTGTAATCACAATGCACGAGGCATATAAAGAAACGCTTAAATTAAATATAGCAGTGCAAATCGAATCTATGGCTGCATACGGTATGTCAGAATTAACCTTTACATTAAGACAATGACTTTGTTTATCTACTGTCTAGACATATATTTTCTGTATAAGTAAAATGTCTTAATCTAAATAATAATTTATAGTGCAAGTTTCTATTGTATATTTCAGATGACATCTTACTGATAGGTACAAGAGAAGGACATGTTCTTATGTATAACGTTCCTTCAACATTGGATGACACCCATAAATTAGAATTATTACGCCATAATAAAAATTTCAATAAAAAACGTATTAGTCAAATAGGAGTTGTAGCAGATTATAATTTATTAATTTTACTTACAGGTAGTACTTTATTTATAATTTATATATTTTTTATACAATATAGACTTTATTTGAAATAATTAATTTCTTTGTACAGATGGTATAGTGTGTATTCATGATCTCAACTCATTAAATTTTCAACTAATCTGTCAATTACCAAAAACAAAGGGTGCAACATTATTTACTTTAGATATCCAAAGAACAGAGAGTTTGACAGGAAAGAAGAATGCTGTAGTTCGTTTATGCGTTGCTGTAAAACGTAAATTACAGTTGTATTATTTGAAAAACAAAAAATTCGAAGAGTTCAACAATTTTGAGTTAACAGTACCAGATATACCACGTGAATTATCATGGTATGTAAGTTTAATGCTCCATATAAGAATGTTTATTATTTAAATATATTTTTATATAGGTGTGGAGAAACTCTGGTATTAGGATTTCGTGGTTTGTCTTATACGCTTTTGGATCTCACTGGCAAACCAAAGGAGTTGTTCCCTACTGGAAAGTCACCAGAACCTAGCGTTACTAAACTATCGGATAATTCTTTCGTATTAGGAAAAGATTCTCATTCCGTTGTTATGGATACAAAAGGAGAATTGATTCAACATAATCCTGTTAAATGGTCGGATACTCCGAGTGCCATAGGTACAAATTAGTATTAAATATGAATAATGAATTAAAAAACAAAATTGACTATTACATATTATCTTTTTAACATGTTCTAGCCTGGGATGATCCTTATTTACTTGGCATCGTCCATGACAAATTAGAAGTATATACTTTAGAAGGCTGTTTACATATTCAAACGATAACGGATATGAACAAAGCTAGACTTATATACAGGTGTAAACAGGGCAAAGTTTTTGTAGCATCTATCAGTCATGTATGGTGCGTGAGGGCTGTCGATGTGACACAACAGATTAGAACCTTACTTGAGCAAAAGCAATTTCAATTAGCATTAAAATTGACAGTATGTATTAATGTCATATTTAGCAGGTGATGTTTTCTATAAAGCAATACATTCATTTGTTATACATTGTGTTAGAGTCTGTCAGATGTAACAGAAGAAGAAAAGGCTAAAGAGACATACAAAATACAAACTTTGTATGCACATCATTTGTTTTATGATAAAAAATTTCAAGAAGCTATGGATTTGTTTTCTGAACTTGGGACTGATCCTTATGAGGTAATCAGATTATTTCCTGACTTAGTAACACCAGCAACTAATAGTCATGAACTCAGTGATGTAGCACCAAACTTACCAAAACTTCAAGACCATGATTTAGAAAAGGGTTTACGTGCGTTGATAATATTTCTAACTGACGTTAGACACAAACTAATGAGTGATACAAAAACAAAAGATAAGGATAAAGATAAAGATAATAGTAAGGAGAAAAATATATTGAAAGGAGACAAAAATTTGACTGCCGTAGCCACAGAGCAGTTGCTAAAGATTATAGATACCACTCTGCTGAAATGTTATTTGCAGGTATTAAACGAATACGATATTTTTAACATTTTCTTAAATACTTATAAAATATACTATATTACAGACAACTGATGCATTGGTAGCACCGTTACTGAGGTTAAATCATTGTCACTTAGCAGAAGCTGAGAAAACATTGCTTATGCATCAGAAATATCCAGAACTTATTATATTATATCAAACTAAGGGGCAACATAAAAAAGCTTTAGAGCTACTAGAAAAACATGCCAAAGAAAATGACTCTAGCTTAAAAGGAACAGAAAGAACTATTCAATATTTACAACACCTTGGTAAAGATCATATGGATTTAATTCTTAAATTCGCGGGCTGGGTCTTGGAGGAGGATCCCGAGCAAGGACTTAGAATTTTTATGGAAGATGTACAGGTATATTATATTTGTTATTATTTTCTATATGAATTATCTTTGATTACTTCTTGTCATCTATTTTTAGGAAGTGGAACATTTGCCTAGACCAAAGGTATTGGACTATCTTCTACGTTGTCACAAAGATTTGGTTATAACATATCTAGAACATGTAGTGCGTGTATGGGAAGATACAAATCCATTATTCCACAATGTTTTAATACACCAGTATAAGGAGAAGTGTCTAGCTTCTATGGATGAAAAAGCAACGCCTGCGGAAAAAGAAATGTCACAACATATTAGACAGAAATTGCAACAGTTTCTAGAGAAATCTGCATGTTACACGCCAGAAACAATATTGGTACATTTTCCATTTAATTGTTTATTCGAAGAACGTGCAATTATTTTAGGAAGACTCGGGCGACATCAGCAAGCTATATCAATATATATTAACCTTCTGAATGATGTACAACGTGCAATAGAATACTGCAATAATGTATATATAAGATGTCAAAGTGAGTATACGAGTTTTTATACTAAAAAATACCATTATTTTAGTTATCATTAATTGTTATTACTTTACAAAGACGAAGATAAGGCAGATAAACAAAAACAATCTGATGGAGCAGATGAAGTATATGTAATGCTTATTAATCAATTATTAAAACCTGATAAAAAAGGAGCCTTAATGGCTGGTATGTTATTTTTGTTCGTAATTTTTATAATTTGCTTTTTTTATTCTAAAAGTGGTTAAACGTTTTAGGTTGTAATATAGAGATACAACGTGAGGTACAACCAGACCCGGAAATGGCACTACAGTTACTCGAAGAACATGCTTCTAAAATAAATCCTTTAAAAGCTTTAGAAATCTTACCAGATACAGTACCGATCGGTAGAATCAAACGTTTTCTGGAAGTTAGTTTTCAAAACAATTTAAACGCTAGGCGTAGGGCACAAGTTTTAAAAGGTTTACTTTATGCAGAACATTTACAAGTACAAGAGCAACGTATGCATTACGAGTCACAGATTGTCCTTATGACAGAATTTAATATATGTCCAGTATGTAAAAAAAGATTTAGGAATCAAAGGTTTGTATTCTTAAGTCATTAATCGTTTATTATGAATTTTGCAAGATATTATATAAGATCATTTTTTTATAGTGCATTCGCAAGATATCCCAACGGCGACATCGTCCATTATTCATGCCAAGAGCGTAAAGGATGAAAGAATGTTTTAGTCATATGTATTTATACTTACACTTTATATTTATATTGTATATATAAACATCCATTTTTTATTTATCAAGCTAAAGTTCATTAATTCTTACAACATATTAATGATAATTTAGCACTTACTGTATTAACAATTTTCTGTAAAATATTGTATATTATTATAATCAATAGTAATACATTAAAACACAAATAAGCGAGGTAAATAACAAATACTTAGAAAGACGAATTTACACGTGGGCTGTTTAATACCATTTTTGGCACAATCGAGATATCGTATAAATTTATACGCAACTCATTTTATTTTATATTTTGAGAGATCATATGACAGAGTTAGTCCTCGAAAACGCGCATGACTGAAAACGAAATCGCAAAGCCCAAACTTGATTTTACTGACCAGTGAACACAAATTTCACGCAAAACTTTAATAGTAAAGTAGATAAACATCTATTTACGTTTCCGGCAGTCATGTATATTTCAAAAATACATAAAAATTAAGATAACTAGGAATATAGAAGATGGGGCGTGCCCGGTTCAGAATGTGTTATAAAGAGGGCCGATGATGTCATAGGTGATATCTTGTATTCCTACGCCTGCACGGATAAGCACACAGGTACAAGTACGGATGCTCCTATCGGTTTGAATGCATCTTACCGGTTCTCGATTTTTGCAGACGCATTGAAATGTAATTTAATAATTATTACAGAAATTCAATCCTCTATCTTGAGAGAACGGATTTGACCATTCCAAGTACCGTTACATTTCCCGTAAAGCAATGTCGAAGTATGGTATGTATTATTCGCCATAAAATTCATACGACAAAACAAATTACATCCGTGCGATATAACTCATATAAAGTAACGAGTATTTAGAACGAGCGAACTATTGTATTTCATTTTTTTCGGCATACTAAATAAAGATGTGAAATAGGAATGATATAAAACAGTAGCATATCTCTAGCAAAATGTATTAACGTTTAAATTAAACTTGGTATGAAAAATAATACAAAGCAACATAAATGATTTTGGCCAACAAAAGATGACCGTATATGAAAAAACGTTCATATACGTTTATTTAATTATTCGATACCTTTGTATTAACATAAAACTAATATAAAAACCAAAGCAGAAGACATTTCCTTCGAATTTCTCCTCAAAGTGGTGCACGCATTCGCAAAATATAACTCGATAGGGTAGGAGAGTAAATTTTCGGCAAATCAGCGCACTCAGTGGGCGGGACTAGCTGTCGACGGCGTAGACCGACGCCGTGCGCGGTCAGTCGGTTGCGCGCCGGTCGAGTGTGCGGACGGACTTGTCGTTGGTAGTTTTTTGGTGCACTTGGGCGGGATTTTATGCGAGTTGCGGGATAGAACGGTGTAGCAGGGTGTCCGTTCGTGAGGGTAAGTGCAATTATAAAAGAAGTTTCATTTTAAAAAAGGCGAGAGTGTTTGAAATTTTCTATCGGTTATCGGGAGACGGCCGGATCGTCGACATAAAAATGGCGTGCGGCAACGACGGGGAGTCTCCTCTCTCTCTCTCTTGCTATCTCTATCTCTCTACTTCTCCCTCCCTTTCCCTACTTCTCTCTCTCTCTCTCTCATTCGATCTAATCTACCTTTTCATTTCGATGCTCTTAAATCATTCTCATCGATGTAGGAAACAAAACATTGCGTGGGCGTGGATCGATCATCGCGGAAGAATGTTATTCTCCACGAAAGCGCATTTCGCCTCGTCGTGATTCGCCTCGTTCCTTGGCATCGATTCCACCGGGCGAACGTGTCTCTCTTGCCCCTCTCTTTTTCTACCTTACAAATGGAATTGCGTCCCGTACTTCTTCTCCAGCGGCATCAGCATCTTTAAAAGGCCTCTCGCGTGATTTAGACATAGAAGCTTACCCTCTATAGTTTTTCCGAATGTACGTATATCCGTTCCTATGCAAGTACATGGATACACTTAGCGTCTTCCATTCCCCCCTCCCTCTCTCACCCTTGCTTTTGTTCACCTGTCAAGAGACAAGGACCAACAACCGCCAACGGCTGACCCAATTCTCGCTCCTCTTCCCGATTGGATCTCTTCGTCGAGCCGAGTACAAGCAGGTCGCTTTTACTCGTCGATGCGTGAACTCGTAAACTCGTGCTTTCAGCTAGCCGCGCGTCCGGTCGTTGATCGATTCACCCTATCCTCCTCCCTTCTTTTCGAAAGAAGGAAGGGAGATGGTGGCAGCTCCGAAGGGGAGGAGGTTTATACGGCTCTTTAATCCGCGTCTATGCGAGACACTTGTGTAATTTCAAGGAAGAAGGGTTGCTGCGAGACAAGAAAACTCGTCCCCTTTTATCCCGCTGTGCTTTCGTTTCGTCCAACCCTACTACGTGGTATTTTATATAGTCTCGTTCTTTTTAAAATATCCTGATCCCTGATGATTTATTATTGATTACGTGTACTCTACTTTTAGGTTAGACCTCTACGTGATTTTTCACGAGAAAACCGTGTAAGCTTGTGAGCGTTATCTGCAGGCGTCGCAACGGTCTCTTAGAAATTTCTTAAACTAAACCTACGCTCGTTTCGTAGGCAGACGCATTTCGAATGTTCGTCGATTGTTATGAAATGGTGATCGATAGTATTATTGATGATACTCGTTAGGAAAAAAACTTCCTAGAATACTTTATCCATCTTCCCTCTCTGTCTCTACCTCTTTGATTCTTCGGTGTCTATAGATAGCGTTCACCTCTCGCAGCTAGTGTGTCTCGTGCATTGGCAGGAACATTCAACGTTTTCGCCGTCTTCTTCGTCTTCTTGAACGATCGATTTCGTCACTAGGACGGATTCGGACCTGAGTCACTGTCGAAAGCGTGCGTAAGTTAAGTGACAGTAAAACGTTAAGGTCGCGGGCGACTTGAACGAAGCGACTAGCCGACCTCTCGACAAATGGAAGGAAAAAGGAGTGGGAAAGAGAGAGACAGAGGAGTCGAGCCGTAGATTTTCTTAGATTATCGCCCACTCGCACCCACTCTGGCTTCTTCGGTATCGTTGACCTCTCTCCTTCTCCTCTCTCTCTCTCTCTTCTCCTTTACTCGAGTGTAATGGAAGAAAGAGAGAGAGAGAAATTTAAAGCACACCGGTATCTGCTTCGCGAAGAATATCGGCCATCCCCCTTTCCGCTCGCATGAGTTTAATCAATTCTCCCTGGCTCCCGTGTTTACAGTTACGTCACCGACGTACGCCATGGGTGTGTACGTCTTCGGCATATATGAATAAATTATTCACTGCGGTCGACCGTTTCGTTTCGGAAACGGATCGTGGGCTCGAGAGCATCGATGCAACCGATGTCGATTGGAACTTTAAACCGAGAGAAACGTTGTTATTGGCTGGACGAAGAGTGCTTGTCAAATGTTATGATCTCACGTGATTTATCGTCTCGTTTGCCGTGAGTTTATTTTACTAGTCCCGAATCTCGTTGTTTCCAATAATTAAAGGGCCAAGTTTGCAAAAGTTCTTAAGTCCACTTTTTGATTTTTTTTATCTGATACCACTATCACTTAGAACGTGTCATGCATCAGATAGAAAAGGTATTAGGTAAAAAAAGTCTTTTAGTGGGACCTAGGGACTTTTGCAACTTGGCCTTTCAATTATTTTGCATTGGTTAGCGTACTGTTTCTTTTTAATTCATAATCAAGAACATTTATCATCACCGTCGCGTTTTAACGAGATTCGTGGATGATAGTACGATGTATCGAAACGCTGGAACTCGTTCAGCCAATCAGCATGCAGGAGAGAAAAGTAGGAATTAATACATCGTTGCGATTGGTTCGTCAATTCGATGATCGTTCGATTGCAAAAATCGAACACGAGAAACGATTGGGATTTGACTTTTTGTGCGGGAGATTGAAGGAAGGAGAGAAAAGTGCAACGAAATGGACTTCGAGTCGAGTTTCCGCTCGTTAATCGGTATTAGCACTTGACGCGAATAGCCTCGCGGAGTGCTTTGACGATTCGAAGGCCCCGAAGGTTGACATCGACGTTAATTAATCGCCACGGCGGTCCGGACGTCCGTCTTCAATCGCTCGCTCGCTCGTTCACTAGCTCGATGTGCTTCGTATTCGTAGCCGTACTTACGTCTACGTACGTGGAAGAAGTCAAAGGTCGAGAGAACGAGCGTGTGGTCCCCGTTGGGCGACAAGCACGCTGGGAGGAACGAACCGTGTTTAAAAGAAGTGACGTAAGTGAAATCGTACCGTTAATCCGGTCTACGAATGGATGCTATACCTGGTAGGACCATTTAGAAACCACAGTCTTTTTTTTTAAGAAAGAATTTTACTTTTTATCCTTTCAATCTGACAAGTTTTTTTTTGTACCGTACGTCTTTCAGAAATTATTATGAAAAAAAAAAAGTGGAACGATTCGAGTTCGATCGACCGTGAATGAAATTATGCGGAAATTTCGTCGACGAGTGGAACAGCGAAGACACTGACATCGCCGGTGAATGTAAAGACCGTGGAGGGCGAAGTCGCGCGATCATTATATTTAGATCTACTACTAGGAAGTGTTCGAGCCTACGAAAAGTCTCTTTCATTCTCTTGCCAGGAGTATAAGGAAGTCAACATATATGCGTGTATATACAGGATGTCTCAGGTTTTAAGGGACAAACCTTGGTCAGTATATTCTATGGATCTAAATGAGCAAAAAATGTGTATAAATATAGGTCCTTTAAAGCTTCATTCAAAAGTTGCGACGAAAACAAAGAATTGTGTAGAGAATAATACCGGATAGCAGTTTGACATAAAGTTGCTACGATACAACGTAGGAATAGATCAGAAATACTTACATTTAATACGTTTATGTTAAATCCTGCTAGCCTAAACAGATGAAATGTAAATATTGTTGACCCATTCATGCATCGTATCGTAGTAATTTCGTGTCACGTTCTTTGAGTAATTCTTATTTAAGTCGTAACTTTTTAATGAACCGTAAAAAAACCTATGTTTATCCAACATTTATTGCTTATTTAGATCAACAGAATATACGGACAAAGTTTAGTCGTTAAAAGCTGGGACACCCTGTATATATGATCCTCGATGACCATCAGGACGACACACACACGTTGCTTTCTACGTTACGAGCACTCTCGATTGCCTCTTTTTAGGTCAACGGCGAAGATTCGATTTGGGCGTGCCAGTTTTATTTAACCTTTAAGATATCTGTATATGTATAATGGTAGCAAAGGAAAGGTTCTCAGACTATGTACACTAGAACAGTTTTTCTTTCTTCCTAGTCACGAAAACATATCGACATTTTACCGACTTAATTATTATGACCGCCATATAATGTCCGTAGATATGCATTTCGTTAATGTCCTTTTTCGAAAACGACGACTCCGTCATTCTAATTTACTTTCCATTAAATTAATTGCATTTGTATTAACATAAGTATTTACTGCTAATCAGAATGACCTCAAGGACGCATTGTCTAATTTGCATATATATCGTGCGTGCATCTAGAAATAAGTTCTACCACGTTCGCTCGGGCGATGTTAGTAATACCTAATTCCAGCAAGAAAGCAACGAATCTTTATAATCGCCTCAAGTACGTTCTACTTCGCGCTTGAAGTCTATTGTATACTACCCTCGATACGTCGATCGTTCGAGAAGCGTTCATGGCATCGATGAAGAACCCCATTTCATAGGGTATCCAACGCAATGGAATTAGAAGACCAATAATGTCGTGATTACTGGAGTGGAATAAACGATTTTTTCTAATTACAGTAGAACTTTGATTATCCAAGCTAATTATGTTCATGACGATTGGATAATCGAACGACTCACATTATAATTACATTTCATATGAAAAATTCTGATTTTTTTCTGTTTTTTTCGATGATTCTGTTTTAATCATCGTTGTTCTCCAAAATTGCATATTCTTTTTAAAGTTAATAATTTTGCAGGAGTACTGTCTTATTGTGCTTCATATCATCTGGTAATTATTTCTGAGTTCGGATGATCGAGGTTCTACAGCATTATCATGTATTTCTAACCAAGGTGTTAGGCTCATCAGTAGTTATACAGTTCTAATTAACAATAAAAAGAGTTTTTCTATTCTACATTTTATCCATGTCATTATATTCATTTACGTCAAAATAATTGAAAATTAAGGGGTGATGTAATAATTTATTAATTTTTTTTCCTCTGAGAGAAATTTTATCAAATTACATTTTCTACTGTTTAAACTATGCTTCATTTACTAATTCTACTTTTATAATTACAAATTTTAAACATATATAACGACTCGAACAAACATCGATTAATTCTGTTAACTATATTACTACATCATCGTCATCGGTGCTTAGGATCGACAAGAAATCTTTGACATTTTCTTACCTTTCTCTCTCTCTCTTAACATCTACGCGTGCTTATGTAATAATACGATGCGTTCGATGGAAGAATAAATAGAAACGAGACTCGCATTCAATTTAGCACCGTAATAGTCACGAATACTCATCGTTCTTAATGGAGAACCTTGCAGAAGGATGGTACGATATTGATACCGAGAATATCTTGATATCAATGTGAAGTTTCTTTAACTTGCAGACTTCCTTATCTCTTTATAGATAAATGATACGCGCTCGTTCGTTCGACGAATTCTTCGTCGATAGCACTAGCATCGTTTCTTTAAAGTATTTTAAAGCTTCTCAAGAACAAATACGTGATATAAACTAATGCAATAGATCGTACGTCTAATGATCGTCTGTATGTATATGTTTAACATGAGCATTTAGTAAAATGACAGGTTACTTCATACAGTTCCCAATTTTTTGGGCAATGCGTATAATACTTTTATTTTAAATGATCATTCTGCTCGGAACAAAAGACAACCCCACCTGAATCAATTTATTTTAAACTCTATCTCCTATCTAGAAAATAAAATGGTTTAGGTGGGGGTGTGTATTATGTTGGGAGCAAAAAGGTGGTTGAAAATAATACTATTATACAAATTGCCCAACGAAATTGAGCATCCTATTCAATACCCGGTAATTTTACGAAATGCCCACGTTAAACATATTGACCGTAACATATATACGTAATAACTATGTATATCGAATTTCGAAAGGAAATATCGTCAGGGATGAGGCGAAACGAGTCCGTTCAAATTTCAGATCAGCCAAACGATACATCTCGAGACGATCGATCTCGGCTTCGATACAAATTTCTAGGTTAAAAGCGAACGTTTGGTTGAAGTAAATGACGGAGAGGTACCATGTCAAGCTAGCGTTGATTAACTTAAATGCGGATGTGACGTAGGCTTCGCATACACCGGCAGCTAGCAACTACCGGCACATCGGATACGAAACTGGGCTTCTGTTTAACAGTGGCACCAGCCTTTTCTCGTTTCCCGTTAGAGTGTCACGTTGTTACGTATATCTATGTACATATGTATCGTTTTATAGATCGTTAGATCGTTAGGTATCTTTTGTACTTTACGACGGTCCTTGGCGCGAACGAGAAAACAATTTTAAACTGCACGGGTTACTAGACATTTGTGTTTCTTTTGTAGCATGCGATGTGATAGTTTTTCTTTGATTTTACTTCATTTTCGAAGAGTTTCACTCACGTATTTTCTTACGACTCATGGTACGTGAAAGAAGTAACTCGAATGATTTTTTTTTTTTAAATATGTAGATCAGACGTTTGGAATACATTCGTTTTTGTTTCGTCCGAAAAAAAAAAAAAAACGTTGCTTCCTCTTAGACTTTTCGATTCAAGGGCACGTTCATCGAGTAGTATTTATAAACGAGGGTTAATTTAGTCTCCTTGGTTAGACCGAAGAAGAGGTACTGAATATATTTAATCCCGTTCAATTTAACGTTTGCTGATTCTGCCGATTTCATTCTTTATTTTCTTTTTCCCCCGGCATCGGGTACACTGGCGGGTTAGCAAGTTTGAAGGTCATGAGAATGGCACGAGAATCATGAAGACACAATTATTGAGTCTCATCACGAACGAGATAAATATATACTGTGTCATTCGATAATGTTTGATAAACGTTTGATTACTCGGTCGACGATCGACTAACGTAATGGATGTTTGCGTACGTCTCCTTGTCTCTGCGTATACTTACGCTAACGCACAAATACACTAGACTGTTCTATTAATGAACGTTCGTACCTTCACCAATTCTTTTTACCTAGTATCTCTTGGGAAAAATGTTATGCTTTGACTCTTCATCCGAGGTCACTCGGATCCACAAATTTTGTAACTGGTTGTATCTTAAAACGAGTGAAACTTTTGGATCCGACTGTGCTGAACTTTTGAGGCTCCAGCTCTCCCCTATAGGCATGCCACAGATCCTTTACTACAATCCTGTCAGTATAGCTGTAGCTGTCGTTCGGAATAAACTTATAGTAAAAGTGAAGAGTTTTAGGAGATTTTTAATTTGTAAAGTTTTATGTGCTTAAATAGCCCAGGTAAGTGAGTTGAAATAGGAAATGCAACGATAATGTTTTTTATTTCAATATATGATGAATAGTGTAAGTAGAGGCTGTGTATTTGATGATTCTGGGAGGGGGGATGTGATGAAAGAGGAACCGGATTCTATATAGGAAACGTCGATGATGCTACAGAAAGTGAGAGTGATGAAAGGGATGAGCGATGCGATGCTCTAAAACGAAGTGCTCGTTTATTTCTCTCTCAAACTTTTACCTTGGAAATATGTTGAGAGAATTTATTGTAAACTAGTTCTTTTTTTTGGTTAGATGTCTTCTTTTGTACTTCTTTTAGATCGTTATTCGAGGCTTCACGATAATGTTCCAGATTCAGCAAATGATGTTTTGAGTTGCAACAGCAACAACGATTTCGAGAAATATCTTGGCTAAGGACTCATATTTTGAAAAGAGTAAAACCGTTCTGCGTATAGATTTACCTTCTCATTTTGCAGATGAAAGGCCAAGGTTTTAAAAATGCTTAGTGTGCCCTTCGCGTTGGAAAAGAAAACAAAACTAGAAGCTAAAGTCCATCAAGTCGAAGGCCAATGTGCTTTGTATATTTATGTAACCTGGTGGTTTTTATTGAAATTTATATTTTTACCTATTTTTATATTTTGTCACTCTCTTTTCCTTCCAAAAAGTAATCATTGAATTATAAAGTATGGTTCATTAGATTCACAAACTGTCTGCAAGTTTTTTTTTAATAAAAAAATACATGATTTTTGTGATATGGTATGTAAAAAGTGTCTAGTACCTATCAAATTGACCCCATCTGTAATTTACTGCGCTGTGCGAAGGTGTAAGGGTTAAGAAAACTGTTGAAACTGCGCAAATTCCAGGTCCAGAGCGATGACTCAACCAGTAGGACTTATAATAACGCTTTATTGTATGCGGAACGTTGTAAGCTCGACGCATGAAAAAGTAGAGCCGTGCGTTAGAACTTCGTTTACGACTTTGCAGAGAATAAAAGATTAAAACGCGCCTGCTCTCTTCGAGTTTCGAGGAAGAATTAGGAAAGTGGGTCGACTTTTTTGGCTCTTCTTCCATCTCTATTATTCTCCTCTCTTTTTTCCGAAGGACGATGACGGGAGAGAGAAGAAAAAAATACGAGGAAGATAAAAGGAGAGATCATAAAATTGGCGTGCATCCGAAGTATACCCGCTAAGATTATAATCAACTTAATTATCTCTATTGATATAAATTATTCTAATCTCACTTGACTTCCTTTATGACCTTACTTTGGATTTCAAAACTCCAATAACTTCTGCATATTACATCAAAGTTTTCACGAGCACACACTTATATACGAAAGCACTTTAAGTTTCCTTTGACTATACGCCTGAACAATTTTTGTGTGTTATCTACAAAACGTATAACCCGTATTTACAGTAATTGCTTAACCACGTCGAAAGTAAGACGTGTGACAAGCTCGTAAGAAATCGTACGATACAATAACGTTACGATTAATGACGGATCGATCGAGATTAACCCAGATAGCGAAACGCTAAACGGTTTTAAATATTTTTGCATGCACCAACGTATATATACATAGAAGTGTGTCTTCGTCTGTATCGTGTGAGAGTCCGTAGTAAAAATGCTGACCCTAATAAAGGTTTTTAAACCCTCGTAGGTCTGGATGGTAAACATGCCGCGTCGAGATAGCACAAATAAGCTTTTGTTTATCGCGCTACAGTCTGACTTGGAAAGCATACACTATAAAAGGAATCATTCATACTGGTTTCACTTTCGTTTATACAATTTCTTTTTTCTTTACAAAAAAAAACCAACAACGTAATTACACGCAAAACGTAACCGAAATCAGGTAATCTTCCCACGTTTGTAATACCCCGACTTACGCAGTTTAGTGCACGATGTTTCTTTTTTCGTTTGGAAACACTATGCCCACTATCTTCAATTGTAACTTTGTAACGCATTAGACAAATTACGTACGAACTCTACATACACGATTATGATTATACGATCAACGAAAGTTAAGTGAGTCGACAATTAATTTTTTTAATATTTTGTATTAATATGTACACAGAGAACTGCTATTTCATTAAATATTTTTCTTTTAAACTAGTGTTTTTGTTAATCCTTGTTCCGAATGAAACAAAATTTATATATATTTATATCCAAAGTTGTATCGCGATTTTTGTTGGGACGCGTAACCAATCGCGTAACTTCGAGGTATTACCGTATCCCTTTTTCGGGGTCTCTACACATGGATGTCCCGTAAACGATACTTCCCTGAGGTGGTATTCCAGGTGCAAGCCACAGTCTGTTCCGCCTTTTCGCAGGTGTAGAACACGTAGAACGTGCCTGTTCGTTCGTGGACACTGGCGCCACAGTGACTCCGGGTGGAAAATCAATAGTGTAACGCAGTGTGTGTCCTGTCATGCGGCGTGTGTTCGTCTTACCTTAGAGCACGATACACCATCGTCGTGTGTCGCGGCCGAGTTACGCCTGTGAAGCTAACTCTTTTCTCCTTTGTAGGAGACCGCCTCGGTACACACGCGTAAGAGTAGCCCACTTTAAAAATGGGGATTTATACACACTGGGATGCGATTAACTGGTGAATTAAGCGATAACGGAATGATGTTCTACTTGGGGTCATATATATTTATATATACAGGGTGTCTGGTTCCAGGTGTCCAAGCGAAAAACTACATGTGCACATCAATGATTTGAGTCGAAAAGTCTAACGATATTTTCCGAAATTCGGCTTAGTTAAATAGTTATTAACTAACAAAGATCGGCCAATCACGGCAAGCAGTGACATGTAACATTGTTTATTATGGATTGTTCCTCCTACTGCTTCGTTTCTTGATTAGCTGCAAGCTCAAGTAAACGGCCTTTTTTCGTTAATCGCCGTAATTTGCTGATCTTTGTTAATTATTAACTCGTTAACTAAGTCGAATTTCGAAAAATGGTATCAGACTTTTCGACTCAAGTCATTGATGTCTACATGTAGTTCTCCGCTTGGACACCTGGAACTGGACACCCTGTATAGAGAGAGGAAACTCTTTTCAAGAAAAAGATGAGCCATCGTTTCAGTGTTACTCTGTATAAACGTACATGTGTATCTTGATCGAAAGATGATAACACTAGTTGATAAACGATATCTTGAAGAGATACTGTTCTACAGAATTCCATGTAAAATTGACTAATCACGATCGATGTAAACCTTGTATTCGGAGGCCCTCGACCTACCAGTGTTTACATCATTAACGTTGCATATTTAAATCCCACTACTACGCTTCGATTTAAAGAGACCGAAGGAGATCGACCTCGTTTTCAGCGCGTGTCGTGGAGCAACGAGCATGGGCCGAGCATGCGCCAAACAATCGACATTGTTTCGTGTCCCGAGCTTTTCGTTGAGAAAAAAACCTTCCGTGTTTGGGACGAAAAGACGTTTTCGGAAAATGTTCACGTTCCTTCGTTCGCGAGTAAACTCTTTCTCTGGTTAACCGTGTCATTCACATTGTGATTCATTTCACTCCGCCCACATTACGAGTTACGAAGGCATTAATCTGTATCTTCCCTCTCTCTCCCTCTTATTCATTTTCCCTCTTTGCCGGTGCCGTTTGCTATTAAGTATGACAGTACTTGCGTAATTGCTCTTAATTCCCAGTAAGTGACTGCCAGACACTTAAGAATGCCATTCATTTGAACTTGCACTGTTGGACGCTCTTTTTTTTTTTTGTTTTTTTTGTACAAACATTTTGGCTATTATCAGTATTGCATTCGTCTAGTCGGAGATGCATATGTACGCGTCATCGATCGGTACCAAATGCGAACCGTTTGTGTACAATATACATACGGACGTACATATGTGTACCAACACATATTGTCGATGCTATAAACGCACGATCGAGATCGGTTGGCCTCGTTCGGTACTGCGGCATGATGTATTTTCATTGATATCGTATATTTTACTTCGTTTTATTATATATCTACGGTTATATTTGTAGAAGGAAGGTGTCACGCGGTTAGTAAGATGACAAATTATTTTTTTTCGGATCGATTGCGAACCCTTTTGAGGTATTCTCGAACGTCAAGAGTCGTTGATCGGTTTTTTGATAATAACTAATTTCGAGTTCTCTCTCTTTTTTTTTTTTATTACAACTACCTTCGTTTCAACGATTACCAAATACGTCGAGACGCTATTTCTTTTCAGCGTCGTATTCTACACGGTATTATGAAGTTCACCGACAAAGAGTGACACCCATATTGGTTTACTGCGGTTTTCCTTGAGTATTACATGTTCTACCTGCGCTACGTGGCAAGTTAGCTGACGCAGGCCAGGTAGACTCCGCTCAGACTCTTCTCTTTCGTCACCGTAGTGATAAGTTTCTAGTAGGAATCGAAGAAGAAAATAAGAAAGAAACGAGAGGCTACGCCACTGGCTCTGATTTTACCTGAATGTAATTTACTGTTGGAAGCCTCGACGCTCTCCCGCTATTGCCGTGTGTATTTCGCACGTGTGACATCATGCGTGTGATGTAATCGTACGGTTGTGCCGCCGAGAGGGGCTCCTACACGCTTTCGAGTGCGTAACGTAACGCATTATTAAATGAATGCACGTGAAATAGTGTATATGCATACGTATATATGTATATATAGACACGTCGAACACGCTCAGTGACCGTGCTAGAGGTACCCTTTTGTATTCGGTGAACGAAAACGGGATATAAAGCAACCCGTCGAACGTGTAAGCTCGATATTTCTGTGAGATACTTTTGTTATTGACACAAGGAAACGATAATGAGACATACACCGTCGATACTTTCATTCGTTTACCACCATAATTTTTTCTTTCACGTTAGTCGACTATCTCTACTCGCTGTACTACGATACTTCTCATTGATAATTAACAATGACTCACTGCAGAAATTCTCTCGTGACAATGAGCGTCTATTCTTGACCACTGAAACATCTCCTACTCGAAAGATTATTTTTATTCTTTTGTCTTTTTCCTCGGAAGAAAGATATTCATGTACTCGTCAGGTAGATTTGATTTCTACACTTTGCATCCTTGTTACCATGGTTTCTATTCAAGGTCAGAACGAGCCACGTTGAACTGGATAGAGCTGTTATTGAATTACTTAACACTTTATACTTACGTACTACGTAAGGAGCCAAGATAAGATTACCCTGCAGCTCTTATCTCAGCGTGTAGTAAGAGTAATGAAACGAAACTGTACATGGTCCAAGTACAATTCGTCTATCATATACATGTATACATACATGCTAGCTTTAAACTTTCGATCGACTACTTTAGGCGTGATTACAATTTTTCGTGTAGAATTCTTGTTGTTTTTTATTTCAAAGTAACGAAATAGACAATTTCTGGATAGACAAAGTTTAAGTGGAAGGAAATAGAACAAGAATTGTACAAATATCTTATTGTTCTCTCTTATGCTTGTTAATTAATCCTTGTTTTATTCTTTATTTTTAGAACCGCCCTCTCTAGGTGTAAGGAAGCAGTGAGCTGTTGGTCTGATTGACAAAATGACGACCGACATCTCGGTGGTACGCGCGGGTTGGGACCCCACGCTCCAACAAGAGATTGTCGACGAGTACGAATACGACGGGGGAAACTCAAGCTCGAGACTTTTCGAACGCTCGCGAATCAAGGCTTTAGCCGGTACGATGAACCTATTTTATTATATACTTTGAATTCCTTTAAGTTATGACTTATCGAGCTAATATCTTTGATGATAGGTAAGATAGGGTTTTGGTATTCACCTGTAGCCAAGTATCACTCGTCCTTGGAGATAATTTTGTCAAAGTCATCTTGGTTTGTAAAGCACGAAATTAGGTTCTTCATAAACCACATCCGTATCCTGTGATAATGACCCTACAAGTTACACATTTCCGTGGTTATAAAATTGTATCAATAGTTTAGTAGTGTCTCGACTTTCTCGCGAAGCCTACGCGCGTTTCTATTTAGACATTGTGCAATAGAAATATAGTGAATATAATTTTAAAATGAATTACGACAGTGTTGTTCTTAGTCTTAGAGGTAAAAATGGAGCGTTAGCTAATCTAACGTCTTCCCTTTTACTTAAATCTTTTATTTATATTTGTGTTATTTTACAGGTGAACGTGAATTAGTACAAAAGAAAACTTTCCAAAAATGGGTGAACTCTCACCTAGTACGATGTTCCTGCCGCATCGGTGACTTATATGTCGACCTTCGAGACGGAAAAATGTTGATAAAACTTTTGGAAATCTTATCAGGCGAACGATTGCCGCGCCCAACGAAAGGAAAAATGCGAATACACTGTTTGGAAAACGTCGATAAGGCGTTACAATTTTTACGGGAACAAAGAGTCCATCTTGAAAATATGGGATCTCATGATATAGTAGACGGCAATCCTCGTCTCAGTTTGGGTCTCATTTGGACGATAATCCTACGATTTCAAATTCAAGACATCACGATCGAAGAAACGGATAATCAGGAAACGAAATCCGCGAAGGATGCTTTGCTTCTCTGGTGTCAGATGAAGACTGCAGGCTATCACAACGTAAACGTTAGGAATTTTACGACTTCTTGGCGCGATGGCCTGGCTTTTAATGCTATCATTCACAAACACCGTCCAGATTTAATACACTTCGATAAATTATCAAAATCCAATGCTATCTATAATCTTAACAATGCATTTAACGTTGCTGAAGACAAACTCGGACTGACGAAACTATTGGATGCCGAGGACATCTTTGTCGATCATCCCGATGAAAAGTCGATCATCACTTACGTCGTAACGTATTATCATTACTTCTCGAAAATGAAGCAAGAGACTGTTCAAGGTAAGAGGATCGGTAAGGTCGTTGGTATCGCAATGGAGAACGATCGTATGATACACGAGTATGAGGGTTTGACCAGTGATTTGTTACGCTGGATCGAAGCAACCATTGAAGCTCTCGGTGATCGTAGATTCGCCAATTCTTTGGTTGGCGTTCAATCACAACTTTCTCAATTCTCGAATTACCGTACGGTAGAAAAACCACCCAAGTTTGTTGAGAAAGGTAATCTCGAAGTATTATTATTCACGTTACAGTCTAAGATGCGCGCGAATAATCAAAAGCCGTACACGCCGAGAGAAGGTAAGATGATATCGGATATAAATAAGGCGTGGGAGAGATTAGAAAAGGCTGAGCACGAACGAGAATTAGCGTTACGCGAGGAACTGATCCGTCAGGAAAAATTAGAACAATTGGCTGCGAGGTTTAATCGTAAAGCGAGTATGAGAGAGACCTGGTTGTCTGAAAATCAACGATTGGTCTCCCAAGATAATTTCGGTTTCGATCTTGCTGCCGTTGAAGCAGCTGCTAAGAAGCACGAAGCTATAGAAACGGATATCTTCGCTTACGAGGAACGTGTACAAGCTGTTATGGCGGTATCACAGGAATTGGAAGCAGAGAATTACCATGACATTGAACGAATCAATGCCCGTAAAGACAATGTCTTGCGTCTCTGGAATTATCTCTTGGAATTGCTACGTGCTAGACGATCGAGACTAGAGCTATCCCTACAACTTCAACAAAACTTCCAAGAAATGTTATATATTCTTGATAGCATGGAAGAAATCAAGATGCGTTTATTGACAGACGATTATGGAAAGCACCTGATGGGTGTCGAAGATCTATTACAAAAGCATTCGCTCGTCGAAGCCGATATTAATGTCTTGGGTGAAAGAGTGAAAGCCGTTGTTCAACAAACGCAAAGATTTTTGGAACACGGAGATGGATATCGACCTTGCGATCCTACGATCATCGTCGAACGTGTACAACAACTGGAAGATGCGTATGCCGAATTGGTCCGTTTGGCTGTAGAGCGTCGTGCGAGACTAGAAGAATCTCGCAAACTTTGGCAATTCTACTGGGACATGGCCGATGAGGAAAATTGGATAAAGGAGAAGGAACAGATTGTTTCCACGGGAGATATCGGTCATGACTTGACTACCATTAATTTATTACTCTCCAAACACAAAGCTCTTGAAAAGGAGATTCAATCGCATGAACCACAACTGATGTCAGTTGCAGCTATTGGTGACGAATTGGTACGGCAGCAACATTTCGGTGCCGATCGTATCCAAGAGAGACTACAAGAAATTTTGGGAATGTGGAATCACTTGTTGGACCTAGTCGCATTCAGAAGAAAACGATTGGAAGAAGCTGTCGATTATCATCAATTAATTGCGGACGCAGATGATACTGATATTTGGATGTTGGATACATTACGACTTGTATCATCGGAAGACGTTGGTAGAGACGAAGCTAACGTTCAATCGTTATTGAAGAAACACAAGGACGTAACCGATGAACTTAAGAACTATGCTACCACTATTGATCAGCTTCATCAACAGGCATCCGGTCTTGGAGAACAAGATGCTAAATCGCCTGAAGTTTTGGAGAGACTTGCCTCGATCGATTCCAGATACAAGGAACTTTTGGAATTGGCCAAGTTACGTAAGCAAAGGTTATTAGATGCATTATCCTTGTACAAGTTGTTCAGTGAATCTGACGGTGTCGAGCAATGGATCGGTGAAAAGAACAGAATGCTGGATACGATGGTACCAGCAAAGGATATCGAAGATGTAGAGATTATGAAGCACAGGTACAATGGTTTCGAGAAGGAAATGAACGCGAACGCTTCACGAGTAGCTGTTGTAAATCAGTTAGCAAGGCAGCTATTGCACGTAGAACATCCGAACTCGGAACAAATAGTGGCTCGTCAAAACGAGTTGAACCAAAAGTGGGCAGAATTACGAGAGAAAGCGGAAGGTAAGCGCGAAGAACTCAATTCCGCGCATGGTGTACAAACCTTCCATATCGAGTGCCGAGAAACTATATCCTGGATCGAAGATAAGAAACGTATTCTACAGCAGACCGATAGTTTGGAAATGGATCTAACCGGTGTGATGACGTTACAACGTAGATTGAGTGGCATGGAACGCGACTTAGCTGCCATACAAGCTAAATTAGATGCTTTAGAAAAAGAGGCACAATTAATCGAAAAGGAACATCCAGAGGAAGAGGCAGTGATCCTAGACAGAATTGCACAAATCCATCTCATATGGGAACAACTAACGCAAATGCTCAAGGAACGTGACTTCAAATTGGAAGAAGCTGGTGATTTACACAGATTTTTGCGTGATCTCGACCACTTCCAGGCATGGTTGACCAAGACACAAACCGACGTTGCCAGCGAGGATACACCAACCAGCTTGGCCGACGCTGAGAAATTGCTTACTCAACATCAAAACATAAAGGAAGAAATCGACAATTATACCGATGACTATCAAAAGATGATGGAATATGGAGAAAGACTAACGAGCGAAGCTGGGGATGGTGATACGCAGTACATGTTCTTGCGAGAAAGGTTAAACGCCTTGAAAATGGGCTGGGAAGAACTGCACCAGATGTGGGCTAACAGGCAAAACTTGTTGTCCAATTCGCTGAACCTTCAAGTATTTGATCGTGACGCTCGACAGGCAGAGGTACTCTTATCGCAACAAGAGCATTCTCTTGCCAAAGACGAGACTCCAGCGAACTTCGAGCAAGCTGAACATATGATCAAACGTCACGAAGCGTTTATGACTACGATGGACGCTAACGATGAGAAAATCAATTCGGTAGTCCAGTTTGCTGGAAGGTTAGTCGACGAGGGACACTTTGCCGCCGACAAAGTAAAGAAGAAAGCTGAAAACATAAATGATCGTAGACGAGTCAATCGCGACAAGGCTAATCAGCTGATGGAAAAATTGAAAGACCAGCTTCAGCTTCAAATGTTCTTGCAAGATTGCGAGGAATTGGGTGAATGGGTACAAGAGAAACATATCACTGCTCAAGACGAGACTTACCGAAGCGCAAAGACTGTTCACAGTAAATGGACCCGGCATCAAGCGTTCGAAGCCGAAATTGCAAGCAACAAGGATCGTTTGCAACAATTGCAAAAAGCTGCGGATGAGTTGATTCAACAGAAACCAGAATTTGCGGAACTTATAAAACCTAAAGTGGCCGAGCTAGGCGATCAATTCACGGATCTAGAAACTACCACGCACGACAAGGGTGAAAGACTATTCGATGCCAATCGCGAGGTCTTGATACATCAAACGTGCGACGACATTGATTCCTGGATGAACGAATTAGAAAAACAGATAGAAAGTACCGATACCGGTTCGGACTTGGCCTCGGTGAATATTTTGATGCAAAAACAGCAGATGATCGAGACTCAAATGGCGGTGAAAGCACGACAGGTTACCGAATTGGACAAGCAAGCGGAGCATCTGCAACGTACCGTACCCGATGATAAGATGGAAGAGATCAAATGTAAGAAAGAGAAAGTTGCACAAAGGTTTGCACAATTAAAAGCACCATTGATCGATCGTCAACGTCATTTGGAGAAAAAGAAGGAAGCCTTCCAATTCAGACGCGACGTCGAAGACGAAAAACTATGGATCGCGGAAAAGATGCCACAAGCAACGAGTACGGAATACGGAAACTCCTTGTTCAACGTTCACATGCTTAAGAAGAAGAATCAATCGTTACGCACAGAAATCGAGAATCATGAACCTCGCATCAATTTGGTATGTAACAATGGTCAAAAGTTGATCGACGAAGGTCACGAGGACAGTCCAGAATTTAACAGACTCATTTCTGAGTTGACTGAGAAGTGGAAAGAATTGAAAGATGCCGTGGACGACAGGAACAAACATCTTCTGCAAAATGAAAAAGCGCAACAATACTTCTTCGATGCGACTGAAGCGGAATCGTGGATGAGCGAGCAAGAATTATACATGATGGTCGAGGATCGTGGTAAGGATGAAATATCGGCACAAAATCTCATGAAGAAGCACGAATCTCTGGAACACGCGGTTGAAGATTACGCTGACACGATTCGTCAACTTGGTGAAACTGCCAGGCAACTGATAAACGATCAGCATCCATTGGCTGATCAGATCGCGGTTAAACAATCTCAAGTCGATAAATTGTACGCTGGTTTGAAAGATCTTGCTGGTGAACGTCGTGCTAAATTGGATGAAGCTCTTCAGCTGTTCATGCTGAATCGAGAGGTTGACGACTTAGAACAGTGGATCGCGGAAAGAGAATTGGTAGCTGGCAGTCATGAGTTGGGTCAAGATTACGATCACGTCACTCTTTTATGGGAAAGATTTAAAGAGTTTGCACGTGATACGGAAGCGATTGGTTCGGAAAGAGTCGCTGCTGTTAATGGTATCGCTGATTCACTGATAGCGACTGGACACTCGGATGCTGCAACGATAGCCGAATGGAAAGACGGTTTGAACGAAGGTTGGCAAGACCTGCTCGAGTTGATCGAGACCCGTACACAGATGTTGGTAGCTAGTCGGGAATTACATAAATTCTTCCACGATTGCAAAGATGTTCTTGGAAGAATTCTTGAGAAACAAAATGCCATGTCCGACGAGCTGGGTCGTGATGCCGGTTCGGTGTCGGCGCTTCAACGCAAGCATGCAAACTTCATGCAAGACTTGTCCACTTTACAGAGTCAAGTATCACAAATACAAGAAGAATCAGCAAAGTTAGAGACCAGTTATGCCGGTGATAAGGCAAGGGAAATAACGAATCGAGAAGCTGAAGTCGTTGCTGCATGGAACAACCTTCAATCCTTGTGCGATGGAAGACGGGCGAAATTAGAGGACACTGGAGATCTCTTCAGATTCTTCAATATGGTCAGAACTCTGATGATTTGGATGGACGATGTTGTGAGACAGATGAACACGTCTGAAAAGCCACGAGATGTTGGCGGAGTTGAACTCTTAATGAATAATCATCAAAGTTTAAAAGCAGAAATCGATGCCAGAGAGGACAATCTTATGGCGTGTATTAATCTTGGAAAAGACTTATTAGCTAGGAATCATTATGGCAGTGCCCAAATTAAAGAAAAATTAGCAGCACTAACGGATCATAGAAATGCGTTGTTGCATCGATGGGAGGAACGTTGGGAAAACCTGCAATTAAGTGAGTTTTTATTTACATTTATGAAATGTATTTCAAGTAATATGGTTGTAGTTATACATTTATTTATGCGTGTGTTATAGTTTTGGAAGTCTACCAATTTGCTAGAGATGCTGCCGTCGCTGAAGCATGGTTAATCGCTCAAGAACCATACCTTATGAGTCAAGAACTTGGCGTAAGCGATATTTTAATCTTACGATACGAGCGTGTATATTATATCAGTCATTATTATTATATTTATCGTTGTAGCATACCATCGACGAGGTCGAGAACTTAATTAAGAAGCACGAAGCTTTCGAAAAATCAGCAGCTGCGCAAGAGGAAAGGTTTAGTGCCTTGCACCGACTTACTACGGTAAGTAATACAATTGTACGTAACTATTTCTGTTAATACTTACGCAATTATATTTTTGTGCAGTTCGAATTAAAAGAATTAAAGAGACGAGAACAAGAAAGAGAGGAAGAGGAAAGAAGGAAGAAAGAAGAGGCTGCGGCAGCCGAAGCTGCAAGATTAGCAAAAGCAACTCCTGTTACTAGTCCGGATGAACCGCCTAGTGAAAGGTAAATTATTTATGAGTTTGTAACTACTTTCGATATCATGTAATGATGTGCAATATTTTTTCTCATTTCTCATTTATATTTGTAACAGAGCCGAGGCCGATGGTGTAACGAGTGGCGAACGTGTAGCAGGAGAAGACGACTCACATGGTAAGATTATTATATACGTACAACTATTTTATATCTGGCCAAATATAATTAAGGAAGACAGTGATTATTTATAATATATCACTCGAGTTTGCATTGATTTTGATCGAAGTTTACGTTTGACAAAGACAGTGGTTTATCTTTAACTTCAGATTGGTTAGAGTTATAAAAATCGTAGAATGATGATGAACGATCGTATTTAACATTGAGTGGGAATTTTAAAATTGAGAGAATGATTGGATATTATTTGATTACTAATACAATATAGTTGGTAATTTCGCTTTTTGCGATTATTATGAACTTAACTGTTTGGCAACTGGTTTTACAAATATGGTTTGTTCAAATGAGCATGTAATCGCTAACAGCACGTTTATTTTTGCCTTTTTTCCTCCATCAAAATGTATTCCTTCCCAATTTATGTCCATTCAACCTTGTATTGTCCCTGAATGCACCCTTAATGCGGCACGGAATGCACAAACCACAGTGACACACCGCAAGGCTTCTACACGTACACCTCAACCTCAAGATAAGCCTAAGGAAGGTGAGTCCTTTTATAAAAAATTTACTATAAGAAAAATGTTGTTTTTAGGTTCTGAGAATTATTTTTTATGAGGAATAAAAAATAAGAAATGATTCTATCTATGCTCAGTCACATGTTCCTATGTATCATTAGATATAATGAATATATGCATATAAAACTATCTCTGTATCAGCTGTGCTCATCAAAAATCTTTACACGTGGTGATGGATTCTACCGCTAATCGCACTTACATTTTACATCATCCTATTTACATTTACATTTATCTGTATTTTCTATAATGACTTTATATCTTTCAGCGTATATGTGGCGATGTTGGATACACCTTTATCATTATAACTATTACTACTACTTGCTTTCATTAATTTTTCTAGCAGGTGATGGCATTATTCTACCTCGGATATTTTTCTTACCATTTATCTTGAACTAAGTACCTATCATTGATTATAACTTAAATGTAACTTACCGATTCATGTAATCAGTAGATGCATTTTATATATGGCATGACACCTCAGACAACTAAACGTTTGATTATTATTTATCAAACAAAATTAATTGTTTTTTTATTTTTATTTGTTCTTCTGGATTGGTATGTACAAATTGAACTTATATTTACTTTCTTCATTTCATCTATTCTACAGAAATCAGCTTCAGCTTTTTATTGAGGTAAGGTTTAGTGTATTGTGTTTGTAGTATCTAAAACGGTTGTCATATCACGTTCATATATTCATCAATTTTATCTGCTTAAAGCATCATTATACAAAATAATTTCTATGCTTTATTCTTTAGACCTTCATTGAACGTATCATTCGCTAAAGCTTATATAAGATATTTAAGTAATAGATCGCATGATTTAGTAATTGGTGTGGTGTAGTGCATGCTCAGAAACCTACCCAACTGCCTTTGGCGGGAGAAACGACATCACCTCGTACACAAATTACTACGAAGCCTCAACCAAGTGGCCTAACCACACCAAACTGTAAGTATTGTCAAAAACTTTTCTGTACAATTTATCTAAACTTAATGGATGAATATTACATGTATTGATATGATACAATAGTATTTATTTACTGTGATTTTACAACAAGAAATTAAGTAGTGTCAAAGTAAATAGAAGTTTCCAGAGAAGCATGTTTTTCTTGAACTGGACCCATAGGGCACGTGTCACCAAATTTATCAGCAAAATGGCAAACGTGAAGTAGTCTCAAAATTTCATCAACAGAGCGTGTTATTGCTATATCATTTAAAGTGATGTGTCGTATTAATTGATTTGGATCTATTATGAACAAAGCTCTGAGCGCTATTCCTCGACTTTCATCTAATACTCCATAATCTTTAGAAATCTTATGACTCTTATCTGCTAGAACTGGGATTTTCATTTCACCCAAGCCACCTTGTTTTCTTGGTGTAGTTATCCATGCAAAATGGGAATATTCTGAATCGGTTGATACGGCAACAACTCCTGCATCTTTGATATTTAAGATATGATAAATATAATGAAAAAAAAGAAATGAAAAAGTATATTATTTATATATATATATATATCAAAAGTTCTTACTAAGATTTCGAAATTCATCAACACGTTCGCTAAATTGGATGATTTCTGTTGGACATACAAATGTAAAGTCATATGGGTAAAACAGTAGTATTAAATATTTTCCTTCGAAGTCTTCTGAAGATATACTTTGTATTTTTGAGTCAATTACTGCATAACCTGACCAAGGTGGAGCAGGCTTTGATATTGCAGGTATTGTTTGTGTTTGTGGAATAAAACTTTTGACTGTTTCTTCAATACAACACGATCCCATGTTTCAAATTATCTTTTAGCAATGATAGTATCATAATAATGCATGTTATTTATATCTTTTTGTAATAGCTATTGACAGAAATGTTGACAAGTATTGAAACAAAGTGAAGTAGTCAAAGATACAACAAATCGAATGGCAAATAATATGACAATTTTGTTATGTGCATATTCATTTGATCTTTGTACAGTAGTCAAGAATACAAGAGTTTTAACTAAATGAAAAAGTACCATTAATATTATACAATATTGTGATTTAAAAACACAATGTTTTTGATCTTGTTTATAAAAAGAAATAGAACTTGTAGTACACAGATTTTACATTTATTATAATAGGGAAAACGTTGCTTTTATCTTCTTTTACTTACGTAACTATTAGCATATTGCTCGTTTAGCGTATTTTTGCATGAGCATGTTGCATGAATGTATTTATAAATTCTATATTTGAATGTCAATGAACGTGAAAAGTGATGTTTACAAAATACGGCTATCCAGAATTCTAGTATCAACTTGTTTTCCTGATCAAACGTACAAGCTAGATGAGAAAGGAGTAAGTAGTTAATAATATTCTGTGTTACGTATATTATTAAGCTCGCAAAGGTGGAAGCGGTTCCGAATCTGGTACTTTAAGGCGTAAGGAACGCAGTCGCAGCAAGTCACCGTTCAGGAGCTTCCGGTGGAAGAAATCAACCAAATCACCCAGTTTAGATCGCAGCGGTGTGAGTGATGATGAGCACAGCATCTCTGGTAAGTTGTATGAGCAACAATTGATCAGCAATTATTACTGTTCATTGATCTTTGACCAGTCAAACTCGAACCTTGGAAATTGTATGTTATTCATTCCTTTCTAATCCTTCATATGGATATCTACAGCCTGTATGTTGATATTTAAAGCCTAAATTAATACTTATCAGTATAACACATCGATGCCTGGGATAAAAGGATTGCATTCATTTGCATTGTCATCATATAAATCATATGTACAATCCTTTCAGGTACATCATTATTTACATACAGGTGAAAGGAAGAAAATAGGATGCATATTATTTCCTTTAATATAAACATAATATTAATTTTAGATCTCATTTTCAGATTTACTCCTTAAGTCGGCATAATATGTGACTGGGTAATATGCGGTTTTTAGATCACTTTGCAACACCTTAACTATACTATGTTATATCAACATTTATTATTTTACAATTGTATTATATTATTATATAGTATCATATTATTACAATTGTTGTGTTTTTTTTTACCATATACTCATGTAGCATTACTTTTTTTCAGAGCAACGCAGTCCCAGCGATGACGAATTCGAAGGTACACTGCAAAGAAAACACGAATGGGAAAGTACGACGAAGAAGGCGACCAATCGTTCTTGGGAGAAAGTATACATAGTTATACGCGGACAGAACTTGTTTGTATATAAAGATCAAAAGACGTATAAGGCTTCACCTGATCAGCGGTACAAAGGAGAAGCACCCCTTGACTTAAGAGGAGCGGCCATTACTATAGCCACCGATTACACTAAGAAGAAACATGTCTTCCGAGTAAAGTGAGTTTGAAGTGACTGTTAATTTGTCGTTGTCCAAAAAATTGTCATTATAATTAACGTTGCATTACCGTTACAGGTCGCAAAGCGGGTCCGACTTCTTGTTCCAGGCCAAAGATGATGCAGAGGTAAATGAGTGGATATCAGCATTAAATCAAGCAGCACAAGGTACATCCGGTGCAGGTTCATCCAGAGCACATACTTTGCCTGCTCCAACGCAAGCCGAGTCTAAGCGGCGCAGTTTCTTCACTCTCAAGAAAAAGTGAGTGTTTTCTATATTCGTTATATATTTCGTTTGTATCTAGTATGATATACAGAACAACATACGTTATCATTGCATGTCTAACTTCATCATTCATATCGATTTTATAAGGAAGAAGGATACTAATGCTACAGTTTTATTATTTTTGTCATCTTGTACATTCAACTCAATGCAATCCTATCATTGCATCACTTCATTCATGGTCACCTATTTTCGTTTGTATAGATCTCTTCTCTAAATCGAAACATCGACGTGTTTTCGTCATTTTCTTACTTGTAATACGTGTAACATGAGACACGTATTTTTTTTCATTTCAAACGAAAGAGACAGCCGATTTCTAACAAGGTAATTCGTATTATAAAGGGAATACTAAGAGCTTTCAAGAAAGTTGCATGTACAAGCATTAAAAATGCTCATATTTCAAGAAACTTGACATAAATACTTTATGATGTAGTATTTTATTAATCTGAAACATTGTGATTTAGAAATACTAATGTCAACTTTGAAGACCAAGCTTCTCCAAATCTTCACACAAAATGCAATTAGCTACATCTATTCATTCGATCATATTGCATTTATCATATTTTAGAAAAGCCAAAAAGTAGAAAGAGAAACCAATGAACATAAGAAACAGTACACAATTGGAACAACATTTAGAGATGCGGTGAGTCGCACACACTCCTAGATCGTTACCGTCGTAATATTGCACGATTAATCGATAATCATTACAATTATTTTCTGTTTCTTTAAGTTTTCATTATAATTAGCTTCTTGGAAATACAAGAGGAATGTTCTTCCAATTGTGAATGCGGAATGATGACAGAATTCTCTGAGAACAGAGAATTAGTCTTTATGTGCAGAGCTTTATGTGTTTCATATGAACCGTATAATCACGTTTTGTTCCATTACCTTGGATACTCTTAAATTGTCTCTATAATGTCAACTCCAACTTCAAAAGTATGTCTTTCTTAATATTGCAATTTACACTGTTTTTTCACAAGTTTACAGTTATAATATTATGGTAGCCATATGAAACACAATTATATCCCATGCCATCTTGTTAAATAGTTAAATAATAGGTGTTTTTTTTCACATTTTCACTGCTTCTATGTACAATGTTCATTTTACTGTATATTAGTATGTATTATGTAGATACTCAAAATATTGTTCATTATTGTTATATTATTAGTCTACATTGTTGTCATCTCCTGTTCATCGCTTTTCACTGTATCACCATACAACCTTTTTGCTTTTTCAGTATTAGGATTATATTTGTCCAAATATTATTTCACATGGTTCCACCTGTAGAAGCAATTTTCCTAAATTTTCTAGCAATATATCCATAATTATAACACCTGATTCTATACAATATATGTAACATTTTAGTCATCGTGGTATCATAACTGTATGTGCATAGTATCATATGTATCCATATAGTAAAGATGCAATTAACAAGTTTCTTTAATGCGATACTGAAACATGCATTAAGAACTTGATAAAAATAAAAATATTTGTTTATTTAGGTAATTGTAATTGTAATTGAAATTGAAATTGACACGTAAAAAAAAATAAATGTTTTAAATAATGATTTCTATATAGTGAGAATTTAAAGTTTTGAAGTAACACAAGAATATATGAAATGGTATAGTAAAAGAACACACAAATTATGACAAATTAGTAGTATCACATAATGAAATTATATTTCTATTAAATCTTCATATTGATATTAATTTTCAGCTAAACTGGAGCAGTGAAGTCCGGTATAAGCCGCTCCTATGCGCCAGCGCAACAACGCGTTTAAAGAAATGTTTCGTCGCTCTACGTGGTTAAAGCAACGCTAATATAAAATTAGAAGACATGGCCATGGTGTTATCAAATTAATTGAAGGACAAATTAATCGCGTCATTTAAATGCCTACAATCTGAAGAACTCAATATGTGACAATTACGTTAATATTTAATAGTAGGCTATTTAAATTCTGTATTTAGTTCTTCAATGAATTTTGGACACTGCAATATTGCTAGTTGAAACAGAGCGACATTAAATGTCCCATGTTAGTGTGATCACATTTTGCGCCAATAATTTCTTTCTGTTAACGTATTGAAAAGTATGTTTCATTTATCTCCTTGATTATAATTACAAATTAAGATTTAATTACAAAATTTTTACATTTTTTACGTGTGTGTGTGGATGAATATATTATATGACTCTATTTCAAGGCCTTGTAGAATACAAAAATATGACTTGTAATAGTACCTTAAAAGATATTTGCATTACTGGAATATATCCTTAATTCTATGTATTATATCATTCTTCTGTTAAATGTATAAAGTATATTATATCTTGATTGTAATGAAAATTACTAATTTGTTTTCTAAAATCTGTATTTCATTGCCAATTCTTTTATTAAAAGTTGTAATTTTTCCTCGCAAACGATTCGTTTGCGTTTGAACGACTGCCATATATTTTAAGATACACACTAATTTGGGACACGATATTATGATAAATTAGCTTTTAACAAATTGTTAAATATGCATTGCCCTAAGGGAAAAGCGCATTGAAAAATTATAAAAAACTGTAACAATTAACAAGAGTTCCCTCTTAAATGATCCCAGCTATTATAATTCTATAGAATTAAGAAAGATATTTAATTCTTTAAATATGTGCAAATGTTATGGTTTATATCAAGTGTGTATCAAAGATGAAGCATAAATTGTTTCATCTTGTCGGTAAGGCAAATCACATTCATCGCTTGATTATGCCGTAATACTTGATAATGCGGGCTATATTACTTTTATAATTGTTAATTTTTTTAATATTTATCAAGTTCATCTTGTTTCTTAGAATATAAGATTCATTTGCAAAATTTTATGAACAGCTCTTCAACATTAAATGCTTACCTTGGTAATCATAATGTCCTTATAAGATATCATTAATTTTTTTATATTAAACTCAATGCGACTCACTCGACCCGACTTATTCCATATTATGAAACGCACGCTCTTAGCGATAGTATATCTTACCTTTGTGAATTTTTTAAGAGCACTTTCCAAACGTTCGAGAGAAAAGGTTCTTAGTATTACAAGACCATGATATCAATAAGCCTTGCTCTACAGGCAATTGTATATACAAAAGTATATAGTATGCCCACTTAAAAAATACCAGCTTAATCAAAACAATAATACATACGCTTCTATAAGTTAATACATGTGCATTTAGTAAAAAATATTTCTAAATGTTGGAGTCGCATTGGAAATATTCAACACAATTTGGTATGTCATAGCTATGTGTTTTATATATACATGCATATATGAGCAACTTTATATGTATATATAAAATGTATTTTTTATATATATATATAATGTGCAAACAATAAAAAATTTTAAGTTATAAGAAATGATTATAATAGATAATATATAATTGTAAAATTAAAAGATTGCTCTTTTCGTTTTAAAACGGCCTTCCTCATAAAATAAAGAAATTACAGGTTATAGGTGAAAATTCATCGACGTATGCTTCGCTAATCATCAACCAACATTAACTACAACAGTCTTAGGTGTATAAAATGATATAACTTTGTCCCAACTGTTTGAAATTTTATTTTACACTTGTAAAGTATACTACATGTATAACAACGGGGGATGGAACGTGGGATAAGTTCAGGGGCCGCTTTAACAGGAAAAGAACTTTAGTGCAGCTTTGTGTAATTGTAATTACAGCTGTACTTCTGCAAATGCGAAGCTATATGTTTACTTGATATGAAATCTAATTTTCTTTCCTGCTAAAAAGTAAAAACAATAACCTCATTATATATCATTATTATTTTGGGGCACATAGGCTAATTTGTTACTTCTTTAGCAGAATTTATTTTTCCCACTGTTCCTTGTTTTCACATTATAAGCATGATCAAGCACTACAATGCATGCACTTGTACTTTATAGCGAAAATTATTAATATTAATAAATCAATTTTTAATGTGCCTTTCTATAGCTTTTTATGACTTTATTCAATAATAATATATAATATAAGATGAATTCAAATTACTACTAATGTTGTAAACATAAAATTCAACAATCTTCATTGTCTTTAAACGATACAAAGGGGAGAATTACTTGTCATCGTCTAACACATTTCTTACAAAGAAGGATGTTAGAAGAATATTATTTACTAATTCTCTGAAGTTTACTGAAAGTGCTTTGTAACAGTATATCATCCCTTTCTTGGTCAATACTTTGATATAATATGTATAGATGGAAACTGCCAATTTAAAACATAGAAAAAAAAGACTAAACCAGTGATTTCCAGTGCTTTACCTGTTCCTTCAAACTCGATGGAATCATACGGTATATAATTAAATGTTTATACTTATGTTAGCGGATAAAGTGGAAAATTAAGATAGAATAAAAGATGGTCATGTGCTGCAAAAATAGAAACGATGCATTACTTAATGTACCACTAACTTTTATTTTTTATGACAAATTTATTCAGGTAGGTATATGTAGAAAATTTATCATTAATACTTAGGATTTAAAGCCCTGCAAGTTGAGCTTAGAATGAGTAATAATAATTTTATTGAAACGATAAAATCTAACATATCACGTTATGCAATATTTTCCTCAGTCATTTTTATATAAATATGAACGCATATCACGAATAACTGGAGAATTTATCGTTTTTTGTCTTCCAGTAAGTAAAGAATCATTAACGTGCTCATACTGTATACCCGTATATGCGCAGTTTCTAAGGTGATGTGTTTTTGCACGCACGTATCGTAGTGCGCATGCGCGAAATCCCATCCTTCGCGTGTATTCATCCTGTCATTGAAAAAAAGTCAGTCTGAGCAAGATGGCCGGCCGAATGAGTTCGGCCTCCTATTATTGCGCTCTTGCGTTTTATCTGTTTCTCCTTACCGGTTACAACAATGGCGAAAGATTCGGCGATAAACCAAGGACTTTACATATCGCCGAGAATACCGACTCTACGCGATACACGAGGCCTATTATTATCGATAAAGGCAACGACAACATCGAAAATAATGGAGAAACGTCATATCATCGTACTCGTAGAAACGCCGAAGCACGAAATTCAACCAATAACCCAAATATTATCGCCAAGGTACGTCAGCGGACTTTTCCATCGCGCTTCCTCTTTATCCTCGGACAAACAAAGAACGTTAAATTTTGATAGATTGCATCTTATTGCACTCGCCTTTTCCCTATCTTCCTTCCTTCTTTATTTATTTTTTTTTTTCATCCTCCAAGAAAACAAGCCGCTAACGGTCCACGCTTTCTTGTACTATCTTATCTCCTCACCGTATTTACGATTAATCTCCCTCGTTGGCGACAATTCGCCGCCGTTATTTGCTACTTCCTGTGTTGCAAGAATAGCTATAACGTATGGCGGTGAGCTTCCATGTCGCGCAGTAGAGGATAATTGACGTATTACGCATCTTTCAGAATAAATTTAAGCAATTGCTTCGAAACGTAGGGATAGTATCATATTCCTTCTATTATATTGACACGAAGAGGTCGTAAACCGTTCATTTGATTTTCTTTTTCTGAAGCTTCTACGATAATTATAACAAACCCTCATTGTTTGTAAATATGTATAGAAGTGGACTATCGATTTCGTTATTTACGATTGCTATCGAGTTATCGTTTTCGAACGTCATTTTCACGCGTTATCGGTCATACTCTATCCCGTTGATATTATTCTTTCGTTTCCGTGTTTTTATAACGTTCATAGCACGATTATTGTCCCGTCGAGATGCAATACATTCCTCTAAGAGTACAGGGAAACCAGTATTTCGTAACGTGTAATATATGCCGTGTCACATTTTTTTTTTCCGTTCATTACATAAAAGCACTGATCTTATACCGAATATACATTTAATTCGTTTTGTAGCGCTAAGTTAATATTATCGATCAGTTTTAAAGCTTCACAGACGTATGAGTCATACTTGATTGCCTAAAGTTGCCTTGGCAGAAGAGCTGTTATCTTCTTGAAAATATTTTTGTAGCCTGTAACAACAATGGTTTGTCTTGTCCATGTGACAGTTAAATATATATGTATGTGTGTGTGCGTATATATAGAGAGAGAGAGGGAAAGAGAGAAAGAAAAAAATATATATGTATACACACATCATATACCTATGTTGTCATGGTGTATGTTTCACTATGCATTCAGCTAGTGGATAAAGTAGGTACTCAAAATAACTTTATCCTATTAATTTATGATAATGATGTAACCTTTAACATATCCATTCAAAAAATGTTTTTATAGTAAATAATTTCATATACTTATTTAGCATATTTTAATGCCAAATATACTTATCATCTTGGAGTTTTCTGCTTACATAATATGTAATTAAGTATTCAATATTCAAATTGCCTTTCAATTTCTACTTTAAAATTCTCTTCCGTTTCTTTTTTTCTATATAGATGAATTTTTTTTCTTGGCCAAATGTATTGCTATGTTATATAGAAGTAAATTGCAATGTTCCACAATATTTTATGAGATTCTTAATAACTGACAATTTGGATCAAACAAGTAATTGCATTGAGAAGAATATCAAATTAGATTGCTTACTCTTGTAAGGTATAAAGAAAGAGTAATAAATGTAGAATATAGAATCTTATGCATTTAGAAATAGAGATATATCATGAATCATTGTATGATTCATCTCATTTTATCAAGTAACCTTTGTACGTTGTGTCAGTATATCAAAGTGAATTGATTTGAGAATTTTATTTATTGAATCTATTTATATAGTATTCTGTATTTATATTAGAACATTTGTGACTTTTAGTCTTTGTATAAAGAATTTTTAACAGCTCTGATAATAATCACACGAAATACATTTATTGTTATTTTTGTGAAAATTAAACTTGTCAAAGATATATTATCTGCATACGATAACAAATGATTGATCGATTAATTATGATACTGTAATGTATATTAATCTATTCTTTATGTATTTACAGGTTAATGCTTTAAATGATTCTCATCAACAATTAATGGTACATTGGGTCGGAGAAGGATCAAATGTGATAATATGTTTAGCAAAAGATAGTACTCCTATAGCACGCATGCAAGATAACGAAGAAGTAGTTCAAGTTAATCCTAGTGCTGTATATATAAGTTATGACTATGGGGATACATTTGAAAATAAGACTGAGGACTTCAAACTTTCTTATGACACAAATGCACGATATGCTACTTTAGATAAATTTACTAATCACCCAAAGAAACCTAGATTTGTAGGTTTTCTTGCTGTTAATTTATCAATTGAAGAATATTAATCTGTAATAAAGACTAATTATAATTCTTCATAATTTATAGTGCCTTTTTGTGGACAGTACAAACAAGTTTATTTTTATGACAAGTACGAATGGCGCTGTAATTCGAAAAATACCCGTTCGATTTCATCCAAGTGAAATTTCATATTGTGAAATGGATGCACATATTGTACTAGCATTAGATAAAATTGAACCTACGAGACAGGTAATATACAAATGTAAAATCCAGTCCATCCTATACAATTTTCATATTTCGTTATTTGTACATTTCTTTTTCAGTTGTGGTTATCGCAAGATGGTGGATTTAAATGGAGACCTATAGAACAATTTGTGAAAGCATTTTTCTGGTCGTCGCGATGCACTGTTTTCATCGAACGTATGGAACCATCAGGGTCTAATACAGTTTTAGAAGAGAGCGTATATACTACAGATGACGAACGTCCAATTAACTTTACCGTTGTCATCACAAATGTTGAAGATTTTCAAATTAGGGGAGATTACATGTTTGCAACTTCAAAATCATCTAAGGTTGGAAAGCAATGATACTCAAAAACAGAGTTAATTTGTTCTATTTATGAAAATTATGTAACATAATCGTTTGTTTATTTTTAATAGAATGGTTCTTCGCAAAATCTAGACTTGTATGTCAACTATAAAAATCAAGGATTTGTATTAGCTCAGTTTAATACCGAGTTGGACCGTAAAAACTATCATATTGCAAATGTGGCAAACGACAGAGTCTTTGTCGCGGTTGCGCATAGCGATACTATGGTAAATCTATATATATCAGAAGTGATTGATCATGAAAAAGCTATATTTTCGTTATCATTGGAAGGCATTCTTACATTCTTTCCTAATAGTACATGGAAAGATAGCTGGTTGAAGTAAGTGATATGAATAATTTCATTTTATTTGGTTCATTATGTTCGCGAGTAATCATATTTTCTTTCTATAGCGATGTTGCAGGCGAAGCATTTACAGATCTATATAAAGTAGAAGGACTGCGTGGGATTTACATAGCTTCAAAAGTTAAAGGAAATCCAAAATCAGGCTCAATTGGACCTGAACATTTAGCATCATTGATCACATTTGATCATGGGGCAACTTGGAATAATATCAAACCACCTGCAGCAAATCATCAGGGATTTTATGTTCATTGTCCACAAAAAGATTGTTCTTTACACCTGAGTCAAAGATTTAGTCAGTTGTATCCTATTACGAGATCAGCAACAATCATGAGTTCCAAATCTGCGCCTGGTATTATCATGGCCACAGGTGTTATAGGCTCCAGTTTGAAAGGACATCTCGCGCTTTATGTATCGAGAGATGCTGGCCTTACCTGGAAGCATGTTTTGAAAGATTACTATTTCTTCAATATGGGAGATCATGGTGGACTATTGGTTGCAGTTAAGTATTTCAAATCTCGCGGGGAAACGAGAGATCTTTCATATTCCATCGATGAAGGAGAGACCTGGCAAACGTACGAATTTCATGAAAAGATGCTACGTGTATACGGACTTATGACCGAACCAGGTGAAAATACTACAGTATTTACGATGTTTGGTTCCGACAGTGGACAACATCAGTGGTTAATAATTAAAGTTGATTTGAGAAATGTGTTTGAAAGAAATTGTAGAGTAGACGACTTTAAATTTTGGTCACCAACAAGTACAGACCAACCAGTTGTGTCATGTGTATTAGGAAAAAAAGAAACTTATCAAAGACGTGCAGCGCGAGCTAATTGTTATACAGGTGAAAATTACAATCGCCCTATCAAATTAGAAATTTGTCCATGCGATGCTAATGATTATCAATGTGACTTCGGATTTATAAAAGTTGGGACACCTTATCATTGTATCCGGAACAAAACCTTAACAAGTATCGATCCGTATGCTATTCCCAAGATATGTATGCCTGGTAGTTTTTATAAACGTACGAAGGGATATGTTAAAATTCCAGATGACGAATGTATCGGTGGTCTTGAAAGAAATTTCGAGCCAGACGAAATACCTTGCCCAATGAAAGAAACGCCTGAATTTTTATTAGTAGCACAAAGAGAACATATATCACGAATAGATTTAATCGAAGAAAAATTGGAAACATTACCCGTGCATGGTCTGAAAAATGTTATTGCTATAGAATTCGATCTAAAAAATAATTGCTTATACTGGGCAGATATTGTGAATGATACAATTGGGAGACAATGTCTTACCGATGGCGTAAGTTACCCAGAGATTTTAGTAGAAACTGACCTAAGTTCTATCGAAGGAATGGCATTTGATTGGGTGTCTAATGTACTCTATTTTGTGGATGGTGTTAAAATGAGAATTCAAATCATTAGAACAGATATGTCAACAATGGGAAGAATGAGGAGGACAATTTTAGGTCCTAACAATCTGCAAAAGCCTAGAGGCATAGCTGTCCATCCAATGATTGGGTATATGTTCTGGACTGATTGGGCTCCTGGTAATGCATCTGTTTCCAGAGCTAATCTTGATGGTACAAATGTCAAGCGTTTGTTCGTTAAACCAACGGTTGAATGGCCAAATGGAATCACAATAGATCATATAGCAGAGCGAATTTATTGGGTAGATGCTAGAGAAGATTACATTGGATTTTCAGATTTTGATGGAAAAGGATTTAAGAAAATCATAGCTAGCGATGATCGCGTATCGCATCCATTTGCAGTTGCTGTTTTTAAAAATAACATGTATTGGGATGACTGGAAACAATCAATGATCTTTGTTGCTGACAAAGACCACGGAGTAGGAATATCAACGGTACTCGGCCAGTTGGCTGGTCTAATGGACTTGAAAGTTTTTGGACATAGTGTACAAGTTGGAACGAACAAGTGCGCAAATAGTACCTGCTCGCATATTTGTCTAGGAGCTCCTAATGACAACTATGTTTGCTTATGTCCAGATGGAATGGTGATGATGGATGGTAAATGTATGTGCCCTAGTGGCGTTAAACCATATACAAACTCAACATGTCCGCGTGTAGCGACTACATGTTCGGCTAATCAATTCCCTTGCCACAATGGAGTATGCATACCTAAATTCTGGAAGTGCGATGGCGATAATGATTGCGGAGATAATTCAGATGAAATTCACTGTAATAAAGCAACGTGTAATCCAAATGATTTTGAGTGTGACGATAACAAGTGCATCCCAAGATATTGGATATGTGATCTTGATCGGGATTGCAAGGATGGCAAAGATGAAATGAACTGTAAATACACAAATTGTACAGAGTCACAATTTAAATGTGATAACGGCCGTTGTATATCCCACAGATGGTGGTGTGACGGTGAAGACGATTGTAGAGACGGTTCGGACGAAAAAAATTGTACTAAAAATGAACAACCAAGTACTTGTAAATCCGATGAAATTGTATGTCAATCAGATCATACTTGCATACCCACAACATGGAAATGCGATGGAGAAATGGATTGCAAAGATTTTACGGACGAGAAAGATTGTAGTAAAATGGAATGCGAAGCTTGGCAGTTTACATGCTATATGTCACAGCAAGTGCATAGATGTATTTACAAATCTTGGGTCTGCGACGGAGATAGAGATTGTATCGATGGTTCAGACGAATTCAATTGTACTACTCCAACGGTAGCACCTCCGATAGTACCTCCTATATTACCTACAAATTCTTGTATCGAATGGATGTTTGCATGCAATAATAAGAAGTGTGTGCCATATTGGTGGAAATGCGATAGCGTAGATGATTGTGGCGATGATTCCGATGAAATGGGTTGCACAGACATCGATCTAACATCCGAGATGCCAGAGACAACCGAGCAAATTCGTGTCTGTAGAGAGCATCAATTTCAATGTTACAATGGGGACTGTATCGAATACGCATGGGTTTGCGATGGTTCACGAGATTGTCTCTCTGGTGAGGACGAGTTGCATTGCGACGGGTTCCATGTCGGTTGCGGAGAAGACCAATTTATGTGTCGACGGGATGGCTCTTGTGTTCCCTTATCAAACATATGCAACGACGTAGAGGAATGTCCTGATGGCAGTGATGAATATGGTTGTCACCCTGATCAACATCCAAGTCCAGCCGCAACACCATCTTGTTACGTTGGTCTTTTCCCTTGCGACGAAACACGTTGCTTCCCTCTAGCATCTTATTGCGATGGTAATCCAGACTGTATAGATGGATTTGACGAGAGCAATTGCGAGAAAAATAGTTCTCGTATTTATCAAGTACTCATTATGAATGTTGATGAACGTTTAGTAAATGGAACTAGTCTTTTCCTTTTCTGGTGGATGCCAGTGCCAAGTAATGTAACTTTCGAGTACTTACCATCCATAGCACGAGTCGAACGAGATGCAAAATGGACAAATGCTTCTAACTGGATCGAAGATACAGAATATGCGTTCAATGGTCTTCAACCTTATACACGATATAATCTTACAGTTTATGTGAGATTGAAGGGACAAACTACCGTCTTCCCACCAGCTAAATATTTAGCCGTTATGACAGGAGAGGGTGTACCTTCTGAACCATGGAACGTAACGATTACCCAAAAGAATGGTACAAGAGTTGAAGTTTCATGGCGACCACCTTTGCATCCAAATGGACCGATTACTGGATACGATGGATTCATTACCCCTCCTATACCACCATCACGATTTTCGTGGCAAAAAACTTCAGCAGTCATAGATAATTCATTTGAGGCTCATAAAAATTATTCATTTTGGGTTATTGCAAAGAACAGGGAACACGAGTCTGCTTCCTCCAAAGTAGCCACATTAACTTTCGATGGTACAGCAAATATCGACGATATAGAAGATCTGAAAGTAGTAGATACAACTAACCATTCTGTAACTTTAACTTGGAGTAAAATAATTGACGTAGATGGCTACCATGTCACTCCAAGAGCACCTAGTCTCTACCCTGCTTTGAAAACATTAACTACAATGAAAAATGAAATTGAAGTTACAAAATTAGCTCCTGGAATTAATTATACGTTTGAAGTTAGTGCAACGAAAAAAAATTATGTCGGCAAACCAGCGACGATAACAGCTGCCACTAAAGGTTTGTCTTTACCAACGATAATAAGGCCCGATGGACAGTTAGTTAAACCTCATGGTACAACTGTTAAACTCACATGGGACCCGCCGAAGAGTTCTAGAAAAATTAAGTGGCAGTATGCCGTTTATTATGGTCTCAACGTGCACGAATGGGTTAAAGGTATAGCATTGATAGATTATAAAGCATTCGATTAAAAGTACAACGCGCGATTGAAAATATTTCTCTTTACAGAATATAGATATCTTACTACAAATTTGACCGCTACGATCAAGGACCTGGGGGCTTGTGAGACATATCTTTTTGGAGTTGGTGTCTATGGAGACTACGGAGCTGGTCCTTTAAGTCTACCAGTTATCGTTACAACTCATTTCAATGTACGAGCAGCACCGAAAAGAGTGAGGGTAACATTATCAAATAAAAGTGATAGTATAATTATATCGTGGAGCGCAAGTTGTCCTACGATCGATGAGCCGATCAGATACACGGTAAGTTAGCGTTATATGGTTGTTTTTAACAGACTTCGAAAAAGGAGGCTACTCAATTCGACATTGGTTGATTATGTTTTCTTTCTTTTTTGTTTTTTTTTTTTTTCTGTATGAATTACATAAGAACTTGTATTTTGACAAAATGTATACTTCTTTCAGATTACTCTTGTCGAAATGGTACGTAATAAGACAACGGTTGTGACGTTAGTACCAACGACTGAAACAATTATGAAGCACACGTTTAATAATATAAGATATGGTGGGAAATATTGCGTCACAATCGCGACAGACTTTGAAAATGCTATACCTAGTCTACCAGTAATTTATCATGCACCTCCAATTTTCCCACCCCACCAGCTAAAGGTGTTACACGAGGGGGGAAATTATATAATATACTGGCAAGAGAGTCCTGTATCGAACAGCATAGCAAATATTACGAAATACCATTACGAAATTTTAGTTGCGGAAGGTGCACGTACATTAAACGAATCCAATGTACAGATCTTTCAGGCTGATCAGCCGCCATATATATATAAAGATGCGAAATCAGATGTAATATATACCTTCGCAGTTAGATTGGTTACCGATGATGGATATCGAAGTATATTGAGTGAAACTCGAAGTGTAGAAAGTTCGACAGGTAATTTTTTCATATTTTCTACACTGGCCGCCAAAATTGAAGGATCGCTAAAATTGCCAAGGAGTTTGAGTAATCCTTCAATTTTAACAGCCAACATATATAATATTGTTAGGAACTATATTTATCTCATTTTTTCTTTTTCGATATTTTTTATATAGCATGGCCAGTGATCATGAATACATCAAATATCTTGTCTCTTGCGATACCAATTTGTTTACTCGTCATAGCTCTGGGTTCAGCACTAGCGTACTTTGTTGTACGTCATAGAAGATTGTCTAATAGTTTTACACAATTTGCTAATAGTCATTATGATACCAGACGAGGTCAAGCAACATTCCCTGGTACTACGGACGGTTTAGGTGAGTAATTTTAGTGTGTAATTAAATATTCAATTAAAATGATCAGATTAATTATCCAAAATATTAAAAAATCATTTGATAAAAATTTTTCTCAACAGAAGAAGAAGATAGCCCTGTGATTAGAGGTTTCTCGGACGATGAGCCATTGGTAATAGCATGAGCAAGTAATATATACACATAATATAGCTACATATATATGATATGCAAATATTAGGAGAATGTGCCAAAATACTAGTAATCTAATAATGTTGAGCATAGATGAAATTAAAATGAAAGTCAGAAGCTTCTATAAAAGCTATAAAATGGTTTTAAATTAAAGATTACTAATTTAAATGTGTACTAAATGTTAAATTAGCTGGCTCGAGGTATACTAAAATACTTTGTAATACAATTGTTACAACGTCTCATAGAAATAGAATACTTACATGCATTTCAAAATATCAGAAATTAGTGCAGTCTATAGCTGCTTTTAATTATTGGATTCTAAATTAAAGTTCATAAAAAAAAATTTTGGATTGTAATAAGAGAAGAATCTATTATCTAAAGAAGTAAACGGACGGTAAAAATTATTTGTACATAGTAAATATTTTTTACGAAGTGCGGGTTTAAAAATTTTTTAAACTGCCATACATAATGCTGTTATACATTTTACTATATATAAATATAAACGTATACATATATACAATATACACACACACATATATGTATATATGTATACTGTAAATGCACTTCCAACGTAGTATTATTTAATGCAATTTCGTTTTTTTACTCGTTTCATTTTTTACCTAAAAAATAACAAGTTATTCTTTTTATAAGATATATAATTTATAATGAAATTTTTATTATATTTCTTCGGACGATACGAAATAACGTAAATTTCGGTACATTGCTTATTCACAGAATAATATTCCTTTGATGCAATATTTTGAAAGCTTTCATGTGGCCAGTGCACTATGCAGAATTATTGTATGCAGTTTTTATTGATAAATGTATATTATATAAATTTAGAAGTATGCAAATGATTATGCACCGTTCTAAGGAATAGGTGAAATAAAAGACACGATTTTTTAAGTATCAAGCCCTTTAATTGTTTTCTCTATTTTAGAGTGAATAATCATTATTTTTAAAAGTGATAAATAAATTAAGTGGAATATAAATTTTTCATCAAAATTGAATCGATTTGATTTCTACAAGTATCCATAAAATGAAATCTATATCAATCTTGTGATCTAGTACTGTTGACAGCATATAGAGGCTTCTAAACAGTTGTAAATATTTACAGAGTATCCAAACAGTGAATAGATTATTAATAATAATTAGTATTTATGAAAAATTTCTTAGGGGCAGTTTTATTTTTTCTAACCGAATAAATATAAAACAAGAGTGCTAGGAATAGGTTTCTCTTTGTATTATACTTTCTTTGCCATTTTATTTTGTCTATTTGAAAAGACGTACTGTTAAGCCTTCTTTGGATATGTGGTACTATCGTGTATAAAATGGCATTTTATTTGTAAATGAAAAGGATACTTTTATAGTTGTAAAACCTGTTATTGCATTATGAGGTGATATGAACATAGAATGAAAAATTAAAAATATAAATAATTTGGCGGACTTGCCTTTTAAATTTATTATTTTTTCATTATATCGAAGTCGGTAATGTTTATTATATATAATATAATCTACATTTCTTACACTCTATAATTTAACTTCATCTTTCAACAAAATATAGAATGTAAAATTATATATAAGTATGATCGTGTGTTAAAAGGTATTGAAGCAGTATTGTGACAGTCTCTGTACTGGAAGCTTTTTTTTTTACGCATAACGTGTTGTAAGCATAAGCATCATTAAGGACACTTTTTCTTTTCAATTTATTTTGATCTTATTTGTTATTTTTCAATATATTGTTGTTTTTACAAAAATTGGAAGATAAAGAGTCGCTACTATCGAAAATAGCACTTTCTTAATACGGAGAACGATATTAGTTAAGTTTACTAGATTCCGCATTGTAATCAGCAGTGATATGTTTAAGAATCATGAATGATACTCTCTCTAATTATTCTTATCACGCTATACTATTATTACTGTTACTATAACTGTAATTATGTACCAAGAAAAAGATGACAACACTACACACGGTCTTTCGATCGATGTTAAGTAAGAGCGACTAGATTTTACATTTTACGTATTTCTAATATTTGAAGGGTGGCAATATACGATAGTGTTTTAATAAGTATATGTATGTATGTATGTATGTATGTATATATATATGTATGTGTGTATTTATATATATATATATATACATACATATATATATAACATTTGCGTGTAAATAAATAAGATTAAGGCACAAAACAATTTCACTGCGTTTTTTTACTGCAATTCTTATCGCATATTATTAATTTCAATGGTTTGATGATTTTTCAATCATCGTGGAAACAAGGTAAGATTTCGCGTTTTGAAAATTAAATTTTGATATAATTTTTTTTTTGCACTGTATAGATTTGATAGCTTTCAGTTTTTAATAAAGTACGTTTTATCAAAAATGATTATTTATTATATTTCTTATAATAACTGAAACAAATGTATAATGACACACATACCATTTTATTAACATATAAGATAATTAAATTCATATAACTTCAATTATACAAATACAAATACCTTTTTATATCCATCAATATTAACAAAATTTATAATCTGGACTAGAAATGATCAGTGAATGAAATGTGTATGTCATATACAATCATCAGTACTGTACAGTATTAATACTGTCCATTACTGTACAACCATCTAATATTTTTTTATTGAAGGTTAAGAATAAAATCTATAATAAAAATTAGACACCACGTAACTTATAAAAGAAAATGCAATCCCTACAGTAGCACCGTACTTGTACATTTAAGTAATTATATGGATAGTTGAAATCCAGTCACAATCCTGCCGACATGTGATAGAGTTACTTGCAAATCCTTGCAATTATAATTACATTCACACTAACATTTATATTCATAAACGGCATTTGTACTTGGTGTATAAAACTTGTAAATATTATTAAATGCAGAGAAATGCAAATAACTGTGAGGCAAGTAAATTTGAAGGTGCGCCGTTATAGAGCTACTTTAAAAATTTAATTTACGATCTAAATTTTAAATTGTTATGTATAATTTATATATCTTTTTATAGTAGGATTTAATTATTCACATATACTTTGCATAATAAATAATCAATTCGTAATTTACAAGTACGGGTTTCATATTATTTTATGCAACATATGAAAATTTGCAGTATATTTTGCAATTACAATACTAATTTTCCCCAACAATAAAGTATTAGAAGTTTAATTATAATAAACAAATTTACATAGGTACTATTGTTAAATTTTGCGAAAAATACTTATATTCATTTTTCATTATCTTTAGACCTTGAATCATAATACATTTTGATTTCCATCGCAATTTTTATTTGGAAAGCTATTAATTAGGCGACTTTCCATTAATGGGACTTATACATTATACTTATATTATAAATATTATCACTTTATAAGAAGGAAATGAGACATATCTTAACAATGTCTCAAAAATTAATGATGTGCTGTTCTAATTGTAGAGATTATGTGCTTAGAATTTGCATAACATTATGTACAGTTAATAGCAAGACTGTATAGGAGCAAGGCACGACTGAGTTTAAATATATCTTTTCGTTAACATTAATACTATTTTGGTTTATAAAATGTAACAGATTCAAAGTAACACTATTTTAAGTTTCATCCACATTTAACATAATTAATTAAATGTCACACTTAGTTTAATATATAGCAATAAGATCACAAACTTAGTAATTTTTAATACCATTACTTAAAAAATTTCGCTATATTACTGATTGTACATTGAAAAGTATTTTTTTCCTATTACATATCACAAACTAATGGACAATGTACTGAAAAACTTTTCAAATAGTTAAGTATTACTTTTTTCATAATGGTAATAACATTTAGTTATTATATTATACAATTGCTGTATAATAAACTATATTATGAAACATGCATGCAAGATATAATCAAAACCTTTAAAATTGTCAAGATTCTAAACACTTAGACAAGTGTTTAAACACTCACGCTTTATGAAAAATACAGAAAAATGAATAAAGTTCCTTGACCTTAGTTGATCAATCTTATAACTGATTTTCTACATAACATATACTACATATTATGCATTATAAATATATGCAATGTTAACATGTGTTAACTTAGCCATGATTTATAAATACTATTGTGATAATATCAAAATGCTTTATACTATATGTATATATATATATATGTACTATATATATATATAAATATATATATACGTACATAAATATATTTTTTTTATAAAAAAGCAATGCACCAGTTCTATAATTTACTATAATTAAGAAAATGCAGATCTAGTTTCTGTATAGTTATAAAATATAAGTGTCAAATAAGTATTCAATAAATGCTTTTGAATTTGCACTTACACAAAATAAATAAATTGTGTACTACATTAATGGTAACTATATTTTAATAACTAGTTACCAAAAAGTAATTATTTTTGCAAGTCATACGAAGAAGTTGTGTTACTTTAAAGAATATTTTTTATCCTATGAAGAATATTATGATGGCTAAATATACCATGTCACCAAAATAGTGCATATGAATATGCATACACGGTGTGTCTGTACAAAAGAGTGGTATTTTCAATGGAATTAATTTAATTTTTAATGAATTAATTTTCAATAAAATTTTTACTTATAACACTTAAAATTATTTAAAATAAAGTGCTCCTATCTTTCAATTAAAGTGCTATAGCATTTTCAATATATATATATATATATATATATATATATAAAACTGTTACTAATTGTTTGCAATCAAAATAATTGTACTCATGCAGAATCCAAAATTTTATTTTTTTTTTAAAACTAAAAAGCATTATCATTAAAATGGATCTAAATTGTGAACATTCAGCTGATATTGACAGTTCGTACACTCGTTATTTTATTGTAATAAATGTTAATATTGTTTAAGGCAGGAATAATCCACTTTTTGTCTTATAATTATCCTAGTTTTAAAACCATGCTAAAATAGCATAGGATGCCTTACCAAAAGCAGGATAATACATATTGAACCATACTATAATGTATATAACTAGATGTTATGAAAAATAAATGAAGGACTAGGAATCTTAGTGGATCCTGTTGAATTTTTGAACCTTTCGTATCTGATCCACATGTACCAACAAATGTTCCGTGTTTATAAAAATTTTCCAAAAGCGATTCTTTTTCTACCCATCTATCATACAACCACTTAGATAATAGCTCTGGTTCACGTGGAACCTACAAGTATTATATAATGAATAAAATAAAATCTGTATATATAAGTACATCAATAAAGACACAATATCTTACCGCTCTACTAGGGTAAAGTCGATAAAATAAGACCGTTTCACAAGGTGGTCTCGAACCAGTTACAATTGTAGGTAAATCAATAGGTTTACCTTGCGGGTATGCTATTGTTATATCAAGAACCCAACTGATTTCAGGTGCTATTGCCGTTGTGCCTGTATGAAGAATTTATAAATCTTCTTTTTTATAGCACAATTTCTTTTTACAAAACTATAAAAAATACATAAATATAATCCAGATACATTACTTGGTTTGTTGTCTAAGTGGTCTTGTTGCACTTCGTTATCCTGTGTTGGACCTACAATGTCAAAAATTGTCTGCATTGCCCCTACTCTAGGTAGACTCACATTTTCTAGGATAGGCAAATTTTTTTTCTTAGCATATTTTTGTGATGTTTCACGACGTTTACACAAGAAACCTCCCTCAGGAAATAGAACCATCCACTTTCTGTTAAGTGGTGTATATGATTCTTTAAGATGTTTCTCTAATTTCCTTAAGCTTTCCTCTCTTCTTTTACGACCCTAATACATTAAGTAAAAACTGGATATTTTTAATAAACTAATAAAATATGGATTAAACTAGTTTATGCTACAAAAATAACATACATTTAAATAAAATAGAAGATGCAAATCTTTGAACATGGTTTGTTACTACAAATACTGAAGTATATTGTGGTCAACTTACAGAAACTATAAAGAAGTCATGATGTAAAATAGAAACTATACCAAAATTAGTGAATTTAAATATTCTATCCATTATCCACATTACATTGGGTAATACATTTGGCTTTGCATTAAATGTTGTCATTAACATAGGAACATCACCAGTACTCTGATGATTTACTATAACAAGTGTCCTTTCGTTAATAATCTTCTCTATATCATCACCTTGCTCTATTACTATAAAACAAATATTTATTTTTAACATCGATACAAATAATTTATTTTGTACATAGTGCCATTTCTATATGTTGTAGTCATATATTTTGGTATATGCCAACTTACTATCATAACCAGCTGACCATGCCCACACAGAAACCATGGCTAGTAACCAATGAAAAAAAAGACCTTCTATTCGCCAATATACTTGTGGTTGATATACTTTCACAGGATATAACAAGGTCATCCATACTATGTACGTAGGTATACAATAAACATTATTTAATATTACAAAGCCTGTTCGAGCAATACATTTTACAAATGTTACTACATTGCTAATTATCCTGTAAAAAAGTTATTATTATAAAGGACTTATTTACCATGACCTTTTCTTGTTACTAATATCAGCTCATAAAACAATATTTAACTAAGCAAAGTTAAATGTACATAACTTTGAATTATAACGAACGAGTATAATTACAAAAACAGTAAATCTATTTAATGATATAGCAAATATTTATGTTTTTTATAAAAAGTAATTAATACATACAAGAGTATAAATATGACATAATATCTCATTGATTCATTTACTAATATTACAAAACATGACTGAAGGATACTAATATAAACTAGCTTATTTAGTAAGATGGGATAACAGGTCTTGTTATATCGTTTTGTAACACTTAAAGAAACAATTTTTGTGCCATATTTGAAGTAACCAATTTTGTATTTAAATAGCATGAACTTTTTATATTTTATCTAATCAGAAATACTTACATAATTTAATTATTTGTTTAATGTTTTTTTAAGGGCATGAAATAAAGAAGAGTTATTATATGCAATTATACGGAACTTATTATAGAAAAAGATAAAAGAAAATTGGCATGACATGCTGTTATAAATCTCTGTTTCATCAAAGTAAATAATTGATATTATATATTTTATACTCGATTTATTATTGCAATAAAAGATAGAAGAAAGATGTTACAGTAGGTTAGAGATTGAAATGATTCGGGCGAATATTGTATGAAAAAAGCAAATAACTCGTTATATACCATTCAGAATGTGTAGCATTTCGTTTCTACGCATACTAATTTTGAGGTTAAGAGAATGTTTCACACAAAATTATCGCTATTATTTCAATATACAGAAGAAGCAATGAATAAATGTTTTATTTGCTGATATCTTATCAAATATAAGTAACGGGAAAAAGTTGTCACGAAACGTTTTTTTTGATTTACCTTACGAGGGCAGACACGCCGGAGGTTGAAGAGTCAGTCATGTTTAAGACGCCACCCGTTACACTAAATTGAGTATACCTCATTCACCTTTTATTCACCATAGCATATCTTCAGAAGGAAATTATATAATGTAGAATCATTATCTCAGATGACACATTGGCATGCAGTGGAATGCGCGAACTGTTTATTTGAAATTCAAGTTGTAACTCTTCAAAAAATTTGGTCAGTATTCGTTGCCGTTTCGGACATTCACATCCCAAAATAAAGATTGTTTTATCATGGACTTTGCATAACACCGTTTAAATGAAACGCTAAATAATACTAAGAATTTATTGTTTTTTTCTATCGGCTGACACTAACGCGGCGTTTTTATAAAGAATACACCATGTGTCACTACCTTTGCTGCTTGAAGTGTCGCATTATTAGGTTCAACATAGATTGACTACTACTACTAGTGTTGACAGATGATCTATAAACGTTTATTACGTATTTTGCTTTCCGCATAATGTAAACCTTAAATCCGATTCTAGATCAAACGAGGTTTAAAAGAAAATGATGACAGTGGCATTCTTACTTCTCATCGGTAGTAACATTTTTAACTGTTTTTAAGTTTCTTTCTTCACTGATAGGTTGCTTCAATCGCTGTGGTGGGGGTCCGTCCATTTTCCGCCAATAAAATCCGTTCTACTTTTGCCTAAATTGGTTGGAGTAGTGCCTCCTATAGCGAAACCAATAAGAAACGTTGCAGAATTTATGTAAACGACCAACTGTAGCTGAGGATGAATGAATCATATAATGGCCTGATACGAAAAACGTTTGCTTGGCTTCATGTTTCTTTTTACATCCAATCAAGGTATTGGAAAAGTAAATAAATATTTATAATATTTATATTGTGAAGATATCTATCACAGGTTGGAAAAAAACGTTATTTTACAAATTTTCCTCTAATATTTATAATAAATATAAAAAAAACGGTTTGTATATGTGCAGCACCGGATTAAGCCTCCAGCGGGCCCTAGACAAAATGTAAATCGGAGTCCCATTTATATAATTTTTTTTTTGGTTCTTGGCAACTTAGGCCATCAATCAGAGGAGTGTTTGTTATCAAAGTATAATGTAATAGTACTAACAAGTACAGAGTACAATGTAATCAGATTTTCGTATGATTTCATGAATGACAATGAAATATGCAAAATGTCATGCCTTTGTCGGGATTTGAACCCGGAGTCCTCATAGTTAATAACAGTCAGGGCACTGACACTCCACGGTGACCGGCTGTATAATTTTTAATAATAATCCAATAAGTGATAATATGGAAAATTTTTTATTAATAACATATGTTATAATATAAACACGAACATGTGATATCGCGCGCGAGTTTCGAAACTTGTGAGATAAATTAAAAAAAAAATACTTATGTGTATAAATTTCTACGTTTGAATCCGGGCCTCTGCGAATTATGGGTCCTAGATATTTGCTTTATTTGCTATAGGATTATTCCTTCACACACATATATATGTTAAGAAAATAATCAATGAAGATTTAACACGGAACTTTAATGTGGCGACTTTGCCGTTAGATGGATATAGTATTCTGAAAGTTCTTGACGGAATTTAAACTGCGACGGTCATTCGTTTAAATCGATTAAAGAATATTTTATACTAAAACTTATTAAACGAAAGGAGAAATGAAGGAGTAAAAAACGAGCACCTATCGCGGAACCACTGTATGCACAATCATCACGTTCTCTTAAGATAAACGTTTATTAAACGTTTTAAAACACATTCCTATCATTACTTCTTACATACGAAAGTCATTGTTATTGTCACCTTTCGTGATTTGACGCGCGTTCATTATTTACCTTATCATTATTTAACAATTCATTGATAGCTGGGTGACTAATTTAAAAAGGATATATATGTATTATTTTTGTAAAAGATCGTCTAACCGCAGAGTTCGTTTTACCGTATGGATTCGAACCGAGTTCGGACTCGTTGCTTGAGATCACATAAACGATGCATCAGCAACGAATTCAAACATTTGCTGTTTGTGTCCTGTGTGGCAGCGATCGTCCAAAAATTTGTTAACTTTCACTTTGGCACATATTCGTAAGAGTTAAAACTTCTTGACTCGTTGTACATTTTTATGGCAACTATAACAAAGTAATTAATATTTCGTTCCTATTCGATCTAATTTTTACTTCGTTTTTCTTTGCGTTCGTGTCCATAATCATGAGCGTAGTGATGACCACCGTGGCCATATCCATATGGGGCGTATCCGTAACCATAACCATGGCCGAAGCCGTGACCACCGTAGCCATGACCACCGTAGCCATGGCCTAGACCGAAATCGTGACCAAATCCATGACCATAACCGTGCCCGAAGCCATGAGCAAATGGCAGCGTATGCCCTGGACCGTGTAACGCCGGATAAAAGGGACCGGCTGGGTAACCCCTTCCGTAAAATGGACCAGGTACTATCGGAGGATATGGTTGATGTACCGGATATGGTACTGGCACTGGTATCGGTATTCCTTGCTTCACTGGAACCGGATAAGGCTGATGAACCGGCACTGCTACGGGGTGTTTCACTGGTATTGGTACAGCGTGTTCCACAGGAATTGGAACTGCCTATTAAAGTATAATTTCCAATGACACTTATTTTCTTCATTAAATATTTCCTATTTAATATCTTTTCTTATTAAGCAAATCGTAATCATTATTTTCTTCGCTAAGACCTTCTGTTGTTACCTGAGGTACTGGTACAGGAACAGGTATTGTTTTGTGAATAATTTTCTCGACTGGTACCGGAATATGGTACGGTTTCTCTATGTAGACTGGTTCCGGAACCGGAACTGGTTTTTCCAGGACCACGTGTTTCGTTATGTACACTGGAAGTGTCTTCACTAAAGGTTGATGTCCTGTTCCGGATGGTAAAGCAAATCCGCCTTTTCCGTAACCTCCGTAACCCCCGTAGCCTCCGTAACCTTGCCATCTTTTAAAAAGTATTAGATGAGTATAAGATAATATTGAATAATACAGTTTTAATAATAGTTATATTAATCCTATTACCCTCCATGATGTAGATTGATATTGGAAAGTTTAAGACCTTTCCATGGATAGTGACTGCCTACCCACGGATGCCCGTTTCCATAGGAATATGCGTTTGGTATACCGATCCATCCATCGCTACCACCCACGATACCTCGTTTCGTTTGCTTCGTGTCCTCAGATTCCTCCGTAAAAACGGAACCGCACAGTAATGTCAGGACTAGCTACAAGATGAAAAGTTGGTATTAATAGTAAAACAATTTGTCTTCGGCTTTCACCAAACCGATAATCCAATCATCCTTCCTCTTATTTCAAGGGTTGTCTTACCAAGACCTTCAACATTGTTCATTCGTCGCGGTGCAACTGTTCAGAAGGTCGAGATGTCGGTAGGCTTTTATATTTCTGGATCAGCTCAGCAGTAGTTCGATCAATCCGGATCAGAGTCCAGGTCGGGTTCCCGTCTTTGATCGGACCGGAAACTCGATGCTGTCGATTGGCAACTCTAATGTTTCCGGAGAGGAAAGTGGTCGGATCCATAGTGATTCCTGTTTATGGTAGTTTCAAGAACAACTTACCGATGTAATGATGCTCGAAAATGGTTTGTATAGAAGAAAATGTATCGATTCAAGAGACTTTTCTTCACTTGTTAATAACCTTCAATTCCTCTCGGTTTTCTTTTTATTATATAGATGATTCTATACAGTACCATATACAATACTTATACTGTGTATACTACATATACACAGTATAAATTGTAATATTTCTAATAATATAATAAAAATAGATTTTCTCAATGATTAATCGCTTATTCGATCGTTTATGAATTAGGTCACGATATTTCACAAGTGCTAGCACGTGCTACTTACTTCCGTTTTCAAGTACAACACTCCTACGGTCACGTAAAGTGAAAAGGAATAGCATGGAAATTACTCACAATTAGCCCATTCAAACATATTATTACGCGTAGTTCACGATTATCGTATTATCGAGGCGAGTCTTCTTTTTTTAGATCAAACGTTCAAGAACATTTATGTTTTCATTCATTTGATAGCAATGCCTCTTACAACGAAACGAAATATTTATTTTTAATAGACAATTTAATACGATTACTCGGTCATGCACTCATTTATTCATAAGACCCATCCATAGATCTTTAATTGATTAGCACGACTGCTGTATTCTAATGAATTCTTAGTTTTGTTTTTTACGATCTACGACAAGAAGTGGTTGCAAGAGCGCTTCCGCATTGGCTATGTCCATAGAAGCGGACTTTTCTAACTTTCATTTTCTAACGTTCGAGCTACTTCTAATGCCGGTCGCTACTAGTCATTCATTATTCATAAACGAATAATAACTTGCTCGTTTGAACATATAACGCATCTCTGTTTAAATACACAACTGTTAAACTTGAATTAAGTATTGCGTCAAAGATACATAAGTTTATATCAAGTCTAAGATGACCCCAAAATCTTTTGGCAGAAAAAGTCAATTATTCGTCTCATAACTGTAAAGATTGGAATCACGAGATATCGAAGGCATTTCACGTTCTTCCAACGCTTTCCCTGGTGACATAGTACAAAGGAACATATTGAATCTTTCTTATGCGTGTACCATGTCTTACACATACGCGCGTGTCATTATCTTGCGATCTCTAACACCTAATGCAATCCAGCGGGCAACAATGCCGGATTACGTGTCTAATGCTTCTTCCTCTTTCAGAACCATTACCATTCGTGTACGAAAGAAAAGCGGACTAGGTCGTTATTTGGCTGTCACCCAGGATAGATAGCAGCGAAAGTTTATCGAATCAATACGATCGATATGACAATGAGCTTCACGAAGACGACATGTATTCCTCTTCCTGTAGCGATGAGTCGCCTGTTGATGCCCTATAAATACTTATGGGGGTCACTACACCAAAGCAAACACAGTTTTTCTTCGGCTTTGGTACCAGCAAGAGGTGCTAAGGCTCATCGGAGTAAATCATGAAGTTAATACAATTTTTATTGGTACGAAATTATAGTATTGTGTATAACATTATTTTTTTAATAATGTTAACGTGTTTGTGCGCGTTGTGTTGTGCTTAAAGATAATGTATCAAATTAAGGAAGGATAAATTGTGAATACATATTATTATCTATGTGCAGAAAATATCACTGCTCCTGACGGTGGCATCGGCGATCACCGTTGAAAAGCGAGACAGTAAAAGTCCAGGGCCATTAAGGAAACACGATAAAAGAGGACTCGTTGGTCTAGGATATGGCCTTCATCAGGATCATCCGGAACATCTAGCACATATTTACGGTCCACCAGAACCAGCACCTATTTATGAAGAACCAGTTCCGGATGGTTTACATCCTGTACCGGCACATCTTGAACCGGCACCACCACCATCACCATTCTTGGCGCATCATCTTGGTCGGTACAAATTCAATATTGAAATGATCTAATCAATTAAATTAGTCTTTTTATTATCAATTTTCGTTGCAGCACCAGCTGTGCCAGTTCCACAGCCTGTGCCACATCCAGTTCCACAGCCCGTACCCGTGCCACTTCCGGTACCCGTAACGAAGACTTTTGCTGTACCAGTCCCAGTTCCGGTGGATCGTGCCGTTCCAGTACCAGTAGCTGTTCCAGTTCCAAAACCTTACCCGGTCCATGTAGAAAAAATCGTACACGTGGACAGGCCAATACCGGTTCCTTTCGAAAAGACGATCCATGTGCCAGTAGATCGACCAGTAGCCGTTCCAGTTCCAGTTCCAAAACCTTATCCTGTGCCCTATGAGAAGGTGGTTCACGTGGACCGGCCATATCCTGTCCATGTAGCAGTGCCCTACCATGTCCCTAAACCATATCCTGTACCTGTGGCAGTGCACGCGCGTTACAAGTGGCACGGCTGGTAATTTTCATGAACTGTCTCCTTTTTTCTACCTCTTTCGTATTTTCTTCACTAGCTTCACAATTTTTCCCTTCGTCCTTATCAAATTCTTTTCTTACATTACTACTCGTCTCTTTTGTTGATTTTACGCCAATTTTATTTATATGTTATGTATAATAAATGAATGTACATTAAGTTTTTTTGTTGTCTAGTTGGATTGCCTAGAACCTAAGCGAAGTGAACGAATATTTTTTCCTGTACATAAAAGCTCGCGTCCTTGCCCTTTGTGCATCAACACGAACTTTAAGGTTTTTATTCATATAGACATGGAAGTAGGCGTCGAAACGACCCTAACTCTGGAGCGTATTAAATGTCCTGAAAAGTTCCAAGGTGTGCTCTGTGTAAGGAACATCTTCTATCGAACCAGTTACATATGTTCAACATCAATGAGCCAATGAGATAGCATAGCGTGTCCACGAGACTCCTATGCCCCCTCCTTTCTTACACCTCGAACGAAGCTCTGAACAAGTTGCGTCGTGGGAAATATCGCACCTAACTGAGCTTTTACGATACACTTGAATCGTATCAAAGGAATCAAGACGGAAGGTTGGCCTTTTTACGTAGCGACTCTCATGCATTCTTGAAGAACCTTCACAGTGCTTCTACAGGTTCTCTTGTAGCCATTTAAAGAACGGATGGAGTAAGATCTAATCGAGAAATTATACTACGATCGCTAGTTTAATTGTCAGTCGATTAGAGAATAATTATAGGGTTTAGTTTCTTGATGAGTCTTGGTAGACCCTTTGGTCGTTTATTCTGTCCATATTGCTATGTCAACCGTTATTATCTTCAAAACATTTTAACGGTGAACAACTTGGAATAGTAATTAAGAAAAAATGTACAAACCGAGCAACTGCATTTATTATGTACGCAATTATACCTTTACTTATTAATCTTCCAATTATCTTTACGTTAAGTCAAATACACAATTTTCTCAACGAATGTGTACTATAGTGGCGGAAACCTCTAGGTGGCTCATTTTTAATTAATAGATCGGCACCACGCGCTCGATAGGCGTTAAACTTGACACCAAAGACAAATATGGTGTATGTGACTTACAGAATGCGATGCGACTTAAAGAAGATAAACGTACATATTGTAGTATATATCATCTATAAAGCGATGTTTCAACCTTAGAAAATGGAATCTACATTTCTATGCTTTCGAGTATTTTAAATAATCGATATAACATTAGTTATTTTATAGAGGGGTAAGATATTTTATTTCATTCAATTTTCTTCTACTCGATTCGGTGGTTTTCTTCTTTAACGAGTTTGTTACGACTATTATATCATTAAGATGGTATTCTATTGTTGCAAATCATTCATTTTTATTATTATTTCTCGTTTTTTAGAAGTGCCATTGCGCAGTTGCGACTTTGGTAACATATACGAGAGTCTACGTTGGTAGGAGATGGCGAAGAGGAAGAGGAAGGACGAGTACGCGCCGACGCCGAATCAGTTGAAACGACTCCGGACTTTGTAGCAGTTCGTTTCAAGGAGTTCTGAAGAATCGCTCATTGGAACAACTAGTCAGATCTCGGAGATCATCGGAGAAAACAATAGTAAACATAAGAGCTAGAGAGATCATTATATTCGCACCATCAGAATTACACTTAGGTCCGTGATAAAAAAGATTGTTAACACGTTCGCGAACAGTAAAAAGTTCAGTGAGCTGCATAAATAGACAGGCGATTTTTTTTAAATTAATTGAGACATTTGCAATTTGATTAGACACATTTTGTAAGAGTAGTCAGAATATTACATTTTAATAGTTAATATACAATGAATGCTATAGTATCCACGAAAAAAGTTATTTTATTTAAATGAATAATAACTGCTTTTAAATTTGGATGCTATAGCATTTATGTCATTCTGCATCACAATGAAAATTAATGCTATAGCATTCGCGTCCGCAATGGTGTTGAAGGTGAAGGTGATGCGAATGCATACTTTTCTTATTGCGTATGTTGTTAAAATTTTATATATGAGACAAATCATTGAATATGTTACATATATCCTTTATATTTTACATATTTTTATTCAGTTATCAGCTCTACTTGCAATATTTGATGAATCATGAATCATAATTCATATGCGCAGTCTAGTGATAAGGGAAGCTGATCAATTGGAATTATTATATAAAATCAAATTGTGTTATACAGCACATTTGTGTGGAAGAAATGAATTTAGAATATATTTGTTTATTATAATACCAGTCGAAATTAATAAATTAAATTTTTTATAGGAAACTAAAATGGAGCTTACGAAGAAGCTTGGTATCGGTGGTGGCGCACTCTTCGTTCTAGGTATTACATTTGGTTGGATGGGTTTTCCTGCGCTTCTTAAGTCGCAAATTAAATCGGTAAGCATTTCCAGATGAACAGTGTCGAGTATAATGGAAAAGATTTTGGTAGAAAAGTTACGAAAAATAATTAAACTCTCTCGTTATCGATGTCTTGTTTATTCCTTCTCCACGAATCGTTATCGTTATAAGACGTTTGGATGTTCGATTTCAATGGTCATTGTTAACTTCGATTTTAATTCTTCCACGTGGAAGGAGAACCTTTCACCTCTCATTATGTTCATAATTGCACAATGACTGCTACATTCTTCGGCAGATCTACACGGCACAGGTTGAATCCTTGATCTTCATTGTCATCTGTCATTTCTTCATGACATGCCTCTTGTATCATACACGTAAATGCAGGCCTCTGATTAGGGAGACTCGTCGACCAAGTCCAGAAACATATTATTATCGTAATTTCTAGTTTGATAGAACTGTCGCATTGTTAAATGATATATGATAACCATGGAAAAAAAGTAATGTCTATCTATCCTTACATAAAATTGCAAGCTTCTTTTTATTTCTGTCATCAAGATTGCCGAATGGAGTTTTTAATTACGTCATTTTTTCTAGGCCATAGCTTTGAAGAAGGACTCCGAAATGCGAGAAATGTGGGCGAGATTTCCATTGCCTCTTGATTTCAAGATTTACATTTTTAATGTAACAAATCCAAAGGAGATTGCAAAGGGAGAGAAGCCTGTCGTTCAGGAAGTGGGACCATTTTTTTACGAGTGAGTTAAACACCAGGAATAGGAAGGGATGTGCATTTGTTCCGACAATGAGCTTGAGAACTATGTTGCAGCGAGTACAAAGAAAAAGTCGATCTTGTGGATAGAGAAGAAGATGACAGCCTCGAGTATGGTTTAAAGGCAACTTGGTACTTTAATCCATCGAAAAGCAACGGTCTGACGGGTGAAGAGGAACTCGTGGTTCCGCATCTCTTAATTTTGGCGATGGTGATGACCACACTTAGAGAAAAACCATCAGCAGTAGGAATTCTCAGTGAGTTATTGAAATAGTTAACGCGTTTCTAAAACTACTCGTCGTCATTCACGGTGTCACCTATCGATCAGCGTTTCATTTCGATCAAGTCTTAAGGTCACCAACAGCTATAATGCCTTACTATCGAAGTGTGAAACTTAAAGAGGAACATGAGAAATTGTTCTATACGATAAAATACGATATCAAATATCATTTTCATGGACGATAGCACGGACTTTCGATCGTTTAATAAATTTGTATTTCAAATTATCAAATATATAAGACCGACTGATATTATTTGTTTAGATAAGGCTGTGGACAGTATTTTCAAAAAACCTGATTCAGTATTTGTAAGAGCAAAGGCAAAGGATATACTCTTTGGTGGTTTACCTGTGGACTGTACTGTTAAAGATTTTGCTGGATCAGCTGTGTGTAGCATTTTGAAAGCGGAAGGCAAAGATTTAATAGAGGAAGAAGAGAATCGTTATAAATTTTCTATATTTGGTGCTGTGTGTACTAATATCAATTTTTCTTTCGTTTGTTATAAATGTACTTCTTATGTAATCGTTATCGTATGCAAATTATAAAGGAGAAATCAATTTTCCTCTAGAAAAATGGCACCGTCATGCCCGAGAGATTGCGCGTACTTCGTGGTATTAAAAATTATAAAGACGTAGGACGCGTACTGGAATTCGATGGCAAGCCAGCGTTAACCATCTGGACGGAAGATCATTGCAATGAATTTAATGGTACCGATTCGACCATTTTCCCACCCCTAATGACGAAGGATGACGATATCGTTTCATTCTCTCCGGATATATGTCGTAGTTTAGGAGCTCGTTATTCTCACGAAACAAAAGTCAAAGGTAAAACTTTTTTATTAAATGGCATGTTTATCTTATATACATTTTATTTTACAAATATAACATTCCAGGTGTCCATACTTACCACTACACTGCAGATTTCGGAGACATGAGCACCAATCCTCGAGAAAAATGTTTTTGTCCCACGCCAGAAACGTGTCTAACGAAGAACTTGTTCGATTTAACAAAGTGCATAGGAGCACCATTAATCGCTTCTTTACCACACTTTTATTTAGCCGAGGAAAAGTATATTCAAATGGTGGATGGATTGAATCCTAAAGAGGTAAAAAAGAAAGTAAAATATCGACGTTAAAAAATAATATAAAAGTGTACTTTCGTCTAGGAATTACACGACATCAGTATGGACTTTGAACCAATGACAGCTACACCTTTGAGCGCTCATAAGAGACTCCAGTTTAATATACAATTGCAGCCCGTCGAAAAGTTTAAATTAATGAAAAACTTTCCAGAAGTTCTGTTTCCTTTGTTTTGGGTTGAAGAAGGTATCCTCCTCGATGATAAATTCGTAGATCAAGTCAAAGTCGTCTTCAAAGCTATTTCTGCTGTTGGGTAAGTACATGGGATGAGTTTGATAACAAATTGTCTGAATTCGTCATGTTAACAGACTCATCCTGTATATCTATACAATTTTAATAAGAACCTAGCTTCTTGACGCATTACGAATTAATTTTAGATACATTAAATGGTTGATGGTCCTCGGAGGGATGGGTCTGGGTGGAACAGCAGCTGGTTTGCATTACAAGCGTAGGCAATCAGAAAATAAATTAGATATAACCAAAGTTACACCTCAAAACGAGAGTAGGAATAGTAGTAGTAATGAGAAAAAATGGCAGACAATGAACATCAGTACCATACAAGCGGCAGCTATACCACCGAATTTGGATAGAAATTAAAATCTACTTTTTTTTTTTATTTTTACTTACTACATCGTAACTTTGTAAATTTACTAAATGGATATGGCAATATTAATATTGCCAGGAGTTTGTTACAATCTTAAATAACGTTTAAAGTATCGCTCCGTCCATTTTTATCCGTAATGTCGGTTCTTACGTAGTTTTCTCAAAACCACTCTGAAAGTGCAGCCTTATTAATTAATACTCCTTGTGGATAATATTTAAAGCTACTTTTTAATTTAATCGTAAAAAACTAGATTCGAAGAAATTCTCTCGCGTATTAGGTAATTTCGTGTAGCTTAGTTCATAGGTAGCATAATTAGATTGTAAGTATAATTAAAATATGTTTTCCAATAGGAGAAAGAATACGTTGGAGGACATATTTGTGTATTAAATTGTACATACTTTCTTTCTATATTAGAAAATTGAAAAACCTTTCAAATATACACACATTCCTTCTCTCTTTCTCTCTCTCTCTCTCTCTCTCTCTCTCTCACCATTGCGCGCGTACCCTCTCATAAACGTATGAATAAGAAAATGAATATATCGATCGTTATCACATTTCTTTCTTGTTCTTAACTTCACACTATATTTTTTTATTTAATTATTCAAGATGCACTCGCTAAAACCACAACACGCATCCGTACTTCGAAATGTTTTCAAACATGACTTATGTTAGACACTTATCGCCTCAAGTAACTATTATATTCAACGTTCATATTGAATGTTTTCTAAGATTTCTTTGCGAATTTCTCGTTTTCGCAGCAAGGGCAGGTTCGTTTCTACAAAGTAGCACATTTTTATATGCACTTCTGTATTCGGAACTCATGACAACATAAACAATTGGATTGATGCACGTTGTCAAATAAATAAGAATATATCCAGCGATGTTGAGACCCTTCCAATCATCGACCTCATGAAATAGCTTCGTGACAGTGATCGGTAAATAGCAGACAAGGAACGACGAAAAGATAACAAGGATCATTTTCAAGAGTTTCCTGTCTTTCCTCGACATCCTTGGCCCAGTATCTACACTACGAAATCTACTGAGACTCCTGAATTTGGACTCCCGTCGAAAAACCTTAGTTTTTGTCTTTGTACGGCGATCAGGGGTACTAGATCTCGAACTAGCGAACGTCTCGGAACGTTCCAGTCGTGTACCCGATGCAGTGATTCTCTGAACCCAAAGAGCAGATTCGACCATGAAAGAAGCACGACTTGCCATTCTTTCGAGTCTTCTCTTGGCATTCGACATTGGTCTATCAACCGAATCCTTGATCCTTCTTGGATCATTTGCTAAGAATATATTCGTATCAGCGATATCCGCATCGCGATCATCGGCAAACGGTATGTCTTCGAGGCCTTTGTACGCCGTTTTGACATCGTCATCGTTATCATTTTTTTCGATCGACGATGTGTCCACTTGTACGAATGGATCATGACCGATCGAACTTCCTTCTTGCAAATCGTTTTCTTCGTCTTTTGATGAGCTAGAGGAAGGTGGATTTCCCGACGATGATTCCTCGTAAGCTTGACCACCGCAAATATGGGAATTTTGTTCCTGTTTTGTCTGACGTGTCGAAAACGAGACACAGAGGCCACTGGTGACGCAACTCGAACCGAGCACGGACAATTCTTCTTCCTGGTACCTTGGCGTGACCGATCGTTGCTATGACAAATCAAAAGTCTTCAATATTAACATATTATTTTGACTAAAATACTATCTTTAGTATAGACGAAAAATACCTCGCGATTTGTGTCACTGATGTCAGTGGTGGAAACTTTATCTCGCCGACCACTTTTTGACGCTGTCTTACGAACGATGTAAAAAATTCTAGCATAACATACTACAATAGCTATGCAAGGTGTCAAGAATGCTAGTACGAAAAGAAACTCTTTCGGATTTCGACCGTAAACATCTGAAACGATCGAGCATGAGCCTATCACTGGATCTAAACCGAAACGTCCCCAATGCCCGAACCACGTGGCGATTAAAAAACCAAAACCGAGGAACCATGTTGCTAGAATCATCGGTATTAAGTATCTCGATTTGTAAAGTCTGTAAACAAATCGCAATAACAGCTCACTCGTTAAATTTCTCTTATTAAATACTATATCATACTTACTTTGGATAGAGTCTGGGATGTCCGATCATGATGTAACGATTAATCGTGATCGATAAGACTGTAAAAAGACTGACAGCCACGAGACCGTACCTCAGCAGTGGAAACAAGCGACACAACAGTGGTCCATACAACCAAGATCCATGCCAAAAAGTCGAAGTTGCGAGTGGCAGATTGAAGCAACAAAACATTAGATCCGAAAATGCCAAATTCATTATGAAGATCGCAGTTGCGTTTCTTAACTGTAAGGAAATATAATATAATCATTTTATCAAGAGTTCATTTTACGATATCTGTCGCGTCTGACGGACTTCATACGTATAAGTAAATCGTGTTGCATACGGCAAGGAACTGAACTTTCCACGTAAGAATACATTGCAATAAGCATCGGTACATGAAAGAAAACATTTAGCATCAACAAATCAACGATGGGTTTCAGAGTCTCGAATAATAATTAGGCTTCAAAAGTAACACGACAAGTGAAGATTGACGTAAAACGCAAAAGCGTTACTGGTTTAATTCGAGATCAGTGATTATATCGACTGTCAAATTGAACGTGCGTATCCGTGCGTTCGTGAAAGCTCGTGAAAACAGGGGACACGTGTGCAAGTGTACGCACGCGATCGTTTCCAAACTTAACTTCGTTCCGGGTTTGCGCTTGACGTAAGTTCGAAAGCCACGTTTTATATCAGAATGGTGCACGTGCCGACGACCTTTCGATCATTGGCTCCTTTTACTGTTGGCTGTCTGCCACTCACGAGAGAGGGAGAACAAGGAAGAACAACAGAGAGAACAAAGCAGAGGAGAAATATCAATCGATCCTTCAAATTGGTACTTCTCATTCTTGTTGATAAACTTTCGGACATAATAGCTTTACGTCATATCTTTTAAGAATCGTGAAGCGTGATACCAAAATGCGTATTTTTCAAGCGAATAATCGCAAGTGATATTTTTTTTATATGGAAAGGTATAAAAAATAATATTGGAGAAGATATTTTCAACGTGAGGTACAACGTAACAATTTACTATTCTCGAGGCAGGACAATTCGTAAGATGAGAGATTCGAGGTGTAACTCTGACGTACGTAGCAGCATCAGTATGCTCCGGAAATTTAAGTACCGAGACAAGCAGTATGCGTGACAGAAGCGTCGGAGTCTCGTGTCGTCTCGTTCGTTGTAAAATTCGGTGTCTGGTCGACTCTTGCAAGGAGAATAATTAACCGACCTTCTTGGTGCGAAAGAGAGCGGCCACGGTGATGAGATTCCCTGGAATGCCAACGAGCATAAAGAGAATGCAACAGCCGGCGGCAAAATATAAGAGCCAGGGTGGATAATCGACGAAGAGGACAACTGATCCTGGATCCTGAAGGACTTCTTCGATCGTTGCGTTACTTTTGTTTAGATAACTTTCGTTAGGTGTTATCCAATATTCCAGCATCTGTAGAATCATGATTATATTTGTCAATTTACGAGGTGATGTTTGGTATATGATGCTATCGAAAGGATAAAATATATGGAATTAATTTGCCATGGTTATTTACTACTGAAATTTAGATCATTGGACTGGTTAAAAAAAGATCCACGTTTTTTCCCTATCCCTACACACATCATAACGCTACTACCGTAGAGTTCACAGAGCATCCGATGTGAACATCCCGCAACTTGGATCTTCTTTTATCGTACCCTCGCATACACGCATGAATATTTACGTTCGTACGTCTCTCTCTCTCTTTCTTACTCTTTCTTTCGCCTTTCGCAGGAGCTGGAATCGTTTTCTTTTTTCTCCCAACGGGGCGTCGAAGAGGAAGAGAGAGATCTATTTTCGCCATCCAAGACGATAAACTCTTTCGAGCAAGAGTAAACGTTCGAAACGTTCCTATCGTTTAACCGAACAAAATCTCACTCATACGAGAAATTTTATAGTTATTGGTCTGGCAAGATGACTATGATTTACCGAAAACATGGTATATAAGTAGCATAAACAAAAGCCAATGAAACTATATTAATCTTATCGATTTTTCATTTAATATTCATTGAAAACTTAACAATTTTGAGTTACATTGTGTTATGTAGTAATATTTAATCACCTACATGCGCATATGAATTGGAATCTGATATTATGCTGAGATCATAAAAAGATAACCACCAAGGTAGTTAAACCTGTAGATCAACAAGATTCTCTTATCTCTACGCGAAACCATCGTGTATTCTCGTTTACATTGATCTCTTTACTCTTTCTTTCGATCTACACCAAACTCTATTGATTTATACTATTTCGATATTTAAAGAAACAAAGAAACACTTCTGTAGTTTTGAAGAATTGTAAATACCTTACCTTGGTATAATGAGATTCACTTGGCTTTGTTTATAAAAAGCATTCATCGATCAAATTTTACAACTGCATGATTGTCGATAGACATTTGTTCTGGATACCTTCGAATCCTGACCAAAGTAAACGGTGCCTTGAATTTCTTCTTTCTCTTCTCACTTTTCATATTGTCATTGATGTCGATAACTTCGAACTCGCTATACGTGCATTTAAATACGCAAAATTAATTTAAAACGATTGCATGCTTAAGAAGAAAGTAACTTCGCGTTCTTGTTTACTTCCGTAAATTGTCGAGTTCAGAAGAAGAAAATTGTAATTCGATCGAAATCCTTCGGACGAATTCCATGAGTCGACTGAGTAAGTCGCCCGAATCCGTCAGACTCCAGAATCAAAAGCGGAGCACGTTATTCGTAAGGCGGATGCTGCGCGTGCGCTAAGACGCTAATTCCCTAGGAAAAGCTGACATGATTTTTCTTCTTGAATCGAATTCGAAACTCTTCCATCAAAAAAGCACGAAAAATCAGTGACTTAAATCAGTGAACTTACGAATCATTGAGTTGACCGACGCGGAGGCGTTGGCAATTTAATGTAGACCATTACTATGCCCCGGTGTATGTAAGGTGCCTTCTCCTCGAGTCACGTTCCTTGCGATTGAGGGAACGATCTTGCGCAAGAAATGATTTACGTGCGTGGGCCAAGAAAACGTGCGGAATGAGCCAGAAGTTATATGACTGAATTTAATCTCGTCTCTTTCTACGATTTCTTTTTACGACAATATTGGTCCATAAAAGTTCGTTGAGGAACGTTTATTGTTCAAATATACGCCTACGGCTGATCGGACCCACTGGAACCACGGTCCCTACATCCTTTTTAAAAATAATTACATTTCGTTACCAGACTGTGGTACACTTTGTAAAGGGGAGAATCCAGCTGCATAGGAGCACGCGTGACGGAAGAGGGAAGACCACGACCCCTGACAAAGTCGGAAGTGACACTGTTTTTTTTTCTCTCTCTCTCTTTGTTGCACTTGCTTCAATCGATGTTGAATGAAAATATAAAATGATTTTATCAATCTTCGATTAAAGGGGGAATATAGGAATTGTCATTGCGTAGATATTAAAACAATAAGTGGTTAATAAGTTAATCGTTTTTAACTAAAAGATGACGAGTTATGCGGGTTTATTAATAAAATAGGATCGAAGAGTGTCTACAAGACATTATATCACGATCTTTCAATAGATCACAATGATAATGTACAGATATCGAACAACCGTCAATTCTAGGATGATACTAATCTAAAATTTGTTTGATTATGCAGGTCGTGGGAAAGTTATTGCATACAAAGATGTTGCGAAACGTCAAATCTTATCTTGGTTACAAGTTTCGCAAAGTTTGATCAACACTTGACGCTGGAAGCTTCGAACAGTTTATTAATCCTAGGAGTTTTATTTTTATATGTAATCGCAGGAAGGTTTGTTCATTGGAATAATAGAATATTTTCTTCTTTCCAGCGAATATCATCACTTACAATATTCCACATCCTTTAATCCTTCTGACAGCTTCAATCATAAAAAAGGAAGATTTTATCAGTGATTTATTTACCGAAAGACCGAGCCACTGAAGATCTAGCTTATGCGGGTCCAAGTAAAATTCTGAAGTCAACCGTATCTGAATCATCGGGTTATACATTCCAAGAAGAAACATCGACATTCGTCCAAGATTATGCATTTTGTTAACCTTTTAGCTATGACGCTTCATTCTGAAAGTGTGTGCCTACGTTATGTCGCTAAAATGAAGAGATAACGAATATGCGCGTCGAACTCCGAGGCAACTGCTACAAAATTGAATGAAATTCTAACAAAATTACATTTGTTTTAAACTAACTAACTTTATTTCTCAAAATAATTAATATTATTTACTAATCTAGACATTCTAAAATGTCTATAATTCACGAAAACTCATGCTCTACAACAATTTTAAACCAAATAGCAAATGGTAATTAACTTGTTTGCGTACGATAAGTATATTCGTCATTCACAGCTAAAAAAAGGATTTACACGTAACAGTTCAAGAATGATACCAGAAAAATTGCGAAACTCAACATAATATGTATTTATTTAAAAACGAGTATAATCTACTAGCCCAGGAAACAATGTCTCGGTGGGTCAGTCGGTTTCTCGAGCGTAGCTGCGGTCACTTAGGACGGAGCTACGAGTCGCCTTCGTTATCCAGCGTCGAACGTAACCCCTTCCCCTTCCAGTTTTCATGTGGGAAGACCCCCACCCCCACTCATCGCTGGGCCCGTATCCAGTGTGCTCGCGTAAGTTCTGACGGAAGGTTGCCTGTGGTCGGCAGTTCGTTAAAAGTGACGGTGATGCGTGCAACTTCACCAATTGAAAAATTGTATACTCGAAGGATTATCGTTATCCTATCCAAAACTTTCTAAAGGATTACAATAGTATACATTTCGAAAACGATTAAAGAAACCAAGTACACCTCGAGTTGACATCGAAGCATTCGTCGTGCCTGTGAATCATTTATCCGCTTTTACATACGTTAATCGTTGTGACACTATATGAAAACCGCGGGTACAGCCCGTGGAACCTACGTGGATGAGGATAAGATCGAGATCGTTTCTACGAACGTGGGCGAAATCAGGATCCTGTTGTTCTCTACATTTCGAAGACAGAAGTACATCAAGATGATCGACTCGTGGTTACATTAAAAATTATCTATACGGTAAGCAATGTAATAGGTTCTTACAATTTAGTAGATAAAGACGTGGGTTCTTGGGGTCTGTCAAGACCAATGCCAAGAACGGGACAAAAAAACGTGAGCATGACCGGGATGGACGACCAGCGACGACGGACGACGCGTGAGGAAAAAAGGGATCTCAATGCGTGGATACAGTGTAAATCTGTACGGTCGATTGAAAGATCGCTGTTAAGATAATAACAAAATCCACTTGAGTCTTTCTTTGCGAGACAATTTATAGCGATGATCTCGGCTGATAATAAAAAAAACGTGTCACGTTAATGAAATAATTACCGTGCACTTTGGGTTCTTTCTATCGTAAAGAAGACATTTGACACAAGTAGCACGTGGTGTTATTGCAGGTGCATTTGTAGTATGTCAGTCGTGCCCTCGAACAGTCGAATTCTCTTACAACGCGTCCAATTAGTAATTTCGTAACCACTTGGTGTCACATAAACAAGGATTTTAATTGTTTCCAAATCACGTATCCTTACGCGTAGAATGTAAATACCTAATGCGTCGTGCGTACGATAGGAGAAACACGAGCAATACCGGTGCACGCTGAGGTACTTTCACCGTGAGTCAAGTTGACTCATTCATTGCCATTCGCTGCGTGATTAACTCGGAAATCATTCAGTGACGTCAGACTATGAATTCCGTAGAACGCGACGTCCGTCCGTGGCTTTGTGGTTTTGTCACTCGTGCGTATCGCGTAGCTTATTAATGTGTTCGGATCTTCTCGCTTCTTCGACTTTGTCCGATCACGAAAATGCGTAAAGTGCTTGACAATGACGGAACCACGGATTACCTTCTTTTCATTTCATCTTTTCAAAAGCTATTAAGTCGTTAATTATAAGCGGTTGGAAGGTCGTATAATGAAAATGTTAGGACTTTCTATCGTTGCTTGGAGAACGTTGAAACGTGCTCTACTTGTGTAAGTCTCTCCTCATTCTCGAGATCAATTCTTCGTTTTGTCACTTCTATTAGACGAGTGCCGGCTGCTTCGCACGCGGCGGCAAACGTGAACGTCATCGTGCAAAGAAAACGGCTCTCATATTCATGAAACACTTACAAAGAGCGAACGACCGTAATGTCGCTAATCGTCCAATGACACTGTCGTAGAAGTTCCTTATCTAAACTACCGCGCGTGGACAGGGCGTTGACGATTAAACAATCGGATTACTCCGCCTTTGTATTAAGAAATGCATACGGATACGATTGTGCAAGGTGGAATATAAAAGGAGTTATCGTCTTTCCTTCACGTATCATCGATAACGAAGCATTATTGGACATTACATTTACATAAATAATGTCTTAACCCTTGTATACCAAAGGAAATTTCGTTTTTTAACGAACGTTTTACGAGTCTCGCGAGACTCGGTATGATCGGCACGAACGTAGGCTGGTGTCAAAACGATAAAAGTGTTCGAGCTAAGCGACATATCCGCGCGTTCCCATGTCTCCCATGAGTTTCGACGTGTTTTTTGCTACGAGGGGACGCCTAGTACCGGGTGTCCGTTAATTTCTCTTAATTAAGCTCAATCGAGGTTAATGCACCACAGTTTGACCTCAGTTTACCAAATCCAACATAGTCTCAAATAACTATGCCATCGCTATCCCCCATTTAATAGTGCTTCGAATCTTTCTTTCCCTCGCTATGCAGGTGTTAACCAATTAATCGGATGTAGATATTTATACTCGAGTGTGTCATAGCGATGCTACGCGTTGAAGTAGCAAATATCTTTAAAATGCATTAAGTTACTTCGTAACCTTCGACGATGCTTCGATATATCAGCATAAAGTGTAATTCGATGCCATATCGAGCGATCCTATTAGATATCAACGTTCGGATAGATTACTCGAAAAAATAACACTATACAATCCTCGTTTTAAATTTCCAGGACAAACCTATTTCTGTAACCGCAAATGGTCGTCGCAAAAAAATAACGACGTCGTCTTACGGGTTGAGTTCCGTGATTAATGAGTTCCTGGCTCTATCGTCCACGTCCTTTTTAATTCCGGTCGAGCTAAACGGTGATTCCACGAATACCAAGTGAAATAAAAAAGGAACGCTCGAGTCTTTGTCGCGTTGAGGAAATTTCGAAATAAATAAGAATTTTAGTTCTATTCTCGTTCAATGTCGCAGGACTCGTCGAAGAACGTTTTGGATTGAATCGAGTAAAGATGGATTTAAATCAAAATATCGCTGGATTTGGCACGAACTCCATGGCCATGTGGTTGCCACACGTGACGGACAATGCGACTCACGGTAGCATCATCGACGATGAGCTCTCAAGGTTAGTCGAATGCACTTTCTTGAGACAACAAACGAATTTTCCTGCTGACAACTCTTATAATTCTTAACGTAGATTTCCAAGGCCTCTGAGGACGTTCGCCGCGGTTGTGGCTATACTCATTATGATCACAGGTCTAGCTGGCAATCTTCTAACGATCGTTGCTTTGTGCAAGTACCCGAAAGTTCGTAATGTTGCGGCAGCCTTCATAATAAGGTACAAAGAAAGTTGTAAAGTGGCGTAAATACTCGATAATATTGTGTAAATATATTGTGCAAAACCATTGACGCTAGACAATTGAATATATATATTGTGCAACCATATTATGCAAAACTATTGACGCTAAGCAATTCAATAATAAAAAATTAAATTGCGTAATATCTTTCCTAAACGCTTAATAACATTGTGCAACTCTATAGTTCTTGGAAAAAAAAAGATAGATAAACAAGTAAATACAGTTTTTGATTGACCCAATATATTGTAATTTAAGATTATTAATAACATTGCACAATATCAAATATCGTACAATATTATTGAGCTAATCAATATTAAAATTCAAATAAGATTGAAATAGTTTCCCTACATTATTTCTCATCAATCGTATTTCGTTTATTATTTGCAGTCTTTGCGTAGCAGATTTTGTGTTTTGTCTGCTGGTGTTACCATTCGACTCTATTCGATTCGTCGATGCAAGTTGGGCGAACGTTCGATTTCTATGCATTTTAGTACCATTTTTAAGGTACGGCAACGTTGGCGTTAGTCTTCTGTCCGTAGCTGCCATTACTATCAACAGGTACTTCCTTCATGCGTTATCCCATTGATCAATTTAATTGAAACGTTAAGTACAAAAGAATGCAATGAAATTTGTAGGATTTTTAATATAATATTACCTAACGTATCCTCAGATATATCATGATAGCCCATCACGGGATATACAGTAAGATTTATAAAAAGCACTGGATCGCCGCAATGATAATCTTCTGCTGGCTGTTCGCCTACGCGATGCAGATACCCACATTGTTAGGCATTTGGGGTAAGAAAATGCTAGAATTTCTAAAACGATATAAATGTTTGCTGTATTTTCCGTCTGACGTGTTTGTTATCTGTGCTTCCAGGAAGATTCGATTACGACATGTATCTTGAAACGTGCTCGATAGTCAAAGACGAGCATGGCCATACTTCGAAAACGTTTTTATTCGCAATGGGTTTTGTGATACCTTGCGTAGTGATCGTCGGTTGCTACGCGAAAATATTCTGGGTCGTTCATAGGTAACTATCGTAAATAGACGTGAAACGAGCGTTCCGTCCTACAATAATGCTTTTATCCACACAGTTCCGAGTCAAGGATGCGAAAACACGCAACGCCGACGATAAAGTCCCCGCACACACCTGGTAGAGATACCAGAGAGATCAAACAGAGGCGTAGTGAATGGAGGATCACGAAGATGGTACTAGCTATCTTCTTAAGTTTTCTAGTCTGTTATCTACCGATCACGATCGTAAAGGTGGTCGACGTTCACGTTAGATATCCAGGTAAAGAGAAGACGTTTGATTCATACATCTATATCATAAATTCTTACTACGAGATTATTTTCTTTTTCATTGACGAACATATACAACAAAAATTGACAGGCTTCCACGTTCTTGGTTATCTCCTCCTATACTTCGCCTCCTGCGTGAATCCGATAATCTACGTTATCATGAATAAGCAATACAGGCAGGCATACGCTGGAGTGATTGGCTGTTCACGGATAAGGGCGGGTCTCACACCTTTCGGAAGCAGTGCACCCGGTCAACACCACCAAGACTTCGGCCAAGGTAACTTCGAGCACCGTCGCGTGGTAACGCTCTCCAAGCTCTGACCGAACGCGAGCTAAGCGACCACTCGCTCACTTCGTAAGTCAAGGGCACAAGTTCGCTGCTTTCTAAGATTGTCTTTGCTATATGCAGGCATGTTACCCCGCGCAACTTTGCCTAGTTTATTCATCTACGTACGTGTGAACGGATTTTATTCGCGTAGACGCGATTGATCAAAAGTATTTCAAAGGATTAAACTTTAGCATGAATTATCCTGATGAGTTTAAAACTCAAACGCATTTTCGAAAGTGTATCGATGAAATGAATGATTCATAATATTTAGTCCTTTCATAAGTGGATTGCAGCTTTCTTTCGTACTACTCGGAAGTTTTCTTTCAATAATATATGCGTATACGTCATTGAGTATACCTTCGACGTATAGCGCGCCAAGTAGACGCTTCGTGTAATTGGAACATTCAGTCAACTAGCTTCGATTGCTGTGTATAGCTGCAACTTGCTATTCTTTCTATAGGATCGATATCTAATAGTCTGCTCTTTATCTAATTAGATAGAACAATACGAGTTTTCTTCTTCAATTTCATATTTTATAAATAATTCTGTCCCGATATGATTAATTTAATAATTCGTACACGTACGGCAACAATAATGTTTGACATATACGCTTATCGCATTTGTATTTTTTTTTTTTTATTGACTCATCGAAGAGAGACGAGTAGGCTTCAAAGATTCGACGAAAATTATATATATTTACAAAATGACTTATTTCAGTCGCGATTTGACAACAGCCTCGCAATCACGTTTTAAAACTTTACCGACTGTTCTCACGTGTGCGTAAGTTCACTCATGTATTTGAAATCAGCACGTGTATTTCAATTTCCTACGGAAGTTCTTTGGCTCGAGCCCAAATTTAATGCGAAATCTAGAGCCACTGAAATGTTAATTGTTTTAGAATGCTTTCGAATTTTTGCTCGTTACTCACAACTTTTGTTCAACTTTGCCTTACTGTTTTTGCTTGCACCTATGCATTCCATCTATTGCAACAACCGTAAACACGCACTAAAAATGTACAAAGCGAAATTTTAATCGTCTTTGATTTATTTTATCTTATAGATTACTCGAAGACCATGGTGTCAACCGTTTCAATAGCTATGAATCCCGTCAAAAATAAGCAATTCGAGGAGGTACTATAAGAAACCTTCGATGAAAACTGGCGGGATTTCAAGAAAGCGGAAGAAACGAGTGAAAATACGTCCAAGGGAACGAAACGGAAGAAAAGTCTTGAACAATCCGTGCGCGTCGAGCGCGCAAATGGTAGACGATAGAAAATAACATAAATTATTTGTCGACTGATAAGTATCGCTCGTCCCAAAGGACTGGACAATCAAAACAGATAACGCGTATTTATAATGTCAAAAGAGTTGACGAATTAGCTTGCAAGCAAGCGCTGCTTTGCGGGACGAGTAAATTGCCAAAGTAAAGCGCACTTATACTAGCTCGCGTCGATAGACCGTAGTAATAACAATAATTTTATTAATACATAAAAGTACTAGTCGAATCGTTAAGGAATAAAATGAACTTTGTAAATATTCTTTATTTCAACGAGCTCTCTCGCTCGTTTACCGTGCCTATGTAGAAATATTTAAGATTAATTAAACTAAAGAGAGCAAGGAATATACGATGGTAACAAATGAAGAAGAATCGTGATAACTCGACGAATGAACGTGAGGATCTTCTTAAAACGTCGTCCGTTAGGACTTGCAACAGCTCTTGTCTCGCTTTATAGGATCATCGCGAAGCCTTATGGAATCACGTATTCCACCTTCGATCTTCGCTCTCAAGACATTTTCGACCAAGTAGCGCATAGCTTCGTCTGAAAGGCAAAGAAATAACGTAGAATGTCGAGAATTAAATGATGAAGAACGATTATACTCACCCACATTCGTGTTCTCCTTTGCCGAGGTAACGTACCACGCGCCGATATTGTTCTCCTTGCAAAATTTGGCGATTTGCTCTATGGGAACAGCGGCATGTCGGATGTCACATTTATTCGCTAGAAGAACAACCGGTATACTGGAGCCGTCCGGAAGTGTAACTTTCTCACGAAGATCGCTCAGCCACTTCTTCATCGATTGAAAAGTTGCCGCTCGTGATATATCGAAAACCAAGGCCGCGGCGACGCTGAAAAAAAATGAACACAGATTTATTTATAAATCGATACGATCTAATCTCCTCGTTGAATATTTAACACTAAACCTACCGACGTTAAAAGCATACTTATTCTCATTACATTGATTTATTTGACAAATACTTCAATAAAAACATGCTTTTTGCTATCATTAAGAAATATTATTGAATAAATATTATTTATAATAAATTTCTATGAAAGTAAATTTATTATTTAAAAAATCGAGAAACAAGGAACATATTAAGGGTCATTTGACTCGTCGTGGTAGGTTTGGTGTTAAATCAAATCAGAGTGAGAGGGGGGGGAGACGTACGCGTATTTGTAGTAAACTCTCGTCATGTATCCGAATCTCTCGTGACCGGCGATATCCCTAAAAGTAAAAGACACTCGCATTCATTACAATTCGATATAGACACGTACGAAATAAGAACGTGTTTGTAATATAAATTGATTTAATGGTACCATAGCTGCAAGTTTATTTTAGTCTGTGGATCCCAATCGAGCGTTTTTATCGCGAAATCAGCTCCTATCGTAATCTTGTAATTCGAAGAGAACTTTCCTGGAAAAGACAGTTGTTCTGCAGTCGATGCCGACAGAGAGGCCCGGTTTACAGGTGTGCCGTACACGATGACGCATGTCTTTTTCTTTAGAACGGATAAGCCGGCTTGCGCGTATCATTGTCGAAGCGTGTTAATCTCGAGCGAAACGCGTGCGATCTCCTAGAGACGCTTCGAGGTACAATGACATTAAGGAGAAAATGTCGGATTACCTTCTGTGTATCGCCGTACGAGTGCCGTCTTGCCTGTAATAAAAGAAGAAAGGTTAGAGAGAAGCAAAGAGATAAGATGGGAAGCACGAGAGCGCGTGAAAAATATCACGTAAAGTCTGCCTCGATCGCTTATCTCCACCGAGTCGAATAACTCTCGGGTATCTTTCGAAGTAAGCATCTTGAAAAATTTCATTCTGTTCAAAATAAATTCAAGAGTACCTCAAGTCTACGTGTTATAAATATAAATATACATTGTATGTGTACATTCTTTTTTTTTCTTTCGACATAATTACGAAAAATTGTCGAGCATCCATTAAAAAAAAGGAATTAGTACTCACCGACGCCATAATCACCGATAACGAGGAACTTAAAAAGAAGCTCCCTGCGTCCGATATTCGACAGCACAACGTCGGAGTCTCTTCTAAATTTCCTCGTATCCATTTTCCCTTCTCGTTCCTGTCCTAGCTCGAAGGGTAAGAAGGACGATCCACGGAAGAGTTCGTTAAGAAAAATACATCGAGTAAGGCGCGTCTCGACTTAGGTAGCAGTAGCGATAAACAGCGAAGACCCGACTTTCCGACCTCCGAGGGTCGTCGCTGACCCCTCCTCCTCCTCCTCCGATTTATATCGTCTTAACTTCGTCTCTTATTCTATCTTGTCGTTTCTCTTTGTAAACAGCGAAACTCGCGCAAAGTTCGAACGTATGTACCGTCGACGGTTGAATCTTTATAAAATGCCATTAATCGTGTATCTACATGAATTTTGTATACACTTTCCAAGAGAAGTTTTGTAGAGAAAGATTTAACGAATTATAGCGATAATTGTACAGTGATATATAATCTAAGAGATCGAGGTAATCTTGATTTGTGATTAAATAACATTTTTACTGCGTGAAAAAGAAAGATTACACCAATGAACGTGCTTAAATTTAAAAGGACAGCCACTCTTTAGGATTTTCCATGGTAATCGTGTCTATATCCTTCTGGGAAAATTCCTTGATCTTCATCTTTGGTAATACGTTGTTCAAGATGTGAGCATAGCCGTGGCCTCCAAAATTCACCTAAGTAAAGAAACAATGCGATAAAAGCTACGATTTGTAACAGAAGAGCCAACTATTATATATATACCAAACGATGTTTAGTGTGAATGTCGTGACTCAATAACACTCTCTTTAGTTTGCCATCGTCTCGTAAAGTTTTCACTCGTTCGATTCGTTGCGCGTCGGATAGCATGTCTGTTGCTGGATGCAATTGATAGAAGGAACACTCGGTGCCGAACAAATCAAATTGGCAATAACATTTGGTTTCGTCGGCGAACTCCAGGAGAGCACTTTTCTCGGTTAATGTACCTAAATATTGAATATTTGAAAAATATTTTAAAGATAGGTAAAATTTTGGTTAAAAATAATATTATTCGTACGATCAAGATGAGACATTATAGCTTTGCGTGAATCACCACCAGCTTCTTCGTAAATTCTAATGATTTCCAAAGGTGCTGCTGGATCTCTCCCAGGATGGAAACTAACAGAACATCTTAGCTGAGCTTGAGCTTCACCGGTAGCCTGTATCGCGCGTTTCTCAAAGTCTATATGAAAATCAATCAAGTTAGATGCCAATTCAATCGTTTTTCTTCTAGTCACCTTACTTGGTTCGATTACTAACGTACAAAATTTTTTTATTTTAACGTACTGTCGATCGGCCAAGTACTTCCAACCTCGCCGATAAATCCTGTTTTGATATCGGGACATTCCTCGCATCCTTCAGTCATTTCTCTTACGATTAAGTTGTACATATTTTCTACAGATAAACTCAAGGTAGTAGAACTCTGTACCGCTGCGACGTAGTGACCTTAAATGTGCAAGTCGATAGAAAAAATAGCGCGTCAAATGTAAAATTCAAGGAAAAACGTAGTCGATACCGGTGCCAGCGATAATGTTAACTCCAGTCGCTTCGCTAACTCTTTTCATTAATGGAAGATCGCGTTTCAAACCATGGTTACTGTTCTCCACAATGGTACCACCGCCAAACTTTTGATATAATTTCACATCTTCCAACACAGCTGTAGCGCTATCAGCATCATTGAATTTAACGTTGTACCTATTGCTATATCTGAATGAAAAGGACAATATTTTACAACAATATAAAATCGTGTAATCGTATAATCGAGATTTTTATCCTTTTTACTCACGGATACTGTTTGACAAAGCCAACGTTACCAAGCTCGATTTTTCCATTCAAGAAAGACTGTAAATTATCTGGTGGTGGAACATAAAAAGTATCAAAGTCCAAAGCAAGATGTTCGTGCGTTAAGATCCGGCCGAGTTCGGTGAGCTTTTTGTTTCCGAGCACTGAGTGGAATTTTTTTATTTTAAAATCCAAAGCTTTAAGCAATCATAGAGAAGGTTTATTAACGTACTCACCGGTTTGTACGCTCGTAGACATCTTTGCACAAAACGAATTAATGACAAATTGTAAGATACTCGACGAATACCGTTATCACTTGATAATGCCAAACATATAACTAAATAAAGACTTCGATTCTTCTCTCAAAGAGAACCAAACGAACACTCTTACCATATTCCCTCTTGCTACGTCTGAGTGCTTATCACGTTCTTACATAATCATGTTTACATATTATGACTATTATTATTGAGCCTTCGTAGGTGTAAGGAGACGAAGCCTCGTTAATTCGTAGCGTGAAACAAAAAACGCAAATATATTATGCTCTCCTTTATTTATCCACGTTGCAAGATTTTTTTTCCTTATAAAGTAACAATCGCTACATCGCTAGGAAATTCCTCTTGCGTTCAAATCGCGTCACTTAAAGACGAAAGGTGAGGTACAAAGAGGGAATAAACAAAAAACAACAAATAAATAAATAGGAAAAGTAAGTGAAATTAATTGATGAGGTAAATCTGAAAAAAGAAAGATAGAGGGTGGTATGGAGAAAGAGAGAGAGATAGAGAGATAGAGAAAGAGAGAGAGAGATACACGAGATGATTGTATTATATATACATGTACGCGTATATGAATCGATAATTTATCTATTTTTCGTTACGTGCCTTTCACTCAATTGTGTACAATATAAAATGCTACGTCCACGTGCATAAACTATGTCACATGGTGTACACGGTACATCATAATACTCGTCTCAACGTAACGTTCCATATAACTCCGATATATAGGTGTGTACAGAGATATAATCGCTTTTTGCGCGAACCAAACTACATATTAACGTTTCCAGCACGAGATACTCGGTGCATTGAACAGGAATTCAATAATAGAACTGTGTACGCAGTTTATGTATGATTTTTTTTTTTTTTTCAAAATGTATACTATAAATTTAACGCATTTAGTTTTCTTTAACACCGAGTGAACACCGTCGTACATGTGTTTACTCTTGCATCGAAATAAGAATTAGACGAGTTTCACGATTCAAGTTGAGAAAAAAAAAAATTACATATCAACGAGAACTCCACGGGAGCCGTTTCAGCCTCGCTTGTGTATTGATAAAGAACATTTACTGATTACTTTGTTACTTGCGTGAAAATTTGTTGCTCGTAGAAATGTATTTTCTTTTAATCTTTTAGATCGCATAACTCTTTTCGAGTTTGGGTAAGTATATACCGAGAACACATGATAGAAATTTTAATTACGCGAAACGTGATCTCGTCCATACGATTAATAGCCTGGCAATATATGTATATATATACTTTTATATATACATAAAAACATTGCTAGTACGAGTCCATTGATTCGCCATTGGATATACACAATTCTCCGATCGACCTTTCGTTATTAAGATTCACAACCCAAATCACTTTCGGCAGTTCCGGCTGCGAGGAAGATCGATCGACACATGGTTTTTATATCTCGACGAGAATTGCACGATCGTCCGACGGCTAACACCATAGCCGATTATGATCTCACGATTTTTAAACCAATGATAATAGTTATGTAGGAAATAATAACATAATTATAATAAAATAATAGTGATATACCGTAATAATAATAATAATAGTAATAGTAGTAGTAGTAGTAATAATAATAATTTACATTTACACAAGACTTCTCTTACTTGCTTACGCAATTAGTTAATTATATTACCTAGCTATGTACGGCATGCTTACGGCTATATTCGCTTAGGTTTTATAACGCGGTACAGTCTCTACACAATCACTGATTCCTAAGGGAAATGATCGAATGTTCGCACGAATATAAAAAAAAAAGGAACCGCGATATAGTAAAAAATATACAGAAAAACGCGGAATATACAAGTCGATGAAAAAGATAAAGTCAATCATTAGTTTTCTCGTGTAAATTATTCTTGTTTTCCTCATACCTTCCGGATCTTAGAGATAGATTTTTTTAAAAAGAAGCGGGAAGCACGAGACCGAGATTTTTCTTTGTTACTTTAAAAAAGTCTTACTAATTCTCATAGCGCAAAGCTGATATACACATTGAAAGACTAAAATGATGGTAACAGAAATGGTAAAAATCAGTTCTTAAATGTTTTAGACCCTATGTAAATAAAATCAGTAGTCTTATAAGCATCGATTTAGAAGAAGCTACAACAGATGGAAAACTTTCGATTAAATTAATATGATGGTGATGTATAACAACGCGAAACATCGTTCTGTTCTACGACTCTCCACATTACACGATATCTTCATAAACTGTCGTCGCTGTCATCGGCGGGTGCTTCAACGGGTGGGACGTTTCCGTCAAGGATCGCCCCGTTTCCTTCTCTATTGGTATCAGTTTCGTGCTCCATAGAACTATTGTTTTGGATTTGCTGTTCCTCTCCTACGAACAGGGTAATTAAATGTAAATAAACTCCTTGTTGACATAGAAATTTGTTAATACAAAAATATAAGATTTAATACCTGATTGTGTTCCTGGAGAATCCTCATCACCTTGACCTGGACTTAATATAGCTTCCTTTATTTGACTATTTACACCTTTTGGGTCTAAATCTGTTGCCCAACTAAAGTACATCAATGCGAGATGAGTATTTCCTAGTTTCTTATGCACCTATAATGATAAGAAAAACAAGGGTAACTGAACGAACAAGTAATAAAAGTATCACGTACAATGAACAATATGTTTTTACCTTTCCTATCGAATAATAGACTAGAGATTCTTTGGGCACAATATTTTTTAATTCCTCAAACTCTCGTAAAGCTTCTGTGTGCCGACCGATCGAAAAATTAATAGTTGCACGATGAAATTTGCAGAGAGTATTATTAGGGTCATTAGTAATTGCTGTATTTAAGGTCCTTAAAGCTTGGTCGGTTTTTTTGAGTGCATGTTGTACAACACCTATATGGCACATAATTGCCGAATTTTGTGGATTTATTTGCAAGGCTAGTTTAAAATGTAATTCTGCTAAGCTATATTGTTCCTTTTTAGAAAATATTGTTCCCAAGCCAAACCTAAAATGCAAATTGTCATTAAAGCTTACTATTCTATAATAGTACAGAAGTGGCATAAAATGTTAAAACATCCTTACCAGGCATTGTAGTGCCTAGGATCAAGCCTAATTGCATTACGAAATGCTGTAATTGCCTTATCCAATTCCTCGGTCATAACATACTCGTGACCCAGGAGTGTATATGCATATGGAAAATTAGGATCTACCTAAAAAATTTTAAAGTAGTATGTCACTTTGTAGTTACAGAATAATTTTAGTACGAATAATATTATTTTTTAGAATAATTTGATTACATACTTGAATAGCTCTTTGGAAGAACTTGATTGCTGTTTCATGCTCAGTTTGAGCAGAGAAGAGATTACCGGTGGCACACCACGCAGCTGGCGAATTACGATCTTCGGAAACAAGTTCTTGAGCTAGCGTAGAAAGTTGTACTTCTGCGTGCAAATGCCACAGAACCGTGCTATATATTTCCATTAATTCTGTCCTTTGCGGTTCTAATTGTCTGACTTCGGTGAAATAGCTATAAATGTGATATAAAATTAAATAAAAAATTGGTATCTTGAATATAGCAATAAAAAATGTAATAACATTTACCTAGCAGCCTTTTTATAATCCATCATCTCAAAATGAGAACGTGCTAGCATAGACAATACCCATCCTGTATTATAATGTTGCGCTGGAAGAACACTCAGGATTTCGATAGCTTGCGCGCAATTGAACTGGCTTAGGTGCTGATACGCCAAACCCAGTTCTCTTAGCAAAGACATTAAGCCTTCTATAAGTAAATAGATACATGTTTAGATATACATTTCAATTTTACTTTTCTGCAATATATAATCTAAAAATATTGATCACCACTCACCGGCACATTGTTTCTGTAATACTACAGCACAATGAGCAATGTTGCTCTGATTATTTAATGCATTTACATTCGCTACAGCCTTTTCAGATGTAATGGTTTCACTCTTTTCTTTTTCGTTCCGATTTCTTTCATTTAATTCGTTAAAATTAGTCTTATTTAAATTTGTTTTTGAAAGCCTCGCTTTAGCTTTCCGCGATGGTGATTTGGGTGTTGCGAATTTATTTCTGTTAGGTGACTTATTATTCTCCTGTAACCAAGATGTACAAATTAGTACTTGTAATCATGCCTCAATTAAAAATAATTATTATGAAATTCTAACAGCAACATACTTTAACCGAATAACTGTGGCTAAATAGCCTCGACGACCTCCTAACATTTGTACTCTGGAGAGTAGGTGGCGCAGGAGTGGGAGTGGTAGGTGTCACTGTTACAATATTAGCATTATTACTTGCATTGCCAGATTGAGAAAATACTGGTTTACCTTGCTGCAAAGGTGTTTCCTTTCTTGAAATAAATTGCTAAAACATATATCAAATTTATCTCGCTGTATACTTCGTAAAATCTACAATTAGATATTATCTCTTACCCCTACATGGGCCCTCAAACTGCTAACACACTTTGCCAAACTTTTTTGGTCATTCGCTTCTGTAAGAGTCGTATGAGAAGGTAAAACAGTAGGTTCAGGTGTATTATTTTCCAATGGCAAGATGCCAAAACTAGGTGTAAGAGGACTCATCGAATTACTGAACATACTCCGATATCGAGGAAGTTTAGCGCGAGGTGATATCGAAGGAGGATGATTATAGTGCGTAGATATACTTTGTGGACTTTCTTCTATAGTTGAATATAATCGTACACTAGGTGCTACATTGTTCATGATTGTTGTGGTTGTGGTTTGCACAGGAGTACTGCAATAAATTTATAGTAATATAAAACAGATAAATGAATCCTAGCAAATTATAAATATTTACCTATTAGTGCCATTTGATGTAGGAGTGCTATTCGTATTGTTTGCAGGTACAATAAAATCAGGTTCAGGAATATAACTTAGAATTGGCGTTGTGCCATGGCACATGGCAAAATTATCTAATTTTTCTAGGTTGAATATTTTTGTTGGATCTACTTTTTCTCCTACATTACACAATTCTTCAAAAGAATGCCATAAAAATGGGTTCATTTTTAACGCCAACTTATGCGCTTCGTTGCCTTTATCACTGCGCATCATTTTATAATAAATTTTAGCTATTATCTGAAGTGAAAAACATGCCTGCTCGCCAAACTGAGTTGTAATCTCTTCTAAATTCTTTAATTGCTTATAATATCCACCAATTATCGCTGCTTCCGCTTCCGCATACCTAAAGATATTAAATTATAACCAATAACCGAATACCGGTATATTAAATCTTTATATTTATATTTCTTTTTACTTACTTTTCCAAATCATAACAGCACTTAGCCAAAAGAAACCTACATTGTGCAGAACTAGGTGCTTTTTTAGAAAGTAAGGCATGAGCTTGCCTAATTCTTCCTGAGCGGTAATAACATGTTGCCAAAAGAAACAATGTTTCTTCTGTATCCACTGTAAAATATATTTATCATATATCACTGACATATAATATGACTTTTGATAAAAATGATTAGAAAATACGCGATTACCTTCTGCGCACAATCTTTCTGCCAAAAATATTGCATCTGGATAAGCATAATGATTTAAACAGTGCCATATGGCTGCCTGAAATTACAAAATCAATAATATAAAAAAAAGGGGATAAACAGTATTATCATATCTATCATTACACTGATATAAACACAGACACAAACAATCTTCTGTTACTGCTGTATCACAAAGATACATGATTAAAAATGAAACAGTTTATCTACATCGATTTTGTTGTAAGAAAATAACAGACGTATCATAAATTAATGCGATTATTTATAGATATTCATTCTTCCATTAAACACAACACTCCAATATCTTCGAAGAGATACGATATGAAATAGTAAACGTTGAAAACTTCGTGAGTTTGTTACGTAGTTAATTTTAAAACAATGAATCTACCAATTACTTCATAACTTGCAAGGGTCAGCATTTCTTAGTGAGTAAATACACAGACAAGTGGTCTCGATTTCAAGACGTCAATATCAATGAATGTGATGTGCCTCGTCCAAAATTTGTACGTCATTTATAGCTCTTCAAGACATCTACTGTGTTTACCTGCACTGGCTCCTGTACAATCATCGTTTACACTGCGGACGTGGTCATAAAAAAGAATAATCTTAACTGTTCTAATGAAATTTAATTAGGAAAATCCAAAGTTGAACAACCGATACATATAAAAATTTCTCAGGAGTCCATCTTTTATCGGATTCCTTTTGAAGTGAGCAACTGACTTCACGGAGAAGGTTAGCCAACGTTTGATAACGTCGCTTATGTTTTTTTACGTTTAATTTAGTTACCCACAATGCGAATTTAAATTAACGATAAAATATATTTTGAAAATTGTGAACGTGAAAAAACGGTTAAAATTAATGATAACCTATTCATACAATTATATAAAATAACAGACGGATCACTGGTTACAAACGTGTAGATAACTTCAATCTTATCCACTATTCGATTAATCGTCGCCAACTTTCCGGTCCACCAAGTATGTGATTGGTTCATAATAATAAACTGTTTGCTATTGGAATATTATTCAATGCAAATCTTTTATGTTTCAGCCAAATGTTTACGAGATTTTTAACTTTAAATCCTTAATATTCTCACATCCATTTAATCATTTGTTCTATCGAAATTTTCTGAAGTAATAATATTTCTTTTTGGTGAATTTCTAATTCAAGCTACGCGTTGCTAATATCCGTAAATTAACTAGCCAATCGGAATATTGATTCATAGAAATTTAGCTAAATTTTTAGAGATTCTTACAAATAATGGATTTTATGGAACATGTCAAGGAAATTCGTTGGCATAATATAGAAATAACGAATCCAGTGATTACATTCTCAGCTATTACAACTCTTGGTATTCATTTGATTATATTTCACAAACATTACATAAATCATAAAATCATCTGGGTCATCAACCTGCGTTTTCTCTTCTTTTTTTCAAGACTCGCGCGCTAGTGTTTGCCGTTACGTTACAGTAGAGGCGCTGTCCTTGCTTTCATTCATGGTAAATCGATTATAGATCAAAACGCCGACATGCAAAGCGGGCCATATGCATTGTGATTGAACAAACAAATTTTGGCTGTTCAGGCAGAGCTGCACAGGGTGTGGACACTCCTTACCCCCACCACCTTGGCAATTTAACGTAGTCCCCGTCGTTCAAGCATGCGCATTGTGGAAAATAATCAACTGGAGGGCAGCACTAACGAACGCAAAGCTGCCAACCGTGTTTATTGCTTCTGTTCGTATAGTAACTAGCCCGCCGAGGTCTAGATCCCAGAGTGGAAGTGTAGTCCCCGAGTAGGAGTGCAGTCCCCGCTAGCCCCTTAAACCTGTTGACCCGTTAGCCTTCTAAGCTCGCGATCCGGCTAATTGGAAGGGGCACATAAGATACATACATGTTTGAAAAGCCGTCTGTTTAATAAATAGTGAGATAGATTCATTCTTCGAAATTATTATTTTTTTATTTTACTTTTAATTATATTTGGGTATCCTATAACCAGATAAATTCGTCAATGGATATTAACTTGCTGAACAGAAGAATGGTTCGTGAGGAAAATGGTTTACATAAAAGAACGGGTTCATTTTAACTACAGCGCGCTACTGCTCGTGCATTATTACGTAATAACTGTTGTCTACTAGTATGTTTAGGTGAATAAATGACAATAATTTGATTATTAATTACCATCCTATAATTATAGAAAGAAAAAATTAACAAAAAAAGTCTCTTCTTTACGAATATGCAAGTCGCGTTTCGATAGTAAGACCAGTTCGGAAGTTACAACAGTTTAAATCTTAAGATTCATCTCAGCATAAAGTGCAATATAATAATATGTTATTATTTATTTCATGTGTATTTGAATAATATTTAAGTATCGTATTTATTTACAATAAGAATTATTATACATTATAACAAAAGTGCGTCCGATGTATTAAAAGTTATAATTATTCTATGATTTATATTACTTTCCGACTATTTGTAAAAATGTACATATATAAAATTGATATAAATAAACAAAAATAAGATACATTGCAAAAAATACTGGAATTTTTAATTGAAACCATGAATTAACCATCCAATTCCCTTATTTGTTCAACTTCTCGAGTTATTGCCTTTTGACGAAAACTCCATCAATGGAAAAAGTATCAGGAGAACATGAGCTACAAGGAGGAATTCGGATTTCAAGACCCACCTCTTGAAATAGTATTGTTTCCTGGTAGAAATCCCAGTTTACGGGGAATTTGCCGAATCGCTGAGAATCAAGAAAGTAACATGAGAACGTGAGCAGCAAGAAGAAATTCGGATTTCACGTGCCACTTCTTCAAATAGTATGCTTTCCTGGTAGAAATCCCAGTTTACGGAGAATTTGCCGAATCGCTGAGAATCGAGAAAGTATCATGAGAACGGGAGCAGCAACGAGGTATTCGGATTTCACGTGCCACCTCTTCACATATTATGGTATCCTGTTAGAAATCCCAGTTTACGGGAAAATGTTCCGAAAGCGTTCGTGAGAACATTGGCAGCGCCATCTGGCGGTGGAGAGAAGAGGCAAAATTTGATGATTTTTCAGGGGGGTCTTTAATAAATTCTCCTGGTCGCTATAATTAACCGATTCTTATGAACGATACCTTGTTGGAAAGCTAAAAGAACGGGCTACAAAATGGCTATTATAGAATTTGTATAATACCTCACTTTCAGTCTCTAAATCGTACTTAAACTTTTCAAATGTAATTTCTATGATGATGCTAACGTTAATAATAAAATTTGTTATAGCTATCTTATAGCTTGTTCTTTTATCTTTCCGACGAGCTATTGATCGTAGAAATCGATCAAGAATTGTGATCAGAATTAATTTTTAAAGTAAATCTCTCGAAAGTCGATAAAACAGGGTCTTAATTGCACGCTGGCGCCATCTAGCGGTGGAGACAAGAGGCAAAATTCGATGATTTTTCAGGGGGGTCTTTAAGAAATTCTCCTGGTCGCTATAATTAACCGATTCTTATGAGCGATACCTTGTTGGAAAGCTAAAAGAACGGGCTACAAAATAGCTATTATAGAATTTTTATAATACTTCACTTTCAGTCTCTAAATCGTACTTAAACTTTTCAAATGTAATTTCTATGATGAAGCTAACGTTAATAATAAAATTTGTTATAGCCATCTTATAGCTTGTTCTTTTAGCTTTCCGACGAGCTGTTGATCGTAGAAATCGATCAAGAATTGTGATCAGAATTAATTTTTAAAGTAAATCTCTCGAAAGTCGATAAAACAGGGTCTTAATTGCACGCTGGCGCCATCTAGCGGTGGAGACAAGAGGCAAAATTCGATGATTTTTCAGGGGGGTCTTTAAGAAATTCTCCTGGTCGCTATAATTAACCGATTCTTATGAACGATACCTTGTTGGAAAGCTAAAAGAACGGGCTACAAAATAGCTATTATAGAATTTTTATAATACCTCACTTTCCGTCTCTAAATCGCACTTAAACTTTTCAAATGTAATTTCTATGATGATGCTAACGTTAATAATAAAATTTGTTATAGCTATCTTATAGCTTGTTTTTTTAGCTTTCCGACGAGCTGTTGATCGTAGAAATCGATCAAGAATTGTGATCAGAATTAATTTTTAAAGTAAATCTCTCGAAAGTCGATAAAACAGGGTCTTAATTGCACGCTGGCGCCATCTAGCGGTGGAGACAAGAGGCAAAATTCGATGATTTTTCAGGGGGGTCTTTAACAAATTCTCCTGGTCGCTATAATTAACCGATTCTTATGAGCGATACCTTGTTGGAAAGCTAAAAGAACGGGCTACAAAATAGCTATTATAGAATTTTTATAATACTTCACTTTCAGTCTCTAAATCGTACTTAAACTTTTCAAATGTAATTTCTATGATGAAGCTAACGTTAATAATAAAATTTGTTATAGCCATCTTATAGCTTGTTCTTTTATCTTTCCGACGAGCTATTGATCGTAGAAATCGATCAAGAATTGTGATCAGAATTAATTTTTAAAGTAAATCTCTCGAAAGTCGATAAAATAGGGTCTCAATTGCACGCTGGCGCCATCTAGCGGTGGTGAGAAGACGCAAAATTTCATGCATTTGCAAGGGGTTCCTTTAAAACACTTTTCTGGTCGTAATAATTAACCGATTCTTATGAACGATACCTTGTTGGAAAGCTAAAAGAACAAGCTATGAGGTAGCTATAATAAATTTCTTTAGTAACGTTAGCATCATCATAGAAATTACATTTGAAAAGTTTAAGTGCGATTTAGAGACTGAAAGTGAGGTATTATAAAAATTCTATAATAGCTATTTTGTAGCCCGTTCTTTTAGCTTTCCAACAAGGTATCGTTCATAAGAATCGGTTAATTATAGCGACCAGGAGAATTTCTTAAAGACCCCCCTGAAAAATCATCGAATTTTGCCTCTTGTCTCCACCGCTAGATGGCGCCAGCGTGCAATTAAGACCCTGTTTTATCGACTTTCGAGAGATTTACTTTAAAAATTAATTCTGATCACAATTCTTGATCGATTTCTACGATCAACAGCTCGTCGGAAAGCTAAAAGAACAAGCTATAAGATAGCTATAACAAATTTTATTATTAACGTTAGCATCATCATAGAAATTACATTTGAAAAGTTTAAGTACGATTTAGAGACTGAAAGTGAGGTATTATAAAAATTCTATAATAGCCATTTTGTAGCCCGTTCTTTTAGCTTTCCAACAAGGTATCGTTCATAAGAATCGGTTAATTATAGCGACCAGGAGAATTTATTAAAGACCCCCCTGAAAAATCATCAAATTTTGCCTCTTCTCTCCACCGCCAGATGGCGCTGCCAATGTTCTCACGAACGCTTTCGGAACATTTTCCCGTAAACTGGGATTTCTAACAGGATACCATAATATGTGAAGAGGTGGCACGTGAAATCCGAATACCTCGTTGCTGCTCCCGTTCTCATGATACTTTCTCGATTCTCAGCGATTCGGCAAATTCTCCGTAAACTGGGATTTCTACCAGGAAAGCATACTATTTGAAGAAGTGGCACGTGAAATCCGAATTTCTTCTTGCTGCTCACGTTCTCATGTTACTTTCTTGATTCTCAGCGATTCGGCAAATTCCCCGTAAACTGGGATTTCTACCAGGAAACAATACTATTTCAAGAGGTGGGTCTTGAAATCCGAATTCCTCCTTGTAGCTCATGTTCTCCTGATACTTTTTCCATTGATGGAGTTTTCGTCAAAAGGCAATAACTCGAGAAGTTGAACAAATAAGGGAATTGGATGGTTAATTCATGGTTTCAATTAAAAATTCCAGTATTTTTTGCAATGTATCTTATTTTTGTTTATTTATATCAATTTTATATATGTACATTTTTACAAATAGTCGGAAAGTAATATAAATCATAGAATAATTATAACTTTTAATACATCGGACGCACTTTTGTTATAATGTATAATAATTCTTATTGTAAATAAATACGATACTTAAATATTATTCAAATACACATGAAATAAATAATAACATATTATTATATTGCACTTTATGCTGAGATGAATCTTAAGATTTAAACTGTTGTAACTTCCGAACTGGTCTTACTATCGAAACGCGACTTGCATATTCGTAAAGAAGAGACTTTTTTTGTTAATTTTTTCTTTCTATAATTATAGGATGGTAATTAATAATCAAATTATTGTCATTTATTCACCTAAACATGCTAGTAGACAACAGTTATCGCGTAATAGTGCACGAGCAGTAGCGCGCTGTAGTTAAAATGAACCCGTTCTTTTAACATTACGTTTGGACTCCTTATAGGTGCTTTCCATTTGCATCAAAACTCAGTGAATTCTCACTTGTGTCGTCATAACTCAGTTGAACGCAAGTTCCTTTCAATGTTGGCAAGTGAGATTCCACCAGATTTAACTGAGTTTTCTATCCACAATTGAGCTCGATCGAGACCGTGTGCTTTAGTGAGTATATAAGCTCATATGAAAAGTCTCACTTGCGCGTTCCTTTTACACACTGAAAATGACGTCATAGCTTGAATCTAATAAACTCACAGAACTGAGTAGCTGAGCATCACTTAAGTGTGAATGGAAATCACCTTATGTAAACCATTTTCCTCACGAACCATTCTTCTGTTCAGCAAGTTAATATCCATTGACGAATTTATCTGGTTATAGGATAGCCGAATATAATTAAAAGTAAAATAAAAAAATAGTAATTTCGAAGAATGAATCTATCTCTCTATTTATTAAACAGACGGCTTTTAAAACATGTATGTATCTTATGTGCCCCTTCCAATTAGCCGGATCGCGGGCTTAGAAGGCTAACGGGTCAACAGGTTTAAGGGGCTAGCGGGGACTGCACTCTGGGATCTAGACCTCGGCGGGTTAGTTACTATAGGAACAGAAGCAATAAACACGGTTGGCAGCTTTGCGTTCGTTAGTGCTACCCTCCAGTTGATTATTTTCCACAATGCGCAGGCGCAAACGGCGGGGACTACGTTAAATAAGGCTCCTATGCTTATGCATTGAGTTACAACACCCTGGAGCTGCATATTGCACAAGTTTACCGAAGTTTTATGCAGCTCCATACACGTTCCGGTAAAACTGACGATTTTTCTGTTTTTTTGTCAGATGGCATCGCAGAAGGACGCCTTGATGTTCAGATATTGACATGGAGAACTCAGAATCTATGCAGGTAGCTAATATACATGCTCCGGTTTACAGCCCTCCGGTATATAGCCCTCTTTAAGAAGGGTCATCCTTAATAAAAGTTTGTGAACGTGTTTAGAAGTCCAAGGACATCATTTTGTATATTTGAGCTTTCATAAAGTTTCCCTTCAGAATAGAGCTGTTCACTATAATTTTGAAATTAGGCACAGTAAAAAAATTATTCGAGCAATTCTTATTCAGTTTGATCAACTATCTAAATATTAACAAAATAATACCACTACATTCTGAAAAAATGTAGAGGGCCCCCTTTCTGCTCCAAAGTTGTTCTAAAAAAAGGATTTGCACACTAAAGCATTAGTCACCCCTTGTCCCGTTCAATTGCTACAAAAAAAGGGTCGATATCTACGTTAGCTTCTGTGAATACAGTTTGTAACGCTTTATTTTGACCATCCTCTATATAAAGTGTCCAAAAAGTCCCAGACCTTCTGAACATTTACTGTAATAGTACAAACTCCGATCGTAAGAGGTGAGGGGATTCACGTGAATCAAGTCTCCCCGACGCACACCACAAACCTGACGGGTAACAACTTCAAATAATTATACTTTCGACGAATTCACGAATCGTACAAAATATTTTAGACAAATTTCTTTTTCTGAAATTTAGATTCGGAATATGTAATAAGAAAAGGGGGTTCCTATTAAAAACTTCATCGAAAAATTTAGATGCACAGCTAAAAAAATGATTTATTTAATTAAAAACAGGAACAAAACTATATTTTTTATTCTTCATATAATCATTAAAACTAAGCATATTTTTATAGATGTAATTAAAGAAGTGAATTTTATATAACATTTGTATAATCTAATATTTAAGCAATAATTTGATAACTTGGCTCTAATAATAACTAAATTAATATCTTAATTTATATAAGATATTAATAACTTTATTGTTTAATAACACATATAGGAGCTCAATTTTGTAATAGTAAATTAAGAAATCTTGAAATTAAATAAAAAGTTAGTGAGCTAAATGTTATTATGATTTTGGTACTAAATACTAAGCTTATTTTCATATTTCAAGTGAAATTATTAAAATTAGGTATCATAGATGCAGTAGAACTACATATGTCAGTTAATTTGTTATAAAAATAAATTTATATATACAGACAAACACGTATGCGCGTGCAAGTACGCACGCATAGACCTCTATACACAGAATTGTTCAAATGAAGTACTTCCTCTGTCCCAGATTGTGGTATGCTAAATTCTCAAATAAAAATTCTTTGTTTTTAACTTTATTGAAATTCGAAATTAATGTCATCAAATACCTTTTGAAGAAGTTTTTCTTTATTTGTGTGCTGTATCTTATAATTATTCTCAGTTTTTACGGTAATGGTTGACTACATAAAATTGTGTAGTGTTAAAAATACATTGTTGAGCTTATTTACATGTATAACTAACCATAATCAAAGTGTCCAGAAAAATGTATACCATAATTTGTAACAGAGGGAATATTACAAACTGGTTTTGTTAAATTGTTATAACTATTAATTTGGATTTTCCGTTTTTTTTTTTTCTACATCCAATAACACAAAAAATCCCATAATTAGCAATATAGGGCACAACCTTAATTTTTATAAGTAAAACAAAACAAACTTCTTCACATTTACATAGTTTTTACCAAACCTGACAATCTTTTCCTCCATAATACATATTTTATAACAACGTTAAAATAAAAACAATGTTTGTGTTAACAATTTGTAATTTTTCTACAAACTCAATCTCACCCCATTGGACTATTTTTCGAAAATTTTATTAAAACCAAGATAATGAGTATAATTCTCAAAACAACAGAGAATATGCAAAAAACACTTAATATGTAATGCCTGCACAACTATGCTTTTATGATTATCACCAAATGTCTGAGAATAAATCGAAGAAAAATTAATAAATATTTTAAAGTAGAAATTGTGCTGTACATACTAGAATGCAACAAAGTGAACTTAAAATTCGGTTTTGTTTATACTGATAACTCGGAAACCTCTATAAGACGAAAATTGTGGGACATTTCCTTGTGTCCCACTCACAAAAACCTCTACAACTCGAATTCAGAACAATTCTGATCTCTAGAAGTCGATATTTATTTTTATTATATCAATCGATCGATCCAATAGGATTGACGGTTCTGCGATCGTCAATTGTTTATTTCCTTATGGCTTTTAAGTCCTGCCCAGAAAAACAGTTGACTGTGAGACATTGAAGGAATAAGTTAAAGAACAGTTCTATCGTTTTTCAGTCTTTTTCCCGGATTGTAGTAATAGAAAGAATTCTGTAAGTCCGTAAACTAAAACCTCTATAACTCAACGATTTATTCTCTTCCTTCAAGGTTCGGGTTACAGACGTTCGACTGTATACATTTATAAACTATATAACCATTTAATACGAAAAAATTCCAGTTGCTAACTGTATCAGTTTTGGCAAAAGCAATTTATATTACTCTATGCAGGTCATATTGTACATATATATACAGTAAGTGTAGTACAATTACTTGTTACTTTGGTCTTATTACATTCTTAAATTTAATTAACAATTAAAAAATGATTCGTATAATGTTTGGAATGAAATTGAATTGGAATGGAATTAAAGTCATTGCCCTTAGATATAACACGAAATTTATATGATTTTTAACGGATCATATTGATATGCCACACTATTACATATCATGCAAACTATAATATTATTTACACAATATATATTTTCTCTATTTAATTTTGAAGGCTAGTAAATATATTGACTTTTATGTTTGCATGTCTTTTTTAATGTTGTATGATATTCATATTCATTAATTTAATTGATTATAAATTTCATTTGGGAATTGTGATAAAAATATGTTTGAAACTTAAAAATATGCAATGATTTGTTATTTGATTTAAAAATCTTTTATTTTTATAGTACTAATATTTATCATATCTCTTTCATCATGGAAGCAGCAAATTCAAAGTATATAAGAGAGTAGTACACATTGTATTGATAATTACAGATAATATAGTATTTGTAGCAGTAAAGATTTAAGACAATTATGCTGTAAATTTGTAATCTATCAAGAATAATAAAACTGCATTTTTAGACTTTTAGTCACTATCTACAATTTTAGCCACATGTTTATACACATGTATTACAAATATTACAACATTTCATTTATCTATGTGTAATATGTAAGCAATCAATATTATGGTTAATCAGGGCAATGACACTAACCATTTATACTAAAAATTTGATGAAATACAAAAACTATAAAGTATAAGCTATCTTAATCAAGGGAACAAAATTGCTTTAAGATTTGAAAAATACATTGCCTTACAGCACTAACTGTGTAGTAAAGTATTATCTTTTGAGACTTTCCTTATATAATTATTACATTTGTCCCTTTTTATGTGTCTGTCCAGTAAGCTTTTATTACAAAATTTCCTTTTACAAAAATTACATTTGATCCAGGGGTATTTACCTTGATGACGTATTATAATATGATGTTCCAAATTTCTTCCATCACAAACGACTTTCTTACATAGTTCACATGTTGTTAGAGTCTTATGAGAATAAAGATGCCAACTAAGTGATTTTGCCTCCATTGTTTTGAAACAAATGTTACATGTTACTAATTTTCTATTTGCTTCTTCATGTGACACTTTATTATGATTAGAAAGATTTTGCTGATTCGTATGAGTTTTTTTACATATGTGACATGGGAAGCCAAGACCATAATGATATCCTTCATGTCTAAGTTTTGAACTAGCAGTTAACTTTATACCGCATACATTACATACACATTTACTATGCATCTTTGTAAAATGTGCATGACGTCCTGAACTACTAGGAAATTTTTGTATACATTCATAGCATTGGTAAGGTAATTCTGAATCAAAGTGATGGAAATAAATATGTCGATCAAATTCACTTTTGCTCTTTAAAAGAATTTGACAAAAAGGACAAGGCAATTCTGCTCGCAATTTGTCAAACATTTTTCCTTTTTCTACACTGCACCTGTGGTTATTGTATTCGGTAATACTATTGAATCTTTCTATACAGTATCCACATCTGAGAAAAAGTGGATGGCACCTTGTTATATGTGCATTGCAACTTTTCAAAGTTTTAAATGATTCACCACAGGGACACTTTGTATTAAAATTCGTTGATGTTTTGGATAATGAGTTTTGATTAGGAGATTTAGTTGAGTTTTTATTTTGTATTTTTAAAAGATCCAAAGTATCTACTGTGTCAATAGATTCTTTTTCTTCTAGTTCTAAAGTATTTGTAGTATTACCTATGTTGCTAGATCTCTTTGCCTTTGTTTTTAAAAGAGCTGGTGGATCGTCTGTTTTTGAGTGTTCTGTGAAAATTGTCTCACATAAATGTGCCAAAGTAGGTACTCCTTTAATATTATTACTTTCTTTTTTTTTATTGATCTGCTTGTTCGTTACATTGTCTTCAAATGAATAATTCTGTGAGTCCTCTTCTATATCAATATCAATATTCTCATCAATTGTTTGTATTTTCAATATGCTATGATCTTTACTATATTTAGAAGATTCAGATATACTTATCGATTGATTTTCATAAAGCATTTCATTGTAATCGTCAGAAGTGAAATCAGAAATATCTGATGGTGTATCACAGTCATTGGGATGACCAGAATCTTTAGATTTATTTTCATCGCCACTATCTCTGCTGACTATTTCGTAAGAATCATTTTTTTTCTTTATTGTAATATTAATACCATTTCCAGAATCTCGATCCAGGTTGTCTTCCATGGAGGATTCTGTTTCAATAGTATCTCTAATCTTGCAACCTCTTTTATGTAAAACTAAAGTATGGTAATCACGAAACAACCTTCCACATATACATGATCTATCAAGATTTTTGCTAGATCTTTTGTTTCTTCTTGTTATTCCATTTATTCCATTACCATCATCAACACCAGGTTCATAATCTTGTGAATTTGCACTATCCATAGAATCTAGTGAAATTCTTTTAACCCGTTCTCTGTTTCTGGTGTTAGGAGTAACCACTGTGGAAGCATTATCTGTAGCAAATGATTCAATTCGTTTGCTATTTAATGGGGAATTTATATAACGACATCGTAATCCATCAAAGTTATCTTTAGTTTCACCACGTCTCCTATGGATGCGCCTATGCTTATAAAAACTACTATAACCTGAATATATTCCAAGACATATATCACATTTAAGTGCTTTAGCTTCAGATTGTTTTTGCGTTACTACATTTTGTGAAGCATTAACAGTATTCGATGTTTTATTGTTATATAACTTGAGTTTCTTCTGATTTATTAAATATGTTTCTTCAAGTTTTCGTTTATTATCATTTTTTAAATTTTGCTGAGCATTTTCATCTACTTGTTTTGATGCTTTTTCAGGTAATGGCGTCGTATTAACTATCGCTTTTGTAAAATCCTTAAGAGTTACCTCTGACTGCGATTGGACAGTATTTTCTAATTCTTTCATAATAAGATTTGGACAGTTAATTTTATGATATTCAGTTAAATGTTTGTGTAGATTTGTTACGATACGCTTGCATAAAGGACATTTTGGACGATTTCCAGATTTAGTATAAACAGTATTCTTAACCAATGCATTATTTTTCTTTTCTATTTGAAGGTTGCCTGTATTTGTTTTTATGCTTGTAGGTTGGAAACTAACATCAAACTTTCTATCTTCGCCATCACTTTCTTTGAGTTCTTTATTAAATACTTTATTCTCTACACTATTCCTTGTGTTATATATAGGGGATCTCCCATCCTTTATTCCAGACTTGGTCGCATCTATGTTATATATGGAATTTGGATTAGGTCTGACTTTACGTTTGGGTGGTATAAATATTCCATGTATTTTTTGTGAATGAGCCCTTAGAGATCGATTCTCGCTATATTCTTTACCACATACATTGCAGTGAAATAATTTTTTGGTGCTTTTAACAGATAACTGGAAGTTTGGCAATGCACCATTACCCAATACCGGCTGATATTTGATGTATGCATTTACATCCTTTTCAGAAGAGAGTACAGTTGAATTTTCTGTATCTATTTTTTCTTCAGGGTCATCAATATCGCTATCTAAATCATTACTTTGTACATCTTTAATCAATTTGAGAGTCTCCCAAATTTTATCACATCTTTCAAGAAGAATAATCGGTTCTTTCAGTTTGCATGGAGTGACGATTGGAAGATGCGATGTCATGATCCCATCCTGTAAAAAAAATGTATGTATTATCAAAATGATGCAGTTTAATACATATATAATAAAGAAGACGTGCAAAAAACATGATAAATTTGCAATAATTGCTTTTAATCACTTTTCAATCACCTACTAAAATTATTTCTCTCAAGCTAGTCTAACAGAAAATCGTAATGTTGGTCGACGATTTGAAATTTTCGTCCAAAAATAATTAAAGCATGATCAATTTCAATATAGCGATCAGCTGTAATTAACCGCAACAGCCCGTATGCGTTTGAAGCGTTACAAGAAAAAGTTTTCCATTATCACATTCGGTAGGCTTCCGGAAGATGGGACATCCCAAAGTACAATAAACAGACACATTTAACTGGTTTATAGTAACTAATCGCGAAAAATATCTTTGCGGTTAACTTGGTGGACACACCAAACACGTAAGACCCAAGATAAATTATGGTAGAACATCCTAAACACTGGTACACTTAGAAAAATTGCATGTATACCTGTAAGGATTCGTAGGAGCTGCTTCTGGTTGGCGACATTGGTTCACTTTTAATCAGTGGTATATCTACATCCACGATAAGTTTTTCTGGCGTTTCTTCCTTATTTTTGTCCTCATTATTATTTCCATAGTCGTCCCACATCGCTCCCTCGCCGAACATTTTATTGAAATGTTCTACAAAGAACGATTTCAACGATAGAAATTTTGTTACAAACACGTTCTGAGCGTTGTCGTACTCAAGCGTCTGACATTGGTAGTCGACATATTGTTCCTACCTCCCCACTCCGCGACTACAGATTCGTCCGTTACGTCCCTTTGTCGTCTGTTACGGGCAACAAGCTTCACGAAGGTTGTTTCCTACGAAAATTTCCGATGACGATTTATCGTCTTGGATCCTTATTTTCTCCTAATTTCTTTCCTTTTTAGCACGGGTAATGTTTCAGCCTCCTAAAATTGCGACACCATATGCGGATATCAATTCCAAATCGATAAATGAAGAGCTCTCTTTTCATATGAAACGCGTTTGTAGAGGAAGGTAACTGTTTTCTGACATGGGTATAGCTCGACGATGTTCAGACGAGTATCGTTACAGGACTGACCCAAGTGGTATATTGGCTCGTTCAGTCATGCGTTGGGAGCTTGGAATTTCTTCTGTTCTGTTTTAGACTACTTGATAATTTAATCTTTAACGTCTTGTAACTTAACAACTCAGAATTTATATGTGCTGCACTGGGCAACCACTCCACACTTATTGTACTAACCATACCCAAGACATTTTAATTGATTTTTCCTTTGTATGAAAAGGAACTTGTGAAAAACGTCTACTCTAGAGTATAACCTACACAAATATCTTTCGAGGTCGATGATATACTAATAATATTATGTTTACGGACGCCGCACCAGTTTAGGCATATCTAAAACGTTATGTTTTCTCAATTTCTTCAATAGAACAAATTACATTCTAGGAATAAGAACAATTATTTGATCATGTTGCTATGATACGATCTACGTAACACCCAACATTAATTATGTTTGCATCATATCTACATACATGATCTGCCGTTGTGCGGTTAAGTCCACGTATGCCTTTTTTTAACAAATTTCTTTATCGCTATGTCAATCATTATCGTGATCAGAACAGCATGCATTCTATGACCAGCAGTTATTTCTGCAAGATTCAATTGAATTGCAGATTCTACATAACTCTGATATCACAATACGTAGAATTATGTAATTTCTACATATTCTGTATATACATAATATGCAGTTATGTTGGTGCGCAGGAATTGTAGAAAGCGGTCAGGGTTTGCAATATGGAATACGACATTCCGTATTTACCAGCCTAACAAAAATTTGTAATGTTTCGAAAAGACATGGGCATTATTATTTTTATCTGTAAATAGATAAATCAGTAAAATGCAGAAGCTTTATTGTTTTATAAAGACGTACATTTCATTTACTAGCTTACTCTTTCGATGTATGTGAAACTGCTCAAGGATTATGTGAGTATAGTGTATGCAATTTGTCAATTTACGGTATCTAAATAATATTTAATTTTAATCAAATGTATCGAACGAGGCGAATGTTGGTGTCACGTTTAATGAAACCCCTATGTAGACCTTTGTGATTGCCAATTACGATTATAATTAGTCCTAGCATAGTCTGCGATATTGTCGTACGCATTGGTTCAGTGCCGATCGATTATATACTTTACTACGGGTCTACAGAAATGTTTCTCCGTCACTGCTTCACGTGACGTGTTTCTCCCAGGCCAAGCTGGACGAGTCCATGTTTGGGAGATTAAAAGGAACCCATGAATTTGCTGGGGCACTTTCTGCGCTATATAAAGATCCTTTAATCTACCTGGGTTTTCGTTGTGCGGCACGGAAGTTCTGCATTGCGATCAATAAACCCGATATACGAAATCCAATGAATAAACTATTTGAGATAAATCACATGGATTTATGTAAAACAGAACGTACAAGACACATTTTGTAACTCGATCCAACACCAAATTTGGTCAATTTAATATCAACTCCAGAATGATACCGTAGGGTTTGATGCTTTTCCAATAGTGTTCCATTCGAGAAACGTTCAACGAATACATCTTATCTTACCTTTCTCTTTCCACGTTGAGATATACAAGTTCCGGGCAAGCGCAACAAATTCCAAGGAGCGTCGATGGGCCTCTACTTGTGATACTTGCGAAGACGTTTGTAATACATTCCTCACGACACAATAGTGTAAGTCATGTATAAGATGGGATTTGCTAAAATCATGGCTCCACGCGATCAACGGTCGTCAAATGCTCAGTATTTGGATCGCGAACTGTGATTCTACCAACGCAACTCTGGGCGAGTTCATTTTTACGCAACGCAGCAAACACCAAGTCATCCAGGCTCTCGTTAACTCTCGAGCAACTTCGGCTCATCGCACGAATCTGGCACTCGCACTCTTGATTAATAGGATTAACAATGATACTTAAACGGCTATCGTACTTCTGATACCCCGTTATGGTAACAAAACGACGTTTGATCGTTATCATTTAAAGTAAACTGTAATATAATTGAAAGCTTGCTTCTAACAGTTCAGACATCAATCGACTATTTTACATAAACTGATCATTTGGTCTAGTAGTTACTCAGAAGAGAATTATATCGACTTATTTATAGGAGAAAGTTGATAGCCGAAAGATTTACGTATGATCAAACCAGCACAATATGATGAAATAGTCCAGGTATACTTTTATTCTGACCTTCTACCGATCATAAAGTTATTATATTTTGTGCGGTCAAAGCGATTATGAGGTATTCCTTGTATTTTTTACAAAGATCCACATACGCATTATATTAGTAAGTGCATGTAGCTTCAAACGCAAACGTGCAATATCAGTTTATTTGCTGAAAGATTCTATCACAATACCACAATGGTCAAGGTTAACCGTTTGAAAGAATGGCATGAATCTAGTTTGATTATTGATAAAATTGCCAGTACTAACGAGATTATCATAACGTGCACGATGTGTACTTCCGTTCGTACGTGTATAAAGGCATAGGAAAGGTAAAAATATTCTTAATAAAAAAGTTATACGTATTGAGTAAACATGTGGTTACCGATCGTTTTGTTGCTTTTCATTACCTGCCAAACTTCTACCTCCATTGGAATTTATAACGAAGGTGTTGTATCACGCGTAGAATTAAGATTCTGATGAGTGGGAAAAATCCTTTCACTATGAACTCTGCGATCCCTAAAAAAATATGTGTGCGTTGGAGTTATATCTGAAGTCCATATCTTATTGTTATTCAAATGAGACTTCTGGAAATTCACTGTCGATCTAACTTGTTTGCGGCTTTACCTATTTATACTTTACTATGCTGATTCATAGAACCGTTCTACGGCATCTAGTATATGTACAGATCGAGTCATGGTTTGATTTTTCGTTCGTATTACTTGGTAAATATGTAAATTATTCCACCAATGAATGTTTTGGGCCCCGCGGGATCATGTTGTATGTGAAATATTATCAAATAGGTGCTAGCATGTAGAATACTGTCAGCTAACAATAAGTACAGAGTACATTTACACGAAGCGCATAACTTTGCAGTAATTTTTATATACCTATTTAGTTATCAGCTAAAATTTATCATCAAAGTACTTGCTCTTTCCATAAGTCCAAACCGTATAACGAATTTTCCCAGAAAATGCTGGATTCCGCTCAGGTTTGACACATGCAGAGTTCGGTGAGAGGATTCGGGATTGGTTTCGAAATCTGAAAGACCGCCTTTTTGGAAGAAAAATGGAACCAAGTGCTTCTGACGAAAAGGAAATAATAAATCTGGATAAAGCTGATATACAAGATCGCGTTCGTAATTCTGGCGGTTTTCTCGTAGACCTGTGTAAGTCTTGTGATCGCACTTTTACATGTTTTGGTCTCCTTGGTTTCATGCTTTGACACAATTGTTATCTTCTGTGGATTCCAGCTAAATTAAAGTTTAATCCAAAATATGATATTGGATTTCGCATTGGTCGTTGGTACTTTATACGGACAGGAGACAGAATAGATAATGAATTTGGGTATAATGATTCAAGGGAATGGGACATGCCTGTATCACTCAGTCCTGATCAGTTTACGCACCAATTACCTGACGACGACTGGTTAAACAAGGATTACGACAAAATATTTGGAACTACGTTTCTCCCATCAACCACAGAAATACCGTTAATGACGGAGGAAGCTTCAACGGAAAGTGATGCGATTGAAATTGGTACAACCGAGGTGTTGAAACGTGAGGAAGACAACGAGACTAAATTGGAACTTGAACCAAATTCTGTTCAGGTCATATTCCCAGAGTAATTGTAAACATATATCATACTTCTTTCATTCCATATTCGCCATTTTCATCCAGTTTTAATTTTTACTGAATATATACATAAAATGTAATGTAAATTGGCGTTTATATTATAATATATCGTACTGGGAAAAATTGAAAAAGATAACGTTTACCACCAAAAAGAACACAATTTTATTTCGTAAAATTTACTATAATTATCATTAATACGGGAGTCCACATTAATTATAACAATTTTTACGCCGATGTTATGCACATTGTGGTCTTCAAGATGTGTTGTGGATTTACTGCAAGAGAAGTAAGACAATGTCCAAATGAGTAATCTATCTTATTCTTATTTATGTTTCATGCAACAAACATGCATAAATAATGTTTTTAAAGCAATAGCTCAATAAATGCTATTTTGGTAGTATTTTTGCATATATAACAAATGATTATGTTAAAAATAAACATTCAAAAGTTTCAAACAATAAAGCTAGAGGTCCAATTGCAGATAAATAGCAGTTAATAGATTTGCAATTATAGATTCTTTTAGTTAAGCTAAAGTGAGGAAATATTCATTACCAGCAGTTTTGTTTATAACTATGGTCACACATGCATAACTTATTGTTATTAACTTTCAAACACCATGCATTCTTTTTGTAATAATATATAAGATAAATAAATTGTTGAGGGATGTTTGTATCATCATAAAAGGAAGTTCATTGCGATCACACTTAAAAATTAGTTATTAAAAATATTAGTACATGTAAATATAAATAAAAATAAATAAAATATATATAGTGTAAGAAATGAATATTCTGAATGTAGATTTTTTAAATTTAAAACTTGGTTTTTTACATTAAACTATTCAATTGATCACCTTATAGCATACATCATGTTGCGAAATACCATATCGAGAAATACGTGAATTATTTTGTCGCACATGAAATAAAGAGTTATATTGTTTGTAAATTTATGCAAGCAGAATAATAATAAAGATTTTTACTAAATTTTGTTCTTCTCAGAGGAAAGAGAAGTTTTAAAATTTTATTATGCTGTTTATGTACACATTCACACCCACCCACACTGCAATACTTTATATACATTTTGCGTATAAAATATCTATTAATAAATTATATTGTGATGAGAATTAATATTTATACCAAATGTAGTGTTATTTAAGAAAGCAATGTAAAAATGCATCTCAAATTAAAATCTAACACAATATGAAATAAAAGTCAAAGTCATCATATGAAACATAATAGAATATGAAGTTGCATGCTGACCATATATAAGCATCAGAATTAGAGACTATTCCTCCTTGAGGTTCGTAGTGCAAATGATGAGCATTTGTCTACTTCCTCCCCTAGAAAGTAAATAAAAAGCATATTCCACCGTAGCATGCATGAAAGATAATAATTGACCATATAAACAGTTGTTGTAACTAGTAATATTAATTTAAAGAACGTATATTTAAATAAGACATAGCAAGATTTTTAATTGTAAATATATAACATTACTGTAATACTGTTCACTCATAATTTTTGTTAACAAAATATAGTTGTCCAGCTATGTCTTATATGCAGGGCCATGAAATAGATAGTTTTACAAATATTAATCAGTAAGCCATATATATATAAATATATATAAAACAAAAGATGTTTTTAAATTTTGAAAAGAAACGTTATGAAGCCCTTCACCATGACAATATTTATAGATGCATGCAATGATTAAAAGTATGTTTAATATAAATTTAACTATTATCATCTCTCTGTATATATAAAATACAAAATAAATTTGTATTAACATTCCTACCTTCTTAGACGCTGCACCAACTTTACTCTTCTTTGTTCCCCTAACCTTCTTCATTCTGTTCTTACGTTCCTTACGTTGTTTTCTTGTTTGTTTTTGTTTTTCATAAAGGCCGTGTCTTGCTAACCTGTATTTAGGTTCAAATTTCTTTGCAAAGTCTAGTGTATCATATATTAGTGCAAATCCTGTGGATTTACCACCACCAAAATGTGTTTGGAAGCCGAAAACAAATACAACATCGGGCGTCACTTTGTACATCTTAGCCAACTTTTCACGTATTTCAGTTTTACGAACTGATGGTTGACCTGGATGGTGGACATCCACAACCTGAAATATACAAATACATAATTATCATACAAATGAAAACTTATTATCTGAAGAAACCACATGTATAGTGTCAAGTCGTATCAGAAATATATAGAATATTAATATAAGAAAAAATAAGAAAAGTCAAAATTAAAAATAACGCACCATCTGTTTTCGGCATAGTAGCCGGTTGGTCATAAATTTCCTTGTTCTGATCGTGGCTTCCGTCTGAAATGGAAAGTCAAAACATTTTTTTGTAGGTTATGTTGTTCATACACGTTACTTAAACAAAGTAAATTAATGCTATAAAATATAATAATTTTCATCAAACAGTAAAAATATTGAAATTATACGAAGTTAATTTAATAAAAACAACATAGTAAAGCATTTTAACGGGCTTTTAATGCCTATGTATATACATGTTCGATCTGCCGATTTTATTTTGCATTTACATTAACTTTATCATTAATGTGTAACATTTTTATACATCATATTTGTATGAGCTGAACAACTGAATGTCAATCTTGCATTTTTTACTTCAGTATAAACATTTTATATTACGATTAATCCATAGTTTTTGGATATAAAATACATACCATTTTACCCGATTATCGTAGCACTTCGAAAAAGGCATTGACGGAAGCTCGCAGCGCTATCTACGCATACAAAATTTAAAAAAGGAACCAGCGCCAGAACTAAATTTTGAGCAATGTAACGGAAATTATTCGGCAGGTAATGTAGAAAATGGCCTTTATATTAATTTATACCGATTCTCTTTTTATTTACTTATATTTCTAGTGAGAGAACTAAGGATGCTGTAATCTTTAGAATATGTAAATTATACAACAAATTATTCAATTATATGAAGCTAATGTATACACATAAACTTATTTTTAAATATTTATTAATAAATATGTAAATATTATACAACGAAAATAATTGAACGGTAAAAAAAAACTATTTAATTTAATTCAGCAGTAAACTAATACAAACAAAAAGTATAGATGACTATTATATCTTTATCAGAGTTTTCAGAAAATATACTGTAATATAAAATGACTCAACGATATAATTAGTCATAAAGAATTTGCAGAGTTGACAAGGTCGAAACCAAAAGTTTGCATAGTACAATCAATATTACTTGTCTGAGAATATATATATACAATTGTACTCTGCTTTATAAAGCATATTCCATAGAATAATAACAATGTGAGTCAGAAAATAATATTTTACGGTCCAAAACAATGATATTTTCGAGTACTCATTCAAAATAAGATAGATATACATAAGAATCAATCATATCTGTTCGATAGTGAATCTATTTGTACAAAATATTGAATACAGTGACATTACTGACTTCGATTATTCGGTTAAATATGGTTCCTAAACTCGCCGCTCCATATCGTAAAGGGCGTAAGAAAACGTCTGTTTTTTTCGCACGATCGGTAATTCAGTACATGGGACACGAATTCCCATTGTATGTCCGGTCTATTCTTATATCTCGTCTGTGATATAATATAAACAATGTTATCGACAGTAATTTAAAGTTCTATGATGTAACACAGAGTGGCGCACAAATCAGTGCCGACTTCTGTCGCGGTTACTGACTCATGTTTTACGAAAACTTGCTGTGCAGAAATTAGGTTGGGTGATATAGCACGGAAGAAAACATTTATGAACGTGCATATTTTAGACTGATCTATCTTCACTATGGGCTTGATATCAGAGCCCCTATTATTTGCATTCGCTTTAATTGATACAGGAGCTGTGCTCTTTCTTTTAGTGTCTTTTGTATCCTTTCATTATCTGTACATTAAGATTATAGTTCGGTACATTGACATGTATATCATTACAAATAATATACGTAGTATTGTTATTACAAAGGTTTTACTAAGAATCTTTATATAATATTATTTTTACTATATGGCAAACATGCATAGGTACTGCATTTTGCTTATCATTGTTTTTCTCATTGTAATGCAACATATTTGTGTATTATTAATTAAAACTCATTTTGATAGTTTTCTCACATTTTATAATTATTTTTCTTAACATACTTATGCTTTATAGATTATTACATTATCAGATCTCGAATGTGATTACTTAAATGCTCAGCAATGCTGCTCAAAATTAAATACGGTAAATTTTGAATATCATTATCGTATTATCATAGATGATTTTTGTAGTTGTATTAGAATCTATATATTTATGATTATATCAAATTTCTTGGTTTATTAAATTACATTCACTGGAAAGGCAAATTTTCTTTGCTTAATTATTTTTAATATATTTGTATTATATATTTTACAGTGGGTTACTCCAAAGTTAGTGGCGCATACACTGTTGGTATTTTTATTACTAATACATGGTCAATTAATGTTGACTTTGTTTAATTTACCAATGACTCTTTGGTTGTTCTACGAGTTCTTTGGTGTCCCCAGTGGAAATATGGGTGTATATGATCCGACAGAGATTCACAATCATGGACAGCTAAAAAGACATACTAGGGACTGTATGATTTATCTTGGATATTATTTAATCTTCTTTTTTATTTATCTTTACTGGTAAGTAATTTCTATACTAGCCATATTATATTAATATCAATACTGAAATACAAATTATTTGTACATAATACTTTTTTTCTTTCATAGTATGATTATTGCAATGTTGAAAGGAGACCCAGTACACAGTAATGCAGACGATATGGTAGACTTCTAAAGTAAATAGAAATTATTCACATGTTTTGTACTTGTGTAAGAGCGTTGCGTGTGTCGTTTATTTTTGAAATATGTCAATCTCATTTCCATTGATAATTAGAAAGAATTTTGTGCTTGAAATTATTTCTTTCTCCAAAATATATATTTAAGCTAGTACTCTGTACAGAATAATTTTTCTGTTAATATCTATTAATATAATATTTGTTAAAGGAATGAACTCGAGATGTACTATTAAGGTACCGTTTTAAATTTGCATCACAATACATAACCATATTTTGTACATTTTAAGTGTAATATTTAACATTACATTTATGTTTAATTAACAATTCATACTAACTAGAGACTTATTTGAAGTAAAAAGAAATTTTACTATCAATAATTATGCAACATGCATAGATCATAGAAATATTATAAGTTGTTTGTACGGTAAATCCTGTTGCAAGTTAACACGTGGAATTTTGAGATTCTAGTCTTAATGATATGCAAAACAATTTGTAACGCAACAGGGAATATAACAGAAAGAGTAGCACAATAATAATATTTTAATATTATAGTAAATGTAAAAAAGATCATTGTATAAAACTCCCAAAATCCTATATAAACATCAGTATTCCCCTATGAATTGTGTTTAGTCCGTAAGCACATTACATACAAAAATCTGTAAACAATTCTAAATGACAATTTTTATAAATAATTTATAATATAATAACAAAAATCAAGTTTCATTTTTTATTAAGTCATGTAATATATATTTTATTTTTCAATTTATCTTACGTTGCGTTTTTAAAGCGAGTATTTTTCATGGAATTAATTAAATGTTGACGTGACCAACGTAAACACGTACACAACATTATAGACTTCTCTCAGTTAATGACATAAAAAAAGATTTGATTGGTTAACACGGTCACGACAATTTTACGCGTTCGTTAAACCAAATTGACTTAAGTTTAATGGTAACGGGAGAAGACTGGATCGATCTAATGGACACGGTAAAGGTGATTAGTCTTTCTTCCATCGAAGGGCGTGCATTTATTTTTAGATGAAGTTGTATACACAAGGGGAGTGTACTGATTTTCAGAATTTTCCTGCCAAGTTCACAATCGAAACTATTTTCATATCGCGCAAATTACGAACCACTATTTGATCCGCCTTATAAAACATGTTAGATTCCTTAGTATCGAACACAAGAGACACATACGATCTAATAAGAAGAGCAGTAATTTAGTTTGTTCTTTCTATCTATAGAACGGAAAGAACGAACAAATCGTTTTATCGATCTTGGCATATTATTTTTACGAGGGGATTATTTCTGACTCTTAGTAACGACAGTATTGATAAGTAATTTTTATTAAATTTTTCAATAAATACGTAACAGTATAATGCTATACATTACTTAACAGTATACTACTAAAAATTAAATAGTGATTACAGATCACGTTATCTCTATTATCAAATGAAAAAATCTTCAAATGCAAGAAACATTCGATGCATGGGAGCTTAACGAAGTAACAATGATTTTTTACATATGATTTAAGAAAGATATTTTCTTTCCCCATATAATTAGTATATATTTAGGAGAAGAAGATCGATTCCTACATACACCTATAAACAAGTTTAATATCACTGGCTACGTAAACGATGATACACGGTCGAATTAATGTTTTTTTAATGGCTTCTTTTACGAAGCTAAAGTCGGCGCATCGCATTAAAATCAATTTGAGCGTAATAAGCGCGCGTCTCGGACGTGGTTACGCGAGCGCCACCTAGCGTCGGCGGGCAGTGAGTAGAATTAGCGACCACTGTTCGGCGGTGGCTTTCGCACGGCAGCGCGCGAATGGATGCTGAGTGATGCTGAGTGATGTTGGGCTTTCGAGAAGCGAAGTGAATGTACCCGTTATTAGTGTTCACGAATACGAGAGATTATGAGGTGTATAGTGGTCACAGAGAATTCGTGTAATTTGACGAGTGTGTATTGAACGCGTACCGAGTGTCAAGCGATTCGCATACGTCTTAATTTAGTCGCGATGCAGACGTTTTCTATTTTACTCGTATATGTGTCAACGGGCTGCGTTGATCGACTGTGATTAAGAAAACTTGCGTCGAACGAAAATATACTTCGGCTTCTACAAAGACTGTGAAAAGAGAGGGAGAGAGAAGGAGAGAGAGAGAGAGAGAGGTAGTTTGACGTTCGTTCGATCGCACTCTTCGTGCGAAGGAGGCAGGGAGCGTGTCCGAGAAAAAGAAAGAGAGCTTTTGGTGAGTGAGAAGGATAAAGGAAGAGAGGGTCAGAATAGGAGCAAGAAAGAGGGGAGAGGAAACAGGGACGGCGACGACGACGCCGGGTATAAATCGTAGGATAGTTTTCTTTCGCGCGTGCAATGAGACTAGTGCGTCGATCGGCGTAACGGGGTGATCCACGAGGTACCCCTGATGTTGAAAACGTCATCCATGAAGCTATCGTCGACGACGTCGTCGTCGTCGTCGTCGTCGCCGCCGTCGTCGTCGTCGCCGTCGTCGTCGTCGTCGTCGTCGTCGCCGTCGAGGTCGCCGAAGCCGTTGTGGCTGTCATCGTGGCCCTTGCACCTACCGTTATTGTCATCATCGTCGTCGTCGTCGCCGTCGTCGTCATCGTCATCATCCTTGTTATCGTCGTTACCAACGTTACCTTTGACTATATCGTGCTGCTGGTCTCGAACAACGCTGTTTTTACTGCTCGTAACTTTAATTTTTTTCTCTTCACGTCCATGCTAAAAGCTATTCAGTGCCTGCTAAGCATACACTTGTATGATATCACCAAGTCAGGATGGCAGGCAATAAGGCGCAGGTTAACGCTGTACAGACCAAGCCTGTCGAAGTCTCTCAGCAATTACAGGAGGGAGAGAAGTTTATTAAGTGGGACGAGGTTCGTATTCTTCCGTTTAGTAAAGAAAGCTTAATGGTCCAGCTGCGACGCTTTGTAGCGTCGCATAGTTGCTCAATTGAGTTTGTATAATAAACATGCAAATGACATGGAAAATTGAATATCACAGTAGTCTCGTTAAAGTAAGATTGCATTCAGTAAGATATAGCACCTATACGGTATGATACATAGTATTTATATTATTATTGATATGATACTATAATCGACTTGTAGAATATGGCAGATGCCTTAGAGTTATTTTGTAAACCATAAAAGTTGTGACTATGCTAGATAAAATAAATTATACAAAAGAAATTTTATTAGATTTAAATATTTGATGCTTTATGATTATTTATGTAGGATACTGGAGTTGCAACGCTAGTAACATTGAAAGTAGATAAATTTGGTTTTTATCTGCATTGGGTAGATCAGAATAATGAGATGGATATCTTGGATATAGCTACAATACGAGATACACGCACAGGAAAATATGCCAAAATACCAAAGGTAGTAATGTTATATTTTTTGCTTATATTTTGACTGGAATTTGTTTTTTTCCATTTTAATATCATATTTCTGTTTTAATCGTGTCTCAAAAGTTGTGAAATATCATATATATGCTGTATGCGACATCATATTTATTACCTGTACTTATTCTTACAAAGATAAGAGTATTTAACAATGCACATATGCATCACTGCAACAGATATGGATATTGCTTTGAGGGATATCTATAATTAAACCATGCCTTTGTGTAGATGATAATGACGCACAACACTACATAATAATTATTGATAAAATTATAAATAGCACATTACCTACTTTGTGTTCTTTATATAAGTTCATTTTTTTCTTTGCTCTTCTTACCTTTGCATACAGTTGGAAACAATGGTAGTCGTATAGAAAGGAAAGTAGTACTCATTATCGGTTTTCCTATAAATCAATATAGATAACATTGAAAACTTTCCTATAGTCTGCGGTATACATGTACAATCTAGTTTAAATATTGTACTTGTCTGAATTAAGCAAATCTATGATAAGCTTATTACCAACTAACATGGTTTCAAAGTATTCAAAATTTTATGTTACCATTCATCTAGCAAATGATTCGATTTACAGGATACGAAACTAAAGTCTCTAGTGACTATGGGTCCTCAAGATTCTTTAGAGGACAAGACGGTAACGATCTGCTATGGATCTGACTTTGTCAACATGACATTCCTTAATTTTTGTACGACGCGTGCTGAAATTGCACAACATTGGACAGATCAACTTTTGCAGTTAGCATACAATTTGACACAACTTAATACAAGTACAACTATGTTTCTTCTAAAAGCACATACAAGGCTATTACTCACGGCTGATAAATCAGGCAAAATACCAGTAAAAAAGTAAGTTAAATATCGATATTACATCTAATATAGTTTACCATAAATAATAGGTACGGATTACTCATCTGGATTATGTTTCAGTGTAATTAGAATGTTTACGCAAAATAAGGAAGATCGTAAGCGTGTTGAAAAAGCACTTGATATATCAGGTCTGCCATCTGGAAAAGTAAGTTGTTATGTACAATTTTGTAACGATAATAGCAAGTGTGTAATACAAGAGCTAATCTTGCTATTTTATAATATTCCTTTAAATTAGCATAAACCTAATATAAAATGTATCTTTTTTTTAGACCGAGGTTCTTCCTCTTGAGAAATTCCAATTTGAAGATTTTTTTAATTTTTATAAATCTCTTACACAAAGATCAGATGTAGAAAAAGTATTTGACGGAATTGTGGGAAACACAAAGCGTAAATTGATGTCTGTTAAACAGTTGGTGGAATTTTTAAATAAAACACAAAGGGATCCACGGTTAAATGAAATACTTTACCCGTATGCAAATGAAGCAAGAGCTAAAGATATAATAATGCAGTATGAAACTAATAAATGTAATGCCAATCATGGACAGTTAAGTTTTGATGGCTTTTTAAGATACTTGATGAGTGAGGACAATCCAATTGTTGCTGTATCTAAATTTGAACTTTCTGATGATATGGATCAGCCACTTGCTCATTATTTTATTAATTCTAGTCACAACACTTATTTAACAGGTACATACGCAGTGTCTAAGAAAATGAAGCTTTGCATATTATAAATTTGTATTACTTTGCTTCCTTTTCTCAAAAGCCATATAATGGGTAAATATGAATTCTGATTATAGGTCATCAGCTTACTGGCAAAAGTTCGGTAGAAATTTATCGTCAATGTTTACTTGCTGGTTGCCGTTGCGTTGAATTAGATTTTTGGAATGGAAAATTTGATGAACCAGTCATTGTTCATGGGTAATATATGATGTTAATAAACGATAAAAGAAAATGAATAAATGACATTTTTATTAGCATGATCATGATCTATTGTAACATTTTTCTAATAGGTATACATTTGTACCTGAAATCCATGCACGAGATGTAATAGAGGCAATTGCTGAGAGTGCCTTTAAAACATCAGAGTATCCAGTAATACTTAGTTTTGAAAATCACTGTAATCCCCGGCAGCAGGCTAAAATAGCGCAATACTGTAGAGAGCTGTTTGGTGAAATGTTATTAGATGCACCTTTGGAATCTCATAAGGTAATATTTGTAATTTAAAAATGTTATATTATAATTTCATTAATAGATGGCATTAGCCTTGGAATATATTTTGTATTGTATTCTAGTTGGAACCTGGTCAAGAATTACCTCCTCCATCTTTCCTTAAGCGCAAAATTATAATAAAAAATAAGAAGAAACATCATCATCATCATCACAAGAAACACCATAAAAAGCAACATGCAATACCATTGGAAGGTGAAGAAACCCCTCAAGAGACTGACGAGAATGGCATAGTAAATCCAGCCATAGAAGGAGAGAATGATCCACCACCGGACATAATACCAGAGCATGAAGTAGCCGATGGAATCGTTAATAATGGAGAAGAACAAATTAGAAATGGGGATGTATCTCATGCACCAATGCTTCAGCAAAGACAGAGTAGTAAAGACAGTACGCAAGAAGATGACGGTACGCATAAACAAATAAAGATTGCGATATAGATAAGAATTATTGTGTTTAATTTCTCTTTTATCTTATTGAACAATATAGATGATGAAGATGAGTCAAGCACAGAGGAAGATGAATCAAATGTAGAAGATATCAAATTAAGAATGGGTGATAAAGTTCCTGCACCTGATAAAGTAGCATCTTCGGCAAAGGAAACTGAGGCAGGGGCAGAAATTTCAGCTTTAGTCAATTATGTGCAACCTGTTCATTTTAATAGTTTTGAATCAGCTGAAAGTAAGTGTAATCATTTAACGAATTTATTGTCCTACGAGGTATTTTCTTATAAACTGTATAATTTTATTATATTTTACAGAAAAAAATCGAACGTACGAAATGTCATCATTCGATGAAAAACAGGCTACGACACTTCTAAAGGAAAGACCATTGGAATTCGTAAATTATAATAAACATCAGTTATCCAGAGTTTATCCAGCTGGAACACGATTTGATTCGAGTAACTTTATGCCTCAGGTATTTTGGAATGCAGGTTGTCAATTAGTTGCTCTAAATTATCAAACACTTGGTAAGTTTATATAAATATTATGTATTTTTATTTTATTCCTAGTAATGTAATAGGTTAATATATACCATTTATGTTTGCTTTATAATTTGGCAATAGATCTCGCGATGCAGCTAAATTTGGGAATTTTTGAGTATAATCAACGTTGCGGTTACGTATTAAAGCCAGAGTTTATGAGACGAAAAGATCGCCGCTTAGATCCTTTTGCGGAATCAACTGTCGACGGTATCATAGCAGGGACAGTACATATTCATGTCATATCGGCGCAATTTTTGACTGATAAACGAGTAGGAACATACGTGGAGGTGGATATGTTTGGTTTACCAGCAGATACCGTAAGAAAAAAATTTCGTACAAAAATTGTTCCAAATAATGGAATCAATCCTGTTTATGATGAAGAGCCATTTGTATTCAAAAAGGCAAGAAGTTTTTTTTGATTTACCTGCTACAGTTAAATGATGAGTGCCATTTATAAATATTTGATTTACATCAGGTAGTACTACCAGAATTGGCCTCTATCAGAATAGCTGCATATGAAGAATCTGGACGCTTAATTGGTCACAGAGTATTACCTGTTGTGGGGTTGTGTCCAGGATATCGGCACGTTGCTCTTAGAACGGAATGTGGTCAACCATTGCCATTAGCAAGTTTATTTTTACATGTTATTGTAAAAGATTATGTGCCCGATGGCCTCAGTGAATTAGCTGAAGCTTTGGCAAATCCAATAAAGTATCAAAGCGAAGTGGAAAAAAGAGAAAAGCAATTAATGGTTCTTACTGATTGCTTGGACGAACCTGAAGAAGTTGAGGTGAGACCCAAAGATCGATAAATGTTTAATTAACACCATAACGCACTAATACTTGAACTAACATTTTATAGGATAAAGATAAAGTTGGCGAAACACCAACTTCTTCAAAGTCGACTGTAAGTTGTTTTGAGAATGGCATTCGTTTATAATCTACTGACTTTACTAATATGCATTATACCTATACGAAATTTCTTTTTTATTTTTATAAATATAAAATATGGTTCTTTCATTAGGAAGAAACTGTCAAGACAAAACGATTGCAATCGGTGGGCGAATTACCAGGCCTTCAACCAGCATCGAGTAGTACACACGGTAGACCGTCGATTATTGGTATAAATACTTCTGAAACACCAGAAGTCGAGGATAATGCACCATCTCCTGTAGTTCAATTCGTCGATACTTCTGCGAATAAAAGTCCGGTCAATGCTAGTACTAGTAAGTATAACAGAAAATAATGTTTAATTGATCATAGATTAAAACACTCAATACAATTTTTCCCTTCAGTGAGCGAAGAAATAGTTGCTGAATCTTTGGAGAAACTCATGGAGAATAAGCTTGTGAAAGAGAAAAAGATGGAACTCGAGAAAAAGTTGGAGTCGTTACGAAAAAAACACGAAAAGGAAAAAGTAAGAGTGCAGTCTCAGAAAAGTTCTCTTGATGGTGAAAAGCATAAAGTGAGATTTTGCATGAGCCATAAGCTGGTGAAACGAATATCCAGTAGAAACATGTAAGTATCGATACGATTTATTGACAGCGAAGCAATCATTAAATTGATGATTTTATTTTTAAACAGATTTTCAAGTGATGTGGGTTTAAGTACTCTGGTAGAGACTTCCGAATGTTCGGAGATGGAAAATCGTGATGTTGAAGGACCCCCGAAAGGTTTGCCTAGAAGTCAAAGCGAACGACTGTTGGCTGTATGTAAAGTACAAATGCAACAGGAGCGTGAGCTACGGGAAAAATATCACGACAGTGTATATACCATTGCAGAGAAAGTGATGCAAACTTCTCAGTCTAATCAATTGAAAACATTAAGAGTATTACTGGAAAGAGAAACGGCTGACGTTAAGCGTAAACTACAAGCTAGTAGGCATGGAGAGGTATACTATTTTCTGTTTTACTTGTATAAATATTTTTTATTTTCATATACATATAATTTTTATATCTGTTTAATTTACAGGTGAAACAATTAGCTAAGGTACACAAAGACAAAGCCGAGCTAGATCGTATGAAAAGAGAAGTTGCAAAATCAACGGTGGAAAAAGGTGTTAACGAGTGTACCAGATTGACAAAAATTTATGAAAAAAAGAGAGCAGAATTGGAAAAACAACACGAAAAAGTTCGGCAGAGGTTAGAAGAGGAAAGAGCTAAGGTAAATATTTGTATACAAATTTGTTTTTTTTATATCTTAAAAATATATCATGGTTTTTTTATAAATTATCTAGGAAAAGGCTGCTCTGCAGGCAGAGTATAACAGTCGCTGTAGTAAATTTGAAAGCGGAGAGTTACCTTTATCACCTTCCGGTGGTACGAGTATGCCCGAATCGCTCAGTGAGAATACATATTAATTAGCAAGATGAATTATTGTACATTGTCTGACTATGGACACTCGTATTTAAAGTTGGTATATCTAACATGGAATTTGGACAATACAACATATGGCAAAACGGATGATGTTTGCACATTGAACAGTTCCCGATTGGTTGTACCTCTTTCGAGAGAAAACTCGATAATTTAATAAACTAAGCTATGACCGACACGTCTTGCGGAAATTCGTAGTCAATGCAAAAAAAAGCTATATGCTGGTAGCAGAATACAAAAGTGAATACGTAAAATGGCAGATCCTTTCCATTTACAGTATGTTGTTTTGGCTACGTAGAAGCAGTAATAAACAGTGAATGAAGAAAAAAGAGAACATAATCTTAGGCAGCTCAAGAAGTATAAGAATTACGATGAGCGATGTCTACTATACGAGTATTGTGTGTACATAATGAGATTTTAATGTCTAACGTCTCGATTTTAAAATTCGAATGATGGATAAGGTAATTTTATATCTCCTTAGATAATTTATCTTACATTAGTGTGTGTATATACATACATACAACATACATACCTACATGCATACACATATACATATACACACACGCGTATCATTATTCGAATGATCGTATTGGAAGCTGAAGAACTTGGATCGATCGAGGTTCACCAAGCATATAAGCATGCTGCCTTTCGATCTCTTCGTTATCGAAAACATTCATCGATTCTTTAAGCAGAGAAACGGACAATGTGAAATCTTGAAAAATTCGAGTTAAGTCTGCCGTTGTTTATACAGTATTAAAGGGCAACCATTCACTGAAAGCTGTGGAACACTGATTTCCATTTTTATTGTTATGAAGTGTGAGAAGAGCGTGGAATCAAGGGAAACATATATATTTAAAGAGAGAAAGAGTAAGAAAGAGAAGGCGAAGGAGGAAGAAAAAGAGAGAGTATATATAATTCTAAATAAGATAGTAAATCTTCCTAAGTGCTAACACTTAATCTTGTTGTTATATGCATAAGGTGTTATTTAATTAAACCACACTACTTCTAAATCGCGTTCCGAAATGCTGTGCATCAATTTTGCGACGATCTAATCAGAACGATTCAATTGTATCGTCGAACATCGGCAGATCACAGTTAAGAACGAATTCTCTTTGGCCTAGAGGAGAATCGTTGAGAAATAGCGAAGATCCGAAAGGGCGCATAAGTGATCTGATATAAATATATATATATAAATATATATTATATATTTATATATTTATATATATATTTTTTGACTGAAAGTACTCCGTAATAAAGACATTTTTAGAGAGGTACCCGGTACAAAAAGTACCGGAAAAATTATTTTCTGTTTGGATCTTTCGCGCCTTGTAAATTCGTTTTCGGTGTACGTTTTGACGAGGAAAATTGATATGTATATATACCTAAAGATTAATAATCTAATATATTTTCTACATTTATTATCAGCTTTTGTTCAGTAATAAATCGCGATGATGGAACGCTGTGATCTATGAAAAGGGTCCTTAGACAACTCGTGCATTTGCGTGAACGTTTATTTGGACGCGAAAGAATGAAAAAGCAGCAAAATGAAACAAAAAAAAAAAAAAGAAAGAGAAGCAAGAACGATAATCTCAGATTTCCTGTACCATATATAAGTTTCATGCTGTAGCCCAATTAGGTCGAGTACGGGGCGGAACCTCTTTCGAGGAAGACAATCAAAAATGTTACGCTGTAACATTGTCCTTATTGTTTCTATTGTATGTTTATCTATATAAGTTACGCATAATGTTAGACAAGTAATCGTACGAGAGAATTTTATCAATTGTAAATGGACTTAGGGTATCGTCCGAGTGATCTGTTTAAGAGAACTTATCTTGTATGTGTGTATAATCCCATCGTCTGACTCTGGATTGACCGAGCTATTATTAGTGGATGGATTTAAATGAAAACAAAAAAGACTATTAATAATGCGATGTAGAGATTTGTTGAATTATTTTAGCGAGACGTCGTGTTGCTACTGTGTCCTTTACGTTTCCGAGGGGCTGCATATATATATATATATATGTATGTATATATATATATATACACATATATATGAACATATAATATATAAATACGTGATTTATAATTATAAATTATCATTTATAATTCGTACGATATATAACTATAACATTTATATATTATATGTTTATAGATATATTTACTCTTTATATACATATATACATATATGATAATAATAATAATAATAATAATACTAATAATAATAATAATAATAATAATAAATTCTTCCCTTCGACCTGGAGACTGAGCCCGAACTACGGGCTGTTGATAAACTATGATCTATCGTTGATACTTTGCTGCTGCCGCTTTATTTATTTCAACGGGGCATTTTTTACACTTTGATGTTAAGCTTTTTGCACGTTACGCAAAAAAGAAAGAGCCACCCGATATCCGGGTTAATCCTAATGTCAATGTTTTTGTGATCTAGTACATGGTATAATTGAAATAGAGATACATACATATATACATACATACATTACATACTTCGAATACGTGATCTCATGGCATTTAACGTCTGCAAATTCCAATATTTTCGTTCATGTGGTGTTACAGAAAAATTTTGAGAGCAAACTCTCTCTTAAGCTGTCGGTAGATCTTCCAAAGTAAACGGTTAAATGTTGCTTTGCAAGAGTTTATAAAAATGATTCTTTAAGGTAATATGAATTTCTATGTCGATGGAAAGTTATATCGAATGTATTTGTTATATCGAATGAGTTGTAGGTATCTATGAGAATGGAGTCAGTGAAGTTTAACAAATTTGGGATTATCATCTTAAACTCTGATCAATTCATATACATATAGAGTTTTGGTTAATTGGTTAACTCTGGTTAACTTTTGTCCGATTAGTTAAAAAGAGAGCAGCTCTTTAACAGTTTAATAATGGACGGGGTAGAACATCGAGCCCACGTAATTACATACGTAATTATATATAAGATTTTATTTTTTAGATCTGTAGGTCGTACATTTTAATATTTTACTTACAACCGAATTTTGTATTAAGGAATGTGCTCAAATTTGTATTGTAATATTTTTTCACACTTGTCAATCATAGAAAATTACAAGATTGAAAGAGAGAGAGTATGGTATATTGCGTTATGCAAGAATAGCGCTAACATTGTTTTCGCTTCGATGATACTTTATCGTGCGTTAATAATGAATTGTCCTTTAAGTATTGATATTATTATTTTATCGTTTCTTTTACAGAACATTTCAACACGCGTTACCTACGTCATGTCGCACACGAAGTCGCTATGTTTAGAGCGTACAGTCGTTAGGATACGCTTTTTTTATGATAACGGGAAGTAATAACAGGTAAATAAGAATTAAAAGGAATGGTAACACTTGGTCTCTTCTTTACCTAGCAAATAAATATTACAAAGCTAAAACAGTGCACGAATTAATGGTACACTGTACTAAGTCATGAGAATATTGCGGGTTTATATAAACGTGCCGTATTAAATATATCCCATATAAAGAAAAAAGGAAAAAATATCTGCGTATACGTATATCGATGTTCTATGGTTACATTAGAAAGAGTTACGTGTGATTTCGTAGCTTAAGGATGTATCGGACGATGTCTAGAGAAAGAATAGAAGACACAGAGTTCATTAATTTTGATAGATGTCAATGTCTTATTTAACAAAACGAGAGCTTTTCTAGTTATTCTATGTGATCGATTGTGACAGGCTGCAGCTTTTGATATTCCAAAGGATCGGCATGTCTTTCCAATGTGATTCCTTGCCATTAACTTCTTTATTATTTCACTTTTCTTAGACTTTGTCGAGTTACCTCTATTATTGTAAAGAATTTAAGATCTTTTGATACAACCTTTGTTGTCGTATTAACGATCGATACAATACGTTACGTTGATCATCGTATCTTTGTATCTTTCAATTGTAAAGATATTTTATATCTGGAAAGAGCAAGTATGTATATTACAGATTTTCTTCCTATATTATGTAATATGTGTATACGCGTGCGTACATTTTGTTATAACGTACAATGATATGCATATTCAGTATACATGTGTGTGTGTGTGTGTGTGTGTGGGGGGGATATACGCACACCCTATATTATGTCTGTATATAGTTAGGATAACGACAAATTATCGATGTTGAATATATTACGTGTTGTTGCTGTTGATGTTGTTAATAGTAGAGTAGAGAATCACGAGTTAGACCTGGTGTAATGGTTATTTTTTAAGAGATATCTTACCAATCTTATTTTATCGAGTGTAAAACAACAATCTCGTTAGTTTCATTAGTGCCAACCGAGCTACAACGTTATAATTTCCCACGAATTTTCATGGATAAACGTTCGACCTGTTGGCTTAAACGCCGATCTTGCCAAACGAATACTTTGTCTCGGCTTTAAATCGTTGTTACTACATACCTACAATATGAAAGTACGATTTCTTTGAATGCAAAGATTGTATTGTACAAAAAGAAATATATATGTATCGTGTATATGCATAATATATATCTACGTATATATGTGTGTATATTCATATTTGTATGTATGTATATATATATACACGTATATACATTATATAAGTTATTGTACAGTCTTATTGTACGGCCTACGGAAGATCTTATCGATATTGTTCGACTTTGTTTATTACTTTAGAGATCCATTGCACTTTCAAAGTACGAGAAGAGTGCATCTAAACGAAAGAAAAATATTTCGAATCGAGCTACAGACCTTACATTTCACGCTTCCTCGTCATTTGGTCTTTGATCTCCGTTGGATACGAATCTGCTAACAACGATTTTCCGTACCTGAATATTTATGTTTTATTTTGAAAATAATTTCAATTGAGATATTTCACGATCGTCGATTCACGGTACGCTATAACAGCCAAGTTTGAAATATAGCTAGATAGTTTGGATGCAATGGAAGAATATTTTTCTTCTATTTTTTGTAATTCTAGTATTTGTTTTGTTAAGTAAATCAGAGTATACTTAGATTGGTTAAGAAAGTTTCATTTGATTGATCTGGATTTTTAAACATCGACACATCTTTGTTGGATGAAATTTAGGAAGTCTGATCGTACAAAAAATCGCCATATTTCCTAAGTACTAAATTTATTTCAATGAATTTTTATTAGGTTACGAACTTCCAGAAAAGTCTAACGAAGATGTTTATTTTATTGATATCGTCGACTATTATTAAAGTATGAGATATGCAGGGTGAAGCATATAGCGTGATTGGCTTATCTAAAAATTAGAAGTATTTAGAACTAAAAAATAATACGTAAAGTACACTTTAATTAATCATGTAAGTGAGTTTGTATATAATGCAAGTGGAATGAAGATTAACGAGATTTTATCAACAACAGAAATTTTTAAACGATCCAATTACTAATGTTACACGATTCACCCTGTATAAATGAAATGATTACGTATGATTAGGATACAAATAGATAAGAATATGGTTTTCAAGCGTGATAAATGATTTCGTATGCATATTACAATTGATATGTAATGTATACATAGTGTCTCAGTTTAGGTCTATGAAATTGTAGTATCTAATAGCATACTTCTTAACAGCATCTTAGTTTTTCCTAATTTTGAAACTATAACTTTTGAAATAAGAATGTTTGGTCTATATTTCTTTAGAATGAAATTTTGAAATTTCATAAGCCTGAACTGGAACACTTCGTATAGTGTATTCCATTTAACTTGATCATTCAATTCTAACACAAGTCCACAAAAAGACATCTATTAAGACTGAGATCAGTTTTTTTCCGGGACATTTTTAAACATAATGGAAAAGCATGAATACGTCTTATGCGATCGAGTTAAATGAAACACACGCTAGATATTTGTTCATTTTTATTTGCTTTATATAGCAAATAGATATTTTTACAATGTTGTTTTCCTTCAGTAGAACTCGTGTATCGTGATCGACTTATTAGATCCTTAACAATTTCAATCAGCATAATTTTGTTGTATCGTTTTTCCGCTGCTCACATTTATTATTGTTATTATTTATTCCTTGTCCAGCAATGTTTTATGCAATACACATTTAACACCAATTTTGTAGCAGTACAATACTCAGATCGCACATTTGTTCAGCGCATTTCGTTCTCCTTCTTTCTGATTCTGTACATGTGATTATGTCGATAATAATGATTTTTGTTGTGTTCACGTTCTGTTCTTTTTTTATGCTTACTATCTGATCGTATCCCTCTTCCTCGTGTTAGTTTAACAGATCGTAATTTATTTTCGTTAAATCTTTATATGTTTACATACATATATAGAATTGTTTATTTTTTTCCTTTCATTGTTAAACTGTATCCTCACATTCCAAATGTTAATTCGTCGAAGCTCCAAAAGAGCGATAGTAAATATATTATTTGTTGTCTATCGATAAGTTAGTGTCATACGTGTAAATCATGCTCATTTTTTAAATACTAGAAGATTTATCTTCACTTTTAATTATATACTCAACAGTTTGATACTCTAATTTACCGTTTATAATCGAAAATGAACGATCTTATTGTGGAACATCTTACTTTTTCCAAAAGTTTAGCATTTTGAAATAAATCTCATTTATTCTAAAGATTTTATTAGACAGACGGTGTGGAATAGAGAAGGTAGAAAGGTATGATTATAAAAGGGAGAAATAATTTGAATGTGTCGTTTGTTATTGGATATTTTCTCTTTCATAAGTAATCAATACAAATATGAAGGTCATATGTTATTATATGTATATGTAATATATATAGGTATAAAGATATACTACTAATATACGTATATGTGTATACATATTACAGTATATGGTAATGTACGTATAATATAAGCATATATTACTAACAATATATATGTCAGTGAAATTGAAAAATCAGTCATTTCGAAAATATCCCTTGAGAATTAGTGAAGTAATGATCGTGGGAGTTTGTTATTTTGTTGGTAAAAGTTAGTGATTTATTAATGTCCCTGAGTGTGTCGTGTGTGAAAAAAGACTCAATTTTGTTAGAAATTATTAACCCGTATAACATTATTCGTTGCAAGTTTACTTAATTTGTTGATTAATTAGTTGTTTAAGTTTATGTCCATGAATAAGGAAACAGTGATCAAAACGTCCTTGATTCAAAAAGTTATATAAGTTGTAATATTACAAAAAAATTCAGTGATAAAACTATTTAACAGTTTACTAAATTAGTCTAGCAAATTGTATAGTACTGAATAAATTTAAGATATTACTAAAAACTCAGGGATCTTACGAAGTTACTGACTTTTAACAGTAGCATACCAAAAGCGGTAGAAATTTGTTAATATCTCAAAATTCTACCAAATCCCTAAGAATTTTTTCCAATAACTGATGTTTCAATTTCTCGCAGATATACATATATTTATTACTATACATGTATATATTACATATATTACTATATGGATATCTTTCCTGGAATATAGATATCCAACCTGTATACGTTTCGAAGGTTACAAAACGTCCCTCGTTTTTATTCCCAATATTTAAAGAGGATATTTGTCCTAATGAATATAAGTACGAGAAAAAAGAAATACGTACTACATAGGATTAGGATAGCTTAGACAAAAATCATTGAAATTATATAACTAAGCACCTCGATTGATTGTGCAAGCCGAAAAAAAATATATATATACCTACATATATATATATATATATATTTAAGAATGTGTATCTTCTAGCATGGGTAACACCATGGGCGTCCGAGTGTAAGTCAATGGTAGTAAAAAAGATGAAAAGAAAATGATTTCGGCGCGAGACAATTAAGAGACAGAGATTAGTTTCATCCAAAAAATGATTTCTCCTCTCGCTCACTTGTGCCTTGCCCTCGATCATCCTTCACCGTTCGGTACCCCAATAAATGAAAGAAAACTTTACCCCCTATCAAACTATGAAGTTTTAAAACAAAAAAAATGAAGAAATTAATCGTTTTCGATGTTCGATGTTCTTTCTACGAATAAGGAGATACAAGCTAAGTGACACACTCGATATATACATACATATATATATATCGCTTTGTTAACTGTAATGTCGTAGAGTGTAATTAATGAATGGACGCATATTGTATAATAATTAAGAGTTAACGCGTAGAAGAAAGGGATGAGGCGCAACTGGGATCTCGTTAGTGACATTACTCGTGAAATCCCGAAAGAATTTCCTATATTTCGAATGAGAAAATTCCGACTCAGTTGCATCTTTTATTCTGCGATATAAGATGTTTCTTAAATACTTGCAGTTAATACGGTGTAATTGATTACATATTAAAATTCTGTGAAAACAAATTATGAAAAGTTGTTGAAAAGATTCAAATGAAGTGAAATTTTAAGAGAACTTGGACATTAAAGTTTAAAATATTTAAATTGCGGTTCTTGAAATAGTATTGTGTTTGATTGACATTCTCTCTAAAATTTTCATTAAACATATTCCTATATATTTCAGAATGTATTTTCACACAGACATCACTACAGTATTGTTATTTTTTTATAAAACAAAAAGAGGAATCATCATCGTTTTTATTGCAGGTACTTAGGTGACACCCAGTATATTATTCGATTAATTAATAATTCTTGCAAAAAAAATGTATGTGCGAAGTTGGAATAACTGGAAGAAAACTTTCGGGACACGATTTATCCATAGGATTATTTAATAATAATTATCGTAGCACGAGTTAGAAAAAGTTTGTTGTGCAAAGTCGATGTCTTCGTTCGCAAGTTATACGCGTACATACGCTTTCGATATAAAGCGATTATCAATAACTATCCTCGATACGTGTTACCTAATTTTCAACTCGTCCTTGTGTTACAGAGAGTACCTACTGATAGATTCTCTAACGTATTAAGGACTTTCTTTATGTCTTCCTTCTTATATCGTTGCGCGCAAATTATTTCATTATCGCGGCTTGCAATTTACATATAGTACACGATGGACGAATATATGTGTCGATAAGAATCAGAGCGCAAGGAACGAATGTTTTCGTAAATCTGGAATTATCATGAAACTTATTTCTTAATAAGACAGAGAACTCCTACAGGAACAAGTTAGAAGAACTTAGCAATAATAAAAACAGAAAATCAATGAAATTAAAGATATTTTTAAGGTTTTATAAAACTAAGTTTGCCATGCAATTTTCTACAAGAGAATTCTTCTCGTATTTTATGACAATATTTTAATAAATTATACATTCTTTTTTGTTATTTTAACTTCACAATAGTCCAAGTTATATCTCTCTTCGTCGTTATTTTGACTTCTTTGATAGAAATAGGTATATGTCAAGACGTGGTAAACCTTGTGTTAATAATAATAATAATATTCTTTTGACTATTTCGGTTCTCACCGACTCGTATCATATGTTTAAAATTCCGAAGGTTGTTGCCTTTTGTTAATACTCATCGTTTTATCATACGAATGGAATATCGTGTAGATCGTAAGAAGGAAGATTCGAAAGACGAGAGAGTGAGGGAGGAAGAGAATCGCGGTGATGCGATTTTGTAGGTTTATCACGGAAGTTGCGCGCGCGAAAGTGCGTTTGACGCTTCCTCGCGATGGTAGTAGCACCGCTTTGATAAGACAAAATAGGCGTTGTGCTAGAGCACAAGGGTATATATACTTGGAATGCTTCCATTTCGATAAGATCCAAATTCGTTGGCGTATGTTGAAAATTCGAATGGCTTGATAACAAAAAAGATGTTGGAAAATTCTGCTATACGAGTTATGTTTCTTTATAACAAATTTAATGATTACGGAGATTCGAGAGTAATGAATAACTTGTTCTTAATAATTATATGTATATTTCTAAGGATTTATTTATAAAAAGAGAATTAGAAGGGACGACACTGGTTTAGCTTTCGAATTGTACCAAAATGTAGTATCAGGTGATCTTAAGAATTTCAAGACGTAGATATTTTGTAAATTTGCGGAGAAAAAAGAATTTGTTCGAAGGATAATTATGCAGTTATGTGTGAAAATGTGTTCAGATCTGATAATTTAAAAAAAAAATTACTATTCTTTTAACATTGACGTATTTCTTTTGTAGGATTGTTAGGATAAAATTTACAATAACTATAATGAAGAAATGACTTGATAAACGGTGAAACGTCTGGGAAAAAATGTTCAATCGCTGTTACGACAATTCGTTCAAATCTAGTTTTTAATTTTTCACGAGAATCACCTGTGTCTATATTTTGGTATACTAATGAAGTATTTTCGCTTCTGATTCTACTGTCGATATGACGAAAATTTATCACAGTGATAGATTTCATGCAATTTTCCTAAATTTTTTTTATAACGGGGTTTAATTCGTATATCGTATTACTTGAGATTGTCGGAAATTATTTCAATAAATGATTGAATGATCGTTATATTTTAATTGTAAAATGATCGAGAGAAAGAAGAAAAACAGAGCAAACGTACGTCTATAAAACAGCAATAAAGAAATGTTCTTAATATCTTCTCTCCTGCGCGCGACGAGGCTGGACGAATTTTGAACGATCGTCTGCGTATACATAAATATACATATGAATAACTATATAAAAATTGCTGTTAATAAACCGTAAACGATAAGCCGTAAACTTGGATGTATTTTCTAGGAAAAAACAAGGGGGATTTAGAAAAAAATTGTTACCTGCTTTGGTGGATCAGAAACCACACGATACCATACAATGATCTAAGAGTTATAACGATATTCTATAAATGGCTGTATTGTATTGTAAAATTAAAGGCACAGTATACAATAAACTTTATTGTCGTAGGACACAGGATATTTTTTCTCTTTCTTCGTTTCCCACTCTCCTGTTGGTTAACCCATCTGGTATACGTGAAAACTATTTATGACTCGACCTAATAGTTCTGGGTAATAAAAAAAAACGTACTCTGGTTATAAAATACTAATTAGATTGTTCTTTTTTCGTCAAATAGACGTTAGTTTTTATTGTATCACGGTAAAAGGTTTTTGTACATACGCAACTAGAATGTGATATCTATCTAATACACTATACTCTTGTTGAGATTTGTCGGCTTTGCTTGAGAAGAGAATCTTTTGGCTCACTATTTCACGTATAAGAATTTCCTCGAACTCTTCCTTAAGTTCATCCGGGATCCTCGATATGAAGGGGTTCACAGCAAGCGCGTATTCTACGCACACGTAATCAAAATTAATTATAAAATGCCTTATCGTTAAAGAAAATTTTCGTGCAATAATTGTTAATTACTTTTGAGAATTTGTATATTTGGAAACACGAAGCTCTTCTCTCGTTTACTACAATGAAGAATCTTGAATCCGACATCCTCGAGGATCGTTCTCAAGGTACTTCTCGAGTCGTTGCAACGATGAAAAAATGGCACGAATTTGTGAGCATCCTGAAAGGTTAAGAATTCGATTAGTTGTTAAAATAATTTCGAGGATTATTTTCTTTTTAATTTACGACATACGTAGGCATTCTTTTTACAGTATATACTGAGCTAGCATGTTACAAGTAGCACACAAAAACCACATTCTATACATGCAAAAGCATGCGAGTATGCTGTTGAAATTCCCATGTTTCTTACTCGAGCGACTTTACTCGTAACAAACAAAGATGCAACAATTTTTATCGACTAAAAAAAAGATTCGTACCTATACTAAAGGTCTTGCTTTTTTATTTTTTGCTTATACAGATTTTTTATAAAACAGAAAGCTTACGTTATTCAATAAATACTTACAACGTGTTTGGACTCACTGCAAAAACTTATATATTGTAATAATTATTTATAATTAAATTTAATAAGGTGATAAAAATAATTTTTGTTCAATTTGTCATTTGAAAGATCGATACCTGCATGTACGGCTGATATCGTGGATTTTCGTGAATTCTCACGTAGGCATCAAAGCCGTCATTGTAAGCGAGGAACATCATCAATGCCTTGCCACCTGGCCGTAGTAATTTGTGGATATTATCTAAAGCACACCTAAGCACGTGAAAAATTGATATTATGTAGAAGAAATTCGAAATATTTTTTCAACTAGAGTCTTTCTTGTATTTTTTCGCGATTGAGAGAGAAAGAAAAAATAAATACCGCGTATTGTGACACCAATGGAGACAGTAGAAGGAAAGAACATTGTCGTATCTGGCAATTTGTTCCTGTGGCAAATTCATAGTCTCGATGTCTAAATGAAGAAAGGAAAGGCGTCGATTATCGCCATACTTTTTTGTCGCGTGATCCACCATGGCATTCGATATGTCCGCACCTGTAATGGAGGATGGTGGTGAGGAAGAATATGACTGTTTTTCTAGCATGATTTTAAGTAATTATAAAATACAAGTTTGGGCAAAGTAATTCGATCACGTGATAAGATTATGTTCACTTTGATAACTGTTTTATGTGGAAAGCTAGACTTTTTATTTATTAATAAAATATCAACTTATTAATAATATAACACTAATAGGGTAGGTTACCTAACATCTAAGCTTCTTTCTAGCACACATTCTTACGTGATATATAAATCGGTCTCGAAATTTGTACTCGAATAAACCGGTAACTAAAATGTTAAAATGTCGAAATTATAAAGAATTGATTGATTTATTTATTTTACAATATGATAAATCGATCTTATTTAAAATTATGTCCAAATAACAAATCAGCTGACAAGCCGAACTACTAGTATAAACTTCAAAATAAATATACCTACCTTACATAAATTAGTCACGTCTATAAATATGTCTTAAAATGATTATTATACTTTTCAAATTCTTATTTGAATATTTTTATCAATTTTTTAAGCTACACATTATTCACTAACTCTTCTGTTTAGCTAACACAACAGAATCATCACAAATTACCCTTGTGCATTATCTGATACCACTTATTCTATCTTCACAGGGTTTGAATTTAAACCGGCAGCAATTCTTTCGCAGAGACACATTTAAAATATAACTAAAAAGTAGATGATATGGTGGAAAAGAGCTGGATAAGTAAAATAACCGAAAGAAGACGAGTAAAAAAGATGTCGATGTAAAAAATGTAAATTTTATCTTACCGACCAAGACAGCGTCTCGCGGCAGCTTCGGTAGGATCAGTTCGGTCGTAACATCTCCGGGGCCGCAACCGATGTCGATGCATCGTCCATGCATCTCCCCTATCTCCTGGTCAAATTCCTCGACGATCTCCGATGTATCACGGTATTGCAATTTGTTTGCATTCAAGTATTCTTCGACCCTCTCCATCGTATACGAGTGGACACTCCGCGGTAAGTTCTTGCTTTAACGTTTCTTTCGAGCTCTTCGGATGGAAAAATAAAGAATCACGCGGTACCGATGCGCGTTCGAGACGAATCTACGTACATATATGCGTTAGCGTATGCAGTGTGCGTTAATGTGTATGTATGGCTTCTTCAATACCATGCCCGATCCTCCACTACTGACTTTTCGACCCGAGTTTCGTATTTATATTCGGTGACTACTACGAGAGAGCAACTTTCTTGTTCTTTTCTCTCTCTCTTTCTCACGCACACTACCTTCTTCTTTTCCTGTCTTACTCGTTCCATTTCATTTTTTTCCATCTCTTCTTCCTCCTTTTCCCTTAAACCACACTCTCCCCTACTCCTATTCGTACCTACCTCAATATCCGAATTCTTTTCTCTCACTTTGGCTATCTCCCGGCGAGAGGAGAAAGAGGAGGAGGCCCATGGGACCAGGCGGACCTCGGAAGTTCAATGACCGGAGCCCGAAAACTTGGGAGGATCCACCGGGTTGACCCGAAACGTATCTCGACTCGTACTATCTAAGATATCGCGACGATTCTCTCCTAGCTTTTGTTTTTTATCTACGATCGGTCGACCTTCCCCAAACACCTTTGACCTTTCTCAACGAGCGATAGCACCCTCGTGTTCTCCTTGTCGGCCATTTTAATTAGTCCTTCCGTTTTGGTAAGGCGAGTTCAACGTTCGAAATATCGTATTAGAAATTCTTTTGGATCTTGACGATGGAATGATATGTTTAAATGCGTTAGAATTGTCGATCTTCCTAATTGAAATTATTCAGAACGCGACGACTCAATTGTTATTTCACGATTTACTGGTGGATCAAATTGTGCTGATTTGGATCTAGAGGAACACGTGGTACACCGGGAACGTTTCGATAGAGTGGACCGGGTGTATGGTTAAGAGAGGTCCAAATAATACGAGGGTCAAAGACGAAAGGGGGAAACTGGTCGTGACCACTTTGGTGGACCCACTCGGTTCGATCCGATTTTTACCGAAGATACACGAATGTGGATTGTATGTACTTATGGTGTCTTTTTCTATGCACCTGTACTTGTTCGTCTAAGATCTTCTCGCGATCATCACATGTTCCTTCTTGCTTTCTTTCTCTGCGTTCGTTATTATAGGAAATATTCTATTGTTTTAAATTGTTAGTATAGTTGTTGATCACAAAACTTATTTTCAAGTAGTTTACGTATGTGTATTTGTAAATTTTTTAAAGTTGTGTGTTTTATTATTTTTCAAATAGATTATAGTTACAGTCAATCCTATATTTTCTGACCTTTTTGTACTAGTGATACACCTTAATTTTTTAAATAAGCATGTTTAACATTGTCCCAATTATAATACAATTTAATATATGTTCTTGTTTATTACAAAAAAATATATAATTATACTCAATATAATGAATGGCTGACATTTGTGTATAATATAATAGAATTTCAAAGATGTTGATCTTTTGCGGTTTATTAAAAAATCAAATAAAAAAAAACGATAAAATTATTTATATCTTCTATAAAAATCTTTAATTATACATAAATATACGTTAAATATAAATTCAATTACATCGAATGTAATTTTTTTTGAAAATATCATTAAGTGGGTACTATCATTTTCTCGAATTAGTTACGTCGGTATATTCGGAAGATTTATCGAAGTGTGTGGAAGAGCGCGTAGAGAGACGCATTTACGTAGACCGAGCTCCATTATATCGACGATAATAGAGGTGAAATCCTATCAAGCAATTCGAGCCCTTGAAGCGTTCTTATCTTTCGTTCGCATGTATTTGCCTTTCGGACAGCGGTGTATTTGAATATGCGCCGGCACACTCCATACACGCAGGTGTATTATATAGAGGATGCTCTCCTAATCAAACATTCGTATCTCACACACGCACGCACATGTACACGACCGGGGACGAATTGTTCGGTGAACCCTCTTCTTTTAACGGAGCACGCATCGCGTTCTTTCAAGTAGGTACGTATCGTTGATACTTTACGAACACGGATACCATATACAAGACTGTATTATTTTATCTACAATGATTAACCATAGAGAACGATCTGTTTCTTTAGTCTCTCTGGGAAAAAAATGATTTTTTAGTCAAGTGATTTGAAGTAATTAATTAGTACAGGTAACATTCTTGCAACACGGTTTCAATCTAACGTAATTAGACATTTACATTACACTCATTAAGTTAAAATTATTAAAATGAAAATAGTTATATTTTGTGTTATACATAAATATGTTAACATTTTTAATAGAAATGAAATTGATTGTATGCATTTGAAAGAAATATTCGTTTTTATTTGCTTTGGATCTCACACAACAAGGCATGTTTTAGTAACATATCTACCGTGTTATAGGAGGATTAGCTGTAGTAAGTTGAGTAATTATTCAAACGTGGAGTAATAGATTTGTTTAGATAGAGGAGATACACTGTGTATGCATTTAAAAAGATCGTAATTTCTCGTAAAGATTGTAGTCATTTTTCAAAAAATGGCTTTCAAAACATTTCTAAAAGTTGACCAGTCAAACAACATTACGTACATCCGTTCCTGTTTTCCTTCGGTTCATCTCCATTTTTCCCCGCACTTCGATGGGTAATGCAATATGTACTGGAGTCTCTTTCGGACGGTATAGCGTACGACGCTATACCGGCACAACAAAAGATCTTCGAGTATACGTACCCCACGTCTACTTTACCGCACGTGCCTTTACTTCTCTTTCTAAAGAAGCAAGAAGATACAAAGAAAAAAAGTTCTCCTTTCTTGTAGAAGGAACGTACGATTTTGGTGCTACGTGAGTACAAGGTCGTGGTAAGAGTTTAGAGAGGATTAAGATGGACCATCTAATCACTTTTATGCTTTTGTCATACTTTTTATTGTATAGGGTGTAAAAAATGTTTTTTTCCGTGACTGACATAGATGGATTCAACACTTTCCATTTCCATTTTTTACCCATTTCTTCTCATAGCCATAAAAATATAAAAAGTGGAAACAAATGCACGGAAAATATTGACCACAACTAGACAACTAGAGGTATGCTTAGAAAAAATGAAATGCTTCTATGGCGAAGAAAAAGGTAGATGGATACGATATTTCGAGAGAATGATATCCAATATTTGTACCTTACTTTCTTACAGATCATTCGATTGGAGTATAACATTGTTAACAAAATCTATGATATATATTATTCATTGTTTTATTTAGATTTGCTACACCTTCATTTGTAATTAACAATTACGGTAAATCGTTGATAAAATCGATAAGTAACGTAAAAACGTATGAACAAATGTCGATTAAGGTATTAATAACCATTTTGATAGAATATGCTGAACAATCTCCCCTTTCTTTCTCTGTCTGTCTTTCTCCCTCATCTACTTTCGTCTCGCCTTGTTACTTAAATCCGTGGCCAGCTTCCGAATGTATTGAGTGGCGGCGAGGTGCCGTAATACGAAGGACTTTGATAAATGACTGATGTGGAAAAAATCTGCGTCGATACGTCTTGCTCAAGGAGATGTGTCGTCGGAAGAGCAAGTGGGAAGGGAGAAAGAGAGAAGAGAGAAAAGGGGGGAAAAGTCTTGGTAAAAATTTTCAACTGGGTTTCAGCGATAATCTAAACGGGGGAATCTTTCGGTTGAATTTTGAATCATCAGTTTAATTAAAATTTTGGACTATCATGCACGAATGTCGAAGAGAATATTTTTATCTGGAAACTTTTCTTCGAATATTTCATTCGTTTAGGACACTTATTCTAAAATCTATCAATTTTTCTTATATAATTCATAAATCATTGATTTATCGTTAGGTTATCGTTAGATCGATCGCACATACACGTAGTCGAAATTCTGTCGTTAGCAGCTGTTATAATTGTATTATACGCCTCTTCCGATAGATCTCAGGCCCCCTCCCTTGCTCGAATTACCTCCCATGCTCGAATTAATTACTAGTTGCAAGTTTACGTCGTATGAGTGAGACATCTAACGATACGCTAATACACGACATATTTTGTTTTCAAATCTCAATAGAAATCTCTAAAAAATATCAACGATCCATCTGATCATCTAAGAGATCACTAACGATTTCTACTTACACGCAGCAATTATCTAATGATCGTTAAATCGAAAGATAGATCCAACGATGGGCACCTTTGTGATTAAAATATCTTTAAATACAAATGTTTATCATATCAATTGTCATTATTTATAAAACATATTGTACACACTTTCTTCATATTCCTCATTCACATTAAAAAATATATTTCGACATTCACTTATGGCGTAACAAAAAAGATAAGCGTGATATCCAGAGGCACGCCATAACCGTCGCATCTCGTCGTTGACAAATATCTCGGAAGCTGTACGGTCCAGGCGTAGGAACGATAGGTCGATCGTCCTTTCGCGGATGCGTGCTTTATCGGAAAACACTGAGTGAGATATATGGCGAGATTATGCGAGATGGCGTTTCGGAGTCGAACAGGGTGCTATTCTCCGCTCCGTCAATTATGCTAATTTCGATTGCCACGAGATTAATGAAAGAAGGCAGCGTTCTCACTCCGAGCCCGCGCTCTCTCGAATCCTGACGGTGGAAACGTGACGTTCTTATCCGTACTCGTTCGACCATGCATAATGCGCTCGACTTGTAATTATTGCACCTTCTTCGTTCTTCTTTATCCTTCCTTCGATCTCGTCGACTCGAAAACTTGCTTTCGCATTTAGTTATCAAGAAAAAGGCATAAATGCATTTTCTGTTGAAAGTTCGTAGAAGTCTAGAATTTTTCGATCAATTAAAAATAATTTCAAATTAAACTAATATTTTATCGTGGTATAGTACCTATAATTATAATTTCACATTTTCTACTGCTATCGATATTTTTTCTAATTGTTATACAGGGTGGTCTACCTAAATGTAGCCACCTAAATATCTTTAGTCATTTATACCTCGATGACCTTGAAATCTTCAAGAAAACAATAATATTTGCAAAGCATTCAACTCGTGACACCATTTACATCGTATTAAAACTTATTTGTTATGTAATAACAAATAAAGAAGATATTAAGGTGGCTACATTCACGTGGAACACCCTGTATATAATAGTAACAGCAACAATGAATTGCTTATTTGCCATTATTATTAATATACACGTATTCAGTAACGTAATTCGTTCCAATTATCGATTACCCATATTACAAAGTTCTTCTTTTCGAAACATAAATTCTACGAGAGTTCATCGAACTCTTTTCCATCCCTACGAGGAACAATCCAGATAAAATGGTCGGAGTTCTCTTACCCGGTAATAAACTATCAACCTAAAGCAAAACTACTGTCACCTCTTAACCGGTATGCAACTTTTGCAAAATCGGACAATACTTTCCCCTTGACCCGATACTTCCGAAAATAGTTCTTTTTGCAGAAAAACGGGAAGCGTCTTAACGTCCACGCCTATTGAAGCCACACTGGGAAAGACGAATAAATCGTGTTCGTATCGAGTGTTACGGACAACTACGAGGATCCCTGAAGGAATGTATCGGAAACAGAAGTGTGTATGTGTATTTTTCGAGGCTAAAAAAAAGTAAAGGAAGGGAGAGAGAGAAGAGGGTAAAGAGGACGGATACTCGGAAGAAGAGAACAGAGGGAAGGAAGTGGAAGAGAGGAGGTCGACTGGCGACAGAGGCACATCAATAATACATATCGTCTGCCGCCCACACCGCCTACTCCTTTGCCCTCTTTCCTTGTCTTCCGTATCTTCGTAGGTTATAACTAGCTCTCTGACGCAAGTGACCTCTCTCTTCTTCTCTTTCAATGCTTGACTTTTGTACGTACGTATTGTCATTTAAAAGGTTTGCTCCCTATCTCGTTCTTTCTCATGAAAGAGAGAGAGAGAGGGAGGCATGGACCTCTTGAATTTAATTCGGGAAATCAATTCGGGACGAGCATGGCGTCTCTCTCTCTCTCTTGAAAAATTCCACGAGCGAATATAAAAAAGTATGTCGAGTCGACGGGAAAAGTATTGCCGATCTTTCCTGGCTGGATCGTTCCTCTTCTTTTTTTTTTTTTTCGGTCTTATTAAGGGGTTACCGACAGCGAGATCCTTCTGCCCTCGCGAGAAGAACTTTCTACGCGGGCCTTCCAGCTCGTGGAAAATATGAAAATCCATACAGTCGCTAGGAGAAAATATCCGTCATTTAAAATGGATGGATTTAGGTGGATATAAAAGTGAGGGGTGGAAGAAACCGGTGGCAGCGTTGTCGATGGTAGTAGTGGTCGAGGGTAGCACGTATACACGTAGACTCGTACATACTTAGCGTGCAAGTGGTGGCTCGGGAGGGGGGGGGGGAAGTGAGGCTCGTCGAGCGACTACTGAAAGTCGGTAGACGCGATGGAGGTGGCGACGACGGTGAAGGTGCTGCTGTTGCCGCTGGTAGTGGTGGTGGTGTGGGTGGGTGGCTGCTGCTAGTGGTTGCCAGTGGTGCTGGAGATTTAAGGGAGACATTTTAAATGGATGGTTCTCTCAGAGAAGCCCGGGGTCTCCGGCATTATCCAATAGCGCGGCTCATCTCGTACCTCCGCGTTTCTCCGCGAGAATTCTCGCGGAGAGGAAGAGAGGAGAAATGACCGGAGGTGGTTCGAGATCGGCCATGGGCGTTATCGAAATAATCGAAGAATCGAATGACGAGCGTTCTTGTTGTATGATCGAAGTTTCAGAGTTATTTCAACGAATTATTTTTTTTTCTTTTACCTAATTATTATAGAAATTACTTATGTATATTTTCTTCGATTACTTTTTTAACAAATGATCTGGCTTATCGTAGAAATCAGTTAAATGATTCTGTTCGTAGTGGTCTGTGTACAATTTTTTGCAAAGCTTCAAGATGATTATATTTTTGTCAAATAGTCATATTTAGTTTTTTATTTAGTAATAATCGTGATAGTCGTTCTGGTTTCTTTTATCTGATAACATAAACTCTTCAACCTTGAGATACCATATTATAATAAACATGTTTATATCAGTATTGTCATATCTCGTAGGATGCATTCGCTTATAGAGTTTCTTTGTAAGCGTCCTTTAACCTTTGATTCGAGGGTCAGATCGAAACTTTTATGTATTTTTGTTAAGGTTATTCTATTTCAGCATGATGCAAACCATTTCTGAAGCATTTTTACTCTTTGACCTTTTATATGAATCTTATTTAAGAACGATGCGTAGATTACAGAATGCAGGTAAAATCTTTTTATAAACGAAGCTAACGATAGTAAAGTTTGTGTCCAACTAACAACTTTTTATCTATTTATAAAGTATTTTATGTTTGACAATTATGAATGTTCAATTATCATATTTGTACCATTATTTTACATTTTTTCCTGTCTTTCAGTTTAATAAACATAGATTGAATAAAACGAAAAAGTTTCTATAGTTTCCCCACTTCCTTTAAACCGTGACCAAAAAATTTCATTTATCATATCAGATATAAAATCCAAACAAGTTTTAAAAATTACTGTTATCTTATCTAACGGTTGGTCAAAGAAGATAAAAAAAATTTCATTCATAGTTTTCCGTCCGACATAGTGTTCCATCGTGACAGAGGAAAACGATATACGATAGTTCATCGGAACCACCCGTTTTCATCGTTTAAAAGCTTCCATCTTTAAGTAGAAGACAAGCTCGTACCGCTCGTACGAAGGTAGTGTTCCATCTCTTTAAGAAGACTCTGTTTTGGGATCGATAGGGAACGCAATCGCATTCAACACCTCTCTGCCATCTTCCCTTTTCTCGTCTATTGTTTTTCCGTAAAACGATCGAGTCTCGAGAAGCGAGCTAACTCCTCGAGTTTACGTCATCGAGCTCCTCCTCCTCGACAAAAGGACATTCACTCTTTCTCGATTTTCCGATCGACGTCCATAAGATGCGTAAACCCGGCGAAATGGATTTCCAGGGGAATGCAGCCCGTAACCTCGAGCTTTATACTCCTGATATAACTCTGGATTAATGGTTATCGTTCGTACGACGCGGTGCTCCTTCAGGATCGTGCCAGGCCGCTAATGCAAGGCACGATGACCCCAGGATTCTTTTTTCTTCTTCTAACGATAGAAATCTTTCCACGTCTTTTTTAGAACGATACTTCTATCTTATATAAGGAAAACGATGTTGTCTATCGATAATATATCGAACTAACAAATTTTTGTATAGATCATTTCGGAATATACCTAAGAAATTTCTGGCTAAACCTGCCATCGTTGATTACTGGCCTTATCTGGGATGGTAATTATCTATTGGGGAACAGTGATAAACTGAATAAAACGAGACTCAGTAAAACAGATTTAGGTTTTCTAGTTTCTCTTACTGAACATGTTTAGGCTATACACCGTTGAAAGTAGCATGTTTTCAACTACTTTCTTCCTTCTTTTCACTCATTTTCTTTATAGAGTTCATTCAAGTACCTGGTCATCCGTTTAAAATACTTGTTAATCCTACAAATGCAAAATGCAAACATAAATTACTTCATGCAAAGCATCCTGATGAGATATCTACTTTCTATTTCGTTCCAAAGAATTCCCATACAACATTTCACCTCGTCGACAGACTCGTCTGACATCTTTTGTCATATATTCGACAATTTCTAAAAATCTCCAACCATTCTAATCGAGCTCAGAAATAATCACATTTCGTAACAAACCCTCCATTTCTTTCCAATACGCTGTAGCTAAAGACTTACATCTTTTTTCTCTCTCTCGCAATCAATCTCTCTTACTACTTCGCACATATCATCCAGCCACTGCGACTCTCAGGTGCTCGAGGTGTTCATCTCGATAGAGTGCAAGTAAAATGAAGATCTCGAAGATTCTGCGCGGAAGGTGTTCCACCTAGAGTCTCCTCTTTTGTCCCCTCCCACCGAGGACGATCGAAAGTAGCGAAGAACGTCAGTACCGTTAGGAAAAAGATCTCTAGAAACTCGTGGATTCGTCATCGGCCAGAGGAGAGGCAGTCCTTCTCTCGACCAATCACCGAGTTTCCAGCATTCGGATACGACTGCAGTCCTTGAATGGATTCGTCCTGGGTGGTGGGACGTTACGGGTTCAGTCACGGTGAGTGTGCGTGTGAAAGAGAGAAAGAGGGAGGAAGGACAGAAACGGGAGGCAGTCCTGCGCGATCTAGAGTTTCCCGAATTCGTTTGTAGAACCGGAAGTCCGGGTTGGTATTTGCGCTTTCCATTGGGTTTCCGAGTGTCGTCGGGGCCAATGGCACGGCGAATGCCGACTGTCGCTAGCCTGGTGTGCGGATACCAGAGGGGTTGGTTACGCCCCGTCCGCTGCTGTATATGTATATATAAGCTGGAAGAGGAACAGGAGGTGGAGGAGGACGGATAAAGCGGTGAGGGGGAGTAGAGAGGGAATGGAGGGTAGCAAAGAGGGAATGGCGAACGACCGTCTCTCTCTCTTTGTCTATCTCTGTGTTTGTCTCTCAGTTTCTATCGGTGTAAGCGTATACCTACCACCAATATGATCTGTGTGTGAGGAAGGTATGTATAGGAGGAAGAGAGGGAAAGAGGGTAGTAACGTTTCCGCCTCATCCCTCCGAGCGTACGCACGACTTTCGTTTCTGTCTGCTTGCCGGCGGAGCCTTCTTCTCGTCTCTGTGTTCGCGTTGGTGAGTACCGTTGGAAAGAGCTTGGAGAGGAGGAGGGTGAGGAGGTCGAGAAGGGGTGGAAGTGAGGGCCGCCTAGCTTCGATCCGAGAAAGAGACGCAGAGAGAGAAGGAGAGAGAGAGTCGGAGAGACCTGGCTTCGATCCCACAAGGAGGTAGACACTCGGCAGCACTTAAACCCTCCCTCTCTCCTTCTCTACCGTCTCCTCCACCCCCATCTACTCCTCCACCTCCTCATCCTTCTTCACCACCACCTCCGAGCTGCCGCCGTCGTGGCAGCCTCTCACCCTGCCATCCCTCCTTCCGGCGCCTTTTGCAACGGTATATCGCGGCTATTCTTTTCCTATTTCCCATCCCTCCCTCTCTTCCAACCCTCTTTTCTCTTACTCCTTTTCTCCCGGCCAGAGCCAGCCCGGAATCAGAAGCAGCCTGGGCACTAAGATTTTCCCCTTTTTCTCTCTCTTCTTTTCTTCTTTTTCCCCTTTTTCCACTTTCTTCCACCGTACGGACAGATGCTGGCGCGAGAGGAGAGTCTTCGGGTAACGGCTGAACGGATATAAGGGTGGAAAGAACCGAGTCGTTCGACGTAGGGTGGGATAACACATATTGCGATTCTTTTTTTTTTTACACTTTTTCTTTTACTATTCTTTTGATTTTATTGCTTTTCTATCTCATTTTTTTATATCGCTGTATTTTATTTTGTTCTTTTGCATATTTTATTTTTGTGTTCCATTTTACTATTCTGATTTTTATTTTACAGTATTATTCTCTATTATGCCAAAAAATTGACTATAATAAAGTAACGAACTATCTATCATTTGTAACGTGACCACAAAGTGGATGATGGCTTGAATCAACAAGAGTAAAAATAATAGAATACATTTAACATTGTAGAAAAATATGTTTTAGTCATTGCTAGGTTGATTAGTAAAAAAATTAATGTCGAGTCGCACCAGAGACCCGAAATAAGAGTTATATTTGCATTTCTTAGATAAATCTCTATTACTAAAAATTGAAAATAACTTAAAGTCATCATTAAATATTTTTGAGAAATAGATTTTCAAAATATTTAAAAAATCTAGATTATGGAAATCTATTACTAAAAAATATTCAATGATGACTTCAATTTTTAGTAATAGAGGTTTATCTACGAAATTCAAATATAACTCTTATTTCGGGTCTCTGGTCACACTCGACAAAGAATGCTAACCCTTAAATTGAACCACCCATCTTGACATTTATTTTACCCATGGACACTTTGTTTTATACTCCGACAGATGTTAATAAAAACCTATTTCTTCATTCGTATCGGACTTTATTTTAGATTTCAGGATTTCGTGCGTCACGATCGTGGAACTTTAATTAGATCTGTAGCTTGCGCGATAGCCATGAGCCATTAAATATAGCTCGGAATCGATCGGAAGTACGTAAGTATAATACATATACGAGCTTTACGATAGGCTTTTTATTTTTCTACGTTCTTCCTTACACGTCCATGATACGTCGACTTTATTATTCCAGTTATCCCTAGTGCAAGTGAAAGATTCGTTATGGTTAATTAATGTGAACACGTCTTTGTGCCTATATGTGTACTGTTTATTTTTATAACTCAAGGTTATCATCACACGTGTGTTTCCTCTCTTGATCAGCATAAATTAATAAATAGATAGGTAGATAGATAATTGGAGAAAGATTCCGTGGGGCATGGATAGAGGTTGCCATCGTTTAAGGGTGACATTTTATTCGGGTATCCATAACCGGAGGGCTGGCACGAGCTGTCGTTAAAAACGAGCTAATTGGTTTCATCAAAGCGTGCTATACCAGACCAAGCGAGAGAAGGTGGAAAGAAAAAAGAGAGAATGAGAGATTTCGAAAAACTTGTACGAAGTTTCGACTAATTTTTATTACTATTCAAAACGTAGGTTGAAGAATTTGTTGTACTAAATATCTGTTATCTTCATTGATATTTCTCTTTTGATACTCTTTCCAAAACTCTGTGTAGATTACTTTTTAATATAGTCCAAATGAATCTACGTGAAAAAATTAACGTGCCCAAAAATGCTAGAAATCAATCAATTCTGAGTTGAATTCATGTAAGCTACTTTTAAATCTGTTAAAGATTGATAGACAACGTAGATCCTACTGGATACATCTTCGACTCTCTCTCTCTCTCTCTTCTTATTTTCTCGTTGCTTGGGAAAACTTATTCTGAATTTCCTGGACATCGACCAGCGTTCTTGCGGCGCGACCGAGTCGACGAGGTCACGGCTAAAAGAAAGAGAGAGAGAGAGAGAGAGACGTTGGTTAAAACCCTTTAGTCTGGACCACAGCTCCGACGGGTCTACGCTCGGAGTTTTCTGTTTCACAGCACTTTAACGTAGGACGAGAAATAAATTTTAGCCACGGCCACCTCTTAGCGAAAGGCTCGGTAAGGGGGTGAGTAGTACCTTCTTTCTCACTCTTCCTCTCTCTTTTTCTGTCTTTCTCCTTCTTTCAGAGAATAAAGGTTGCTGTCTCGATGGAGAAAAAAGGAGTAACACTCTTTACCGTTCGATATATGTACGTAATACCGCGAAATAGTCGTGGTCGATTTTTGTATATCGGAATGAAAGAAATAATATAGTGGTCGTGTAATATACCTAGTTAAAAGAAAAAGCACAAGTAATCTGACAATGAGTTGTATATCGAGTGATAAAATAGTTAAAGATCTAAGATGAGTTAGAGAATGAATAATTTGCAAATAAGTGATTGTAAGTGCACTTGTAATCTCTTTATAAAAATTGATTTCCATTTTACAAAATATCGATCAATATTTTTCTGTATCATAAATGTTATTTCGAGAAGAGAGTATAATCGTAACTCATTTTGCTGTATCATTAATACAACAGAGAGGATCTAATCCAAGGTAATTCACCTACAGCAAAATTTTAGTCATGTAATTTTTTACGACTTTGTTTCTTTAAAAAAAAAAAAACTTCCAAACATAATGTAATTCCACAGAGATTTCTTGAAGTATCGTTCTTTGAAGATTTGAAAGATGCTTCCGTGCTACCCTCATCAAAAAGTGAAGTATCTATTTGTAACGGGTTACGTGACTTACCCTTCGTGTCACCATACCTATCTGGCTTCGTTTATCGACGTTATGCGTTAAACTCGAATGAATAATGAAACTTAAAAACTAACATTGCCCCGTAATTCCCGATCGAAGTGAATTTCTCATCGGTGACTTCGGGAGAAACTTGAAATTGTGAATCGGTGGATGGCGTAGAAAGGTACAAAGCGGCCGGAGGTAGAGAGGTGAACGGAAGGAAACGTGGAAGAAAGGAACAAGGGTGGTTGGGTGGGAGAGAGGGAAAGAGAGAGAGAGAGTTAGCAAGAGGAGGATTGGGTGGAGGAAAGAAGAAGGGGGTTTCTCTCTCACACACATACACAGAGGAGAAAGACCTTCCTCCCCTTTCCTTAGCCGGCAATGACAGATACAAATAAACGATCCAGTAGTTTGGTGCGCAAGCGCCTTTCCAAGATCCGTCTTGGAACGACCACCTCCACCGCGAGTTCACGTCTCTCTCTCTCTCTCTCTCACACACAGAGAGATATACACACACATACAGTTTGCCATCCCGTAGAAATCGAGCCAGGGCAAAGCAGACACATCCAGCAACGGTTTGGGTGGAGCTTCGCCGTTGACGTCATCAGACGTACAGACAAACGGCACAGACGTAGAAACCAATGCGCGTGGAGAGAGACCAGGTGGGCTTACGTCTGCGTACAAATAGCCCTCTCTCCCTCTCGTTCACTCTCCGGTTCCTCTCCGCCTTCGCTTTCTCCGTTTCTCAGAGAACCGCCCCTATGCAGTGCCGCGTATTCTTACGAAGCCGCGACCTGGGACCCGAGTACAGCTAAGCCAACGCGAAAGACAGAAATAGAGAGGAGAAGGAGAGAGAGATGTTGGTCCCGCCTGATTTCAGCTCCCGCTGCCATTGTACGCCGTTTCTGCGCGATGTAATCGGGGAACGGAAGTCTCTCTCTCTCTTTCTCTCAGTGAGAGACACCACCTACCCCACCTACTCACCCTCTCTCTCTCGGCCGACTTTACCATCGACCATGCTCCAATGTGCAATTGCGCAAGATGGCGAACGACGACGACGTTGGTGTCTTCACGCTCGGACTCGCTTTCCTTTCATGCCAGCTGAATGATCCGAGTACCTTGCTCCCAATTCTTCGTGTTATCTCGTGTGATCTCGAATCGTATAAGCTTAATGCTATTAGTTGCAAGAGGTGTAGGTTTTTCAAAGATTGCTATAGGTTTTTAAGAATATAATCAATCGTAACGATGATGATAATGGTGATGGGTTTAAGAATATTGGAATCATAAGGAATTTTGCATTTGTTGATCCAGCGTTCTTCGAGATCGTGCGATAACCAGTGGCCACGGAGTAGTTCGAAGTAGTAGTCGGTAGGAAAGTTGTATCGGTACCTAGTGGCACGACCACAAGAGGGTGGAGGAGAGGAATGGGGTTGCCAGGAGAAGAGAAAGAGGCAACAGAGGAGGTGGAGGAGGGATGGTCGGTAGGTAACACCGTGGTGATGGTTGCGGAGTGTGAGAGAGACGGAGAGAATAGAGGGAATACAGCAGATAGAGGTAGCTTGGAGTCGAGTGCCCGGGGCTGAATCGACCGGGCTACACATAGCACACCCTAAGCTACTCTCTCTCTCTCTCTTCTCTCTACTCTTCTCTCGTCCGTGTTTGGCTCTTGCTTTCTCTTCTCTTCCGTTCGCTTCCTCCGTTCCTTACGAGTTGTCGGTCCTCACGGCACCAGCAGCATCCACGTTCGCCTACCGACGAAGCCCGACCACCACAGAGCCACCCCTCTTTCTCCACCTAGTACTCTCTCTTCTAGCCACCCCCTTCGTACAACCTCACCGATGTCCGCCTCTCGTGTTGCAAGCCACGGCCAGCCGACAACCTCTACCACAGCAATCCTAAATGCAACTAACTTTGGGAGAGATCTTCTAAGGGACCGAGGAAACTTTCTTTTTCTCTCTTCGAAAGCTTTTCCTATAGTTTCTTTTCGGTGCAATCGGTTTCCGTCAACTTGATGACGTTATGCATGTTTTCTTGGACGTTATGCAATGTTGTCAACTGTTTGTATTAAATATTTTTTAAGGGTTGGACAATGTGGATATGTACAAGATGCACATGCTGTTTATAGGTTTTAAAAATACTTTTTAAAAACTTTTTAGTAACGATAGGGAGACACTTAGAAAGTTTTTACAATAAATGCTAATGAATATTTCTCACAATTTTTTGATTTTTAGATACTTGATTAAAATTTATATGTCATGTAACTTTTTTGTGCTTCCTATCGAACAGTGGCGATCTTACAAATATAGTCTGAATGCAAACGCATATTTTCGAACTTTGAAGCACTTTTTTGCTACCTGATACGTATTTTCTCCGTAGAGGCAAAGCATACCAATGTACATTTATACCAGAACGAAAGTGTTAAACCGACAAGACTGGAAATGGTATAATATCGAAACTACAACCCCTCAGGAAACACATCCAAGTGCAAAGGGTTAATATTTCGTTAAAGATCAGTATAATTTTCATTTCTTTGCTCGAAATCATTCCAAAAGGTCGAGAGAAGCAGCAACGTTATCAGCCGATCTGAAGATTCAAGGACCCTCGAGAATTCGCTGTTTGGTCGTGGTCGTCGATTAAGCGCGTATCCTAGCCGCGAAATTCGCTTAGATCATCGGATAGGGTGAAGTCGAGTAGGATCGAGGACGAGACACGAGAAATCGACTGTCTATTTATCCGGTACAAACAGTGTTCTCGCGAATGACTCTCCTTTCTCTCTTTTCAAATGCACCCTCTTTGAGTATGCCTCTTCTTCTCTCTTTCGCTATCGTTCTCTTTTTCTCGCTAGGTGGCGCCTCGCGCGAATACACGACGCAGGACAAAACGGTCTCATTCCCATCTCAATCTATATTCGCACGTCCAACACACTCGAGATTATGAATGCGTGGGGTTAATGAAACCAGGGAAGGCGTCTGCCTTTGCACCCGCTCGGCGACTCGTCACACGCCACCCCCGCTCCTTTTTCAGCCCCTACTTGTTCCCTCTCTCTCTTTTTCCTTCTTTCTTTTTTTCTCTCTCTCTCTCTCTCTTTCTCTTCTTACTCTTCTCAACCGTCGAGCAAACATGCTCCTCGTGGGCGCGAATCCACTACGTACGTCGCTTTATTTTTTAAAAGGAACCGAGCGTTACAACCCCTCCGAGTAAAAGACACCCCTAACACACCCCTAACCTCCCTTGGGGCTCCCACTTTCCCCGGACATCGGCACGAGTCTCGCCGTTTTTTGTACTCTCCAATTTTTTTATCAATGCCCCCTTAAGTCGCGTTATTTCGACGTTTTCATGGTTCAAGCTTCCTTCGATGAACTTTTGTGTTACTTTGTTTCAATCTTTGTAAGTGAAACCCGTTGTTCATTGTGGAAATAATATGGAATTGGGCATTAGAGTTGTTATAGGATAGGGTGTATTCTTTTTCTTTTAATTATTCGGTATACTTTTACCTTTTGGGCTGCTAAACATTTGACAAATCTCATAATCTTTTAGTAAGATTTCAATAAAGAGGTCAAATAAGAAGAGTCATCAAATTATATTTTACGTTTTATCGATAGTAATTGGATATGTTTACAATTATAAGTATTATGCGTTGTTGCATCGATTGGAGTATTAGATATATTTTGTAGATTCATTTTATTGGACTATATCACGCTTATACATCGAAGTAAACCGAGTAGTACGGTATACGATAACTTTTCTCCGAGCTAAAAGCAAGTCTTCTTCCGTTTCGTATCGACCGAGCGCTATTTGCGTCGTTTCTCTCGCGTTTTCTCTCTAGATGTCTCCACCTATAGGGTCGAGAATCTTCCGTTGTATAATTTTTAAGTTTCTTTACGTTTTTTTTTTAATGTTTTGACTATGTTGCTTTAAGAATTTCTTTCAGTGGAAATATACAATAAATTTGTTTTTGCGAAGAAATGAATACTATAATCTTTTAAAAATTAATACTTTAGTCAAATTATTAAAGAGGTTTTCATCAAGGTGCATCGTTGGAGTTTACTAGTAGTATTACAATGTAATTTATACAAAAGCTACAACAGTTTTGAATACTGACACGATAACGTTTTTTCTTCATCTTCAATATTACCATGTTGCAACAAATGGAAAGTTCAAATCTAATAATAAAACATATTTGGACAATAGGGCTTTAAATATTTCTTGGCATAAAAATTGTCAAAAAATTTTACTTCTAAGACCATCATGCGAAAACAATTTACAGCTAGACGACTTCTATTGCTCATGACTCAGTAAAAACCATAAACTGGTCCTACAACTGTAACACAACATTTTCATCAAAAACCATACACTATTACAACATATGTTAATTAACAGTATTAAAAACAAATACTAAATCTAATTTTCAAGCTACCACCACAAAACTCCATAACTTTGATCCATATCAAATGACAAGATGGCTAAAAACGTTCGGACACGTCTCGAGTATTCCCGAATGGAACAAGAAGAGTCGATGGAAAAAAAAACGAAGTTCGTTTATTCTCCATCGCCGAGACAGGATCGATTCTTATTTTCTTTAATACTTCGAAGACCTTTTCTTCCAGGGAGGAGCCACGCTGGAATACAAATATAATGAGCCGGCCGAGTGTTTTGCTTCGATTAGAGCACATCGATTTTTATCGTTGACGCGTCCCCGCAACCGTGTATAGAGAGGGGTGAGAACCAAGCTCGCGGCTATGCAAATATATACCAGGGGGTTGGAAAAAATTACGGGAAAGTGCTAAACGATCGCGACGTGGCGGACTCACGCTTTTGGTTCCGGCAAACGGGCCACCTTATGTCGAGTGCCGGCTGACTTCGAATGGCATAAGAAGAGGGTGCGGGATTTTCAGGTCGGCATGCAAATAAGCCACTCACGGACGATGTCTCGGGGGTTCGATTCGGTTTAAAGTTATTGCCCTGTGTCGAGTGGAATCATCGTCGTTGGCGAATCGTTGCCGGCGGCACGCGTTGGGGAAAGGCGATTTAGATTTCGTCTTTTCTCCTCGATGGGTATACCTTTCTCCGCCTACTGATTCGTCTCACGATCGAACGAATGTCTTCCTAGTGTTTGCGTTACTAATGCTTCAGCGATGCGAATATAAAAAGTTATCGGTTTTGGTAGAGACTCTGTTATTCCAAGTAATTATAGGGTGATGTATGGTAAGTTATCGAATAGGCGAACTTTTACATGTTTTTTATGTGTAGAGATACGTAGGTAGCATTTTATTTTTACACGTATACAATGTGTTATAAAATATATAATATGTAGATAAGGTGTATATGTGTGTAGATATAGTCTGGTCCGTTTTGTGTTAGTCCATATTCGCTACTATACTAAGTTTTCAAAGTTTTATATACGTGTCTAATGACTGGAATAATGCAGATGTGTTGGTTTTTACTGATTTATGGAAAATTTAGCTCCATTTAAGAAATATCGATGGAAATATAGTCTATTATTTCAGATATCTTTTATTTATAATGAAACGTTTGTCATAGACTCTCATATTTGCTAAAGATAATCTAATTGTTAATAACCCAATTAATCACGAATCAATATTAGAAAAAATTGTTTGTGATTGAAAATCTTGGAAATATTATATAAATATAGGTATACATTGCAAATAAAATGGTGTTGACTCGAACAATTACCCCTTCTCTGTCGACTTTAACGACTTCTTCGTACGACATATAAGGGAATTACGCGATCGGAACTAATTACAAGATAAATGGATCTCTCGTCGAGCGAAGTGCCACGGGAGATAAGACTTGTTGGAGAGGAAGAAAAAGGTAGGAAAAAGTAATGCACATAGGGTGTCCTGTTACAAGCCTAACCATTTTGGTCAACTTTATCCCTTAATTTCGTACATAAGACTAAAATCTTCTCATTAATTTCCGTGAAGTCACACGTTATTTGAAATTATATCTCTGCTTTCTTATTGTCTTCTATCTTATTGTTTTTCACGTTAACGTTAAAAAAAAAAGTTCAATGTACTATGACCTTTGGCAACACGACTTTGACGTGGCCTTGGACGAGAAAATCTACGTCTAAAAATGTTCATAATCACAACGTTAATAGCACCAGAGATGATTAGAGTGGCCAAGTAAAGTGGAACACCCTATATGTGTATGCATGTACACGGAAAGAGAGCGAGAGAGAGAGAGAGTGAGATAGTGCTTCAAAAGTGATCAATGGCCGTTAGGATGAAGAGGGCAGAGTTGCCTCGACGTTTTTTAATTTTTGCTCGGTGATCGCGTAGGTAGTCACCAAGATCGACTTTACGTTCATTAATTCCGCCTAAGAGAGCGATAAGAACTTGGGAAAGTCGAAATGCCAAAACTTTTTTAGCCAAGCGACAATAGAGTGTCCTCGTAATCATCAATCCAGTTTTCCACGTGTTTCATGGGAAGCGAGAGCGTTTGATTAGAGAACACAGGCTACGCGACGAAGAGAAACATGAACGCGTTGTACAAGCATTCCTAGATTTACATCGTGGCTGGACTTTGTTTTGGAAAGCATAATGAAACGATTAGATGCTTTTACGTGAACCTAAATTCCAATTTTGATCAGTTTCGTAATTTAATTTTGTTCTATCAATTGTTCGAATGGAAATTTGAAAGGAAAAATAGTGAAAATGAATTTATGTTGTTCTATTTTCGAAAGTAGATTTATTTTCAAGACAAAGTGTATACATTTTGTTTTGTTTGTAGGTATTCTTCCGTCGGAGATACGTCGTGCGTCCGTATGTGTCACCTCACGAGGTGTTTACCTGGCAAGGTGAAAAACTGACGGTAGTCAGTCGAATTACTGAGCGCAAGTAGAGCAGTCGTTACGTGTCTAATGTAATCAGATATATTAAATTGACGAAAAATCAGCTCTTATTCTTTCTCTTTTTGTCCACCTCCGTTCCTATGTGTTAAATGGCATTTTCTCAGACCTGATAATCACGACATTTGATATAATTTCGAAGAACAATTTCACAATTATTTCAAATAATTATAAAATAAAATAACATGTTATTTGAAAGACATAACCAGGTCTGCTTCGGTATCCAGTCGAAAGAAAATCCGATTTCTGGATAGGACTTCCGAGTTGGAACTCGGACACGATCGTCTTATGAACGCTCGTTTATATTCGAAGCTTCCTCTTCCGATGCCATTTACGAGGCTTTTCCAGGGCTTCCAGACGTTGTCTTGGGCTATCGAGACGATCGTTTAAAAAAAAAAAAAGAGAGAGAGAGAGAGATACGCGATAACGGCGATTAGACCGTCTCGTAGACAGTTAATCCTACGGAGGCAGCCCCTCGCGATATTTTTTAAATGAATATTGATTACCCTTGGTTGTCCGTCGCGAGAAAAGAATCGTATCTTCGAACCGCAAGCGACTGACTTCAAATGGGAAATCAAACTGTACGATCTCCTTCTTTCGGTCGTGTTTCTATCTTCTTCTCTCTTTCTCCTCGTGACTCCCTCGACGTCGCTAATGAATAAAAATTATAATTACGTTTCTCATCGTCCTCCTCGTTTTCTTCACCGTCCTCGTCGTTGTCGTCGAGAAAAAAAGAAGTTAATCAATCACGAGAGCGAGGGTACGGGCTATTAAAGCGAAGGAGAGAGAGAGGTAAACGGAGAAAGAGATAGTTTGGTCTTTCTGCTCGGTGCGCCTTACCGACCGCGACCCGTCTTACTTCTCTGTGCTTACGGGTTATCATACTATGGGTATCTGGTTGTGAATTTTTTTGTGAATGCAATTTTATTTATTTATTAAATTGTATAAACAAATGTTTATTCGATTTATGCTTATGTATAATATGGTGAAATTGACAAATTTGTAGGGATTTGATCAGATTTTGGGATATTGAAAATGTTTGATTGATTTTGCTATTTTTTTTGGTAAAAATAAAAATTATCTTTTTATTTAATAATAAATCTTAAAATCTCAAAAATAAAGTATGCTTGAAAAGTGTACAGAAAAGGTTACAATTTGTAGAAATAATATATTGAACAAAAATGAAATTAATATAAAATCAATACGTTTACACTTTCCGTGAGTCGACATCTTATTGGTTCTAACAATTACCTCTATTAATTTTTGTTCGTTTTTTCTCCAACCAGGATGATTAAAAGAATCGTTGTAATTAGCCTGTCGACCGATCTTGAAAATATTTACTTCGGACGATATTTGCGGGAGTGAAAAGTAAGAGAAAGAGAGGAGCTTCGAACCAGCCGGCGTTTAAATTAAGAGACTCAAAGGAATCGACATAATTAAATCGCGATAATGACGCAAAGAATATCGTCGTCGAGTTTCGGTTCCTCCTCGGCACCCTTCGTCGCACGCCAACGGACGGACCCTCCTTCGTCGAAGCTTGGCGGGCTCCGTTGATTATTTCGTCGAGTGCTTTGATACCGAAGAAACCAGGAGCGCCACAAGTTTCTATAATTATCGCATAGCGCATCTTCGCCGTTCCCTTTTTCTTCTTCCTCCGATGCCATCGAACAAATGAGCCGTGCGTTTACACTTCATTAAGGAGTACGCCGATTGAAAAAGCGCGAGAAACAATTTCCGAGAAAATCCATCGCACACGGTATTCTCGGAAAGGCATCAATTTTTTTTTTTTTTTTTTTACTCTAAATAGATCACTTTCCTACGTGTTTACGTTATGGTTAGACTGTGGATGTTTATGGAAATACATATTTTTATAAGAAACGAGTAAAGTTATGGGACCTGAACAGAAATTTGTTTGTTGCAATAATATATTGTATATGTTATTTACCATATACATGTATATATCATGTTATTTTAATATAAATTAAATTAATATCATATGGATACAGAAATTCAAACTCAAATAAAACATTTTGCTAAATTTTATCTAACGATTACCATACTTTCGAAGTAATTTACATACCGATTGTATTTACAAATATATGCAAAAATCAACTCTTTAATTCGATCTCGTATAACATCATACTTACTACTGTCCAATTATAAAAGTAGAACAACAATTCGTAAAGATACGAAGAAGAAATCAACGATTTTCTCTCCCTCGAACGATCCACGCCATTACGGGAGGTCGCGTCGATTAAGCATCGCTCGAGCAGAAACGATTTCTGCATTTGATTTGGCAAAGAAGTTAAGCGCTAAACGTTCGTGCCGTAAGCGAGCTAGTAGAATGGGTGAGAGAGTACGAGAAAGGGAGAAAGAGAGAGAGAGAGTGTGCAAAACCCCATGCATACAAATGGTATGCTAACAAGATACATTTGTCTATGATGGTGTGTGCCTCGACTAGCACCGTTAGAGGGGGTGTGTGCCCGAAGTAGTGGAACTACCCCTACCATTACCACGTGCCAACATACAGGCACATAGACGGTAGAACGATCGCGAGATCCCTCTTTTCGACTCGCATCCGATCCTTTCTTCCCCGTAAGCAGATTTATAGATCGATTATAGACTTCGCTTATGATTGGAACCATTTGCATGATGTAGTTATATACATGTATAAATTATATATGTATGGTATATTGTATATAGAGTCGGCAAGCGTTTTCCTCTCTTCCGCAGCTTCCCTCTTTCTCCTCATTCGCGACAGCACCCTTCGCATTTCACTCCCTCTTTCTCTCTCTCTTTCCCTCGTACTCTCTAGCCTTCTCTAACCTATCATGAATCATCCGTACCAACTGCTCTCTTATGGTTTCACGCGATAAACGTTTGATGCGCAGTGAGCGATGCGTGTAACGCGCTTGTTTGCATATTTTCTCCTTCCTTCCCACTCTTCTATCTTCCTTCGTCGAGCTTCGTTCTATCGGAAGCTTATTTTGGTTAGGGTTATTCACTATTTGAATACTCTTCTAAGGGATTCCTGTAGCTTACTTTTATTCGAATTTTTTTTTTTTTAATTCGATTTATAGCTTTTTTTTTTTATTTTAAGGTGGTTGTATAAAAAAATTGGGTAATTGGGAGAAATGTGGACCAAATGCCTACTTATAGTAACAATAATTTATTAGGTACTGTCAATGTTCTTGTAATACGGTTTATTTTTTCTGTGTTCTATGGATGACATCAATCAGCTGTTGTGTCGAAGATCTCAAACATTTGATACTAGAACCACTGACGTTCAACCTAGATTTATTTTTTATAGTATGTAGCTATTTGTTAAGTAAAAATTATTTCGTTATTTGAAAAATGGTGAAACACGTTACCAGTCGTTATAACTGCTTCGGTAGTTTTAGCGTTAATATCAGAACAACGTTTTGAGGCTACTTTCTTCTCATAGAAAATATTTCTTACTTTATTAGAAGCGATTTTTCGCAAGACCGACACAAATCCTTTTTACTTGTCCCCTTTCTTAGATCGTTGAGTTCCGAAACTAGGAAATTTGATTCTCGAGTCTCGGAACCGACAAGAACTCGTTCGCGCGTGCACTTAAATTGTGAAGGGGAGAGATTGGGAAGAAAGAAAGGGAAAGAGAGAGCAAGGGAAGGGTAAAAGTGAGAGAGAGTAAGAGAGAGGGAATGATCAAGTTCGAAAAGACGGGCAAACGCAAAACCTCTGCTTCTAGCCGACTCTCGAGCAGCTTCGAAGGAGAGAGAAATTAATTTTAACTTTAAATTAAGACTCGTCCGATACCTGGTTGCCTCTTTGTTGCCATGACTGGCACAGCGGGCTGAATCATCCAGCGGCGAGGAACGTGCTACTCGTTCGTCGGGGAGTCGCTTCAACTTTTCCCGCGCTTTTGTCTACACTCAGCGAGAACGTTAATAATAAAATAACGATCTTGCCTGGTAACGAGTTATCTTCTTTCTTCCTCTCTTTTCTTCTTCTTCTCTCTCTGTCTCTCGTTGTCTTTGACTTTATCTACTTTTCCTCAATCAATTTTCGGAGATTCGATGGTATTTCCCATTCTCCATAAATTACGTGATAACTAACCTAGTTTGCTATAAAATAATGAATACCCATATTAATTTGCATCATGTAAAAATATGAACATTTTCACAACATCATCACAAATTCGCCTTCGAACCATTATAGGTTGTATGTCACGTGGAAGGTGACACGACTGAATAAGTACCGAATAAAGCTTTAACCTAATGGCAAGTTAGGTGTAAAAGGGCTACCGTCGTATAAGGGTTGAAATACCGACTCTCCTCTCGTGCATACATATATCTATAAATGATCTATCAATCACGTGGAATAGTAAAACTATTTCTTGAAATAAAATATAAAAGAAGAAGCGTGAAATAATCTACATATAAACACGTATCTCTAGGAAGTAGCAAAACATCCCACAACTTACGAAGGGTAGCATAAATATTTAACAAGCAGAACAAAAGCAATTTCTCCTTTCACCGCTGCACATTTCCAACAAGAAAAAAGAATAGCTAAAGGGTGTTTACGTCTAAACAAATACCTACGTAGCGTAAGAAAAGCTGGAAATCGATGTTAGAGAAACAGAGAGAGGGGAGACAGGAAACTTGGTTGTAGAGGGATAGGAGAGGGCGAGGAAGGAGGCCATCGGTCAATTAATCAAGATAATGAGTGCCGAGTCTAGCAGAGAAGGAGAGTATAAGAAGGACGAACGGGTGGACGGGTTAAGAGATGAAGGAAGCAGTTGAAGGAGAAGGAAAAGGAGAAGGAGAAGAAGAGGACCGGCTGTATGAGATATTCGACACCTCGGTTCAACCGTTGCCGACAATAGCGAAGATACGCGACTTGGTGGTAAACTTGACTCGCCGGGGCTTCCGGGTAAGCAACTCAACTTGAGCTCGTAAAGAAGAGTAACGAAGATACTAGATGGATAGATAGGTAGAGAGAGCAAGACGAAAAGCGGGATAGTGACGAGGGGAAAGCTGGGAGAGGAGGGATCGCGCATGATTAATTAATTAGCCCGGGCTAGTTAGGCCGGCAAGGTTCTATGCGATGTAGACGTAGGTGCGCCTGCTTGTTCCGCCGTGCTAAACCGCAGACGGATCGATCATAGCGAGAGACTATCGATGATGTCTTATCGATAGATCGACCTTTCACTTTATCTTTCTTCTTTTCTTAAATTTAGCCTGCAATTTTTGACGGATGATATACCAAAAGATTCTTCATCTTTTACTTTCATACTCATGGATAGGTATAATGTAGCTATGTGTTGTTTTGTTACATGTTGGCTGTACGTGAGTTAAGAAATAAAAAAAGATACAGCGAGGAATGGTGCAGGATTGTTATATGAAGATCAATGTGTAAGCATCATTTTCATTGTACTTTTATGAATTTTATGGTTCTGCAAAGAGATAATTTTTTTACCATTTGTGCAATTTTTCAACAAAATAATGCAGGTAAGATACCTATTTAACCGATGTGCAGACTGAAGTCGACACTGATCTGCGTTTTGCTTTTGGAAGTATAAAAATATTTAACAATTGTTTTGTAACAAAACAAATTTCATTTTATTTGCAAAAATTAATGATAGAACGTTTTTTGTGTTTTAAGAGTCAGACTCTTCATGTACAAAGGGTTAATATCGTATTGTTCTCCTTAGAACATATGCAGCTATTTAACATCTAATCTCATGATATCTTTTTATTTATAAATACAGTTATTAAAATCTATCTAAATAACATATCTATTTGCATATAGCAAAAGAACGAATAAAATGAAACGTACGTGCAATAAAAAATGCAAGAACCGTCGAATCGCGATCTAGATAAGAAATGGATGGTCGTTCGAGGGATTAAAACGAATTCGTGTCCCTTTATGTTCGTAGAAAGGACGCATATTGTTTTCATTCGGGACGGAAGTTAGCTATGTACCTGGGCCGAGCTACGAAGTGTTCGCATAAAATATAAAGCGAACAAACATGGCGATGGTCGAAGAGCCGCACGGAGTAGGGTTATCGCTAGTGTACAAGTACTCGCAGGAAGCACCGGAGAGCGATGGCCGTTACGTAGAATCCTATCTTGCCGATCCTATCAGACCCGTGCAAATATAACTCTGAATGACCACCCTTTGGATATTGACTTTTCCGATGTGGATCGTCTCTTCTCCTGTACGTACCACGTGATCACCATCTCCCGTACAGCGTAACCATCTCTCGATTCGCGAGATCCCGGACGTTTACTTTAGATACGCGTAGAGTGTCCTACGACAAGTACACTTACTTTCTTGTCTTTCGGAGAAAAGATTATAAGGGGAGTCATGTTGAAATCACGAGGACCATTCGGATTGTCTTTATACGGGTTGTCTTTATACAGAGTGGTCCATTTAAATAAGGCTATATAAATATCTCGTCATTGCGATGCAAAAAATATTTGTTACGTAATGTGCATGGCTTCTATGGACCGATATCTGGCAAGAATATTTTTATTATATTTAGTTTCCGAGAATTAAGGTGATGTTATTAGGTATGTATCATGATTTTTTCAAAAATGGACACCACAGCCGATTTCAATGTTTAATGGCTCATTTTAAAGAAGAAAGCATGCAGAATACTGCCCCGTTGTCCGTTTTTCGATATCGTTAAGCAATGATGAGAAATTAATCTTTTAAGTGTCGGAGTATGGGTCTTTTTCAAGCTTAAAACTGCTGTATCTTTCGAACCAGCCATCCTATCGAAACGCGACTTGCATATTCGTAAAGAAGAGAGTCCCCTTTTTCGAACGAGTATTTGATCGGGCAAATTCGAGATGTATCGATTTTTGACAAAAATCCTGATGTATGGATCAAGATTTAGAAAGAAGAAAGCATGCAGAATACTGTCCCGTTGTCCGTTTTTCGATATCGTTGCGGAGTGTTGAAAAATTAATCTTTTAAGTGTCGGAGTATGGGTCGTTTTCGAGCTTAAAACTGCAGTATCTTTCGAACCAGCCATCCTATCGAAACGCGACTTGCATATTTGTAAAGAAGAGACTGTCCTCTTTCCAACGAGTATTTGATCGGGCAAATTCGAGATGCATCGATTTTTGACAAAAATCCTGATGTAGGTATACGTCTCTCAATGTATTTTTGGATTAGCTACACAATGCAATAAAAAAATGTTGTTATGTGTCAAAAAAACCGATGACCTTGATATCTCCGAAAAAAATAACCTTGGGAACAAATATTCTTGCCAGATATTGGTTCACTATGCATATTACATAACAAATATCATTTGCACAATCTAAAAGTAACTTTCTTTTAAACTCTTTGTTACTCATTTCGAACTTTCGTTTTTGCAAACAAAAAGTCTACATATCAGTTATCACAACACAGTAACGTCTTAGAACGCTTATACAAATCCCTCGCAATTTTCACAAATCGACCACCCCGGTCGTTACGTACTCACCGACGTAACTTCATAGACGCTAGATGACTTGCTATAAGGATCGAAGGATTATTTCGAAGGTCCGCCATGGAGATCCTCGCCCGAAGCCTTCGGAGTTGAGCGTGTCCGTGCGTTTCCTATCGAAGAAGCAAGCAACTCCTGTGCCTTCCTGTAAGACGGCAGAGCAGCAACGGATACGGATGGTTGGGCCAAAGTAGAGAAGAGAAGAAGAGGATAGACCACCTCTTCCACCTCCACCGCTACCCTGCTAGTGAATTTCTCGCTCTCGCACGATGTACGCGAAGATGATGGTTATGGCTGTCTCGGCTGGCCCGACGCTCGTAGAACTTACGTAAGATAGTCCAAACATTAGATACAAACACGGGAAGAGGAGTTTACGGGGAAGACCCGGAGGGTCTTACCCCGAAGAGGAGTTTAGGTTACGTCAGGCTAGTCCGTGGAGGCCACCGTCGCCCCTGGCAAAGGAGCGGGCCATGCTTTCTCTCTCTCTCTCTCCTTATCCCTGACCCCCTCTGCATCACACATTAACATAATGCTAATTATCTTGCCAGCTCATTAGCGCCAGCAAACTGTCCGAGGAAACTCGGCCTCACGAGATAAGAAGCCCAGACTGTGTGTAAGGTTGGATGGAAGAGAGGGAGAGAGTTGTTCGAATAGAACGCGTGCTGGGCTTCTTCCTTCCACGTGCCAGTCGTTTATACGTGTACTTGTGCGTGTGTGTGTGAACCTTGTATTCGCCATCCTCGTCACATCAACGAGATTAAAGTCCCCTAGCCAAGCGGCCATCTTCTTCTCTGGATGTCCTGACACGGGTCCATGCACGTTCTTGCCTTCGACTTCGTACAACTTCCGGCACTAGTGACTGCTCCTTCGTTAACGACTCCTTCTTCTTCCTTCTACTGCAGAACCTTGTATTTTACATTGCTGTGTATTAATTTTAGGTAATTCAACTTATGGTTATTTACTGGAACTTCTAACAGACGACAGTTGTTTTTTTTAATAAAGCTGTGGACATGGTTAGTACTTATTGTATACATATTTACTAATTCATATAAAATATATTTGTTCGTAATAAGCATTGTTAAACCTACTTCCTGTAGATATCATAAAGTAGTAAGCGTGACGATTCACCTCCACACGGTCTGACTCCTACGTGAGTCGCGCAGGCACGCGTGGCATTTGGAGGGAAGGGCAAACCCCTGTAGAAAAATCATGGATTTACGCGTTAAATCGCGTATGCATATAAAGCGATATCATTTCGCGCGTTGACGCATCTCTGAGTATACCTAGTTATTCACATGTATATACAGGGTGCTCCATCTAATCTTATACACCTAATGTAGCCTATCAATGACCTTGAAAATTTCGGAAAAATGACTTTTGCAAAGCATTCACCATGCGGCATAATTCGTATTGCATTAAGAATATTTGTTATTTCATCATAAATTAAGGGAATATTTATTTAACAATCAAAGTTTTATATTCGTAGAAAGAAGAGTGGAAAGCTAAGCTCTATTTAAATTATTTTTTCGTAGTGTTTATAACAAAAAAGTCACGAGAATTTTGATATGAGAAACAAATATCTTGATGTATGCTTATATGTAATTGTGTCTATCTATATCATTCTTATAAAACTTTTATTAATACTTCTAGGTATAATATAAAAGGTAGATATATAAAAGCTAAAAATAATTTTACGGCATATGAAAACTTTTATCTTGAAAATCCATTTCTAAAAGTAGTAAGTCTTGTTAAATCCTTGAATCCTTTTTATATCTTCATAAGAATCAAGATATTACATGCTTCGTGTCACGGATTGGAGCGTACGAAGAGCACGAGGCAAAGAACATATAAAATATTTCGTTGGAAGTCTTCGAACCGGAGACAATCTTTTACAGTCTTTGAAAGTTGGGTAAAGAGGTAAAAAGACAATGAATCTTCCTTTTCCTTCTTTATCGTTGCAGGAATATGGCCGCCGAAGTAAGTAGCGGAGTCGTTAATAAATCGAAAGACACGAGTCCTTACGTGGAGCAACGTCCTTCTTTTCTTGGATATTTTACCCCTTTTTTTCTTCCCCCGTTTTCTTTTTTCGTTCCTTCACTCACTCTCTTTCCACGAGCCACGCTTCTTCTCGAAAGTCTCCGTGTATAGGTACGTGCCATTCCTAGAAAGCTTGGGAAAGGAGCTTTTCTCTGTGGGAGCTCGACGTCGGCCATCTTGACTCTCTGCACTTGAATTGTTTCGACCTTAATTGGAACGGCGAGGCAGCCTTTCATCTCTTTCCTCTTTCTACTGCTACTTTTTTTCTCTTTCTTGCTCGAACGACATATTTGCACGTAGATTTGTTAGCCTTGATGATTACGAAGGAAGAATAATTGATATACTGCATATTCATTGTTAACATGTTTAGTGACTTTGATACGATTACACGAAACGTTACACTCAATTTTTTTAATTATTATCTATTGTCTCGTCTTATGTACCTACATATTCTTATTTATTAAGTCTTTTCCCATTCTCCATATCGTATGAGAAAAAAAGAAATTGATTATAAATTTCCCCTTTTAAATGTTTTAAATAAAAAACGGAATTCCTTAACAAAATCGTCCTAGAGATGATTAATAAAAGTAGCAAGAGTTTCAGAGTAAGGAGGTTTATAAATTGTTCATCCAGATTAGGCGTATTTTGGAGAAAGATTTCAATAATTCTCGTAATAATAAACTAATTAAGAAGAAAATCATTGTCTTCGACAAGATACAACAGAACTTTTCATTTACTATTTCCCCAAGCCCAGCAAACCGAGCATATTTAAGGGAACCATGCATCAGGAAACAAATTTCTCATTAACATCGAGCACAGCGATGTTCGACAAATGTTATAATCATTTTTAACGACTCTAAAGTTGTTCCAGAAAGAAAGAACTTGGTAATCACGAAAAAATGCGATGGCTCTCCCTGATTTCTAGGATAGGACCACGAAATGGTACCGAAGTCACTCGTCCCCGACGTTATCCGTAGTAGACGAGTGGTGTAGTCAGCCGAGCGACATCAAAGAGAGCCCAGAGCTTCCGTATAATTAGTGTCAGTCATATTTGCATATTGATTGAAGCGAACGCGTCGGTGAGGTACTCGACTCACTGCCCTCTTTTCACCCATGACAAGCCTGCGCTCGCCTAAAGTTCTTAGCGTCCTCTCTCTCAGTCTCTATTTCTGTCCATCTATCTCACTCTCTTGCTTGCTTTCTCTCTCTCTGGGCCATCTGGTTTGCTGGAACTCAGAAAAGGTCATTCTAAAAATCTCTTCGTTGCTTTTCCTCGAGTTTCTTGCTACCTATCTATTCGGAAGCTGCAGGGAAGCTTAATTGGATTTATTTTACAATTTCTTGCAATATGTATTTACATGTATGTAGAATCGTGGTTATGGATGAAATTAGTTATAGGTTTTTAGAGTTTGGTATATTTTTCTTTTATAGTAGATATATTATTCACTTGGTAATTTTGGTCCAGTATGTATCATATGTGATAAATTTTGCTAATTTTATACAACACTACCGAGGTCCTACCTATCTCCATACCTATTTGCAAGTAATTTACGCAGAAATTAGTATTAAAAAATAAATAAACACAGTGGTAAATTCTAATTCGCGTTTACCACTGTGTCTATTTGAAAATATCAAATCCATCGAAGAAACTTTGAAGATTAAAAATATTAAATCTTTATTTAAAAATCAAAATTGTCATAAGTTTTGGACTCAAGATATACTTTTAATTTGTACCAAATTTTATGTAAAAACATAACAATTTTATTTTTTATTTTATCCAGTTTGAAAAGAGATTGCTTCGAAGAAGAAACGAAGAAATCGTCATTTCCTAGCTTTACAACGATGGAATCTTATGGCATCGCTCGAGGGTTAGAGAGGGGATGGAAAAAAAATTCATGGTTCTTCCGGTTAGTGGCAGGAACGGTACGGTCGAGTTGTGATGGCTCGAGTTGCGGAGAAGTGGATCGGAAAAATCGTTCCATCTCGCGGAGTCGCGTTCGTGTTGCGATTCCTCGTTTATGTATATGTGTGTGTATAAGCGTGTGGGAGAACCGTGCTTGCCACCACTGCCTGCAGCACCCTTCCATTCCCTGCGTGCCAGGGCTACGGCTAACATATGAACGTTTGGTGACTCCACGCTTTTGCGCCGTCGATTCAAATTCAAGCCGCACGGACGAAATCGGTGCGGATTTAAAAAAGCGCGCCCGACGAAGGCGGAGCAGGACGAAAGAGAATGAGGACAAGGGGTAAGGTGGGGTCTTCGATAATAGCGATAGAAGGAATGAGCCGCGCGAGTTAGCCGAAGGGAGGAGTAACAATAGACTGCAAGTCACCGGGTAAACGACTCAGAATCGTTAAAACGCGAGAACCTCCCCTACTACCCGTTATTTTTCTTTCTCGCTCTATCTTTCTTTCCTTCGAAGTTCACGGTATATACCAGGAATATATGAGTTATTTTATCCAATTTTTAAACTTGAAAGCTACGATCATTCGTAGAAGATAAGAATGTTAGCTTTTACGTTAGTTGTTACGTTCATATTTTCTTATTTCTTCAAAAGTTAGATAGTCTCTTTAAATAATAGTATTGATATCGTTTCACAAATTTAGGCAAAAATCCTTCACTAAATTATATCAACATTAAAAGATCATTAGACGATCGTAATTTCGTAGTATCTTAAATTTTGCATTCGTTTACGAATCGTGACGCGACAAAAGGTATGTCGATCGTACGTAAGGGCAGTGGAGAAGCCAGCGGCGATCAATTTTCATCATCCCTTCTAGCGAAACGTATTGTAATCGTTCGACTGTGAATCGAGCGGAGGTAGACACATTGAATTTCATGTTTTCTGTTTTGGATGAGGAGAGAAGGAGGGAGATAGATAAGGGAGAACGAAGAAACGATGCCATCAAAGTATAAGAGGTGGAAACGCGAGTGAACATTTCGTGCATCCAACGAAGAAGAGGCATCAACGGTGTAGGATAGATTTAGCAAAATGCCGAGCCGCGTCTTGACTAAGAGATCCCGCGGGATCTACGAGGTTCGATGTGCGTGAAGGATAGCCTTGGGTCAAGGGCTATCGCGGAGTTCCTCATCCTCGTCTTTTACCTTTCTCTTCCCTCTAGGATAGATCGAGCCCTCGGGACCCCCTCGTCCGTCACCGAGATCCTCCGGGCACTTTCTTTCTCTTTCTTTCGTTTTATACGCAGAGCTGAACTATATTTTTTATTGATTTCGATTACGTCTGCTCTCTCTTCCTTTTTTTTTATCCGGTGATCACGCAAATCCGAAGGGATCTTCAAATTGGGAAAAAGTATACTTGTTGTTGTGGGCTATATAAGTGATTAAGATAATTAATAACAGGGGAATAATGGATTTGTAAGGTAAAATAAATATGTATAATGTAATACTTTAATGAAAGTATGATTATGTTTGTCGAGTAGTATTTACCATACAAGTTCTGAAATACTTTAATACAACCCTCTGGATATATGTTTCGTTATATTTATTTGGATATATGGTAAATTTAACCAAGGTATCGTCTAAGACAAGTGTTACTCGTAATATATTTTACTAATTCTAAAAGCAGTTGGATCACTCTGAAAGTGTTTTTTCTTCAATGAAAGAACTCACGTGCAAATAGCCAACATTCGAGAAGATTGCTGAATACTTACCAATAATTCCAGCAAAAGTAACATGATTTTTAAAATTACATGAATTGTTGAAAATTTGTTCACTACCAGAGCTCAATTTCGATAGTTTAATTCGCGAATCCTGAGCTGTCAAGTGCGTCAATCGTTCAAAGGGGGGTTTGGAGTGGGAAATTTAGAGATAAAGGGAGACAACGGTATGGGAAGAGAAAGAGAGAGGGAGAGAGAGTGGACAGCGTCGAGCGGAGCGTACCACCCAATTACACTGCAGTTCAAACACATGCAAATCCAGAGAATAAGCTTTATTTGTTGTGCAAATTAGCCGCATATTGGCGCACCGAACGAACGGATTTTGCTAGTGCGTGCGAGAGAGAAAGAGAGAGGGACGAAACGAACGGGACGAGAGGGTGGCAAGTATCCTGGGTCAATTGCTTATTTTGAGGTGGACCGAAGCACCCACCGTCCTGTAAATATCGCTCTCTCTCTCTCTCTATTCGCCTCGAAACAGAACACCCTCTTTTCCTCTCACACCGATCGTGATATCCCTGCAACGCAAAACCGAGGAAAAATACGGAGGACGTTAACGCCGACAAATTTTTGCCTCCGGTATAACTCCATTTTCCAAGGGGAAAAATCGATTTGCTCGTTACTTCGGACGTTTTACGTGTATACTTAGCCGATCGTATCGATTGCGTGAAAAAATCCATTGTTACGAGTATACGAGGAAAAAATAGATACAAATAATACAAATCGAAGGACTCGTAACGAGATTGAACTTTATATGATGTCAAAGTTTGCAGTTGTTCTCGTGAAATTGAAGGAACCAGTGATTTCAACGTCCCTAAATATATCGATCGTTAGATTTTACCATTATTGTAAGAAAACCAATGATTCGTTAAAGTTGTAAAATTTAGTACAATCTTTACAACCTTTCGAGTCAGAGATGTTTTAGTTACTGTTTGTTTATTTCAATAAATAATTAAAAGATTACCAGTAAGTGATTATAAGAGAGTAATAAAATATTATAAAGTGAGATAATGTAGTCCAAGAAACACCAAGATGATTACAACTCTTACTTAAATCATCTCAACTCACAATGAAATCGGTAGAAAGTGAAGATTTTGCGTGAATTTCTCGCGTCTTAAAAATAAGACCAACAAAAAAAAGGAACACGAACGAGAGAGAAAAATACGAGCCGTTCGCCTAAACGAGCAACGAGTGAAGGGGAGAGAGAGATTGATGTTTAGCCGGTCGCGCGAGCGTGCTCCCTCGATTGGGTGGGTAAAAAAAAAAAGAGCAAGTAAAAGAAAGGAAAAAAAGGGCGAAGAAAAAAGAGAAGGGCTATTCCCAAAAAATTCATATTTTTGACACATGGCTCGTTTTCTACTTTCGGTTCGGGAGGAGGCACCGACCGACCGACCAACCGGCCGGCTCTCTGAAGTCCGTCGGCCCGAGGTGGACATCAAAGAGAGGACAAACAAAGCTGTGGTGGGGGGGGGTGGGTATTGGGTGGGGTTGGCTCCGGAGGGAAGTAGGAGGGTGGGGGGGAGGAGGAAGGCCCGTAGTACGATGCGATGCAATTCGGACATGGGACACAAAGTGATGACGTCACCAACCGGCCAGAAGCCCTGTCCTCGTCGACGGCCATTGTGTGTTCAGTCACTGGTTTACAAGTTCATTGCACACTAACACTTTATAGGTATACACGAGCGCAGGTATGGCCGTTGCCGTTCGTCTCGCTAGCCGACTCTGTCTCTCTCGCTCTCTTGCACCCTCCTCTTTGCTTGTTCGAAAGACGTCACTAAAGATAAAATGGATACATTTCGAACACTGGTTATAATTCTTTGTTATTCATTGAGCTTTAAGTGGAAGAGTCCATGTTGATTCTTTCGATGGTAAGAATTGCAACGGAGTATCGTTTTAGTGGTAACGTAGCAAGAGTTAAGTTATTGACTGGTAGATAGTGATTGGGAGAAGTATGATTTTAGGTCATAAAAAGAGAGGAATAAGGATTATATATTTAATAATAATTGACTATAAATTATTTGATATTTTTTCTTTAGGTTTATTATGATATACCTTATATGCAAATGTTATATTATTCTTTTAGGATATAAATTATATGGAATACTTGTGCACCAGCATATTATGCAGTTTTTATCAGCAGACAGTAGTTGGAGCTATTAGAAGGTATAGCTGTTCGAAGGTGTCGAAAAGATCGAAAGGACGATTAAAGGACGTCATTGTAAAAAGGCATGCACGCAACGAATCCTTAACGCTGTGCCTCACGAAAGCTGATCGGACACTAGTACATTAGATTAGATTGATTAGAATGGTTCGAACGAGCTTGACGTATTTACGCGCCATTTTGAAATGTTCTTTTTCGGCACGAACGCAGCTGCCGGTCGCGACTCCTATCCGACTATCGATCTGATGAATGCGTGCAGGTGAATCGCCATTTTGAAAAGGGTTCGTTTTTCTCGTTCGCCATTTTCTTACTCTTTTTACCCACGAATATCGGTCTCGGTCACGAATGGAGAGCCCTTATAACGTATATGCTTGGACCCCCTACTAGGAAAGCCATTTCGATGACAGATATCCACTTTCGTTCCTTCTAAAATGCTTTCTTTAATCTCCTTGAACGTAGACCCCCGCGAACTAAAGACGCCCAAGTAATTCGCTAGTTTCTTGTTGTAATAAATATGTAAAATTTGTTAATAATTCAGTTAATGGTGTTAATAATTCATTCAATGGATAAGCTATGGATTTTTTGGTGGGAATGATTAAATTTGTTAAATAACTAGGATGTCATTAAACGGAGTAAAAGATTGACTCAATTTTCTACCTTTGATTCAGACCATTCCCGTAATCGAATTGTGTTCATCTACAATTTTACTATTGATTCTTTTTTTTAACTGTCATTCTTATCATCACCATTTTGTTCCTTTTCATGTGATTATTGCAAAAAAACATTGCCAAGTGCAACGGGTTAATAGTTCGTCTCTAAGAAAACGATATCCGATATTCGAGGGTTCTTCACCGGAAATCAGAGACTCGGTCCACACCGTGATCCGTAAATCTCGCGGATGCTTTTAACTCGAGTTTCGAGCTCGAACGGTCGACTCTCTCTCTAAGTTGGCGCATCGAAAGGGGTGGAAAATGCGAAAGAGAGGTTGGTGGAAGGAGTCAAGTGAGTTATCGAATGCGAAAACAAAGAGGTTTCGCGACGCGAGCTCGCGAAAAGGGGTGTAAGGGTGGCCAGAGCTATATAACTCCTTCTCGACTCCGTACGGAACAATTACATTTTAATTAATATTTCGTAAGAGGCCGAAAAGCCCGACCCGTCGAATTTATGATCGTTTTATCCATTATTAGGGGGGCGGAGGCGAGCGAATCTCGCGAAAACCCATAACTTCGTCTTTACGGCTCTCCTTTCTGTCTCCTCCCTTTTCTCTCCGGCTTCTGTTCTTACCTTCTCTTTCTTCCCCTTCATCTCTTCTTTCGCTTCTCTCGATAGATGTTATTATCGAAACTTTCGATTTTAGTGGCCGTTTCAATTTCTTTTTAATGACGTTTCGATGTATCGTCATCGACAAATCACTGCTTATTATTTCTAAGATCGCTACTTTGCGATTCTTTGTAGATACGTTTCTGATCATTGGAGAAATAATCAAATTTTGAGGATAATAAGTTCAGCTGCTAAAAAAATCATCAATTTTTTCTACTATTTACTAGAAATATATATAGGTACATTTTTTCCAATCATTATATTACAAAGTATCATGTTAAATAAAGAAATTCTAACAGTAATAATTTACAATTAAATTATTATGAAAAACACCTATGTACTTATATTAGTGTGAAGAATATAATAAGAAATACGTAATATTTGAAGAAAGATAATGAAAAGCTTGCAAAAAGTCGAGAAATCGTTGATACGCGATGACAGCTGGTCGGGTCGATCACCGTGTCTATGAGTCGCGTTAAATGCTTCGGAGTTATATCACGACGTGCACGATATCATATTTCGATACACTGTAAATACGTTATACGATCGATAAATAACGCAGAGTGGAAATTCGCGAACGGTCGTTGCAATAGCTCGCTGCGAGCTACAAACTTATTATCGCTGCTCGTAAAGCGGATTGACCATACGCGAGGGATCCTTTAAATTCGTCCACGATAGGCACACGCCAGGCAATGATTATACGAATCGCTCGTTAAAACGTCGAATTTGATGATCTTACGTTTTTCAACGATAATGTTCGATTATTTTGCATTTTTCATACGTACTACATGCTTGTCAGTCTTATTGTTTCGTTCCCTATTTTCTCATTTTATGGTTTCTCTTTGTAATAAGTGTTACACTATGATTATCATTTTTTCAATATAATGTACTGTATTTAGATTTTGTTATTATTATTGATTGTATGCAGAACACATTCTACAATTTTTGTTTTGTCACGAGGAAATGTTTTCTAATTACATAATGTAATTCCCAAACATGTCACCATGTTAAGTCAGACTCCATATTTCATTATAAATTTGTAATAGTACAATTAAGCTTAGCCCTTAGAAAATTCTTGAACAATGTCGGGTGGAAAGATTATTTACATGAAATTTTGTATAAAATTTCAATTATAGCGTAAATTGATGTTATTTATGTTTAATCAATCTCAAGTTACGACCGTCAATAAAGTAATCTTAAACTGTTTATAAAAAATAAATAAAACAAAAGTTGATCTCATAAAAGTCGATTTCCCGAAAATGAACGAATCTTTTAAGCATTGTAAAATTAATCAAGCCTTTAAAAAAATATTTTTCTTAATCGGTATGTAAAAAAATAACATACAAAAAAATGATGTTTGAGTTAGCGTCAACTGGAAGATTGGGAATAAAGGATGACAAATGTGATAAAATAAGTGGTTATTAAAAACTGGAGAAAGAAAGAGAGAGATCGAAGATCTTACAGTGGCGGATTCTCGAGGACGAGTGCCCCGGGCAGTGAGTGTGCGCTATCCGCATACCTGGTCTCTATATACTCTCGAGTTAGCATAGTTCGGGTGAGACGCGCATTTTTTTCCTTACCCCTAAGCTTCTGCCACTCGAGAAAGCTCGAGGGCCAGTAACGCGAGAAGGATGGAGGAAAGCGAAAACGGAGGACTAGCGAGCCTTGGCACGTTGCTCAGACTAATACTGATAGTGTTCTACAGAGAGAAAGAGAGAGAGGGAGGAGCAAAATGCCTTGCAGGAGTCAAAGACATTCTCGTCTTCCGGACCGTGAACTTTCCAACCAGCAACAGGATGACGATGGAATCTCTGACCGCACGATATCCTCGGGGCACGTTTCCTCGACTCCCATGTCCTATACGTTTCCTGATACTTTTCCATTCGCTTACCGGACACGTTCGACACGTTTGCTTATTTATTAACGCGTTAACTGCCATGCGAATTTTTCCTGGGTTGTCGTAATGAAAATTTTCATTGTCCCAAGTATGTATGTATTGAATTTTTTTTTGTCAGCTTCAAGAATTAGAAATGCTGTTTTTTGTATGTTTTCTTAGTACATAATAATTGACCTGGTTAAACCACGTCATTACTCAAAGGTTAAATAAGATTGTTAAATCTGCTTAGAAAAGTTTCAGTCTCTGTCAAATCGTTTTTCACAAAGTATCATCTTCAAGCCACGTATATTCTAAACGGTATACGGGTTATTATCATTTGTATTACCAACTCTTTCTTTAAAATTGTCATTTATCAAATTATAGAACAAATTAATAATCCTGTATTAAGTTTCTCATATTTTGTTTTACAATATTTTTCGAAAGATTCAATCTCAAGAACGCGTTTCTCCTATCTATCCAGTTTTCTTTTTAACAGTTAATGAGAGAGTTCCGTCGTTTCCTATCCGCGGTACTCGAGCCACTCTTCCTCTTTGTTTCTCAAGTTCTTCCTTTGTGATGACGCGAGGTGGGGAAGGATTTTCGAAATACGATCCGCTACCTTCGTAGTATCGACTGCCAGGAGAGTTCGTTGCAAGGCTTTAAGGGTCGATCGGGGTCGAAATGGGATGAGTTAGCGGCGGTAACGGCAGATTGACTAAGTTTTCGCGCCCGTACACTTCGACAGGTTGAAATCTACTATCCGATATTGGGGCCGCCGTTTCTCAAGAAGGTCCGAACTATTTGTCCACGCTCGCTGGAACCAACGAAAATTACTTCCATTTTTTTTAGGATGAAATTTGTACGTGAAAAAAAAGTAATTGAGAAATTTATTATTTAATTATAAAGACTAAGGTATGTCATCGTGTTTGCTATAGAAGTGGTTTAATTAAAAAATTGGAAAAAGTGCAATTTTTCACTTATGTCATACTGCATTGCTTTACGTTTTAATGACGAGGACTCATATTTAAAAAGTAGTTCAGAATTAAACAGCTGATTGTATTTTTTTTTGCGAAATATAGGTATGTATCTACATCGAAATAAAAAAACCTCAATATTTCAAAAGGATACATTTTTTTTTATAATATTCATGTTTAAACGATCACAATACTATTTATCTTGAAAAAAACGAACGAATTCTTCCATCGAAGTTCAGCTAACGTCGTTTTTGTCGCTTTAAAAAGCGAGTTGAGTGAAAGAAGATAAAAGAGAAAGAGAGAGAGAGAGAGAGAGAGTGGGTCGCGATTCCAAGCGAAATCGGCGTGTGAGAGAAGGGAACGATATTGTTGACAGGCGTCTCACGAAGTCATCCGGGTTTTGGTACGGCCGATGACGCGCGCTTTTTCCCCCGTGGTGATAAATGGCACGTACCTATCCCCTGCCTCCATTCGAATCGACTCTTGACAAGGGGTGCTCGGGAGGGAAAGAGTGCGATAGAGAAAGATAGCGAGGTGAAGAAGGAGACGGAGAAAGAGATAGCGTAAGAGAGATAGATATACACGTAGATTTATTTTAACGTCCATAACAATGTCGGCCTTGTCAAAAGAGAAGAATCGAATTTACGTGTTACATGAGAGAGTTACGGTAAAATTGAAAGTAATAGTAATACTACAGAAAATCACTATATGTGTATCACGTTGAAATGTGTCGAAAAATCATCTTTTTGAGATTTATTATTGAGAAGATGTGTTCTGAAATATTTTTTATTTATTTTCAGTCCATCTACTCGTGTATTTGATTAGAATTATAAACAAATTGTGTAAAACTCGTTCAAATTGATATTCCAGATTGGACTCGTCCAAATTGGAATTCCTGATTGACTCGTACCAAGATAGAGCGAAATAATTGTAAGATTAACGTTAAATTTGTTAATATTTCGTTTGTTTTATCATATGATATGTCATATAATTGTTAGTTCCATTATGCCAATGTACACTAAACGGAAAGCTAATCACTTTAGGATACCTATTTATTTACACGAACGAAAGGAATAATAATTTACATTAATAATAAAAATTCTACATAAAAAAAGCGTTTGAACGAACATAAATATTTTTTATCTTTCAATGAGCAATTCAACCGATACCAAGCTCGCGAAGGTCGGTCGACGAAGCCGCGGGCGCGAAGAAGAGTCGGAGAAAGTAGGTGGAGGAGAAAGTAGGAGAAATGTTGACGGACAAAGCGAGAGGTAATCGAAAATGAAAGATAGATAGATGGAGATGGATGGAGAAAGAGTGGGAGAAAGAGAAAAAGCGAGAGAGAGAAAGCGAGAGAAAGATAGAAAGATAGACAGAGAGAAAGAGAGAGAGGGATGAATTTATTCATGGACGCAACGCCGAGTATAAATGCAAAATTGGCAATACATACGAAATCTCCGGGGTTCAAGTAAAAAGGGGTGAATATATTAGCCCCGGAATTAAGCTCTTTGAACTCCGCCTTGCATTGGAATAATTGAGCTCGATGCAGCTCTCGCAACGACGACGACGATTGCTTTCGCCACACGAATTCTCGCGATGATGCCTGACGGGAAAATATATTTCGTCTTTCCTGCTTTTAAGAGGCACGTCAACGACTCGCAAACGAAAGGGTTCCGTTGGTTGGAGTAGAGAAAATATTGGAGATCTTGAAAAGAGAGGGAACGATGGGGTGACAGAGATCGCTGAGAAGGACAACGACGATTCTCACTCGGTGGATGGTCGTTCTCAGTAAAGGCGAGAAAGATGAAGCGGTAACAATGTCGTTGATACGTACGTATGTACGAAGATACCATTGCAGAGTGCAATTTCCAGGAAACTTATGCACCGACATGCGGCAGACAACTCGAAAGAAGAAATTTATTCTAGTGCATGCGGCTGAGTCGACGGAATGCAAGATACTTTTTGTTTTTATTCGACGACGACAACGATGACGACATGTGCTTGCATACATCAACTGGATTTCAACATTCGAATGAAAGAAGGTGTGGTTTTTGGTGTTTCTGAAAAATCGTTCTTTCGTTCCATTTTTTGTTGAAATGATCGAAATGGAGTTTAGATAGGTATGAGGTCTACCATTTGGAATAAATGCTAGTTGAGAATAACTTATAAAATTCATTATAAACGTACATGATTATTGACCAAGTAAACATAATTAACGATATGTTTAACTGGTTTTACGGATTTGTTTGTGATAATATAGACGATTTATCCTATGCCATATAACATACATATACCAAAATAGAAAAGTCATTACTCTGGTTATATTAAAGATTAAGGATTATCGAAATTTGATCAATAATCACCTTTACCAAGAAATATAAGATGTAGGTACTTGGATTCCCTGCAATAATTTCCTTTTTCTGAAAAATAGTTTTATAAGAATCGTATCAGAAAGTTTTCTCTGTGCGCGAAAGGCGATCATAAATCGTATCGCTAAGCGATAAAATCTCGAGGGCGTTCTGGATGGACTCTGTAGGAGGCGAAGGGTCACTCGGAAATTAGTGGTACTGAGAGCCCTCCATCTTTGACGTGGTACGCGGATGCGAAAGGGTTCGCCAATCAGATACTTCGGTACGCGCCCGTATTTCGAGTGGCTCGACGATGATTAATGGCTCGTTCCACGGTTTTTTGTTAATTAGTTGATTGGGAACGCCTAGTATGATATGCAGATTTTCCCTCGAGATAGGTTACCTCGCGACTTTAATTTCGATCGCTACCTTTCAATCGCGATTTTACCACGATTTTGGCCCCGATCGTGCTACGATTCTTTCTTTTTCCTACACTCTCCCTAATGCGTTCTTCTTTTCGTTCTGAGATCGAATTGTATGAACTGACCCATATACGTATGTAACTTTTTTGCAGGTATAATGTGTTTTAATTTTAATTTGTATAGATACAAATTAGATTTGATACAAATATATATAAATACCTGTAAATAAATTGAGTGAACTTAAAAGTTGGGATTTGCGGTTTTGAATGCAGTATTTCAATTATTTATTTATCATCATATAGCTTGAGAAATGTAGCAGAGTGAGCATAAATGAGCAGAGCATCATATAACTTGGAAAAATGTAGGGTCAATTGTAAACTGATTAATATTAGAAATGCAAGGCAATATACTAATTTTCAATCTTTACGATAATAAATGCATATATATGTGAATACACGATTCGCAGCCCGTCGTCAATCCACAGTGATTGATTTTTATTTCGCGTTTCGATGACGGGAAAAAGAAAAAAAAAGTCCGTTGAACATATGTTACCTCGAGACGTGCCACCCCCGATGTTAGGGTTCATATCTTATTCCTCTTCTTTTTTAATATCCATCCGGATCCCTTCGATCCTATTGTTTGATCATTCGCGGCAACTCGAAAAAAAGGGCACGTCCACGTGTTTTTCGTCCATTGTCCTCGTCATTTATTATCCCGTTAGACATCGTATATGTATTTCGAGATACGATGGAAGACGGATCGATGGACGACAGTTCGTGAAAAGAAACACAGGAAATTTCGTGACCACGCGTGAGAATTTCGGTCGTTCATCGCCCTCTGTCATCGATCGCATTATTATGTTCACGAAATTGCTTTTTTTTTAACATCTTGCCCAAGAAAATAAAAAAAGAATACAATTTCTTTACTTTTTTGTAATACATAGTCCAAGTCTATGAGAATTTACTTTTTTTATATTTTCTATTAATTAGTTAGCAGGAGTATATTAGATATTTCTACTAAAATATGCTGTGCAGAGATGATGATAAGGTTAGTGGGACGTAACAGGGGCAATAGAGGCACAAGGTCTCATTCACACTTTTAATCATGTAATCCCATTAAATGTCCTTTCTACTCTGATCAATTAGATAGCAGTCTTCTTATTCCTGTACAGTACACATTGACATTGGTAATGAACCATTCAGAACAATTTCTTACCATTTTATTTTCTATTAGAATTCAGACGAATTCCGATCATTCCCACATGGTTGGCCCATGAACTCGATGGTCCATCCATCGAGCGATTTTGTCGAGCATCTCGAGAAAAATCAGGACTAGCCCCAGGGTATAGTCCCCTTTCAAATTCGTAGAGCTCTTTTCTCCCTCCCTCTTCTCGCAGCTCTCAAAACCACTTACGGTTCCTCGCGACTCAAAGTCGAGCCGGGTCCAATTTTTGCCAATTACCAAGATTATCTAATACGCCTGCCGGCTAATGATTTCTCATTACAAGGTATAAATCTTTCGGCTCGCATCGAGCAACGACCGATGCCCGAGGATCGATCTTTTTCCAGCGAATCTTTTCGCGTGTCCGTCGACTCACTCGTAAATAAATACACGTATACCAACCCGTACGAGCTTATTGACGATTCACCCACTTTTACCACTTCACTTCGGAGGATCGTCGTACGATCGATGATTTATCACTCTTCTTTCACCGATTTAGTTCAGACAACGCGTAATTATATGAGTTGGGAAAGAAATTGGTCATATTGTTTTAACCCATACCACAATATATATATTTATACTAAGTTCTGAACTGTCATACAGGGCAAAGACATTTGGTAGCATTTACTAATGAAATCTTACAATGGTTGATATTTTTTTAAATTTATATTATACTGATTACTTTGATAACAAACACTCTTCTAGTTGATGGCCTAAGTTGCCAAGAAACAAAACCAAATGATATAAATGGGGCCCCAATTTACATTTTGTCTAGGGCCCACTAGAGGCATAATCCGATACTGGCTGTGATGCAAGGGTGCAAGGGTTTTTGAACCCTGATAGGCAAGAAATGCATGCACCTAGGCAATTAAGATAAAATCCAGTGATCCATATCAGTCACATGAAATAAATGTGCCATATAAAAATCAAGTATAACATTATGGAACGATACACTCTATGTTCGGCCTTAAAAAAGTAAAAATATCCATATTAAAATAATACAAATTTGTTCCTTACATATCCATTTTTACCCTCTCATTTCCCTACCTGATACGCTTAAGGAAAGAAGGTAATAGGTTCGCCGCCCTTTTAAAGAGACCCTCTACACTTCTCTTCTGCTAATTACATTTATTTCTGTTATCCCAAAGACAAAGGTACGCGCCATAATTAAGCACAAGTTAATATCGGTTACTCCCTCTTCCAGGGCTAATTAAAAGCAATGTCTTATCCAGGCCAGTACAGAATTATATCGCAATAACGTTCATTCCATTCATTCTATGATTTATAATCGAGCTTTTTCGCATGTACGTTCATCCATGCTTCAATCTTCGTACCAAAGTCCAAAATCCTAAAATATAACTAAACCGAAACTAAAAACCACATTTCGAAGACTACCTCTGATATTTTGGCAACCAGTGTATCGCTCCTAACGTTCCACGGACGATCAAGACGAAAGGGGTCTAACCTCAGAACCGATTATCGTAGACTACTGTACGTATCTATCGGAGCCAACGAAACAGCAACGATGTTACAAGCCGTACGAAAGTATTTCACGAGTCCCGTCTGCTTTTAATTTAATTCTAAAATTTTTACGTTCGGTCCCTAGCACAAAAGAGGTGGGGCGGCTTGGAGGGGGTTGGGACTTCATCGGGTCTGGGTCTCGGCTGCATCAACAAACTACCCATAATTACAAAGTTCCATAGAAAATTGCGTCCATTCGAATCCCTTAAATGGACGCGTGGTCCATTGTCTACACGCGGTTCAGCGCGCACTTTTAACGAAAGAAAGAGATAGAAAGGTAGAGAGCGAAAATCGTGCCGCAGCGAGCTTTGATTTATGAGTTTTCGGTTTCGTAGTAAAAAATACGAATTAGTTTTCGGGATGATGATCGCTCGGCGAAGATAATGGGTCCGATTAAGAATCCGTGCTCGAGAGGCGAAACGAAGAGAAAAGGCGGCTAACGGGGGAAAAAGAAAGACGAGGTACGTGGCTATTCGTAGGTGGGAGAGAGTAAGAACAAGAGAGAGAGAGAGATACTGGCCCGAGGGCGAGGAGGGTTGATTCCCTTTCGTCTTTGTTTTTCAAAACTCGCCTTCCTCTACTCGAGACACCCTTTCACGCTGAATCGTTTGGGCACCACGATACCGTCGAAGAGTGAGAGAGAGAGATACCTGTACATATATATTATATATATATCGGATAAGCGAGTTCGAGGCGTCAGGCTCGCCTTCGAAACTAAATTCGCGATCGATCGTTGCACGGTCTATATTCGGATACAGGTGTCTAGCAGGGATACGTTTCTTCGCTTTCTAAAAAAGAAATTTTTCCAACACGTCGACACGAATTGAGACGTTCGATAAGCTCTAACGCGTTTTTATCAGACTCTGCGTGCAGACATTATACATATTTAAGTTAATTTAACTTATAGGCGTATGATAATGATAAGTTTAACGAGGATAATAACTATTATAACGAGCGTGCGATTTACTTCGACGTCAATTACTTCGAATGTGCCTCTCTACCTGTTTATTGAAAGAACAAGGGGTCACGTGACCGATACGCGGCGTTAAGAGCGAGAGAAAAAGGACCGGTCGTCGTGTCGTCGAATTTAACCGGTAAGCGAATTATTTAACTTTTCCGTCGTCTTTAACTGCCGCACGTGACGTGTGCTCGAGTAGCACAAATAGAAACATCAAATTCGCTGGTAATAGTCGGTGATTAACGTCGCGACGCCATTTTATCAGGGTACCACGGACCGGGTCGGCCATTTTGAATTCATTTCCACCAATCAAGCCCGTCACTTTTTTCCTCTTATTCTTTTCCTTCTCTCTGCCTCTTCTCTTATACTTCTTTCCAACCTTTCCCCTCTTCTCTTTCCTTTTTTCGCGACGATAGTAGTCTCTCTCTCTTTCTTTCTTCGCGATATATACGTGGGTACATACATCTACGTACGAGACCAACACGCGCGTAAGATGAGCACGCACGCGTTCACAGCTACCGCTGCTGATGGAAAGAGGGAGAGACAGAGAGAAAAAGAGAGAGATAGAGGGTGGTGGTCAAGTGGAGGGAGAAACGCGGCACGTATACGCGAGCAAGCACACGCTGTCCATCGTAATGCCGTAACATTTATTTTGCCCTTTCCCGCGCCACATCCAACGTTGGAATATTTTAAACGAGCTCCCGCGCGCGCAAACGTATAATTTGGCCGTGCTTAAAAACTGTAACCTAACACGACCACTAACCGTGTAACGATCCGCGCGCATATAACAGCCAGCCGCGTTGTATGTACGACTACACTACTATCGATCCAAGATGGCAACCGTATAAATCGTTCGTCGATGGCTCGCCAATGTCAGGAGATTTAAATTCGAGGAAAAGACGAGTCTGGAGCGATCAGGCTCGTTGAGTCCCGTGCGAAGCCTGCGTCCTGGGATCTTTGAAATATAAAATCGATCGACTTGTTCTGTTTTTAGTTACTCGAAGCTTTGGGAGCTTTTATTATCGTAGGGTTAGGATCTGAGGTAAAACAAATGAGGTAGATATACATCATATTTTTATTCTTCTTTGGAACTTTTTTATAGGAATCATCCGATTGGCGTTGTTCGCTGATTAACATGTTGTAGAAACTTTATCCAGAGTAGGGATGATAAAATTGTTATTATTTTTAGTATATAATAATAAATTTAAATGAGACTATATTTTTATTACTACTGAATTTATATCACTAGTTATTCGTGACTATTGTTGGCGATGACCGCAGTTACTGAGAAAATAGGTGGTCGTCACGGGTGATCGGCGTTGGCAATCAACGTGTTTATATCGATCGATCGAAATTTGATTTAAATTTGTATTTTAATCCATCGTTCGATACGTCCCCTCATGTCCCTATTTTATCGTATTCCCGAAAAGGAGGAAGATAGAGCATCGCAATTGGAAACGAAGGACGAGGGGTCCGTAGGAAAGGGTTGATCCGTGAAACAGGCATGGAGGACAGAGTGGGCGGTAAGGGGGCGACGGCGGCGATGTTACGAGTCGACGGTGTTAGGAGTGGAACGTAGAGAGCGTTGCAGAGCAAGTGCATGGAGGAGGCAATAATCAGGTTATAACTTGAGAGATTAGGTCCGGATTCGATTACCGGCGAGGTATCAAACCGTTAAACAGTCTCCGTGCTAATCAAAACCGAACCTCATTACCAACGAACCCGGACTCGGAACTCATCTAGCGCTACCTGCCCCCACCCCTCTCTCCTTCGCTCTCTCTCTCTCTCTGTACGCCTTTCTTACGCAGTAACATTGCGCGAGGATAAAGTCACGCGACGCTCGATGTCGATCCTTTGCTATCTGATATTCCTGGGTGATACGTTTACCCTAGGAGAGAAGCTGGATAGAAGGTTCTGAGCCGAGACTAGAATTTGTTCGATCGATTTATGCGAACGTTATTTGTAATAATCGTTTTTAATATATTTTTATATTTTTCGTAATAAGTTATAATTTCTGTATTATGGTTGAGGTGTTTTTTCTTTTTTTTTACATATTTCGTACGGTTCTTTCGATTTCATTCTGCAGTTTACAGTTTAACCCTTTGCACTCGACTGTCGCCTTTGAAGCGACATATTTTCAACGCTATATCATTTTATTTCAAATGATATAATTAGTGGTTACAGTGAAAAAAAGGATGTTCTAGTTGCTGGTACTAGATATCGTACTATCTTTAAAATTGGCATTGTCGAGTCACACCAGAGACCCGAAATAAGGGTTATATTTAAATTTCATAGAAAAAAATCGATGTTTTCTTAGATAAGACATAGATAAGACCTAATATTTTCCCATATAATAACATGGTTGGACACTTTTGCTATTTTGTATAATAAACATAATAAAATACCAACAAATATTATTCTTTAATGCAATACAATAAATTGGAGTTTTTTCAAATTTCCAATCGAATTGGAAATCTCCGATTAATTTACAGAAAACTCTTGATCACCACAAATATGGCCATCGACTTATTCTATAAGTAATACAGGATTTCCAGCAAACGAAGACATCAATACTTTTGAATTCAATAAAAAACATTATTTCCAAGTCCCTTCAATTACAAAACAATACCAATCTCACCACACTCTTTTACCATTCCAATTTCACATTACTCAAGACACATACAATCCGACTATTCTTTTAAAGAAAATTCTCCAACCCTATAGTCTCCGAAACTTGATTAGATCCTATTCAATTAGAACATCATGACACTCCATTATATGAAAATTTCAAAGACAAAATCCTTTCGATCATTCCCTCCGTTATCCTTTCATCAGCCATCGACGTTGCCATCACCGAGGCGATTATCGAATCAAGAGTCACCTTTTGTCGTCGTCGAGCGACCCGTGCTTTCGCATACACGCACATATTCTCTTTCTCTCTCTTACACACGTTATAGGAGGAGCAGCATCGCGCTGAATTTTCCCGCGTAGTCGTGGCTGGTATACGATATACGCTTTAATCTTATCAACGTATTTCCGCAGATTACACGTCCGATGGGAATACGTTTCTTCGCACCACGGGCGCCGGTAGCGATGGCGGTGTGAGAGGGAGAGAGGCGACACGTTGGCCTGTGTCTCGACAAGGTCCGGTTATTCGGTGGCGGGACGATTTTCTAATTATTAGCCCGTCCTCCGTGGCCCGGGGGCTTGTTACCCGACTACGAGCTCGCTCACTTCGCTTCTACGTGTGCGCCCTCTACATGGAAATCTGTCCTACGTACTCTATGTGTGTAATGCGTGCCCGATCCTATCCACGGAAAGTCCTTCCGCCATCGCGGCCGTAGCCACTGCAGTCCGAGCGATGCTACCGCGTGCGCGTGTCTAACGCGTCGAACGCTCTTCACAGGGAACGAGATGGACGAGTGGTTGGTTGGTATATACTACCTACACCCGAAAGATAGCCAGAGGGTGGGTGGTCGTCGCCATCTTTGTTCCTCTCACCAAGCAATCGCACGATTCGCCCACCTTTTCACCCACTCTCTCGTACCCTTCTATGGTATATGTTGGTATCTATGTATGTATGTACCTCCGTGTACGATATTGCGGTATCGTATGGCGTGGCAACAACGTCATTGGATTCCCTAAACAAGCGGGCGCAACACGCAACGTCGTTGAACCTCGCGTAACAGCTACGATTTATTCTCGTCTCCCAAATCGCTTTTTCGTTACTTCTTTTTGTTCATGCGTGGGTTTAGATTTTAAATTCGTGGAGATAGAATTGTCTTTGTTCAATTATAATCTTGTGTATTTTATATACGTTCTATTCATGGAGTGAAGCATACGTAAGATTGGGTGCACGATAGTCGCAAGATCGGAGATACGAGTCATAAACCTTTCATCGCTAGTAAGATTTACTGAGAGATCTAAGAGATGATTTTGATATGTTTTTTGTCAGTACTACATTTTGGAACAAGTAGATATGTTTTATGGTAATGTATATATGATAATTAAAAAGTTTCGATAATAAATCAACGTGTTAATTAGTGCAATTATCGATACAAATTCATTTTTACGATAAGTATCATATAGCTCGAAAGAATAATAAAATAAATAAAAGTAGTAGAGATTCTTTTTGAAACAATATCTGGCTTCTTTTCTAAATGAAACAGCAGAGGATTATATTTAACTATCGAAAGGTAATACGATGGCTTCTAGACCGTTTGGTATTCCGGTGAATCGATCTAACGCGCTAAACTTCTCTCTTTCCCTCTCTCTCGTGTTTTAGCTTCGCCTCGTCTTTCCTTTAGCGTCGAGCCCGGCGAGTTATCTCGCCTGGCGATAAGTGCATTAACTACTCGTATCTTCTCTAATAGTTTTCAGGGGAGTCGGGAAAGTCTTGTCGCGGTTGACTCTCTTTCTCCTTTCCTCTCTCCCGCGCGCAAGCGCGCACGCGGCTTTACCTGGCGGTGCTCGATGTTATCTACGCGAGTACGAGTATCCGAGATACAGCGTCCAGATATCGCTGGCCGCATGTTTACACGCTTGCCAGATGAACAGTTAGTTTTCGTAGCGAGTGCATTGAATTTTCTAGGGAAAGATCGCACCAGCGCGAAATATCAAAAAAGAGAAAGAAAGAGTACGAGTTTTGGAAAATTGGAATACAAAAATTGCGATGGTTTCTTAGAAGAAATTTTATTCTAATCTTTTAGCGTGAAAAATTGACCTTCGTAATAGATTTATCCTCATCTTTTTCCGACTCTATTATATAAAGTGTTCCTAAAGACATTATGTAACTATTTAGCTAAATAGAAGGAATTATAAAGAAAACACCTTCGTGACATATCAGATACTATGTAGTTTAGTAAGTCTTTAGTTTTTCTCTGATCTTATGATAATTACAGAAAAATGTAGGAAGTGATTTGAAAATTATCTCACCAAAATGGATGCTGGGTGCTTGAATTAAATTAATTCTTTAAAATACTTTAAACATAATGGTGCTAATAGGTAAAAAGATTCACTCTTCTGTCATGAAAATGTATAGATACGATAAGGTAAACGTTCGAACAATTCAATTTACCATTTATAATTAATATAAAAACACATGGAATTATAGAACAGATTTAGATCAGTTATTTAGAAACATATTTAAGAAATGCTAAATTTCATCGTGTGAAGAGCGATAAGGTTGTAAAAATGGCGGGTAAATTTGAATCTCTAAATTGCCTTGCGACAACGCATCGGCTTTTCTTATAAGGGTCTGTTACGAAGCTAACTAATTTATTTTTTTATTTGGTTAATTACTATCCAGAGAAACACACAAGGATGCGATTCACTCGAGATCGCAATCTATGAAAATGGAGGCGCATAAGTAGCAGAGAGACGAAAGGTACGAGAAATTGGCCCGCGCCAACGTTCGTGCGGAAATTAAGTGCGAGAACTCGCACGGTAAGACGATCCGATGGCATGTCGGGGAGTAATGCGATTACGAACGAAATCAGATCCAACAGTTAGCCAATTAGGTGGAGACTAGCCGAATCGCGTGTTCCTCTTCCGTTTTCACGAGAGCGACGACTTTGACTTGCCATATACTTTCCTCTTGATCGATTTGATATAGATACGTTCGATCTCTTGAAATTATTTTATTCTATTTATATTAATTGACTGATTTTTAATAGTTTTTATCTTAAGGTGTAAATGAATTACTTAGGTACTGTAATTTTATGGTACACCAAAAACATATTAGGTTTAGAATATAGATTCTTTTCGATTTTTTGGTAAAAGGAGAATTTTATTTTAAAGAAGATATAAAATTACGTTTAGGTATTTTCTAACGACTTCAAAAGTTTACAATTCTGTGAAACAGTAATCCAATGATACCATTTCAGGTGAGTAAGCTCCATACGGAAGACATTCTAAACTCAGTAAGAAAATCACTTCTTCTGACCCTGAAGCCGCATATGGGCGAATATTGTAAATTATTTCTAAACATTTTTAACCAGATTTAAGTACCCTCAATTGCATCTTCTAAGGATTTAAATACTAACATTAGTTATAAAATAGAACACAGCTCTTCTTTTTCTCTCACAGAGACTTATGATCAGTCAAGGATCAGATTTTGAAAAACGGAACGCATATAAGGTCTTTTGGAGGGCCGTTCGCTTGGAGGGCCTATCGACACCATACAAAATTAGATCGGACATATGGCAACCGGTGAGGTGGTGAAACCCCATTATGTATCTTCCACCTCCTCCGATCGGTGCCGGAATAACCGAAAGCCTTTGGCACCTGCCACCGTGGCCATGTACAACGAGTTCTTCCTCCTCCGTTCTCCGAAATCGCGAGAGGAATTTATGGTCGACTTTAAAATTATATCTCACGAAGTACCCGATTTACTGCATTATCTCGACTGGTATATTATATAGAGCCGAGTGCGTCCATCTTGCGGCCACGTTTCATTGGCATTCATCGTTGATTGGAATCTTTATGTCGGATCGTTCTCAGAAATTTATGAGATCGTTCCTAGATAGTACAGCAGCGTGGAGTATTTAATTGGTGTCGTATATCATGACTCAAAGTCCATCGGAGAAAGAAAGAAAAATGTGATCGAGGAATATATGTAAGTATATAGAAAATCAATCGTAGCTCCTCGAAGTCCCACGATAGTTATTAACGATCACCCGCATATTACAAAATCGATCTAGCCAGGTATAGATCTCTTTTTATTTACATTAGACTCGACTGATTACGTTCGTTTTTTATAGAATACGAGATTGTATGGATGGATACCGGTTTATGTTCAAGATATCTTTTTTCTTCCACTTTCTCGATTAGAGTAATTCTAGTGTACACTTACTCGATCTTATTCCGTCATATGTGAAAGTCTATTACGTATGGTCGTTTTAAAAAATAAAAAAACCATAGGGTATCTTTTAAATAAATTTTATTGAGTTTTGTTTCTATACATATACATATACATGAATATTTTAGGTTCTAGTATTTGCTTAAGTGTAAAAAATACTAATAAAATGTTAGTCGACAAATAATTATTTTTAAATGATGACAAAAATATTTTGTGAATTATTTCGAATACTACCAATAACATACCTGTGATAAATACATATTATCATATTATAAAATACATATTATAAAAAGTGAAATTTCTTATTCCTTATCTTCGAAAATAAATGATAACCTTAGAAATGTTGAAAACGTATCGTCACGAATCGTAATCGTACCCTTGTCGTCCAGTATACGCGAACTTTATTAGTCCTTCGTCGCAAAGGGTAGGATTAGAAACGCGTGAGACTCGGGGAAAGTCGCGATAACGGTGTTACAAACGGGATAATCGTTGATTACCCGCCATTAATTAATTAGTCTCTGACGAAAGAGCCGGTTTGCTTGGTAGGTCGACACGAGATCGGTAGGTGGGCGGTTGAAGGAAAACGAGAGGACAACGTCGATGACACGACGATGACGATCGCTTTCTACGTGGCTTACCCGTCCGTTAAGTAAGCAACGCAACGCGGTAGAAATTAGTTCCCAGAAGGGATCGGTTTCGCGTGTCCACCCCTCATCAGGGCGATGCGTGTTGCGAGCTTATATTTGCCGCACACAGGGCGCTCTCGTCGGCCTCGACGTTGTCCTCGTCACTATGTAGATAAGTGCTACTTCGGACTCCCTTTTGTCTACGAGGCTTTTCCATCCCCGTGATTCTACGACAATAAATTTATATTATTCCTCTTAATTTCTTCTTTTTATATCATCAAAAGATTCGCTTAATTTAATAATATTAGAGCTTTCTTTTCTACAATTTTTATTATAGGTACGATGGTATAATACCTACAATAAAATATTTCAACAATTGTAAATTATTAAATAGCATAATTGTAACTTCACTCCATATTAATAGTAAAAGTTTACAAAATAAATTTCTTTTTATAGATACCACTTTGCTATTTCCATCATAAACAGAAATTAACAAAATTAAAAAAATGTACACGTAAGATACTCGCTATTTCATAGATAAACTGACAATTTTGGGAACCTAAATCTTGTGGCGGGTAACTCGAAAATCGATGACCGCATAGTCCGAGCGTTTAATTCTCTGCAACAACGGATCCCCATAATGACGACAGCGATCGGAATGGTGGTTCGCGTAACGCTATGGGCAAGCTCGTCGTTCCTCATAGTGCTAGTAGCAATACCAGTAGTGGTAGTAGTAGGTCGATAGATGAGTTTGGATCGGGCACGGTAGCCATTGGAAGAGGAGGAGTAGGAGGAGGTTGGTCGAGCTACGACAGAGCGTTGTTGGCGTTGTCTATGTCGTCGTTGTTGTCGTTTCTCGATCGAGAGAGAGGAATCCTCTTGGTCTCGTGAGGGGGTGGTACGCTCGCGTCAAAAGGCTCGCGTCGGTGATGGTGCTGCCGTTATTCTCTGTCTCTCTCAACCTGTGAAACGCGAATCGGTGATATGGCGACGCAGCTAAGGCTAGGAGTGGGGGAGGTGAACGTAGAGTTGGTAGTGGGGGGGTGGGATGGTTGCTGCAACGCCGGTTTGCACGTTCACAACGCATAACGTCAACAACAATAGATTATGCCCTAACGTTGAGCGAGTCCGCTGCTCTCGTGAGCTCTCGCGGGCTCTCGTATTGCCGCGAGTACGGCGTTCGAGCCCAAACATACACCCTCCCCCTCCCCGCTGCTCTACCTCTTCTCCGCTTCTACCGAGGCCGCTCGAGCGATCAAGTCCAATGAGATTCCATTGTCTCGAGTAATTAATGTTGATTACGACGGGTTACAATTCGATCGGTGGCTATGATGGGTTAAAGGTACAAGGGTAGTCTAATTTGACAGCTCGAAAGAAGCTTTTGAGAGATATATTCTTTAGTTTTATTTATTTTCTTCTATTTATTACAGTGAAATTTGCTTACTTTGTTGGAGGAGAGTAGGAAGATAGTATTTGTAATATATGGTTGGATATTTTTAAAAGAGTTGATACAATTATTTTTTCTTTCATTTTTTAAGATTTCAGTTTTTATTTATTTTTAATTCCAAGTGTTAAATTGAGTAGTACAATTGTTGGTTCTTATATAAGGTATTAGTAGGTAAGGTAAGGTATTAGTAGGTATTATACTATAAGGTATTAGTTAAATGAGACTTATTATTTTTCTAAATAAAAGGCCAGCGATCGAGTTTCATTTACGTGATAAACACCAAGTAGTCTTCTCACCACCCAAACACTATTCACTCACGCGTTATAAAAGTCATCGAATCACGGGGGGTCAAAAATCCCAACCTATTTTATCGAAGAGGGCCGTTTAAATGGCCGGTCGACTCGTTCATAGAACGAGACAAAAGTACAGGGACGCGGGCGGAAATGAGCGTATTTGTATACAACATCTTGGTAAACAAATATAGCAAGGATGGGGTTGGTACAGAGAGAATACGGTAGTTTACGTTATATTACATCGAGAAGGTGCCTCGAATGTCAGCAACTATGGAAACCGAATTCCATTCGGCGTCACTCAATATTCCAACGGAATAGACCTTCGGCAGGGCGACGGAGTCTTTTGTTTCACGATGCGGGCGGTACAGGTGGTACTGCCATCGAGCGGTATACGTATAGCTGGGTACAACCGACAAAGAGGTCCACGGTGCGTAATATCACGACGCGATGAGGAGAGTACGAGGATGGTCTTGGAGGATCGTCGCCCTATAAGGGTAGTATCGTGTGTCCTATTGTCTGATCGATAAATCATCGAGTTCGAGACCGGACGCGACGACCACCACCGCATCTCTTCTCTCTCTCTCTTTCCTTTTTGTATTCCACTCTTTCATCTTTCTCTCTTTTTCTCTTTCTTTCTCTCCCCAATCCGGATCGAACCAACGTCGATGTATAACGTCGATGTCGATCCTCGAGCGATTGCCCCTACCGATGATGAATCGTCCGTACCTCGCGACGTCCCACCTTCATCGAAAAATGAGGAAAAAAAGAAGTAGAAGAGGAACAGGTAAAAAGGCATCCCTTCGGATTTTTGATCGACTTCTCGATCTTTTCGTATGATTGGAATTATAATGATGATAATGTGGGAATCGGGGTAGGGCGTTCGTGATTGTTGAGAAGCGCGAAGAGTCTGCATCGAAAATGCATAGGTTAGTAATATGGGATGAAACTTTTATTGGGAGATCGGGTAATAGGGGTTTAATTTGTTTCTTTAAATTAAGGAAACATTATTTTGTGTTATATATTTCTATACAAAATTAATGAATCTACATTAAGACTACTATTCCTAAATAATGTAGGGAATATATCTATACGTAAGTATACACGAATCTCTCTGAAAATCACGTAACGCGTTATGACATAAAAATAATTGGAGCTATGCACAATTTACACGACAAAGGTATCATTGATATCCATACTCCGAATCATTAGACACATCAAACAAAATCGAATTGAATCATAATACAAAAAGTTTACTTCCATAAGACAATCTTATCCACGATGTTCCCATATACCAATGTGTAACAAGTTACGCAAGAAGCATGCGCACATACACACATACCACACAATATATCCTTTGGTTCTTAGCACGTGCTATCTATTTACCGCGATGTGTACCACGTAAGATTATTTACAAGGGCATGAGTACCTACTCTTATTGGTAATTCAATCGTTCGATTCTAGCAGTTGGACTCGATCGAACCACCTGCTCCGAGCGTGTGCTCTCCTCTTTGTCTACCTTGCCATCTTTTCCTTAAGATCACCCCTCTCTCTCTCTTACTTTCAGAAACACGAAGATTACGAGCAAGCTAAGGCGGAAACGCAAACGCGTGCTGCGAATGCGGTTAACGTAACGTGATATCGAGCGTCTCCGGGATCCTCTTTCGTGCTTGGCAAAGCCGAGAGTGGAGAACGGCGATCGGTAGACGCGAAGATCGCGATGCTACGCACTGGAGTAACTCAATAGCGGTCGTGCGTGGTTCGTCGATCGCGAGCGGCAGTCGATGATCGGCAGACCGGCAGGGTTTTGCCTGCCCGCCGACCTGCCGGCCGGCTCGAATTAACTGGACTTTAGAATTTGGATCGGTTTACTTTAAACACCGGTGTTCGAGTAATCTTCCTTAGTAGCGAGCGGGTGGTAAGAATTTTGCGTGGAGAATTCGAGAAGGTGGATGAAAGAAAGGGTGCGGACCTAGGGCTGACTCGAGGGGAGAGAAGAAAGCGAAATCGTTTTTTGTGTCGTATGAAAGGAATACGAAAAAGGATCAAGAGTGTGGAGGTTCGATAGATTTCTTTTTGGGTCAACGATGATCGAGTGCGATTAATTTCTGACGTTTTTTTATTGGTTAGAGTTTGTAAAATTTACTTTTATTATTTACTTGGTGAAGAAGTATATTTTTGGGGATTTGATTAATTAAGTTAGAGTTGTTATTAACCTTTTGAAGAAATTTAGAAAAAATGAACTACAAGCTTGTCCAGAGGCTAATGAACACAACGCAAATAAATAAAAAAATAAAACCAAATTTTTTAATTTACCTCACTTAACCTTTAAGTACTAACGGGGGTGTCTCACAGACAACGGGTGAACAAATTTGAATTTTATTTCGTCAGCTTCAAAAATTAGAAACATTATTTTTTTATGTTTTCTTAATACATAATTAACAGTTACAACATATTTTAAATAACTAATATTGTTATTAGTACATAATACATGACCCGGCTAAACCACATCAATACTCAAAGGTTAATAAAAAATAATGTTACACGAACCTTAACCGATCAGTTACGATCTACCATCGTGGTAATCAAATTTTTACAAATTTTTCGCAACGTCCGCACGTTCGGCCAATCTCTTCCGTCCCGTCTTATACATTGAAGTCAAGAAGCAGGAGCGCGAGGTGGGTTCCGGGTAAAAAGAAATTACCGCGATTAATTAATTCGCCAAGTGGCCGTTGGACGGTCGCAAAGGAGAGAGAGATAAGCAATTGGAGGACGGCTCGCATGACGGAGGCGGCAACCGTCCCATAACTCGGTGCGGTGCGCTCGGTAGTCGCGTTCACGCGATATCGCACACGCGGTGCCGCGATGCCACGCCGGACCGAGCGGAGTCGCGCGCGTTTAGCATATAGAGTGCAACAATTAACTCGACTTCCTAGGGCAATATATACGTATACATATGCACGGATATACAGGGTGACCCAATTAAATCCACAAATGAATGTACTTCGGAAGATGGTACGTCAAAAAAATTGGTAGAAAAAAAAAAAGAATAGGAAGTAATTAGGAAAACGTTCAACGGGACGTTACACTGTCATGGAGAAAGTTAAGAGAAGCTTCTGTAGCTTTTGCGTACTTTCTTTCTCTTGCAGTTAATCGTGACTGGTCTTTTTGGGGAGAACAAAAAATTACGATGGTTCATTGATCGATAAAAATTGTAGTTATGGATATGTAAGAGTTTGTATCTCTGTTTAGAAAACGTCCTTGGTGTGTTTTATAGTTGTATCTATATCGCATGAAATTGGACATAGGGCATTTTTATAATCAAGTGTTGTTCCTTAAACAAGATCTATTAATCTGTCTTCCTAAATTGTTAATAGCGTCACCTACAACTATAGTTGGGTACCAGTTGAGTATCAAAACAGCATTTTCTTAAACTACCGTATGTTATATATAACATTTATTTATAATAAATATAAATAATTTATTATATAGCATACTATATTAACATTATAATATTTTGAACAAAACTTCGTAACCACGTAATAAATGATATGACAATGTACTTGAATATCTTACGAGATTATCGCTCGCAAAGTTTCTAACGTGACATTCATTTTCATTCACCTTACCATCTTAAATGGTCGAGTCACCTTGTATATGAACACTCAAGAACGTTCACACTTTATTCACATTTACTTTTATTGTTGTCCTCGTCGTCTTAATAATCAACATCGCGAGCAGATTAATGCGGCCGGTAATTGCCAAGTTTCGGAGTCGTGGCTTCTTGTTCTTCCTCAACGTCCGATAAACGTGGCGAGGTTCTTCAGGTTGTTGTTGTCGCTGAACTTCCAGATGTCGGATGAAGTACCTCCTCGTCGTCGTCGTCGTCGTCATTCTCGTTGTCGTGATTCCTTTCCTTAGCTTTCTTTTTCGGTTCTTCTTCCTCGTGGCCCCGGGCTATACCTTCTCGCTAAGCTCGATACCTGCCAGTCTCTTTCGGTTTCTCTCCTTTTTAAACGAGAAACGTTTGCCAGGCGGCGTTAACCACTCTTCTCGATCGTCTCGGGCCAACGTCGTTAACCCGTGAGCGCTCGCTCACCTTCTCTTTCGCGATGCATCGTTCATCCCACCACACGCTTTTCTTCTCTACTTATTATAGTTAGCAAAGGTCAACGCAAATCTAAACTGCCGATCTGCGACTTTGGAAAATTCTATTACCTTCCTAACGTAGTTATCATTTTGAGATTAATTGCTGTTATGATTGAAAGAATAAAATAATTTGATTGGTTGTTAATCCATTAATGGTACGATTCGTAACATTTATTCTCATACTGTATTTTTCGTTTTTAAATCATTTAAATTTAATATAATGTTTATGTACCTATATTTAATATGATCATATATGATTATACGCGTGCAATAAGTATTTTAAACCTCTCCAACTCTGATATATCGATAAAACAATTTTATACGTTTCTTAGAAGTTTTGGTTATTCCATAACAGTGGAAACATACCCTAGGGATACATATAGAACCTATTGACCGTGAAAGGGTTAAAGATTTAACTGCAGTTCTTGTTACACCAGCGATACCATGTTACTAAAGTTTTAACACTGATTGTTTAAAATTAGGAGCCAACACTGCCGGGACATAAATAACGTAAAACCGTATCGAGTTCCTGTAACTCGTGTTCGTTTAAGACGCGGATTCCTATAAGGAGGAAAATTTAATCGCGTACGCAACGACGTCGACTGTGCAATTTTTTATGCCAAGGTGTATCATAAATACAAGTTGCCAAGCATAATCCCAGGGTTATGATTTACCGTACGTATAGGTATATACTCCGTCCACGGATAACGTTATCGGTATTATCGTGTCTCACAGCACAACCTCCCACGACTCGCTCGCGGTAGCACGCGTTATCGCAAATCCTGCGTATTCACTCCCGCGCTGGCTAATCACCGCTCCTCGTATCTGCCATTTATCGCCAAAATTAACCCCGACTCGGTTTTTGCTCCTTGGAATCGTACGAGATAGCAATTACATAAGGAAACAGTTTATCATATTTTTCGTCTTCCGCTTCGTCACCTTAAGAGATTAGATAATCGTAATATTACATAAACCATTTAAAACATTCGGTCACTGATATTTGGAAGATTTTAATAATAGGAATTTATGAGATTTAGCATTAATTGTTTTTATAATTCACGAAATTTTGATTATATTCCTAATGTATTTTTAATTTAGGTAACCTAAGTTAGTTTAGGTAACCTAATGGCATTACTAATCAATAGTTGTACCATCACAGAATATACTTATAAAGTTATACTATTCTCCTACAAATTTTTTTATTCAACTTATTTCAATCCAGAATTAGAGCCTTCTAGTTATATTTAGCATGTTTCAATAAAAAAACAAACTAATCTTAAATCGTATCTGATATGACTAAATAAGACTATATTTACACTACTAATATCATCGGTGGTCATCCATGACCATTATCTATAACTATTACAATGTCATCAAAAAGACATGTGGTGCCTATGGGTGACCTCTGGGCACTAGCTCTCACTCTATTAAAAATATAAATAAAATATGAAGTAACATCTACATGTATGGTTATAAGTCGTCACGGTGAATTAAAACTAAACTTATGTGTATGCAACAGTGTCTCTAAAAAAGTGAAACGAGATAAAACCGATTCGTTTTTTAATCAAGCTTGGTTCCAAGGTTAAAGAATTTGGGGTAGTTTATCAATAAGTCAGGCAAAAAAAAAGAAGAAGCAAAATGGCGTTCTATATTAAGACCAATTCCATACACACATCCGACATCTTCACACTATACGCATTTTCGTGGTGCACGAATCATTTAAAGCGATTATAAACACGTCGGTTCTTTTCATTGTGCTATTAATGATCCAACGAAGGTCAGGTTGTCGGTCATGTAGAACAGCAAAGAGAAGGCATACCGCCGGCTTTCGTTTCTTCGCAATTTTCATGGTGAACGATCGATGCACGCGGCTTGTGTGCGTTCCCCTCAATGCTGGCATTATTTTTCAAAATGAATCTTATCCTCTCTCTCTCACTCTTTCGAGACAGTGGTCAGGTATACAATCGAAAATGACTCGACGAATGGGAGGCCGACGGTGTAGCGACGAAAATGACGTTTCGTCCGTATCGTCGGAGCACAAAGGTATCGATAATGGAAGTGAAGGAAACAATGGCCCACCTTTCGGTCGAAATATCAATTAAAATTGGGACGACTAAAATAAGAGCGGCGGAAGACGTATTGTCCTCCCTTTGTGTGCCCTTCGCTTCGTTCGAAAGATCGAAGAAAGGAAGCAAAGTGATAGACGGAGGAAGATGAAGATTAAGAAGAGGAAGAAGAAAGAAAGAAAGAGAAGACCGGCTACCGTCTTACGTTTCTCTTTCCATGACTCACACCGGCATGTAAATTAATTCTACTCTTTCACGGAGCGTTTTACGGCGCGGCTTCCATCTAGGGACTTTTTTTCGGAGAGCCCAAACGAGTGTATGTGCCTGACTTCGTATTCGTATATATGTATATATAGGTGAACGTGTGCGTAGAAGAAGAGAGCGTAACGAAGGAAGCATCGTGTCTCGAGAGGTCAACGAGACGATAAGTAAGCGAAGCTGGAGGCGGCAACCCCTTTTCCTAAGGGGTGAGTGGGTGGTAGAGGGCAAAAGGCATGCTCCAAGACGAGTAACGACATTAGTCGCAACTAACTGGATAAAGTGCAAAGTAGATACCTACGAGAGGCCCTGTGTTCCGTAAGCCGAGCATTGTACTACAGGAAATACCGTTAACGGAGAGCCGTGTTGACGATGCTGCTGTTGCTAGCACGAGGAGAAGGAGGATGAGAAGAAGAAGAAGAAGAAGAAGAAGCCGGCATTTTCCGCGATGGTGGAAAAAAGATATATGTACATATACATACTTGTACGTGTAGTACGTACCCTACCAGAGTACGAGGCTTGCCCTTTCCACTTGCCGGGAGAAAGTCTAATGGCTCGACGGGTCTTAAGGGCGATTTAAAAGGTTCTTAATGACATCCACTGGCCGACGACGAGAACGAGGATACTCGCTTCTCGCCTCGCCATCGCGGCTCTTCTCCACTTCTCCGGGCTCTAATTTCATCCGAGTGGAAACCGAAGAAACAAGTGAATTAAGTGAACCTACGTTCTAGACCGTGCCCTGGTTGCGTCTTATCTCTATGGAAAATAAGATATTGCTTCTCGTTGGTCACTGTTCTTCGTTCTTTACGGATTTATTATTTAAGACGAGGTGTGAGTCGAATTTATACGTAAGATATCGTATACCAATAAATGGGGAAACGTGTGTGTTTACATGTTGATCATTCATGATTTCTATATGTCATGATACTTGTGACAAATTGATACTCCGTATGAGAAAAAAATTCTTCTTGACCTTCTGACAAATGCCAATTAAGGGGTTAGGGTCAATTAGGAAACAAAAAAAAAAAACGCCTTTTTTATGATTTTTTTTTTTTACGGCTGGCTTTTTTATTCTCATGTCAGTATTTTTTGAATAAAATAATGCATTTTTTGGCGTCAAGTGAATCTAAATTGTAAGAAACATTTTATTTTATAATTTTTGTAATAAAACTTTGCTGTGTAACCGCAAAGCCGATCAACCGAATACTTGGCTTTCTCCCCAATGACAGATTGTCTTCTCGACTTCAACAACGGCCCGCCCTCCACGATATTCCGATAATTTATGCGTTTTCGCTTCGCTAATGCTCTTTCATAATCATCCAGAGCTATTTTCTTCGATGTTGAGAAAGCGTGAGAGTGAGTGAGAGAGTGAAAAAGAAAGAGGTAAGCTCATCCTCGCGAGCTACGCACAGCATCTTCGAGACCGATTCTTTCTCTCAGTTTCTTTAACAAACGACCATCTTGCGCTAATCGAAGTCGGTACAGTCTCTCGACAAAGGACGCCGCGGGTTCTCTGTCTCTCTTCGTTGCCTTTTCGTAGGGATCATTGTTATCCCTTCGTATGTTTCATGGGGAAATTTTCAAGCTGTTGAGTATTTAGGAAAAAAATGAGATTAATATAACTATTTGATTTGGTTGAAATTTGGAAACAAATTTTAATTATTTAAAACTTTAAACTTTGATTTGTCAATTTTTAAATATGATAGGTATGCCAGGTAATATTGGTTTATTATTACATTTTTCTAAACATTTTAACTAATATATTGCGATTTTGACACTTAATACCCAGCATCATCGATTATCCAATCAGAACAGGGGGGAGGTACATTGACCGTTCTTACATCTTCAAGCGGAAGTCAAGGCTTGGGGGCATTCGTAGGCGGAAAGAAAAGGAGAGAGATCACGGTGAGAAAGGAAAAGAAGTGGAGAAGGAAAGGGAGGGGTGTGTAGGAAGATAAAGAAGTTGAAAGTAAAGGAAGCAAAGAGTAAAGCAGGTAGGATAATCTACATAGGCCGAGTCACCCCGAGTCGAACCTTACGCCCGACAAAGACCAGTCTCTTCTCTCATTTTTCTCTCATTTGAATATCTTCATTAATATCCCTGCAGCGGCAGAAGCAGCAGCGGAAAGAGAGAGAGAACGGTGGCTTCCCTCCTTCTCCTTGACCACCATCTCTACCGCCAGCAATCTGAAAGACCTATACATGCATTACTCGACTTCTTGCCACCATTTAATCGATCTCGCTCCGTAAATTACGAGGGCATCGACGATTTGTCGCTTCGTCCCGTATCGGCTTCGCACGATATACATACGATCTCTCTCGTTCCGCCTGTCGAGTGTTGCTTTCGAAAAGCTTCATCGGTATACCGTCACGACTTTTATCGAGATACTATAATGAAGTACAATTTATTTAAGTTTGATAACCTTTCTTGTAGTATTACTAGCTCTCTGCTAGGTTCGTGGGGTTCAAAGTGATATCAACGTTTTTTTTCTTTCAGGTTCAATGCAGTTACTTGGGAAATCAGCTGAGGAGTAATGATCTTGTACCAATTCATTCTTATTATTTCTTTTAATCTTAATCTAATTAAGTTTATTATTCCTTTATCGTAATTTATTTATTAATTAATTATCGTCTACATTTTATGGTACAATTATAAAGACAGATAACATTAATACGTTTCATACATTCCTTCTTTCAATTTGACGTCCGGTTGAGCATCTTTTTAACAGTTCTTTTTTCGCGTTGGAGTTAGGAGGTCACGGAGGAAGAGGTCGAAGGCTCTTTGTTCCCTCTCTCACGCGTCGCGGGTCAAGCTGGCCACGATCGGTCGATCTATCAAGTCTCGAACGATACGAGTAATTATTCGACTCTTAATTACTCTTACGCGGTATAACGACTTGAGAGCGTCCTGAGCGACCTAACGTGCGCGAGAGAGACAAAAGAGTGTTTGCATCCACGCGGGGGGAGTGCTTCAAAGCGATTCGTCTTGTAGCTTGGGTTATCTCCAGGAGATTCACGTTGGTAAAACTCGAGGAAAGAATTCGTGTTATTTTTACAATCTTTCCGCCGAAGTCTCTCTTTAAATCAATTTTGAACTTCGATGCTACTCGACCGATTATTTTCAACATCCTGGAAGTTTCCAAAATTGCCAAGAATTTTCAAAAATTAACTAATTTCTCTGTGACACATATTACCTACACCCTGCCCATTGGATATAACTTTTTTAAGAAGGGAATGCAAGCCAGAGTAATTTGGACCACCCATCACTGGAGAAAACTAATCACAAGGGCATTTTGTTTTGCCGCTTTTTGCGCTATGGAGATCCTTTCTTGACCTCCGCCATCGTGGTATCTACGTCTTCTTCTAGAGATATTCTATACAGCTAAACTCACAGACGCATACACATACAGAAAATCACGAGCATCGATAGCTCTCGGCCGAGAGCGATGAAACTAAAAGGAACGAAAGCAACGAAAGATAAAGATGAGAAAGAATAAGGAAAAGGACGAAAGAAAGAGAAGAATATATAGATATATATATACAAAGAGAGGGATAGAGTGCAAGAGAGTACCCGAAGGCCGAGAGAAGCAGTCGGTCGGAATGTTGGCCACGTAATAATCGCCCAACACTATTAAACTAAACCGGGAATAATATTATATTAAGCTGTAGAAGGTAGGGAGGGAGGTAAGGGGAGAGGGGAAGGTGCTGGCCGACAGGGTGGAATAGCGGATCGAGCGAAGCAAAAGTGGGGAGGGGTGCGGTGATGCCCCGGTGGTACCACGGGGCTTCTCAGAACTAAGTAGATTCGAATTTCGATACGGATGATCGGGCTGAATACAAATTACTCATATATGCCCCTCGTCCCGGGTAATCACACGGTGGCTGCTCCACGGTCCAAAGAAAAATGCCTCGCCGAGCGGCGAGTCGCTTTTGTTATTTTCCTTTTGCACGATATCCTCCTCGCCTCCACCTCCGACGCAGTCGGCTCGATCTACTCTTCTTTCTTCCCTCTCTCTCCTTCTTTTCTCCATTTTTCTCCTTTTCTTTCTTCCTTTACTCCTTTCGGTCGGGATATGGAATACCGAAATTCGTTCTTCGTGAAGAAGGTATTCATTTCTTTTTTTCATTTGGGAGAGATTTGTCATGTTTTTTTTTTGTTTACTGTCTCGATATAATTGTTTTCCGTCAATTGTTACGCGTGTAACTTATAATTTGTAGTTTGGATCTTATTTCACCTGTGATTGGGATAGTTTTGATAAGCAAAATGAATTAAAAAAATCGGAATTAATAAAGTCATCTAAAATTTTAAGATAAATTAAACGAATCATTGTATCTAGGGTCACCGATATAAATATCAATTAATATATACTGATCGGTCAAATAACATTTTTAAAAATCATTTCGTTTGTTAGGTCAATGTAAAATCATGCTAAATAATTTCAACTTATTATTGCTTAAAATATAGAAAAGAAAATAACAAGTTCGAATTAGAGTAATACATACATGTCACATTGATTACTCCCCGAACGAAAAAGTACTCCAAAGACAAGAATCCAAAACATTATCATATCATTTGTACGATATATCCATGTTGTACGAATTGCAAGGAACGAAAAGATGGCCAGGTCCAAGGCGTAGTCGTTCGCGCTTTAAGTCTCGCCGAAGGGCCCGTGGGGCCCTTTAGGGATGGGTACCCGTGGCCGACGGAACTCAAGTCCTGCCCCCAAAAGCACCGGGAATCCAATCATAATTATTATTCGAGGCGAATCGATCGTGGCTCTCGATAGGATTGGCTTGGTTCATTCGAGTTAGAGAGTGAAAAAGAAGGACAGAGAGTCAGCGAGAGAATGCTCCAGTGAGAAAGAGAGAGAAAGAAGAAAGTAGACTAGGAAGAGACGGCAAAGTTAGGTCTTAGAAGGATCTGCCAAGTGAACGTAAGCGTACGCTAACGGCTTTGTACGGAGTGGTAGCCGCGCAACACTCGAAGCATAAATAATTAATAGTAGCCAGAGAGCCGCGAAGTAAGTCGACGGCTGTTTTGTGGTTCCGAAGCTCCGCCCAGCCCGACTACGGGGCTCCTCCCTGCAATGTGGAACTCACAGCGAGAATGAGAGAGAGAGAGAGAAAGTGAGAGAGACCATCAAACGGAACCACCAAGCAACTAGTCGTGGAGTCGGCGAGCTTACGAAGCGGCTTTGACTGTACCTCTTTCTCTTTTTATTGATTGGTACTACCCTATCGATCTGATCGGTTGTTATAATTTTTTTTTTCTGTATTCGTAATTATTATAGATAATTTTGTAAGTTGAAGGAATTATTATGTATTGATTCTTGTAGAGTATAATATAGGGTGTATAAAAAATCGTGGGAGAAGTTAAGAAGAGGTGATTCTTCGTGCGAAATGTGAAACGACAATCTTTTGTATGAGTTTTTATTTTTGAGATAATCGACCGTGAAGGTTCGAGTATGTGTGTACTTCAGAGGTAACGAGTGTGGGTTAAAGGAGTTTCTTCGCAATTAGGTACTTCGTAGACGATGTCACAAACTTGGCATGGATCGAATTATTATATTCTGTTTCGATAATACATTTATTTAGTTAAACTACAAATTAGTGAATGTATTTTCCATTTTGTCTTCAACAAAGTGTTGTTCGGTGGATTACAGTGCACGTGTACTTGACGAAACTTCATGGTCGCTTTTCTCCAAAACCAAGTTTCGTGTAACAAATTATTATAGTACCTTCAATATCACACAGACATTTATTTGGTTTTCAATAATTTTTACTAACCACAAATTGTTTTTTACATCATACGTTCAGTTATTATTTTGTAAACCAAAAATGAAGCACCTTTCAACTATGGTTGTATAACCGTACACATCATCAGATTTACCATTCATCTGTATCTCAATCTATTTTATTCGTATTCGAAGAATTCTTATTAACCCCAGGTTCGATTCGATCATCATCAAATTTCTAACACCAAGAAATTATTCACGTATGAAGCGACAATTTTTCGCATGATTTTAAACGCCAGATAACGCAAGCCTCCAGCCGGTCCATCTTGAACGATCTTGCTACGTCAGTAGGTTTGGCCCTCCCACGTCCCGTCGTAATTTGAGCAGGATTTCGCCGTATCTACGGGACATCTTTAGGAGTCTGAACGATCCGTGGTGACGTTTATGTAAAAGCATATCGAGCACGGATCAACGCCTCCTCGGCCGGTCCGATAATCGTAGCATCACGAATAAAGCCAGAGTGCAAAGCAAACGAAAGTTTTGCGCAAGGGGATGGTGATTCTGCGGGTATAGGGGTGGCGAAGCTGCTGCGGTGCTAACCTTATGTCAAATCTTTCTCTCCCTTACTCTATCTCTTGCTTGTTTCCCTCACTTTCTCTCTTTCTCGGTCCATGGAACTGGTCGAAGAGGGCTGAGCCGGCGATAAGAAGTCGTAAAAAATAATGACCGGAAAATTAATCGAACTCGACACGCGCGGTGCCGTCGCATCGCGTACGAACGCCTCGTCAACTACGTTTCCGTTGTACATAAAGAAGCGAATGCGTCTTGGTGAAATGTATATCCTTGATTTTCCCTCTCTATCGAGGGATGAATCCAATTTTCGATCGAATTCATGCACGATTTGAGATTGGCGTTATCTTTGAAAGTTTTATGTCATTTTCTCTCTATTCGGGCATGTCATTTCTTTTGGAATGTTTCAAGAATGTAATAAATTGTATGGTTTTATTTATTGAGAGTATTAAAATGTTTATGATGTAGAGATAAAGGAGTCGACTGGTTTGACGCGTAGTAGGTACCTGTCTGGATTGAACGGTGATGGGATCAAATGCGTTTTCGTTCGCGAGAAGATAGTCTTGCTAACTTTTCACTGGTTAGTTAATTATCATAATTATATATACTCCTCGGCTTCCGATTATCCGGTGATGTCGGTAAGTAAACTTCTTCGGATAAACGAATCTTCGATCGATCGGTAAAGTGATAAAAAAAAAAGTATTCAAACAGTACTGACATTGTTATATTACCAAATTTTAAACGAAATTCATCCAATAAGCTATTGAAAATGGCAGCAAGTAGGTTTATTTTGGTTATATTGTTAAATATCTTCCGAGGAATGCAAAACTCGTGGCATCACATCGAATAAATTAATTCCTTTTAAATAAGAATATAGAATATATAACAAAATAATTTTCTTTCTCTATATATCAAATTCTGACCTTTAAAAAAAAAAAATTCCAATTGACAAACAGCATAACCAACTTACATAAATCGTAAACACTTTTTCAATTTCTTACAAAAAGTTAATACTAGGTACGAGTTATAAGAAAAATAGGCAAAAAATTGATGTTATAATCAATCCTGGTATAAAATCTTATGCAATAATGCGAAACAACAAGACTAACGTAAGAAAAAGAGAAAATGAAAAAAAAAAAAAAGCGCGAAGACGGATGAGAGGTCGTTCGAAGCGCGTTGTCGTTTCGCGTGAGACAACGAGTGCTCTTCAGGAACCGCCAAAGGTCGGAGCTGGGTGTCTTGGGCAGGGGTCGATCGGCACCACCTCGAGAGAAGCATTATTTCCTTCTCCCTGGTGCTCGCTCGAGCGCAAGAGGAGGTATTATCATTATCGGACGACGGAGGGACGCCTCTGGAAGAAAGGGTTGAGTTTACACAAGAGTTACCGACGGTTCGACGCGAGCCGAAGTGCTTACTGAATCACTTAAATGATTAAGGAAAAGGATTGTTTGGATAGCGCTTCGAATCCCGGGCCATTTCATTCTTTAACGCCCCGTCCTTTACTTGCTTGCGACTCGCCTCTCTCTTGCTCGTTTTATATTTCTATCTTTTTCCCTCTCGTCCTAGCGTCTTAAGGTAATCCGTTTTGTCAACGAGTTCCGACCCTCCATCGCTCATTACCTTCCGCCTTTTTATTATTCGTCTGCAGCGTACCATCTCTTTTTTCTTAAAAGACTTTCCTGCTTCTGTTATTATCGTATCAGATAGAGCGACAATCCGAAGGACTTCAGACGTTTTCTCTTTTTGGGAATTCTTTTGAAAAGTTGTTTTTATCTTTTTTTTTTTTTTGAAATGTAATGATTTTATTTATTTGTATTTATTTGTGTAAACGGGCTGGATGCCTTTTGGTAATATATCTTGATATATTATTATAGCTGCTGCAGCACTGCCCTGTCGATTCAAAAGACTGTAACTCGACTTACAGTGTTTTAGCTTAATAATTCTCTATCAGTTTCTTTACGTCTGTTTAGTACCCCTGACCAACACTTTTTTCATTTCAATGTGTATTTTGGAAGATAAGGCAAGCTAAAGAACACTCTATTAATTTAATATGCATATTTGGTCAAAAATCTCAAATGTGGTTTTCAAAAGTTACAGTGTATTGGATTGACAGGGCAGCTGATGCAACGAAATGGATTATTTTCAAATCAATAAAGTTTTGTATGACTATTATAATTGATTAATCAGTGACAAAATATTAGGTACGTATTATAATTATATACTTTTTTCTATTACACTATTATTAATTATATAAAAAATAAATAACTAGCCGTTTTATAGGGAATTTCTCCGAGATATGAGGAACAAAGATCGTGAAATAATCGAAGGATTCGCGGATACGTTCGCTATGAAGCGAGTAATAGCCGGGTAATCGCGATTAGCGTGCCAAGACGGAAAAGAGAGAGGGAGAGTGAGGATGTTGGTACGCGTACGCGCCAGTGGTTATAGCCTTGGAGAGTCAGGCCACCGAAATGGCGAACATTAAACCTATTAAGACGGCAGAGCTTCAATGTCAAGAGATGACAGTGATAAACCTGGCCCTCTGACACGGAGGTCTCTTTCGGGAGAGAAAGAGAGAAGGAAGAATATAGATGCCGGAGAAAAGAAGAAAACGATAGTTACGTGGATCTTCTTATTGTATAGAAGTAGTAAGTACCTATAAAGGGTGAGTTAGTAAGACTGACCACTTCACCGTTTGTGTTTAACTAAATCAATTGAAATTGTTATAGTAACGATTTTTAGTGGTTATTACGTATTTTAACAAATACAAGTTGTTAAAAAATCAAACCATATTCACCTGAGTAGACCTTTCGAATACAACAAATTTTATTTCACTTATTTTTTTATAAAGTCGTTAGGTAACAAGTTATTTCAGGTGGTTATTCTTACTGACGCATCATGTATATTTAATATTTCTTTTACATAACAAAACTTTGTTTTTTTTCATATGAATTCAACTTTTTATAAGAGAATAGTCGGTATTGTCACTAATATCAGCATTGGTAGTAACATTCCATCGTGAAGAAGCGATTCAACTTTTACGTTATTGTCCGTGATCGTAGAATTAAGTGTTTTTGCGTTTTTTTTCTCAATTCCTTGAAGGCCCTTGTACGAATATAATGTCTCTTTGTCCACCGTTGGCGATACCATCCGGCCTGTTGTTTAGTCCTGTATTATCATCCTTTTTTCCAAAGATGTTCAATAAAAAATCGAGCCCTATGATATCAACTGAATGAGAATTATTAATTAATGTAATTATTTATGTATCTAATCAAATAGCTTTGCAAGGTTTTATATACACAATTGTAAATAATTAATTGGGCTGGGATCGTACTTGTGTTTATACGTGAATGTAATGAGGCAGGTTTTCCGTGAGGGCAGCATCGCAAATTTTTAATTTTGGAACATTACGAATTGTGCCAGATTGTGTTAGGTTTAAAAGAATATTTACAAGTATCGAACAAAATTAAAGGGACGAGAGAAATTTTATGAAAAATTATATAAAAAAGTTAATTGAATGTACATCGATAAAATTATATGTAAACACGTTTAACGTATTAATGTTATTTTTCTTATTAATCTAACAATAATCATGAATATTAAAACTTACGAGGTCTCGCTTCGGAATTTTGAACCAAAAGAAGTACGAGCACTAGTGCGAAACATATGAAGAATTTCATGATGCTGACTTGAATTTCGACCGATTAGCGTAGAAAATATTTCAGAGTTTCTGATAATGTATCTCTATGGTCAGTGAATCTAGAGCGACTGGATATTTGCCACCAAACCGCATCTTATATACGGCACACGTTGCCATATTGTCTCGTTTTTTCGAATAAAAATAACTGCTATCGAATTCTACACTTGGGGAAATTGGAAGAGATTAGACGTAAGAATATAAAATTTCTGATAAAATAGGATGGAAGCTTTCTGTCCAACGAATTGGACAAACTCGCTCATGGAGTGGATAATGTGGAGGTCGTCCCGCTTCGGTGATAAATTTTCTGAATCATTACATTTATAACCGCAAGGAGTGGTGTTTCGATATCAATTTCGCCTGAGTATTGGAAAGTTTGCTGATGATGTAAGTAATAAAATATCTGAAAAATTAGTGAAACAATTAGTGAAAATTAGTGCTGAAAATCTCTTATTCTATGAGATATTTTGTTACAAATATACCCGGTGAACAAAAGGAAATTAACGATTTTTTTCTACATATGTAAAAAAGTAAGGATTAAAGATTTTATTGAAATTTGTGAATAACTTACAACCTTATGTTGTATTTATATTATGTTTATTTTTCATTTGTTATTATTTAAATGCAATACAGTATTATTATATTACATTGTATTAGTTTATTTTGTATTTATGTTTTATTTTGCATTATGTTTTATAAGATAACTCTGAACGTATCTCATTAACTTAATATTATATCGGTTAGTGGGAGTATTGTCATCGATATGAGAGTTGGCATCAATATTTAGTCCCGAACAAATAATTCATTTCCTATAACAATGATCATGTCTTCGTCCTGTGTTCACAGAAATTGGTTATTATACGTTGTTTCCTTTTGGTACTGGGTATATCACTCCAATGTGAATATCATGTTGTGAACCATTGCTGTCACCACTATGTCCATCGACTCCACCAATGTTTACTTTGCTATCCATACAGTTGTCACTTTCTTTGTCTATAACAACTTTCGGTTGTCCTGTTGAATCAATCATATGAACACTGTTTATTTATTCATTTAATCGAATAGCTCTTTAAAATTTTATTTGCAATTAAGAGCCAGTGCGTCTTTTCCTTACTAACCACCCATGCCAATGGTAATATGATGTTGGGAGCCATTGCTGTCACCAGCGTGTCCAGTAAGACCACCTATATTTACGTCTTTACACCACGTAGTTCCAGGTTCTTGATGTCCTGTAATAGTAAAAAACAAAAATTGCGTTATGAAAAAGATTTATCTAATGATTATTGATAATTAATCTAATTATCTATTCATTTGATTTATAGTCCTTTTACTCCAAAGGTTATTGTATGGCAATAAATCGAGTTCGTAAACTATAAAATGTGAAAATACACTTTAGAGCGAAAATGTTGTATGGTTGCACATAATCTTGTGCAAGTTCTCAAACCTCATCAATAGAGAATAGTTCGTACTTTGTATAGGTTCTATTGATGATCAAGGCATATATTAAAGTTAGTTAAAGATTGTTAATATCCATATGTCTTCATTCTTGAATCCGTACAAAATGAGATATGAGACCGATACGGAATGTCATTACTGACCACTTAATAATAGCTATCGACTGTGGGTATGGAAAAACCAATAGATTAACGTATTTTCGAAGGAAAATATTTACAACATTCGACTGGTCTAAAGTATTATCGTTTAACTGTTTAAATTATGGTTTAATCGCATATTCTCACATGATGTGACGGAAGGCGATAATGTCTTACATAAAAGCAGCTTATCGTACGATGATACTCTAAGAAATAAGAAAACGAAAAGTGTAGATATGAATAAAAAAATTGAGGCAATATTAACCATATATGCATAGTACTTTTATAGGAATGCTTAATCTTAGCCAAATTTTAATCATACGTATAATAAAGCCCAAGTGATATTTACTTTAAAATACTCAACTTTACTTTACTTATGTTCTCATTCTTAGAAATTGTCTCTTATTTATTTTTCAAGAACTTACCCAGATTTATCTTACGCTATTTTTCTATTAAACGTGTCGATTATCTCATCAACTTAAAAGGGATTGTCTAAGGTAACGTAGATCTCTGGACTTAGCACGTACTATCTCTAGCACACGTATTATAATTTGAACTCGATGCAATGATTCAATTCTCATTCGTGTCTTTTCTGCACTCGTTGAATTAGAATTTAATACGTTAATATGTCCGACTGGGCCGCTTACCAGGGGATTGCGGTGAATTTATTGGTACTTGATGCGGTAGTACTGACTTCGGTGGTACTGAATTCGGTGATCCTGAAATTGGTGGTACTGAATGCATTGGTACTGGATTCGTTGGTGCTGGATATCGTGGTCCTGGATATTGTGGTACTATATACGGTCGTACAGGATATTTTGGAATTGTATACTGTACTGGATAAAGGTATACTGGCGTGGGTGGTCGTGGTTTTGGTGGCTCCAAGAACTCAAGTATCATATCCATAACCCATTGACCTGTTGTATAAACAAGATTTACATTCTGACCTAAATGTAGAAAATCTTTCATACTCGGATAGGTGACCAGATTGTTTCAATTCTTTATGTATAGTTGCAGAATTTTAATTAAATGTACCTACACCGTGACCGGAAGGATTAAATACGAGTAAATTTACCTACGATTAAACACTTCAAGTAAAAGGACACATAACGAACGTAATTTTCAGTTAATCTAGAAATAATTATCAGTGGGGAAACTCACTAGGTCTCGCTGCAGAATCTTGAACCAAAACAGCTATCAGCACAAATACGAAAATTGCAGAAAATTTCATGATTCTGGCGTGAATCTTTACCAATTTCAGTACACAGTGTTTTAACTTTTTTTTTGACGATATAACTCTGTGGTGAAAGAATTACGCGTGACTGAGATCTAGCACGAGAGGGCATCTTATATACGACACGCCCCAATGCAGCGCCATGTTGTAGCTATTAAAAATAACTGATATTGATTTTCATGTTACGATTAATTGCTCGAATTTGAACGTTTATTAGAATTAGGGCAAAAAAGTATAATAGCACTTTACAAATAATGTACTAAATTTAAACATGTTGGTTTCGACAGGTTGAACCTGTTAAGAGATTACTGTCAAGGTCGTGTCGCTTACAAGACGAATTGTACAGTTTTTAATCTTATCACATAGCATATTTTTTATTTTGGTTCATCATGACTGAAACGTGAGATGCATCAGACATGACCATAAATAACGTAAGTCAAGTTGGGCCCAACTTTACAGTTCCGTATTGTCAATCCAAAAAATTTTCTTTTTTGGTCATGTTTAGAATATTTCAAAATTTTTATTGACACAAGTCTGCATAATCGAATAATTTTATTCTAAATTTACAAACATGTATTTCTAAGAATCTTATAAGGATAACTATATCATTGTCCTGTGTTTGGGAAATTGGGAGTTTTTGTTCTTACAAATAAGTAGGTTATAAACTTACAGTAATAATAATTACAATTTGTAGATAATTAACGGCAGTACTCTTGAAAAAAAATAATTGTTTTCATTCATAATGAAACATTAAATTTATTTCATTAAGTAAACTTGTTTCTTGACAGTGATAGATATTACCACCAATATAAATGTTAGTATTATCATTTGATTAAAAAAAAAAAATTATTTCATTCTTCTATGTAAGATCACGTTCTTCTCCTTCGTTCGCAGTATTAGGTGCTATTCCGTTGGATCCTTCTTAATCCATCAATCCTTCCCTCATTGCTGAAATTTGCAAGTTGTGGTTGTCCTGGTATGGGTCCTGGATATGGGTATGGCTGCATTGGATATGGTGGCATAGGATACGGCGGCATTGGATACGGATATATTGGTTCTGGTGGTAGTTGATTTACACCGAGCAGTTTCTTTATAATGTCCAAAATACAGGGACCTAATGAATAAACAACATTAATTAGAACAATTTTGTTTAACTTATTAGCTTTTCATCATCTTGTATGCATAATTATAAGGAATTGAAGGTTGAAAGTACTGCGTTTGTATGTAACTTTTTGCTATGTTTCGTCGGGGGTACATCAATATCGAAAAGCCTATTAAAAGATTTTGAACAATTTAAAAGGGTAAGTGAAATCAATCCGAAAATTATGAGGAAATATATAGTTGTAGAAGGTTATTCAAATGTACACCGATAAGATTGTATATGAATAAGTTTATCGCACGATTTGTCAGTAAAAGTAGAGTAAACGAAATATAAAAATTTTCTGTCATTATTCTTTCCGAATTAGAATAATCAACAATATGAAAACTTACGAGGCCTCGCTGTAGAATCGTGAACTAAAAGAAGAACCAGCACAAACGCCAAACTTGCGAACAACTTCATGACTGACTTTAAGCTGGACCGATTGTTATAAAGGATGTTTTAACCTTTTTTCTTTACGATGGATCTCTGTGGTCGGAGAATGAAGTGTAACTGATAATTTGGCATGAGAGAGCCTCTTATATACTACGCGCGACACCGTAGTGTCATTTTTATCAAAATCCACAGAAATTGCTGGATAGACGTTTAAGTAATCTAGTGTGCTTGTTATGTAATCAAAGTTTCTTGAACATTTTTATATATTTCTTTTTTTTAATTTATTTATTTAGTTGCATCAATCTCGTTGTTATTAGCGACTAGTGTAAAAAAACAAAAATACAGAGTTTGCTTCAAAAACTAATAACAGTAGTTCATAACAAAGAGTCCTAATTACTTTTATATTTGTTGGAACAGGTTAATGGCTTTAAGATACTTAAATAGATACTTACATAGTTTTGTTGTGTTAAGTAGTGACTAAAGATTGTTGGGAAGCAGTATAGTCTTGCCATGTCAAGTTCCAGAATGAATAAATGCTATTTTTTATGACTTCTCTTAGATCGTCGTAGGTTGCTGGGGGAAATGCAACGTCGTAGGTCGTAGAGGTTTTCTTTTTTTATAATATTATTATTATTGCGAACGATATAGGTATACATCATTTTGAAAATAGAACATTATTTACATTACGCGAGTGATTTGATGCACTGTCAGAAGAATGGAAAATTGGATGCATATCACGGAATGTCCCGTGATAGTTTTGAATGCAAAATTAAAACATACAAATTCCACTTTGTTTGAATGTTTTGCTGATTAAGAAATACAAGATAATTTGTCCGGTATATTGATAATTTCTGTATTCCGTATTCCGAAATATTCTGTAATATTGATAGAGAAAGAGACATGAGACCGATATAAAATACCATTATGGATCACATTAATTACAAAGACGGAAAAACCAAAAGATAAATGTATTTACAGGAAAAAATATTGTGTATATTGGTTTGCTACAAAAGTTATCGTTTAATTGGTTCGATTGCGTACTCCGGAGTAAAAAATTGTCGGTGATAAGTCATGTATCTTATATAAAAATAGTTTATTATAATACGACGATATTTCCAAACGAAGAAAGCGAATAATAATTAAAAAATTGATGCAGTATCAACCGTACCTATGCATAGCACCTCTATAGCAATTGTTAAAAGCACTTTTTGACCAACCATTACATTTCTTTTGGAATTTAAAGGATTTATTAAGCTCGTTATCGGAAATCCCAACCTAGGTGAATATTAAATTTAGACTTTTCAGACAAAAAAGAAAGTTTTATTTTATTATCGCAGCTTTTAAAATTTTTAGCTTGCGCTGCATAGGAGCACAAACTTGGGATAAGTTTGCATAATATTTAATTTTTCCCAATACGAAAGTTTTGAGGCAGCATTTACGGACATGTATTTCTAAGATCCCACCATAACAAAACTCGTGCTCTACTTACATTTAGAAATGATTATAAATTTATAATTTTAATTAAAAATTTCATACAAAAAATTGTTTACATTGGACAATCATCTATGATAATAATAGCCATGAGGAATAGCCATGTCCTTATCCTGATTACGTAGAATCTGGTTCTAGTATGTATTTTCTTCACCAACGTCTCCTGTATCCCCAATACGGATAATATTGAGTACCACCCCTGTAACCATAGACTCCTTGGAAACCATTGGTATTTGCATTATAGTAAAATCCAGTTCCTTGTCCGGAACCATACAAATATGACCCTGAAGCGGGTCCCATATTGAAGATGCGGTAGAGAAAATCAATAAAAATCGGCTCTATGTAAAAAAAAAATGTTCCAATTAATTTGTTGATCTATGTAATCAATATAATAATAATTACTTAGAAAAGTGATCAGTTAGTTTAGTCTGCTGTTGTATAATGATATTGAGTAAAATAAGGTACAATACATAACGGTACTTGGCAAGTCGAAAATCAATATCTTGGCTTCCAAATATTAAAAACATCTTGACATTTACAAATATATTTGAGTTTTCACTAAAATTGTAATTTAAACAGCAAATTGTAACTACTTTTTAGGCATGACTGCAGAATTAACCATCAATATAGGAACTCACTAGGTTTCGCTGTGGAATCCTGAATCTGAAGAAGTAGGACCAGTAATGCCCCTAAACAAATGCACAACTTCATTATCACTTCAGGTTCGACTAATTTCCGTACCTAAACAATGTTCTAACTTTTTTTCTTCGATAGAACTTTGTGGTCAGAGAATTAAATACGACTGACGATCTGGTGCGAGACAGCCTCTTATATACGATACTCGTCGCGATAGTGTCGCGCTTTAATCAATTAAAATAACTGTTATCGTATTTTACATTTAGGGAATTTGTAGTAATGGATTCAATACAAGATCTTGAAATTCTTTTCTTTTCGTCTATCACTAGGAAGTTGATCGAGTTTGGACGTTTATTCGATTTGTAGGAAGGAAAGAGTAGGGAGACCGCTTTCCTCGTTAGACTGTGGATGTTGTGGACAGTCAAATTTACGGGCATATATTTTTAACAGTAAAAACTTGGTATAAAAAAAGTCACGGTTAATATTTCATAATGGTCACAATTTTAAGACAATAATTACTACAATTTTTCAATAATTTATCACAATATATTTGTTGAAATAATTATACTTTGTTTTATAAGAAAAACCTTAAATTGATTTTTATATTGTGTGGTTGGTGTGGTCATTCATTTCAGTGTTGGGATTATCATCCAATTTTGAGGAAATGATTCATGATGTGTAAAGATAATAATAAGCACTTCTTTTCGGAACGCTGTGCCCATTGATATGAATATTACTTTGTCCACCGTTGCCGTCACCCTCTGGAGCGTTGTATGCTCCATAATTGTTTAGTGGAGGTGGCGCTGGCTTGAAGATGCGAGTCAAAACGTCGAAAATAAAAAAACCTATCGAACGAGTAATATTAATTAATTAAATTATTTATTCATTCGATTACAGAGATAAAACACCTATAAAATTAAACACGAACTAGTTTAAAGCACTTGAAATATATAATTATGTGGAAAGAGATATTGAAATGTTATTTTTCTTATCAATCTAGAAATAATCATGAATACGAAAGCTTACCAGGCCTTGCTGTGGCACCTTGAATCGAAAGAAGTACGAGCACTTGTATAAAACTTACGGACAATTTCATGGTTGTTACCAAAATTTTGACAGACTACCGTATAAAATGTTTTACCGTTTACTACGACGTATCTCTGTGGTCAGTGAATGAAGAATGACTGCATATCTGCCACTATACCGCACCTTATATATGCTACAAGCTGCCATAGTGTCACGATTTTACGGATAAAAATAACTGTTACCAAATTCTACATTCGATGAAATTGCTTGGGTTTTTACGTTTATAAGGTTTCTGACTAAATATTACAAAATTAAACAAAGAAAAATACTAAATCTAATATAAAAAGGTTAAGAAGATAGTAAAAAGAAAAAAATCGGAGTTTCTAATTGCCGTAGCTCCTCTACATCAGGTGATCTGAAGGAAGAGGTGTGTAATACAATTAAACGATTAAACAAACTTACCTAAGTGAAGCAAAAAAAAAAAATGTATCTCTAATTTCTCTAATCTAACATATCTATAGAGATGATAGAAGAGTGGCATGATAGGACAATAGTGACTTTCGCAAACTAAACCTGAACGTTGCACCAAAACAAATATCAGCATGCTGATCTGAACACTACACTGTCGTAAGACCCACGAATGGAATATCAATTTATTACCTGCAATAGAGTGTGAAGATAAAAAATGAAATGATTGGTTCCTTAAGAAGTGTCACACCCCCTCCCCTATCCTTTTATCCGAACAGAGCAAGACTCCCCACAGTTTGAAAATCACTAGCTTAAGCGATCCGGAAACTCGCGGAGTTTCGCGGAGAGGAAGGTTAGCGGCGACTTTGGTATCGTTACAGTTTATTATAATATAATTATGTATCCTGAGAAGGATACGTCGATGGACCGAACGGATAGAGGCTTCCTTCCCTCTTGGAAATGGCTGAGCAAATACAAAGTCACGAAGTCGTTCGGGATCATCTGATCGGCTGGGGACGGGTTCACCAATTCCTTCTTCTCAAAGTCACGTTCCCTTCGTGGAGAGAACGCGCTGGAAAGCTCGGCCCCTCTCTCGCATGCCTGCATCGACAAAGGCGCTCGTGACAAAACACGCCGGTGTATGGCGAGCCACGATGCGATCGTTACTCCAATTAACGATCGTTTTCCTTCAGCGATGAGCACGGTCTGTGTCTTTGTATACGTGTTTAGATTCGAGACAACAATGACGACGAATTTTACTTCTTTCGGGACTATATGGCATTTAACCCTTTGCACTCCGCTGTCCTCTCTGAGGCACCATATTTCCAACATCATATCATTTAATTTCAAGTGATATATCATTACTTATATTATAAAAAAAATTGTTCGAGTTGTTGGTAGGTGAATTGGAGCAAAATCTGCGAGTATAAAAAAAATTGAGCGTCGAGGACCACTCAACATCGTATTATCCTCAAAATCGGTCTTGTCGAGTCAGACTTGACGCGGAAAGGGTTAATATGATCACATTAGACATTTTAAGTAGAAATGGTTTTAGTACTGGTCAATGACAAGTAGTAGAAACATGATGTTGGGTGCACTAGGATATGACAAGGATGCTGAATTTGATCTCCTAATTTATTAATACCCTTGACCTCGTTATGTTTTGTGGACTTCTTTAAAATCTCATGTTAGGCTTGAGGTTGCAGTCTCTTCTAAAGACATCTAATCGTACCATTTTCTTGCAGATACGATTTTTGATTCAGTTTGTGGAGATACTGACACGATTGATGGTTTTATGACTATGAATAAAACAATTGGTATAAACAAGTATAATAATCCTCGATATCTGGTGGTTTTAATCATCTTTAATCCACACAAGGAACACACCCCACGTTCACTTAACTTCAAGGTTATCTTAATCTTTCGACAGCTGCCCAGCGTTTCTCTTCAATCGTTTTTCCTCTCCCGTTCTTACTCTTTACTTATCCTCCTCGTTCTCACGTGGGGCTTTCTTCCCTTTTTCTACTTTTATGAACGAGCGATGCTTGTATTTGATTTTAATTGCGAATTGAGTAGATGTGACTACCACGTGGTGTACCTACATCTCTAATTTTTTAGACAACTTCGTAGCTACAATGATTATAGTAATTGACATGTTAGCTTCACATTGTTTCTGATATTGTCAATTAAAAACAATCTCTACTAATTTTAAAGCATGGTTATACAATTTTAATAACTTTCAAAATGAGGTGCTTCTCATCAATGCAGAGGTGTCAATCAATAGTACAGTTTACCCTACATTAAATATACCCAAACTTACAAGCAATTTAATGCAACCCTAAAGGAATATACATTTATTGGAAGCAATGACCTTTCAGGCGTCAAATAAACAGAATCGTCCAAAGAGTAGTTCCAATTTTTGTTTGCTCATGTATAGACGGAAGGTTAGAGTTTACTTAGAGATCGGTATTAGGTGCTCAATGATATGGTAGGCGCTAACGACGTCAGTGGGAAAGATCCGAGATAAACTTGGCAAGTAACTAGCTTGCCAGCTGAATGCCTCTACCTCGTCTATCCGCAACGCTTTGATTACTACGCCAGGAAATTGGGATTGTCGGATTTATGTTTACCAGACTTGGAACGCCGAACGCCGTGTAGATTTAATGGCAGACAAGCTGGCACGGGTGAGAAGGTTTTCCCTTCTTCTTCTTCGCTTCGTTCCTACGGAGAAATCTCTTGCGAATCGTTCGTCTATTCTGTCGAGCGTAAAATCCCTTTGTATCCGATGCCTTGCTTTTTTTTTTCATGCACCCTTTGCGCACTTCGTCTACGAGTTACGATCAAAATTTTAAGTGATACTGATTTTGAAGAACGTAGACAGAGGGTGAGGGGTTGAATATTTTGGCTTTCATAATTACAAAGTGAATTAAATATTGATGTAAATGGAATTTTTTATTTGTAGAATTGTGTAGGAATTTAAAGAATAATTTCGACTAAATTATGTTGTCCAATGTATTATTGAAATTATATACATAAATGAATAACATGACAGAACAATTATAATGCCATAAGTAAAAAATATGTACCTATCTGATAAAATAAGACAAATTTACATCTATTGAAACACAGTATAAATTTTAATTACTTTATTAATGTTTTAATGTATAATTTATTGAAAGAGACTTATGCTAAATAAAAATGTAAACTACGTGTTATAAAGTCATAGGATGTTCTCACGGTTGAAAAATAATTATCAAAGAACGAAACTTTTGTTAGAAAACTCTGGTTATGTCCAATTGCTTTTCTAGATATCCGTGATATGATATACGTCACGGTGTTTAAGTATACGTTGCAGATATACACGATGGTGGACGTCGTGCGCACGGTGTATCTTATTACCCAGCGAATCCTTTTGGTGGATAGATCCAGAGGAAACGATAGTGATTCCAGCTTGTTAGCTCCTCCTTTAATTACCCTTGGCTTTTCATCGTTCTTGCATATACACACCACGATATCGTCTTAACGTGCTTCCGATATAAGTATGTATATACATATATACTTTTAGATGTATACGTGTAAATAGTATACTGGGTGTCCCATTTGAAGTGCAATGGTGCAATATCTCAAAAGTGTTAAGACTAATCGAGTTTTATTTATCAAATGTTGTTAATATCAACTTTATTGGTGAAGGTGCCAAAATCACACTAAGGTCACTTTCAATTTTTTAAAGGGAAAACTGTCTATAGTGTGATAAAAAAATAAACATGGAACCTCATAGCTGCAAGAGTTTCCTATTCACCACCTACAAGTAATTTAATTTCTTAATCATATGAATATACCAGTCAGTTTCTTTCTATTCCCAAATTTAATTATGTATAAAAGCAATTGCTACGTCTTTTTTCCCCGAAAAAGAATTGGACGAAGTGGATAATTTCACGTGCGTGCGTTCTTATTACGGGACTTGTGTCCTACACGCAGATCTGTATAAACGTATGTATAGATACCCGTATATTTGTATGATTTTACGTGTATGTATCTCCATGTATGTGTGTGTGTGGATATATGGTGCATTATTTTCCAATATTACGTCATTGGCAGAAGAGAGAAAGAGCAAGAGGGAGAGAGGGATGGAAGGATAGACTCGATCGGATCACGCACGGTTGAATTTCCGAGTTGGGGGAAACAGGGGTGAACCCTAAGCGGACCCCAGGGACACGACGTCTCGGGCTTCGAAATTCCCTAATCGATCGTCCGTTCTAGACGCGAATCGAGATTGAAAGGTTCGCGTGCATTGCTACGAATGCGAGGAGATCGCATTTAAACGCTCTCGAATTTCTCATTTCTTCGATTATAATCCAGTTTACTGTGGATTATTTGGGTCATTTAAATAATGGTGACGTTCCATTAGAATCTGTTTCAAATTTTAGTTTCGAATTATGAAGATAGGTTGTTAAAAAAGGACGTACTATTATTAATATTTCGATGTGTTTTTGTGTTAATGACGTGAGCGAAGTTATGACAGAAATAGAATGAGTATTTTTATAATGTGGGAATGTATTCTTAACTTGGAAATATCGTCATTGGCCCGATACAATCAACGCAGACTCGTGTAGATATTATTCTATAAGCGAGTGTGTTTCTATTTTCAACTTTCAACCTACGTAGTAGTAAGATTGTAACTAAAGTAGGGATCGTGTCCTTTTTTTAAATCAACGTTTTGACATTTGAAAATTTATGTGAAAAAGTGTTTAGACTTTTTAGGAAATTTTTATGTAAATATCACTGCTATTGTGTGATAGTACAATTTTATAAAAAAATGACAAAAACGTAGAAATTTGTCCATTTGGACCCAGACGTAACCTACATCTAGTCCACGCTTTAAACTAAATAAAGAAATTAAAAAAAATATTTTTACATGTATAGTTCTTTAAAATAGTGACTAATATCGTGAATAATTTGTACAATATACAATTACGAATTTATAAAAAAAAAAACTGGAGAACCATTAAAATACCCAATACAACGAACAACTTTTATTAACAAAAATAATTTCTTTTTCCTTCTAAATAAATCTCTTTCATCCATCTAAATGAATAACTTACCAAGCAAGCGTATGATTTTCGTTAGCTCGTTAATCGATAATATCGTTAAAATCACGGTTACCCATTTACAACGGGTGTTCTCGATTCAGAAATGCAAGAGAACGTCGAGAGTCCGGTATAGGATGTAATCTGAATTGCCATTAAAGGAAAATAAAAACGACGCTTTTGAGAACGGACGGGGGATGGTAGTGGGTTGAATATAAACGGGCACTATTCTGCGAGAGCAAACAACAATTCGGCCCAAATAACAATCGTGCTGGAAAAGCTTGGATGGCGTTGGAAAAACGCGTTTATATTTCACTGGCTGTGAGAGCGAATTCCCTTTGTGACTGTAGGATGACAATTTCACGGCATTTAGCCGCGACTGGGCCCGCGCGTACCGGGAAACAATGCCTGAATCGCGAGCCAACTTGCGTTGTTACCGGCTCTCTCTCTCCCCATTCTCTTGCTCTCTCACGCGTTTATTTTCCCTCTTGCCTCGGTGTACGCTCAATGCTCTCTTCTCATCGTTCCCCCTACTACCCACTTTGTGTTTTTAATCGGAAACAAACGCGTTATTGCGGAAATTAAATGACACGTCGCACGTTGAAAAGCGGCGGAAGATGAATTGTCGGCTTAAAAAAATGTCGAAACGGTGAAAGTTTCCGAGTGATAACGATCGAGAGTGAGTTTTTTCTTAGTTTACATTTTTTCTTTTATCTTTTTCTTTTTCTCTCTCAGTGTACCTATTTTTCATAAATCTCGGACACAGGATTTACGTGTATGCTTCTTTGAGGTAGATATTCCTTCGCATTTTTTTTTTTTTGATACCGTATTATAATTATATAAGAAAGCAAAGAAGAAAATATTATCTAGTAAATAGATTACTTTAAATTATGGGTTTATAATATGGTAATCGATCAAAGGTGACCAATTAGGTACTATAATAGTATCATTCGGTATTCAATCGATTTTCTGAACATTCATCCAACTTTTTCACAGAAATTTTATAATATTAGAATCGTGAGAAAAATAAGTGTATGCAAGCATATATATTTCTCTAAAACAAACTTTTTCAGGGGCTCATTAGACACACAAGGATCGACATTTTCTAATACTATTTGCTTTATTCTTAACCTCTGCCCTCGTTCATCTTCTCACGAAATAAATCATGTTAAACGAATTAAGAATGAAGACGTTCAATGAACCATCGACTAAGGTTAATTTTAGATAATCACAGTGACCGTGTACGTATTAAAAGTTCATTTCTATCGATATTCAAAAAAAACAAGTAGGAGAGCATCGGCGCACGCTTTTCTCTCGCATCTAGAGGCATGCATTACTCGTTACATGGGAACGCGTAGTTCTTTCCATTAATCTCGTCGATCGTACATTACCTCCTAAGAATCCACGGATCGTTGGGATCCCACGTTTCGATGGATCGTCATCGACTCGCTAACCTAACGTAACACGGGATCGCTAGCGAAAAGAGGAAAATTATAGGTAGTCTTAATTGCTCATGCAAATGTCGAAGGAAGCGGAAAGTAAAGAATGGGATAAAGGGAAAGAACGAGGAAGTTGGAGAATATTTGTTATATTATAATAAAGTCGTACACAGGGTGGGAGAAAAAGTAATCTCTATATTTTATTTGCTTATAATTTTGGAACGGATGAATCATTTTTATATTTTTTCAAATAATGTTTATCTAGAGTTTAAAGTTTTCATTTGTTAATTTTTGAACGTATACAGACTTTAATTTTTAAGTATTTCGTTTATTTCGAAATAAAAAACATAGGAGAGTTACTTTTAAATTAATTTATTAAAAAAAGATTTACTGATTTGTCTCCGTGGTGTGAAGCTAATAATTTAACAATAAAAATAGTATTTAATTAATATTTTGCTAGATTAATTTCAATTGCATTTTTTTCACCATTATACTTGAAAATAAAAATTTGACCCAATAAACAAGCTACAATTAGATACATTTAACGTCACGGTATCATTGATATTTAAAATCGTATTGGTTGACAAACGAACACCTAACGCTATTTTCACTATGGAAAAACAAGATTTAACCCTCTACACTCGCTGTCGAATATTACACTTACTTTCAACTCAAATGTACCTTTTTTAACAACGTAGCAAGTAATACATAATTTAAAATGCCCACAGGGAACATCTTATTGCAAACTGTTAAGATACCATAAAACAATTAAAAATCGCGCATGTTTGCTTGACCAAACAGTCATTAACGATGATAAAGATATAAAGGACAGCAACGGCGAGAGGAAGATAGAGCAAGGTCGACGCGTGGGCACCGTAGCGAAATCCATCGACGGGCAATTCTATTGTCCGATCTAGGATCCACTTAAGTGAAGTAATTGATAGATCCCTTCGAAGCGGAGTGGTGGTACCGGTGGTGGGTCCGAAGGAATGACAGGTTAGAGGCCGGGATACGGGCTTCGCACGACCCCCTTTACTCGTTGACGTGTTATTAGTTAATTCTTACAATTACTTCTCGTCCCTGTGGTTATTCTATTACCGTCTAACTCTCATAGATCACCCGAACGAATCCTCTTCTTTTCCAACGTTCGATGAGACGAACGACAAACTCTTCCTCTCATCATCTTTTTCTATCGTGCGACCTCAAGAAGAGAAAGAAAGAGACTCAAAGATACTTTTTCTTCGACGTAACACGCCATCTTAACCGCGTACTTCCGCGTTTGAACGAGACGAGAGGGCGGAGTATCGATTTAATCGTGAGAAGGAAAAAAAACAAAAAGTAGATATTGAGTCATTTCGTGCGAGCATCCATCCACTGGCTTCCCCCTTCCTCTCATTTTTCATCCTTCTAGTGATCTGGAAAAAAAAAAAAGAGACACAATCGTTTTACTCTCCCGACATACTATCGCGTGGTTCATTATCTTAACGACTTAATTACGAATAGCTATTGGGAGCTAGTTCGAAGATAAGCCAAAGAAGAGTTGGTTCGTAAAAGGTTGGATTATAATTAGTTAGCTGCTTGAATATTCATATTATTCGTTATTAATTTTAAATACGCTGACATATTTTATGGAAATGATCGATTTGCAATTTTTTAAGGTAGATTTAGATTTGTCGGAATTATCCATCGATCAAAATCGCAACTTGATCTTTATATATTTTGATCACCTACCCATAGAACAAAATCCTTGTTAGCACTCGATTATCCCTTCTATACGGTATCATTTTCATTTTATAACTTCTCGATAAAGTCCGATAGTCTCGAAGACATTTGCCTGATTAATAAGAAAATCGATAAGACCGATTAATTCCCACGTTCATAAATAAATTTGACCATGATATTATCGAGTCGTATAATTATCGAGGTCGTGGCTAATAATTATTGCTATATTCTGCATAATGATATTACTTGCGAGCCCTCCGGTGTAATACGTGACCGTATTAGAAGACTCGAGTAAAAAACAGCTGACCATCTTTGTAACTTCTTCGTTTCCTAATGCAAAATTGAAAATTCGAACGAGTAAACGTGAATATGTGTGTGTGAGAGAAAAAGTGCCGTCGACCGTATCGAAATTACACCAATTACTTTACATACATTCATTATTTCTTTTCTACTGCAGAGCCCTCCTTTGAAGTATCCACGCCTACGACTGGAATTAATTTGGAAAATATAATTAAGCAGCCAGTGGAAACGTAAATCGGGTGCGCGCGCGTAAATGTACCGTGACGATTTAATCTGGTCTCTACAAAGTATCGCATCGTGAGATCTCTCTCTCTCTTTCTTTCTTCAACTCTCTCGTTCCCTTTCTTTCTTTCTACGATGCCTTAATTGCAGCGTAATAATCGTTGTGCGGTAACGGTGCGAGCGAAGGGAGTTTTCAATTACCGGAAGATCGAAGCAAAGAATATGAGCTTTTCTCGTAAGTAGCGTGATCGGGACGATCATCGAGCCTTCTTTGGATCTAACGATGGATCTCAAGATTGAAAACGTACCTATATATCTAAATAGATTCATTTTACATGTTTCATGCAATTTTTAGTAACGAAAAGAAGTACAATTATTAATGATAATCATATTACAACTTTTTTATTACTATTGGGTCTTGGTTTACTGAAAAAAAGGCAGAAAAATAATTAAAAATTATAAAATGTGAATAAAAAAAAAAAAAAAAATGAAAAAAAACATGCGAATTTTATTGGTCTGGTATAGGGCCTACCTGTTACGAGTACCTACTGACTTTAACCGTGATTTACATTTACATTACAATTTGTAGAGATATATACTGCTCTACAAATTAAGAGTAGACCAAATTTAAGCTCGATTAAGTGGTATCGAATTTACCGCAGTAATACACCTTAATAAAATATTTCTAAAAAATTACCAAATTTGTATAAATTAAAAAAATTGGGTAATATGGAACACAAAATATTAAATATGATACCAAGTAGTCCACATTTAACACATTTTTATGTCATTTTCCCATGTAAGAAAATTTGAGTAGTATAGGGAATAGGAAAGAGGGTAGTGGGCTGGCTCGAAGACATCGGCTGCATCGGATCGAAGGAATCGATCGGTTTTTTCCTTGGATGGCGCCCGTCGAGGGCCTCGGACAAGGCGGGCGCCTCTTCTTGCACCTCCTTTTTTTTCTCCTCTTACTACGCGACGACGGCGGCTCGTGTTTCGCGGAGAGTTACACGCAAGAATGCGGCACGATCTGGCGTTACACCTCGACCTATAACGATCGGCCGGATGTGGTCGGCCGGATTTAATCGAACCAGACGGAAAAATCTCTTCCGTGAGAAACTCGCTTCCCGGTGAGTGTATCTTCCTTTCCATCCTCTCTATATTCTTATCCTCTATACATATATATCATATTTATTTCGTTTTTGACAGTATTGATCAAAATGAAATCAAATGACCAATTACTATGTACAATAATGAACTAAATAATGGAAGAAGTACACCCAATTCTCTTTTTATACGACATATTTTGATTTATCACTATTGACCCAAATTCTAAGAAGAAAATTTTGCTTTATTTTTATTTATATACCTAACTGCAATGCTATTTCCATTTTTTTCGTTTTTTTTTGCGCATTTTATAAATTTTAATTATTTTTCTTTCTTTTGTCCTTTTTTCTGTCTGATCCGAATCATAAAATGAAGATGGAAAAGAAATCGTAAACAAGAGAAAAAGGAATAGGTATAAAAAACAAAAAAAAACTGAAGAAGAAAAAGAAGATTATCAAGTGAAATTTAACAAAGAAGGTCTCGAAACTAGTCTCAGCTCAACAGTTTAAAACCCACCACGCGTAATTACACCCTTGCGTATTGAGGAGGCCGGGAGAGCGAGCGAGACAGACGACTCGACACTTTGAAAGTTCCGTAACGTTCGCAGACCTGATTCTAGCGAGAAAGAGATGGTGAATTTCGTAGTTTGATTTACAGCTCTCGGCGTCCGTCCATCGGGTTCGTTTTGATTGCGCTTCCCTCTAATGGAGGGTAAACGGCAGGACGTTCATGAATTTGTATTAGAGAATCGGTTCCAAGAGCCCGCTCGTAGCCAGGCACCGGATCCTTCGAGCTATCCTCTTACGTTGGACGCGAACGCGCCGTCGAGCTTCGTCAAAACTTCGCGGGACGTCCACGAGCTGGCCAAACTAAGTAGTTTGCCTTGGTAACCTTTCGATCGAGACGTCCGTCCGAGCTTTGTATAGCTTTTCTCTCGAGCTTTTCGCAAAACCTACGAGCTACATCGTTTTTTCTTCATTATTCTTGAGTAGAGTTTCTCAACTTGTGATTCAATAGTCAGTAGAGAGTTCAGCTTAATTTTTAATGGTAATATAGGACTCTCTCCTAAATACTCGGTTGTGACTGTTGTCTTTGCAATACCCTGTTGATTAAGATGAATATGGAAGTGTTTCAAAATGTGGGTCAAGCATTTTATAAGGAATTTTCAAAAGAGAAATGTTATTTTATCTAATTTTGCCAAGAAACCATCTTTGTGTGAGAAAATCAAAAGATTACCAGTCAAAGTGTGGGCGATTACACAACAGTGTCTATGCAAAGACAAATGCAGGGAAAACTAAATCGCAGCAAAAGTTTTCCCAATCAAATTTATGAAGAAGTTAACAATTTTCTTTTATTTCTTTTTCTTTTCTTTTATTTATTTTCAATAAAAGTTTAAGAATGTCAGTCTTGATTAATAATAATTAATCGTTGATACTAATAATTATTCCATCTTTCTCGTTTTTTTTTTCTAGAATAACACACATATTCTCCCTACAGAATAAAAATGTTATTATCTGTTAGTCTGGTAGTCTCTAATTTCATAATGTTAAGGCAATATTTCGATGTCACCGAAATGAAATTCGCGAAAGCAGCAACTTCGACGGGTAAACTCGAAGAAGGATTAATTCTCGAGAGCGAGCTACGACGCATTGGAAACACATAAGACGTTTCCCCCGAGACTACCGTATCGCTAATCTGTTTAAATAACGAAACATCCCTCGTGGGACGGCCAAGAGGGAGCCAGCAAAGAAAAGAGAGAGATGGTGGTACCTACTCGCTGGCTGGGTTCGAAGCGAGTAAACGAAAATCAATGCGTTGAACGACGACCGAGAGAGCGATGAGTCGTTTCGTTCACTTAACGAAACGTGGCCTCGAAAATATTGACATGCCAAAGCAAGAAAAGTGCTTCATGAAAATTCCTATTGGTCGGATTAGATTAGAAGCTTTTTTGCGAAGTAACGTGGGTGGTCCGAAGGAAAAAAAAAAGTTTCAATCGATTTGGCATGCAAATTTATAGTAGGATCGTGATTTTTCAGTCAATTCGTATATGACCTGCACTGTGATGTAATTTTTATAGAACAGAGTATTGTAATTATATTTTTATATTCTTCTTGTAAGTAGTTTGACTTTTTATTGGCAGAATATTCGGTTGTGATATAAAAAGGCTCGCTTGCATCTAGTATCGTATTGTAAAAAAATTGGAAACGAATAGTGATACCATTAAACGATAATGCAAGACCTCAAACCGCAAGAATCATTCAGGAAAAAATTTTAGAACTAAAATAGTCAGTTTTGTCACATCCGTACCGTAATTCCCAAATGTGGAATTGCCCCATTACTATCACTTCCGCTCATGGCAACGTGAATTAAACGGAAAAAACTTACAAGTAAAGTATACGTAAAATACAAGATTACAAAATTGCATTACCACTGTTACATTTGTAAAGATTTGTATAAAAATTTGCTATATCTTTTTATTAGATTTGTTAAATTCGTTAAAATTTCTTCTTCGACAAAGCGGAGGACGCGTTTATGAACTTTTCGAAAGTATATCGAAATAGCTCTGCGTCGTAACAAAGTCAAAGCGGAACGAACTTTTTCCCTTTCTTATTTTTGTCGAGTGAAAGGGTGCGGCTCTTTTCCAATACACCTAATATATATCCATACATACATACGTAGGTACCTATATACATACACGTGGGGTACATACGTACGTGACGCGAACGAGTCTTGCGCTAGAACGTCTGCTAAACTAACCTGCTTGGAATGCGGCACGAGGGCGGGATGGCAATGCAAATTTATTCAAAACTCGAAAAAGCCCTCGGCACGATTCAACCCCCTCCTCTCTTTTTCTCTCTTCTCTTTCTTCGTCTCTCCAACTTCGCCTTCGTGTCTTTTTCTTTCTCCCCCCCCCCTTTCTCTCTACCTCGGTTCCCTTTCCTACATATCTACATAGATATAAATATATATATATATATAGGTAGATATACAGAAATCTTACCTTCTTCTCATACTTTTGCCACGATTTTTCTTATAAGCGATACGTCGATATACACGACTCGTGAAAAATTGTGATATAGGTAAGCGACAAAAAATGGGGTGAAATTTTGCAGTGAATGTAAAGAAGCAAATTTTTAGGACTATCATTATACCTGTTTGAATTTGTGTAAGTATTTTAGAAAAGAAGTCATTGTCGGCTAAGGATTATTGGTGAGATTTGGGTCCATGACTGAAAGTGGGTTCTTTTAATTGTTTTATTTTTGCATTCGAATTTTCTATTATTCTTTCTCAAGTTCTGCAGATGAAGGTCCTGAACAAGTTTCATACGTGAGGAGATTATAGAAATTTTCTGATTTACAAGGTTTCGAGTGTAGAGAGTATTTCAAAGTGCATAAAAGTACCCTGTCTTTTATTCGTTTATGTATAAGTGAATACGCTCGAGGAAATGAGTGTAATAGACCGAAGGAGGAATAAAATTGATTAAGGCTGCACGTAAATTCTAAGAATAAGGCATTCGAAGAAATTCTTTGGTACAAGCATAATGCGTAATTTCGTTACTTACTCATTAATTTCTTTTTTATTTTCCCGGTTCCTTTGCATTCGCCGAACGATACATATCGATGCGACGTTTTGTCCGAAATTATAGTTGTCAGCAGGTATTCTCAGTAAAGAAGTTTAACCCGATATTTTGGAGAGATAATTCGTGAGAATTCTTTTGGTACGAACACTGTTTTCATTTTCCACGAATATCGATTTAAAACTGGGCATTACAAGGGATTTCGAGTGAATGAGAGAACAGAAGAAAAAGAGATTTTCTAGGTTTAATTACAATTTGTAGATAAAAACCCAATAAAGAAAAGAAGAGGTCTTTTTATCCGAGTTTCGACAATGTGAATAAGTTACGGATTTAACATAGGTATTTTCCTCATTCTTTTTATTAAATCTCTTATTGCATTAGCAGGAAACTTTGCTACTTTGATATACTTAGGTCAGACTGATATCGAAATGCCATTCATTATGGTTATGCATATATATTTCAATTTAAAGTCATACAAATAATGCAATATACTTTCAAATCTTGAAATATAAAATTGCAAGGAAAACAACTTTAATGGCACTGACCTCTCTACTCTGATGCAGACTAGCGTGTAGAAATTTGGTACATTCAGTTTGTAGACTCTTCATATCCTGTTTTGTCACAATTCTGATAATCGTTCATGCTCAGAGCAATTGCTACGACCGTACAACTAGATAACAGTTATTTTTATTCGTAAAAGCGAGACATTATGACTGTTTTTATCATATATAACGTGCAGTCTCGTACAAAATATTCAGTCGTGCTTCACTCTCTGACCACAGAAATATACTTATCGTAAGAAGGATAAAGTATTGTGAATTATAATCACTCGAAGTTGGAATCATGAAATTTTCCGTAAGTTTCACTACAGCACTGGTACTACTTTTCATTCATAATTCCACAGCAAAGCCAAGTGAGTTTTCGATTAATAATTATTACTAAATCAGTGAGACAGATTATAGGAAGCTCTCTATATTATCTCCAGCCTACTTTAAATGCTTAATCGTAAGATAAAAGTTTAACTTTATCGGTGTACACTACACTTTTTTATATAAATTGAAATAGGTTTCACTTATGCCTTTGATTTCTGAACACAGAACCGTTAATTGTTTATAATTATGTAGATAATATCTTGAAGAGCTATTTAATCAAATAAATGAATAATTTAATTTTTTAACGGCATTCATTCGATAGGTTATTTGCTTCTCGATATACTGGAACGGCTCTCGAAACGAAACACAATGCGATACAGTGCATATCCATGGTATCAAAATCTATACTACAATCCATATGGTTATGGATATCCTTCTAGAACCCTCATAAATTCGGGAATAGCTTCAGGATCATATATAAACGGTTATTCAGGTGGATATGGTATGAAATTCAACTCAAATATCTGTGGATTTCAGGGATCCTCTGGTGACGGCAACGCTGGACAAAGAGATATGTCTTTCGGAGGGTGTGGGCAAAACACGTTGCAACAAACAGAACGACAATTATATTATTCTTATAAGAAGTGAAGCATTTCTTTAGGATGAAGTAATACCAACATTTACCTCAATGGTAATGTCCACTACTATTGGTTAAAAAGTTGAGATGAAAAAGAAATTCAAGGCTTTCTTATATGATAAAATGTAAATATTACTCCAAAAAAATGTTGTAAATTATTCACAAAATTTAGTTATAATTATTGTAGATTATTGAAGCTGTACCTAACATCTTCAAAAGAAATCTTTAATTAAAACCATAAAATTATGATCATTCTGTAATGCTGGGTCCTTAGAAATAAAGTATATATATGTATATGATTATACATATCTAATGCTTAACCTAATGATATATGTGTTGATATACCTAATTTTGCGATGATACAACTATGTGGTCTTACAAAATATAATTCAAGTAAATTATGAATCGTTATACTTTAGAAAAAATCCCTGCCCATCTTTTCCTCCTCTCTTGTTGCCCCACAGGTGACATCTTTGATCCCCTATTTTCTATCTCTTTTCGTTTCCAATTCTCGCAGTTGGCCCTCCAAAGTAGAGTAACGAATCATAAAGATAACAAGATCTCCTTACCGCTCGACTTTTATTCCAGGGACATATTGCCCGACAATCATTCTGGCATTTGCATAATTATCGAATAAAAAGGATAAGGAGAGAGGAAGATGGCTGCAGCCCCGAGGCATTTCCAATGTATTTCACCATCACGAGTACGATTAATTTCGTTGGTCTCTTCCTTTTTTTTTCCTTCTATCGTCTCTGTCTCTTTCTTTGAGAGATATTTTTGTCTCATCTACGCACATTTTGTCTCTCTTTCTTTCCCCTCTCTCGTAGCAATAGAGCTCCCTTTATGCCTCTTCCTCCCTTCTTTCTCATCTCGCGCCTACGTGGCTCTTAAACTCCGCGAGAGTCACGGGACCCTTCGTTGCGGCCGATTAGCTTAATGTTGTTGCCCATCCGGCTGCTCGGATAATTAGAATCGCAACGAGCAAACGTAAAACCTATGGCATATTCTTACATTTCTTTCTTTATTATGCTATTAGGATCATCTTATTTGTCCTAATCCTTACTTTTATTAGTCAAGTATATCGTCAAATAAGATCAATATGTCAATTACATATATTTATTTGTAATTAAGAATCTAAAACGGGGTTCATGTCTCAAGTGTTTTGTTTAAAGGTGTACAAGTAGCATAGATGAAAAATAAAGTGACGAATGCTATACGTGAAAATTATTTTTCAAAACTATAATATAACATGAACCTAAGCAATGTCTTTCTTAACTCATAATTTATTATATTATAGTTAAACATTTTTTTTCAGAATAATAATTCTAAATTGTATTAAAAGTTAAAAGAAAATTACAATAGAAATCAAAAGATTAGAACTATAATTTTGTCATCGTACATTGACAAAGAGCTCGTCATTTTCGTTTCTTACACGTTTCTTCGACGTAATTCCTTGAGAAGGGAAAGACATAATTGGGGAGAAAAATACGTTGGTCCAAGGACTCGTTCCCTCGCGTTCCCACACACACATACACTAGCGTACTTAGCTACTTTGCGGTAACTCGCTACCGTAGACGACTTTGCTCGTGTTCCCGAGGGATCCTTCAAAGCCTTTTTACTGTACACTTATTTTTCGCTCGTGCCCTTTCGTCAAGATGTCAACGGTGCTAACGAGGAGAGTTTAAGCGGAGCAAAACAAGACATTTTTATCGGGAAGGAACGAGGAAGCGGCCCGCGTTACTATACTACACGAATTATGCTAAACACTTTTACGGAAGCCCCGATGGGACAGCGACGAGGAGAAGAAAGAAAGAGGGGTAGACAAGAAACGTAACGTTCTACTAACAAAAACACTTGCTCGATTTTCCGCACCTTTCAGTTTTCTACAATTCGTGACCATTGGGTTTCACACGACCTAGCATTGAATTAAGCCCCCAACGGGCGTTAGACAAAATATGGCCCCATTTACATAATTTTTTTTTTGGATTTAACAACTTAGGTTATCAACTAGATTAGTATTTGTTATCAAGTAATCAGATTTTTGTATGATTTCATGAATGAAAAATGCCAACAAATTTTCTTGGACCTAAGTACCAACACCAATAAAATCAATAGACCAAGAAGGATGAAGTACGTGATTCAACACATTACGATCAAACCAGTGATTATACGATAACAGTACCAACACTGAATGATAATAAGAAAAATATCTACAATAAAACGATATTTAATTAAAATTTTAATTATATTATTCCCGTATATTCACTGTATAACACTGAAGGACGTAATTGAAGTACCAATCGCTGAGTGTTGGATCGAAAAAAAGAAAAAAAAGGAAAACGTCTAATTAGGAAGCGGTTGTGAGGCAATTAAGACATCGATGCCTTTGACGGTCTGGCCGTGTGACTGATTTAATTAAGAGACTCGGCGTGTTGGTAACGTTGCGAATATCGTTATTTTACTATTACAATATACATATATATGTGTTCCCTATCGAAAAGGGTGGAGCCTGTCCCGACCAATGAGCTGAGATCGCGTGCCTCGAGTCGTTACGAACCTGTAAATTGATAAGAATGCATCGTCGCACGCCGCTCGTGCAGCCCTCTTTCCCTCTCTCTCTTCTTTCCTTCCTTCTCCATAAACTTCCCTCTCTCTCATGCACATGCGTCTACACTTACGTAGACACATATATACTCACTCTCACTGCTTTTAAAGCTCCACTTTGGTCCGACGGCCGAAGATATCGGACACGGAACACCGTCGTGGTTCGTTACGCCGCTCGTGCTTTTCGAATCTCTTTAGGCTCGCGCTCTTTGCGTGTCGTCGATGCACGGAAGGAGCCCTTTGATTATTTCTTACGTGCGATTAGGCCAACGGAATAGTATACCCACGGTTATTTTTAATGTTTCAGAGAAATTTGAGCTTTGGACGATGTTGGATTTCGGTAAAAATAGCATTTCTACTTTTTCGTAACTATTTTCGGATTATTTTTTATGGAACACGTTGAGATAAGAATGTGAAGAATTTTTTGTTGTTTATTGGAACTTTAAATGATTTTTTTTTGTAATTTTTATTAAATTAAAATCGGATAAAAAAGTTTGTGTAAAAACAAAATTGGATGCAGTATAAAATTTAAATACATTAGAATTAAAAGAAGCTGTGAACTTATCTTGATATCTTTCTATATTACTATTTATTACAAAAATGACTGCCTTTTGCGTTTTTTTATTACCAAAATATTTTTAATTAATTAAAACTCTTTTTAACTGACAAAAAATTATTTTCTAGAATAATCAAAAGAGTGTAATTAAAATATCATCATAATAAAATTTATGATGCTGTGTATTTAAATAAAAATGAACACTTTCTTTGAAAAAAATATTTACTCGATCTTCTTTCGATAATTTAACGCGCTCATCGACCTTAATAATTTCCCTTATTTCTTAACAATGTTTTGTCGTGAGAATCTAAATATAACTGATGGCTTTTTTTAAACGCACCCCGTAGGATGACGTACGACTACGTGGGGATAAAAAAGAGGGACACATTATAAAAAAAAAAAATACACGACGGGTTTAGAATAACAACTATTTATTTATAGGTAATAATGCTGAATTACAATGAATACACTTCTTGCCTCGATACTAGATTGTATAAGTTCCGCTCGCGAAAGGTCGCATGATTCGCTGATCTCGTCGTCGTGATTGGCAAAGTTTCGACGATTACTATTTTTTTTTTTTTCTCACTTTGTGAATTCTCTTATGTTCGCACTTTAGTCGTTCTCCTTCGAATCCAGTTACCCGCGTGATACAAAATTTACCTTGAACGCGTCGATCGTGTCACCAAAACGATTTTAATTAAATAGTTATTACCATATAATATCCCATTATTTAATAATCCGTATCTCGTTAACGATCAAGCGTTTATACGATCTCACGAGTGTTCGAAGATCATGAAAAAGATTTTTCGATCGGTCCATCGTACTCCGAAAATATTTCGATGAATATTCTACGAATCCCTTTCAATGAATTATTTCAAGAACGTTTGGTAAGTACAAAAAGGATTTATAGACGTGTAACTCGTCCTTCGATTTTCGACATATTTTTTTATTCGTTCAAAAGGGCCACGATCGAGGCATCGAGAGAATATTTCCCATAACTAACATCTCCCTGACTATATTCTCGTATCGAAAACTTTCTTCCCTTATCGTCAACCCCTTAAACACGGCCAATCAATCGCCTCGGTGTGGATGGCAAAGTATGGATCAGCTAATCGGTGGTTAAATTCTCGTTCTCTACGTGTAGCATCGTCTTAACGGGGCTTTAGCCGATATTACGATCTAGACACTATGATTATGTGAACTTTACAACACAAGAACCTTACGGCAAAAGACTTTGTACATGGATCTTAAATATGGGATTCGTCCTTCTCCGGCAAAATATTTCTTCCCGCTAGTTTCTTACCTTCATTCATACGTTTTATTACCGTATTCCTTTATCTCAACTGTGTAGTATCCACCCACTTTTCAATTTCCCGTGAACAAAACTTTGTATTTTTTTCATATCCAACGAGAAGAAATATATCACCGTATAAAGTATGTTTTTTTCTTTTTTCTTTTTCTTTGTCGGACGATCGATGCGAAACGCGGGACACACGCAATATGGATTAGACTTACTTGCTTTTTTTCGGTATTAACTAAGTTATTTATATATAAATAATGCGTTATGATTTTTTTTAAGATGCCAGGAGAATCGATTCTCTGTTTGTGTATTTCTCCCTCTCTCTCTCTCTCTGCATCTCTCTCTCACTCTCACTCACGCATACACGCTCACCCGCGCGTTGTCTCACCTTCGTGATCCATTCTACGTTTCACTTGTCACACCTTGGATTTTCATCGTAGCTTTTTCTTCGCCTTTTTCATCGACGATCTTCTAGTCTCTCCTTGTCTCTAATTCTCCTTCTCTCATTCGCTCTCTCTCTCTCATTCTCACGCGTTATGATACATTATTCGAGTCGTGACACTATTCGTTTTTCCCAGAAGAAATGTCGTTCTCCCCCCGGGAAATACAAAATGGCGGCTAAAACTCGCGATCGTCGAGAAAGGAAAGATCTTCGCTGAGAAAAGAAAATTCAAAAAAAAAAATAAAGCAGGAAAAGAAGCGACAAAACACGACTCGACGAAATTCTTTCCCGTTTCTCGTCTATTCATTTTTTTTTCTTCCAGCGAGCAGGCCCTAGGTCAGCCGCCACTGATGCCTAGGAAATAATAATAGCAATAATGACAATAATAATAGTAATAATAATACGAATAATAATAATAATATTAGTAATCGTTAATAATACTCGAAAAATTGGTGCAAGTCGCTCGAGATACGTCGCCGTGTCTCCGCACCTTAAAACAATTAGCTAATTAAACCCCTCGTTCGATAATTAGGAGATTGGTACCTCTAGGAAGGCATGCACGCACGCACGCACTCTCAAGCAGTCTTTAGAAATACGTCTTGTTCTCCTTTTCTCTCTCTTTCCTTCTATCTACGAAATATCGTTTTATCCGATTCTATTATGTGTTCTCTCTCTCGTTCCTACATTCTTATCTCTTTCTGCTTCTGTCTCTTTCTAGCTTACCTCTCCTATCTCGATTATTAATTCGAGCATTCGTAAGTGACCTTTAATTATGTGTACGTACAATATAGGTATTTGTTCTCTCTCTCACTTCACACGCACTCACTCACTCTCTTTCTCTCTCTCCCTCCCATTCCCCCATTGCTATATCTTCTTCCCTTTCAAAAACGAAAGACGCGAATCTACGAGCTTCGAGTAGGGTCGCGTCAAATTCATAGAAGAAAATCGCGGAAGCGTCTTTTTTTTTTAAACGCGCGTGACGCGTCGTTGATATGTGCTCGATCGACTCGTATCTTCTCTCTTTCTTTCTTTTTTTCTTTTATAAATAAGAAGGATCGTCGCAATTTTAGGACTCACGCGACAAAATTCCGTCGAGTCTCTTTGAAAAAAAAAAAAAACGAGTCCGATCCTCCTCGCGTCGTTTTGTTCGTCGTCACCGTCGTCGTTAATTATTATTATTATTATCACTAGAACGCGTACGGAATAGTTTGAGAGAGTTTTCTTTCTTACACCCGCACTATTATCTTCTTTTCAACGTCTTTGAGCACTCGCATCACTGAGAGAGTTCGCTTCTCTTATTTCTTGCTTCTTTTTTTTTCATTATTTATTTATTTACTTTCCACGTTTTCATATTTCTGGTCCGTCGGAAAGTTGAATAATCTTGTCGTCCGTCGTTGCTGCAGCTTCTTCTCGCTTTTGTTTCATTCTCGACCGATCTCACTCGTTTCGGCTAATACGCTCTACATCTCGTCCAGCATCTTCCTGCCTCTTCTAAGTCGCGCTTGTGAACAGTACGGAATTCTTGTAGTAGCCTGTCCGCGACTCTGAAACAGAAAAAGTCAAAGTGCATTTCTCGATGTATGTATATGAAAATTCGCGATTTTTTATGTATGGGAAAAACGAGTGATTTTTTTAAACGTTTATAGATTCGTAAAATTGATTTTTAAATTAGTGTAAAGTGAATTCACTGTAGGTAATGATTATTTAGAAATATGTTGATTAGTTTAGGTTAATAATTGTCAATTTTATTTTTAATTTGCGAAATATTCATAATATAGGATACTAAAATGTGGTAGACATATGGTAGTTTTGATTTAAAAAAAATACAGATCGTATAAAAAATTTTAAATCGAAACCGATTATAATATAATACCAGAGCTATATAAACTGGTAACATTAATTGTTAATAGAAATTAACTTGCAGTTTATTTTCCTCGGTATATTAATACCGAAAATTATTAACGAATACCAGCGTGGCAATATGAATATAATACCACCAGATTAGAAAGAATATAATACAGGGAATATTTGTATAATATTAAAGATATCATATACAAAACGATCACATACAGCATCTACTCCGAAAGAAACGTTAAGAGATTTCTTTCGTAGGAAACCCGAGCCGCTCGCATTCCTTATCGCCACGCGAAATTTATTCCCTATGGTCACCGAATGAGAGATCATCTCGCGTTGCACGAGAAAGAGATAATGCCTGGACTTTGATCGAGTGGTCGAACGATTCCTCGGAGGGAGGAAGGAAGACTTTTTGAAGGGGGTGGTGACTTCGAAGGAAGAAGGTTGCACGGGTCATTCGATGACCGCCTGCTTCGGAAGAGGCGCCGCTCACTAATTATCGTTTGCCTTTCGAAACGTAGAACGTGAATAGAATTTGTATATACCTATATATGTGTGTGTGGTGAAGGAGGGGTAAGAAAGAGAGAGAAGAAAGATGAAAGAAAAAAAAAAGTATCGTGCTACGTAAATACGAGACCGGTCGAGTCATCGGCCCTTCGAAAACCCTTTGAGATCGAGCCGCCACTCGACTTTTTATCGGACTGTCGCTTATGATTGAAAATGAGTGTGGCTCTAACAGAGCGATTCGCTTCCTCCCCTTTTCTTGGCCCTGCCAAAAGCATATCTCTTTGTCCTGGACGAGCTTGTTCACGAAACTCACCTCCCAATGGATACCGCTAATTATTGTTTCGGTATATCACGTTTCTTTGCTTTCGATTATTATCGATCAACCGGATCGTGACGATTCGTGGGTGTCTGATATTAGTGGTATTACCGTTTCTAATGTTTTAAGTAATTTGGTGTGGGTAATTCTTTACGTTAGCGAGATCCCAATGATTTCTATGATCTGGAAATATGTTATTAGGGTCAGTATTGTAAATAACTTGGTCTCAGTTTTCGAGTTAAACCCCAAAATTTTGTATAATTCTAGATAAGTCAATTTATATAAGTTTCTGTCTATCACTAATTTTATAGTACTTTTTATATTTCTTCTATTTATTACAAAGTATGGAAACTTCGAGCATGTATCATTAGCTACGAATTAAAAAATAGAAAAAGAATAATAGATTAGGGTTAAATTACTTATCTGATATTATATTAAAAAAATGCAACTATTCTTGTACCAAAATCATATATATCTTTAATAATAGAAGAATTTATAAAAGCTAATAAAAAGTGTAAAGATTCCCAGATTACAACGAAATAAAAAAATCAGGAAACAAAGTAAAATATACGTTTAACCAACTGCAACAACCATATTAGAAATAATGAAGAAACACTAATGAAGATGCCATCGATTCCCAGAGCCTTTCACAATTTATTCCGTAGCGAGCCACCGTTCGTCGAATCACGATCCGTCGGCAAGCCAATCGAAGGCGGAAAAAGCGTTGGTGGCTTCCGGGGCGGAGAGAATTTCGATTTTACGAAGATTCGTGGGACCAATTAAGGGCGTGTTCCTTAAAGGGCTGATGTCGAAAATCGACTCTGGTGGGGGAAGAAAGAGAGAGAGAGAGGAAGGGAAAAACGATTACTTACGTGCTACGTCACGGAAGGTGAGCGGGCACAGTTTCAAAGAAGGAAGATCGTGAATATATACGCACACGCAAACATATATATTTATATAAATATGTATATATGTATATATACATGTATAGTTTTTGCTGGAACACAAAACTTACTTCGGACAAGTTTCTACGAGGCGAGGCCAAGTTTCGAATTCGCCGGCGTATGCCGCTGACGCCGCAGCAAGAAATCGAGTTGTGGAGAAGCTGTTCTCTCTCTCACACACACACACACACATACCTTCTTCTAGTTTCTAATTAAAGATCGAAACTTTATTCTAGATGGCAAGAAACTCCTTGTTTCGCGCCCGGATGAGCTGGGACCATCGACGCGTACCGGCATTTCTTTAGTTACAACGAAACAGAGATGAGAAGAAAATCAAGAAATTTTGGGCAAGATTTGGAGAATTTTGTTATTGTGTAAAGATATTTAGAATATCTATATTTCTGTGAAATGATTTATTGGGAATAGTTATTTGTAGAGAAAGTATAAATAAGGATGGTTTATAGCAATCTAAAAATATTTAACTGTATGGTTATTTAATGTTATGAATCTTTGCGAAAATTTGGTGCAACAAATATGAGTATTTCGGTATAAAATCAAGCGTTAATTTTATAACAATGACTATAGAATATAATAAATAAATTATAAATATACCTAGTATTACGAGAGAACGAGAAAAAATATCAATGTTTATAACTCGCATTGTTGCAAATATTCGTTATTACCTACCATAAATGGGGATTAAAATAATTGAAATATTTAATCAGTTCAACAGAGAAAATCGTATCCGTTAATTTCTACGTAAGAACATCGTCAATATTCAACGAAGAAATATTTAAACGAGGTTCAGAAGCGTCTGCCTCCTCTTCAGGGATTCTCACTCGATTATCATAACGCCAGAGACTACGATGACGAGCGAACGATCGAGAATGAATAAAAATGGCCGAACGCCCGTAAATAACCGATGAAAATATTAATTACCAATTTAGGATGGTATCGGAAAGGGAACATCGTCACCATCGTCTCTTTTAGGCAAAGTCACTTGGACTACTTCAAGTAAAAGTATCCGAATGTCTTGTACTTCTGCTGAACGCACCTTGAAGAGGAGACTTAACTTGGTCCCTCTCGGCCACCTGATGCTGTCGCGATTTTCTTTCCAGCTCGAGTTCCTGCACCAGCGATTCTGCGACAAGAAAACATATAAAATTGACAGGTCGTTGTCCGATTGATCGATTTATACGACAGAAAGAAAAAAAGAAAAATATATTTCTAATAGCTTTTGTTTTATTTTCTCTGTGATTAGGTACCTACAACATATATGTATCGGTTGTTTTACCTTTATTTTCATATCGCTGATAAAGTAGTAAGAAGAAAAAAAAATTCTTGTGCATTGTCAATTTATCGTATATCTAGGTATACATAAATTACATTAAACGTATGTCAAATGTATACCAATACAGGGTGGTCCATCCATCTCCTAAATTCCTAATATCATAACAAATATTTGTAATACAATATAAATGGTATCTGAAATGATTTCTTCCACAAAACATTTGTTATCTAATTACAGTTGATATTCAATTAAACCACCCCATATATTAGCTACCCATTTGATTAAAAATCTTACAAAATATTCTCTTAAAAATGTATAACTCGTATCTTATCTTTCATATCGAATGACTATAAAAATAAAAGACGAGTCCTCGGATGCTCTTATATGTGTATAATTCGATTTCCCCTGTCATCGTTCCTACTCTCAAAAGAAACGCGCGTGTTGTGGTTTTGGGTATCCACGAGCGAGTATGTCCGTCTCTCTCTCTCTTGGGTTCGTCCTTGCCGAGGCATGAAATGGAAACACCGTAGTACGAATAGCTCGCGCGAGCGAACGCTCGTACCCAAGGACGAAGCGGAAGAGTAATTAGTGGAAAAGCAGTGAGACGGTGGTGAGAAAAGGGGACTGGAGGAATATATAACGGAGTAAGGCGGGCATGAAAGGGGAGCGTGGATTTGTTCACTGAATTCCGCCTGGATTAGGGTGAAAACTGGAAAATGTCTCTTTAATGATATCGCGCCGAATTAACCGGCGACCGACGTCGGTCGTGGTTCTTTTCTCTTTCTCGACCCACGTTGACCTCGCGAAACGGGACCTTTTTCATCGTCCCTTCATCACCAACCGTGATACCTTTTTAAGCAGGATCGGAAGACGAGATACTTGATGAATTTTTAGCTAATCTTTTTTCTTCTCTTTTTTAATTATTACTTATCGTGTTATTTTTTTTCCTATGTTACGGATTATTACGGGTAATATAGTACATATTTATAGTACATTATTCATTAAAAATGTTACATTTTGATGTGTTAGGCATTATAGGTATACCTACATTAGACTTAATATGTGTATCGACTAATAATAACGTTGTCAGATTATTACATTTGGTAGGTAACGATTTTTTGTAAATTTGTAATTTTTTACGATTCATATCTTTAACACGTTGAATGCTAGATTGAAATGTTTATTCGTATGATTTAGCAATATTTACGAGAATACAACTATGAAGTCTAATATAAGAAACGGATGAAATTAGGAATAAACCCACAGGTTTATTCAAAATTAATTCGGTACTGAAGGTATAAAAGTACCTTCGACTCGATAACAGATAAAAATATAGAAAACATTGTCTCCAAAAAGCTGTTATCATTCATCGGGTTCTACAGAAACACGGAAAAGGATCGTTTCGGCCCGATAAATAGACAAGAAGAGAGATGAGAAGCAAGGAGAGAACAAGGAGCGTGAAATGGTGCCTCCTTAGGCAAAGAGCAATGGTAAAATCCAATTGCTAGGCCATTAAGTCTCGGTTAACTGGTACACCCAGGGTGCGAGAAGAGGAACTGATTCTCTCTATAGCCGTCTCTCTATCTGTCTCTCCAACGTTCGTAGACGTGCGAAGGTGGGACTAGAAACGACGGGACCGAGATTCCATTATGCTTTGTGCAACAATAGCTGAGGGCTGTTTCGTAGTACGTGGGTGTGAATTCGTGCGTTCGTCAGGGACGTTGTTATATTCTACGGGACACCGGCGATGTTTGCGTTTCACTGAGAGCCAAATTACCTCTCGCGCCCTTATCCGCGCGCGGGGCGCTTTCGTCCCTTTGATATCCAAATGACAATTTAACTGCTCAAGATATAGCCTCCCTAGAGGGTGAGAAAAAGAGAATGGGAAGGAAATAGAAACAGATTGAAAGAGAGAGAGTAAGAAATGATTCGTTGTTTTAAAATAATTGGGTAAAATGTAGTATCTAGACTTGGTAAAGTATAGAATGTATTGCAATGTAATAGAGTATTTTGGAGAGTAGACTAATGTAGGTATAGTAGATTAGTGTTGGTACTTCTATAGTTATTTGGCAATTGAATGTATAAGAGTGGGTTAAAGAGTACAGTAATACCTCGACTTACGCTACCCCTATTTGAACTGGTAGTGACGCGATTTTTTTAATTTTTTTGTTAAATATGAAACAAAATTTATATGCATTTAAATGCAAAGTTGTATCCCGACTTATGCGAATTTGACTTAATTCAGGGTATTACTGTACTTACAAGTTTAAAAATCTTGGTTTAATAAGAAAGAAATTTCTGGCATAACCAAATTTAAAATCCCTGCTATATAAATTCTCTTTGTATCTAGCAACACTAAAAACGTAAAATATAATAATCTCTATAAATGAGCTATAATTCAATTTCAAGCATCGATTCTTCATATTCTTATATATCAATTCAATACAATCCTAAATACACTTTTTCCGTTGTTCCAAATGATTCTATTTCAATCATCAAGAAATCCTGAGAATTACAAAAAAGATCGTTCCGTAAAATCGAAAGTGGATGAGAACGAAACGAACGTAAGAATTCCATAGACTAAAGTAGCCGCGAGTTAGTCCTTTGAAATTTTTCTCCTCGCGTTCACGGCAATTTTGTCTGTCGCGTCTCTCATTGTCCGACGTTTAGACGTCGAAAAAGACCGCGTGACTTTCCGTGGGCGCGTACATTAGCTCGTGTATCCTTTCGGGCGTCAGTCCTGAAAAAGGGACTTGAAAAGGGATCGGCCAAAAAGCACAGAATGAGATAGGGAAAGAGAGAGAGAGACTCGCAGATTCATCGATTCATCCTTCAGGACAGCGTGACGTATCACCGAGTCAAGCGAAAAAAGTGCGTATCTACCTCGTTTCGTGTTAACGTGCGAGTTTCGTTCGGCGATTTCAACGCACACGCGTGGATGCGCACGCACGATATACCCAACTTTATAGATACACTACCATACGTACTATATATGTGTAGATACGTACACACCTTGATAAATCGTACGGACAATGAAAACAATTTCAGGGTAGAGCCTGGTCTCGTTCCCTCGAATCTAAACGCTCGGTATTGTGGCGAGTCGATTTTTTGAGGTCGGCGTTCGGTGGACGAGGAGGTGTGGACCCGTTAAAAAGGAGAGAGAGAGAGAGAGAATCGAGTCCTCCCAGGTATATGACTCTGCGTTTATCCGCACGTAATTAACTTCGACACAATGCGCCCCAAGAAGGCCGACTTTGCTCGAAGAGGCAAAGGACGAAGAAGCAGAGGAGAAGAAAAAGAAGAAAGCGATCGGAGACGGAAGAAAAAGAGGAAAGGTGCCCTCCTGGCCTCCCTTTTGCGAGTAGCCCTTCTTCTTTCTTCTCTTCTTCTTCTCTCTTTTTTTTACCTTTTTCTCTTTCTCTTCTAAAGTCTGGAAAAATTCTTGCATTGTGTCGCATCGTATCGCGTCACCATTGTCCAACATCGCTCGACTACTTTTTACTTGGTCTCTGTTGTGAAGCTTTTGAGTAGCTCCGTGATGGTATCAACGGTAACATTTTGACGAAATTGGAATCGTTACAGTTAAAAAGGCCGCCGAACGTTTTGTTTTTTGATTAAATGTGTATGGGATTATTGAAAACAGAGTAATTCGCTATTAATTCTTTGTATGTTTATTTTTCACTTGCTTTTTTTTTGTCTTTTCTTAATGACATATATGTTTTTCCTGAGTCAAAATGTATAAATTTAACTATGGAGTCGAATAATGCAACCTTTATTACCTTTTATTTCATATTATTTATATTAAGTCTATCTGAAAGTATGTCATCTGAAATTCCAACCTCTTTTACTACTGTATTTCTACATACGAGTTCTTTTAAATTTACTAAAAAAATTGTTCAGTAAATATTAATAAATGTATCATTTTCTTTTAATTAAAAACCAAACAGAATATTTTGGTAGACCTTATATTTATTGTAATATATCTCATTTTATTTACTCGTATTCGAACTCATGTCCAATAGCATAATAAACTTGTCTCTTTCTCTTTCTTTCTTATTCGATCCTTATAATTCAAGAGCATCCACTTTCACACCGAATCTCTCACAGAAGATCAACTCGAGAGTACTCGAAACGGCGAAATTTAAGCGACTTAAGTCGTCGAGAAGCAGAAGATACGAATAATCGAGGGTTACGAAGGAGAATAAGAAGAACGAAATCAAAGGAGAAAGAGAGAGAACTCCTACTCACTTTTTGCCTTGGAGCTTGCAAGGAGTAACGAAAAAAAGAAGGTTGGAAATATCGAGAGGAAGGGTGCACGCGCGCCGTCGTCCGGAGGGTTGATTCCGTGTAGCTACGCGTTCTTAATTCTCTGATCTTTATGTAAAACGGAACGATAGCGAGGAGACGATGACGGGATATAGGAGATGGTCGTGGTGTTCTGAATGAACGAGAGAGAAAAAGAGAGAGACAAGGGATTATGGCCCGCTCAAGCTGCAAGCCAAGCGTGAAATTATATGAATCGGGGAGTCGCGCGCGAGGCCGTGCATGCGGAAATATAAAAAAGTCAAAGTACAAAATCGGAAGAATAACAGTGGAAGAAAGAAATCCGACAGAGAATAAATTACATTTTAATATATTTTATAAAGCAGCAACATGATTTTCATAATTTGTCATCGTGTTCATAATTTTGTCAACTCTTTGCACTAGGCTGACGCTTTTAAAACGACATATTTCCGAAATGTTATCATGTCTAACGATATATCACACGCTGTTTTTGACAGTAGACGAAAAACGATACAAAAATTTATCTGTTATTTATTATAAGTAATAGTTATAAATGTTACAATTGATTTGGAAATGTGACAGATAGAATGTTTCAATTAAAAGCAACAAAAAGTAAAAACGTATGTGCGAGTATCGACAATTAAGTCTAAAAATACATTGCATTTGGTATATTATGATATACATATAAAATAATAGCATTGACACAATAGTAGTCATTTTATTATTATATTGTAATTTAATAAAAAAAAAATTAACTTTAGAATTCATGACCAAAGATGTGATAGAGAGAGGAAGAGATAGAAGAGGTTCGCGAGTTCCCCCTTTTTTTTCAAATCGAGAGTCTTATAATTTCAAATTTCCGCGGGCGTCGAAGAACGAGCTCTCGTCTCCTTTCGACCCCATCCTTTTGCGCTTTTTAAACTCTCAGCGGTCTTTCCTTCTCTTCTCATCCCTCTCTCTCTCTTGCGTCGCTCGCGCGACGCGAGCCTCTTTAGAGGGTGGGAATTTCGTTTCATCCTTCGACGATAACGAGATACTCTTTTCCGTGAGTCGAATCGAGCGCAACCAAGCGAGCACGACGAGGCTTTCTCGAGCATCGTCGCCGTACTTCTCCAAGATTACGACCTGCCTCTCTCTCTTTTCTTGCTCACCAGACACGATTCCTCGGTCTATCTCGACTTTTCCTTACTCGTTCTTATTCTCTTTAAATCTCTTCTCGATTTGATATTCATGCCGAAAGCTCACGCTGGTAATCAATTTAATTTTCCTCGAGCAACCTTCCAAATCGATGCTCAAGGGATAAAAAAAAAAACTTATGGAGAAATTTGAAAAGAAATTCAAAAGATCCTGCGTAAAAGCTTTGTAAAAGATATTTTACAATATTGTAAGATTTACGTTATCGAACAATTTGGAAGTTACTCATACTTTTTTAATGATCCTATACTCCTGATTTACAAAATTTCTTTCACTATCTAAAAATCTAATTGTCTCATTCGATGATTACCCGAATTCCCTTAATCTTTGTCAATCTAACTTTTAACATAACATTTTTATAAATACCAAACATCACAAAATTTGTCTGAAACGACCAATTTCCTTTTTTCATCGAATCCACACGAATCACCATAAAATTCCACACTACATCCTCCAATTATTACTTTGTCATTCCTAACAGCACGAAAGGCAAACTTTTGTTTTATTCATCGACTCGTTTGCACGAATTCGCCATTTCGTCGAATAAAAAGCGAACGTTTTTCCGTTCGAGCGTCTACGAGATTGAGCGAACGAGATTGGCTCCGTACATCGGAAGAGCGTACGATGGGGGTGTAATTCGACGGTGAAAATTGCGTGAGGCCCGTTAAGAGAAACAGAGTAAAAGAGAGAGAGAAATAGCTCGAACAAAATCTGTGCTCGTAATCGTCATGTGGGGGTGGCAGCCCCTAATATTTCGGACGGCACCTACGCACGACCCCGCGAAAACTACCGTGGCGTATAAATAGAAGCACCCTTCTCTCTCTCCTGATTTCTCCTGTCGTAGATCGTTCGCCGGAAAACCACGTCGTGTCTTGTGGATATATTCGTGCAACGAGGGATGCTTTCAACGCTCACACATACTCTATCCCTCTTTCTCTCACTTGCTCCGTTTCACCCTCTGCTTCCTCCACTTTACCTTCCTTCGAACTTTATATCGTTCGTGTGTATATACATATATATATATCTACGTACACATACGCGCCATACTTTATCACTCTCACGAGGTTATTGTCTTTCGCGCGAGCACGCTATATATGATTTCGTTCCTGTGCTGCTCTTATCTCTTCTGGATGTCTTACGGAGCAAAGGAGAATTAGGTCTATGACAAATATAGAAAATAGGTGATGTATAGAATATGTGGTTGATATATTATTTGTTTAATAATGTATCTAGTTTTTATAACGTTATGAATTTTATTTTATTATAGTTTGGATATTTATTGTTGATTATCGATTTAGTTCGAATTATGACTGAATTTAGTAATGATTGGCGTCTTGATTAAGTGGTAGACCAAAGCGAAGATTTTTTATTTAATAAAAGATAAGGTTTCAAAAATGGAAAAAATTGTGTTTTATTTATCTTGAATAATAATATTTTGGATGAAATTAAAGTTTAATAAATATAACTCATCCTAGTATTCTAAATACTTAGTATATCTTTTAAAAATCTCCGCTAATTACCGAAACACCGACCCTGACGAGTTATGAGGCTCATCTCGTAAGAGCAGATGACGTGATTTTGATTGAACGATTAACATATTAAAGGCTAGTTGTCTAAAATTAGATGCTAGGAAACTGGCGCTAAGCTACCGGTTATCTAGAAACAGATTTTATCCATATACACTTCTAAAAAACTAAAAAACAAATTATCCTATTGTCACAAGTTACAAGTGTGTTAATAATAAAACAAACAAATCATACATATCTATAATACACCTGATCTTATATCCATCACAGAATTTCTACACGACGAATAAAATTTTAATCAGTTTTTGCAATCGAAATGATTTATCCTGCCGAAAGAAAGAAACTGTAACGTGTCTCAATGATAAAGTATAAAGAGGAGCCGGTAAAAGAGAAGAGGAAGCAGAAAAAAAAAGGGACAAAGAACGAACATCTTCGGAGTAGGTGGAGGGAAGGTTATGGTCGCGGCGAAATTATTGCATATAGTTTGAATATTAAAGCGTGACGGAGTGCTTCGTCGTACTCTGCGGATCTTACGAAGGAATGATACGCGTGGAAGAGAGACAGAGAGAGAAGGAGTATCTTGAGGGAGGGAATAGAGAGAAGGTGGAAGCGAACAGGAGCGGTGGGAGAGGTTTAAGGGAGAGCAAGGAAGCGCGAATGGAAGAAGAAGGAGGTGGGAGGAGGTAGAAGGAGGGAATATACAGGTAACGCCACAGAGAGCCGCGGTGGCCGCCGGGGAAATTACGGCTCCTTCCTTACTTACGAGAGAGATGTGCATAAACTCTGCATTACACGCAGTGGCGCTCACGTGGCCTACGTATGAACGAAAATGTTACTTTGACGGAAAATCCATCCGAGAGGCTTGATTTAGTTTTTGTTGTTAACGTTGCTTCGAGTTGATTTAGAGTAGAAGGGAAACTAGTTACGTTTTATTTCCGGATTTTAAATAGGTATTGTTAATGTGAAGTAAAACTGGCAATAAGATTTGTCATTCTAAATGTGAAAAGTAAGATTCGGCTATGAGACTCGATCTACTTCTAGGTATTAGAGAAATATGTAAAAAAAACTTATTTTATTTGTTCATTAATTGTTTCAGTTGTGATGAACGGACAAGATAACATAGTTGTAAATTGAATACGATATACTCAACAATTTGCATAGATTTATTTTTCGTTATACCTTTATAAAATAGAGATCTATCGTATCAATCGTTACAAAAGAAACTAATCAAAACTTGATCTTTCCTAATTTTCAAATAAACAAACACATCCACCAAATAAGAAAAAACAAAACAGAATAAAACGAATGACTTCAACCAAAATTTAAATCCAAGAAAATGATCAACAACTTTTTATCATTCACCGATTGAAAATTTAGTAACGTCACGAGTTCATACAAAGTTCTAGATATGAGGGCCACTGCTGGTATAGAATGCATGGACTCGAAGACACGGCGGCCCCGAGGTCCCTTCGGGTTGTGTAAGTACCCAACTCAGACGACGACGAAGACGACGAAGACGACGTTACGCCGATTTCGCCCCCAACCCCGTCTCTCGATCTTCCTGCAGTCCCTCCCACCCTCCTGTTCTCCCCGCCTAAATCTCCGTTGTTTATTGCAAATGGATTCCGCATCATGATGCCCGGGTGGCTGCTGCCGGGACCCGATTCAAATACCTCGTGTTTCCTCGTCAGAGCTATCTCCTTCTCTCTTACACACACACACATATACTCTCTCTCTAGTCGTGTACGGGGTTGTTATTGCCCCTGGCGTGATTGCTCTCGCTCGAGATCTTTCGAATAATTTACTTTGCCCGATACCACACGACACACACTTTTCTCGACCTCCTCCTCTCTTTTCCTCTCTCCTTCTATTCTCGGCTTTTCCTCCGTGTACGGTTCCTGTCTGTGTAGCAAGTACCCACGTGTATACGGGAAACGAGGATTGAGACCACTCGTCCGGAAGATCAGAAAAATTGAGTGGATTCTAATACGAGAACGCGATTATCCGAATTAGCGGTCTGCCACGGATCCTTGCCCTCTTTCTCCCTTTTCTCCTCGTCCCTATACTTTTCGGGGAAAGAGTTCTCGCGATGGCGATCAATCGATTACTATCATCATGTATATACCTACGATCGTAGTCTATGGCATTTATCGTAAGATTTTATATATGTGCCTGTGACTTGGAAGGATTATGGAAAATAGACATTTTTTTTATATTTTCTTTTGTATGAACGTTAATGAATAAACGTTAACTGTGTTAAAAACGATCAACCTGGGCTCACGTTTATTATGATTTTAATCATGTTTAGTTACATTAGTAATTCCTAACTGATTCAGATGATCTTGAATTATATTATGAATTATGCAACTATTCTTCTATTAACTCAGTTAAGAAACCAACACAATGTTCTTTTCGGGTCCATATAGTGAACAATTGGTTCTAGACAAGGTCCAGATCAACACCAATAATTATCAAATATATACATACAAATCTAAAAAAAAAATTATTTTTGTAAATATCTCAAAAACGCACATAGACAACAATTTTGCAAAATAGTAGCCCTAATAAAATATCTCAAGGTTATCAAAATCAGTATGAAACCGTAATAATAAAGTACCTACCAATTTTCTTTCTATACCACATACACGATAATAGTTCTTGCAAAGTTGGCTCACAAGGATTTAGGAAAGGGAAGAAGAGCGTGCGACTAAGGGAACTGACCTTGGTAATTTTGCCAGAAGGCCGAAGCCTGACTACCGATGAGGTCCAACCCGTATCCCCATGCTGGCTTCTCTGGCGTAGACGGTTGTTGCGACGGGCGCGATACTTGAGCTTCTCTGTACTGTTGTGCCGCCGTTTGCTGTTGCTGAAGAGGCTGCTGTTGCGTTTGTTGCTGGGATGGTTGTTGCTGCGATTGGGAATGCACCGGACTTGCCTCCGGTGGTTCCGTGCTCGTGCGAGCTTCCGTCGTCACGTTTTCTGCATTAAAGAAAAGGAAGAGCTCGTTTTAACGCTATCGAACGGAAAAAAAGCGGCTGTAGTTTGTGATCCTATTATGGTATCGTGAAGTTTAATAGGTTCCTGTGATCACGATTGATAATACGTCTTAAGCGTCACCCTATAAAGGATGTTTTTAAGCACGACCGCAGGAAGTGTTTCATTATGGGTTATATATTCTTTTTAGGGAATATCATTACTCTTTTCCTTGGTATAGATCTTATGAATATAATGACAATAAATGATCTATTTAACCCTTTGCCTTCTAATGTCGTGTGAGACTCGTTGTGCAAATTCCGAGACTATGATCAAAAGCACGAGTCAAACTCATGATTCAATTCTTCCAAGTTTATTTTTCTTATTTATTTGCTTTTTAGTGTTCATTAGTCTCTGTTTGGACAAGCTTATGATTCATTTTTTCTAAAGTTCTAGTATTAATTTGATTGATTGTCGAATTTAATCATAGGGCAAGGGGTTAATATGTATTAGGTACTCGTGTTAAACTTATATGCTGTTTCTATCAGTGTTTAAAAGATTAAAAAAAAAGATCTCCAAATTGAAGAGAAGTAAACGAGGAACCTGATAAACGTATATCATATTCCAGCCTTCTCGAAAGCTAAGAAGGTAAGGTAATCGCTTTGGGAAGTCGGCCCCCACGCGGAAACGCGAAGTCGCGTTCCGTTTGATTTGAAATTAGTATCGCTACTCTCTGGATCTGACAGGGTTAATCAGCAGCACCGACGACTACGACGAGAGCGACGATGAGAACGACGACGACGTGCCAACGAGAAACGGAGGAGGAACCATTTGGCAGGAGGCAGGCAAGCAACCAGGCAAGGAAATGTTATATCGGAATAAGAGATTTCACTTAAAGGGTTTCGCGTTTGAGTTTTGGTAGTGACAGGAAGAAGGGTGCTGTGTTCTCTCTCTTGCTACTTCTCTTGCCGGAGGATCCGGAGAGTGGGCGGGCCGAGTCTCGAAGAAGCGTGGAAAAGAGAGAGAGAGAGATGGGCCGATAGAAGGTCGATGTCGGCACGACGACGATGATAGGGAAGGTGAAAAGGAAGGAAGGATCGGACGGATCTCACAAGAGGATAAGTAAGGAATCATATTCTGCTGGGTGTCAGTCTGTTTACTTTGCCTCAGCGAATTAATTAATTCGTTCCAAGATCACCGCTAGCCTCCGGGGATCTTTATCTCGCGAGAAAGGAGCTCCATCGAAAGACGACTTCCGACTCGAAAATTCTCTTCTCCCTCTCTCTGTAATCCGATCGAGGAACGGGAAACACGATCGAGTCTCTTGGACGTGTCTCTCGCCTTTCCCCGAATGGGGTCAGAGTTTAACGCGGACACCCGAGGAACTCGGAATCTTGCTTCTAAAAAGACTTTATAGAAACTCACGAATACGATGAGGTAAGACAAGGGTGACTTAATGAAGAAATTGCAAGTGGTTGAATGGGAAGTTGAAATAAATGAGGTAGATATTTTGTTGAGAAATTAAGTCAGTGGTGGGATAGATGTTGGGTTAGTTATTGGACACTTTTCTTGGTGAATCGATCAATAAAATCTATTATAGTAGGTCAGTTTTTGGTAAGAATTATGAAAGATCAAACATACAACTGTAGGAACTTTTCTTATTAGCTACATGCCTTAGCTTAGTTCTGTGTGATAAGTTAACCCATTAGAGCCTAGAGTTGTCATATGGCAACGTAAAATATTTTTTCAAAAACAATTTTCAGAAGCTCTGGCTCTAATGGGTTAATCCATGAATCAACATGATCGAACACACCATTATATTTATTTTCAGAGTTAACATTTCTAACGACTCCTTTACTATACGTAAACTTACCAGTGATTGCTCGAACTTGCTCGGACGAAGCGCCCGTGGCTTTAAGTGCCTCCTCCAATTGCGTGCGCCTTTTAATCTCTAAATCCAATTGCTCCTGTAGCCGTTTCCTCGCTCTTCGTTCCTTCTTCAGCCGTTTTTGATAGACAACTAGAAAATACAAGAGAAAAAAGGTTGAAACAGAGTTCGTTTGGAAAGTTTGCATCGAATGACGAACACGCGTCAAGATCGTTTAAGTTAGCCCGTTTAGGTTCCCCGGTTGGTGGTGGAACCCTGGCGTGGCCGGAGTCCGTCAGAATTATCTCGGCCTATCCTTACTACAGCGGGGGGTTTCGCACGGCGAGCATCGAAAGTCAAAATAACGCGCGCATGAGGGGTCCGATTGTCCGAGTTTGGCTACCGTGCGCTTGTCGACGACCGGTTCGAGGTATGCCGCCGTGCTTTAAATCGATAATAATGTCTAAATAAATTCGAATCGTTTCTACCTTTATACAGGGTGAACCATATGACTACATTCCTATATATTTTACAATTTAGTAAATTCGTTGTTATGAAAATAATAAGAAAAGGATTGTGAACCATATGAAGGAAACAAGTTCATAGCCTACCAAACCTACTTTGTATTAAATAATTAATTTTTAATTGTATACTTTATATAATTTGATTATGACTATCAAACTATTTTTAGTGAGCCATAATAGTATTGCAAAAATATAATTATGTATCTTTTCCATTTTTCTTCCCTATGAATTGGTTTTAAGGTACATACAAGTTTACAAGACTGAATGAATACACATTTTCTTAAATAGTATTTTCTTTATTAATAATATGTCAAATAACTCAGAGATATTCAAGTATGTAATAGCCCACCCTATATATACGTATAATGACTCTCGCGAGCAAGTGGAAAGTCATCGCTCCTCGTTATCGATTTTATATTACGATCGACCATGTTAATCGTCTCGTTTCATCGCTTTTGTCCCGATGTACGAGTCGCCGAAGGAGATAGCGATCTCGTATCGCAACGATATAGCGATATAACGTGTCACGCGTGAATCAACGCTCGTAGTTCGCGAAGAATTTCTAAAGGAATCGTTTGCATTATCGATCGATCTGGTTTATGCTTCGTATTATTAATAAACTAATTTTTAAATCTTAAATTTTGCAAAACACGAATATACTTATAACACTTCACACAAGTGCAAACGCTCGATAACCATGTCATTTTATCATTTTTTTTTAAATTTAACAGCTTGTGTTCAGATGACTAATAATTTCTTTAAAATGCTCTTGAACTATAAATAAATGCAAATATTAAATCTTAGCAGTGAAATCAATTTATTTAAAATTATAATGTGAATTATATTTAACCTATAAGACATGATTACTTTTAAGCTCATGAAAACTTGAAAGGATTAAATAAGTTTACAATTTGGTATAGGCGGCAGAGAGAAAAAGCTTTGCCACTTTTGGTACTCTCCTTGTCAACGTATACTTCTTATACATTGATGTGAGAAAAAAGAGGTAGGAAAGAAAGAGAGAGAGAGAGATAGAGATCGGGGTCGATCGAGTCAGTGCTTCTTCTCGATGCCTTTGAACTGCCTCCTCTTCTTTGCTCGCTTTAATTATTTTCCGTCACTGTGAACCAGGCGGCACATCCAAGCCATTGTGTTCTCTCTCTCTTTCCTCCCTTCGTTGCGGTGTATCTTTCGCCGTTGGCCATTTCCGAGTGGCGATCTCGCGAAGAAGCCAAGAGCAACACTCTCGGCTTTGTTGTCGATGCCTTTATCGTTCCAGAAAGAAAGTGAAGGAGAGAGAGAGAGCACACACCTCTTGCTGCCGGTAAGTCCCTAGCAATAATAATGCCCGAACCGGTCGGGCCCCGTCCGATGTGTCGTTTCTTGCCGCGGTGCGCTTTCTGCAGAGGACGCGAGAAGAAAAATCGACGTCTCGTGAAAAAAACGCGATCGAGAATTCGATCCCGGCCCTTTCAACGTTGCCATACACGAAGAAGGCGAGAGAGAAGATTGAGAAGAAGGAGGTTTCCTTGTCGGACATTTTTCGGTACTCCAGACCGGTAGAGAAAGAACGGTGGCATGCCGTCGCGTACGTAAAGCAACACGTAGATTACTTTCTCTCGTAAGATGATAGACGGTAGCACGAGCCCGAGGAACCCGTGTCGCCTTCGGGCATTCGTTTACCCGTTCTGTCTCCCTCTTTATCGCTCCTTTTCTCGCACTGTCGCTCTTCTTCTCACTACTGGACGAGTATATATCTTGTTTTATACGTAGTTATATGGGATATGAGCAGTTTTACTTATTTTTTTTATGTAATAAATTCAAGGGTAGTAGAATGACTTGTTTAAATTTTAATAGTTTGCAATGGTTGAATGAAGGTCTAAGCAATCAATTATTAAGAACAATTTGGTGGTACTATTGTTATCTGAGTTAGGAGTAGATATTACTATAGGATATTACAAATGTTGCCAAAAAACATTTTTTTGTTCAATTCTGTATGATACATTTGGTTCTATTGACAGATAAACAGACAACATTTGACAGATTAGTCAGATAAAATAGCTGTGTGTAGATAACGACAGACACTTTTGGGACAACCTAATATATGTATTTCCAATTCCTATTTTTCCAAAATCGTCTCTTTTCACTGCATCAAGTTTATCAATACTTTCATTTAAACCAAACTTAATGTTCTTTTCTAAAAAAAAATTACATTTACTATTTCACAATCCCAAGTCCATAGACCTTTGTACATTTTACTTTCTTATCGTCATCTTAGGCCATCGTCCTGACCCAATACATAATTACTTATCCCGTACAAGCCTACACGTGTTCTTTTGAAATTTTGAAAGGAAGAAGCTCGAGAAACCGTATCGAGATAAGCGAGGTCGACAACAGGAGGACCAAGAATAAAGAAAAAAAAAATGAACCACGAATGAAAAGAAGATCGATTTCGAAAGGGAAACGTATCATCGCGATACCCATCGATCGGGCAGCAGGTGGGCACAGGTTGAGCGTCACTGATACGTGATTGATTCCTGGCAGACAAGGCGCAGACAACCCCTTCGGCCCCTCTACGTTGCTCCAGCACACCGCTCCTCCCTTTTTTCCCCGTTTCTCGTCCGTCTCCCTTTTCGACTCTCCTTCTTCCTCGCTTTCGTATAAAACGTTTCTAAGACGTTCTCCCTCGCTCCTTTTGTTTCTTTAGGTACAACGAAACAAGGGTAGAGGAAAATGTGGCCTCCCTCTTTCTATCTCTCTCATTCAGTCTTTATCTCTCTTTCCTTTCTCCCTCTTCGTTCCTCTTTCGGAAGAGGGTACGAAGGTGAAACGCAGGAGGAAGGGAGGGAGAACGGCATTATGATGCAAAGATGGCGCGCCGGCAGCACCCTAGAATTAGCTCGAGCACTCGCCATTGGCCGCTTGGCAAACCACTCCTTCGGTAACAACCGACTGCATACGTTGCATACTAAAGGATACACGCGAGCGGCTAAAGTATTGACCAACTTGGTGTACGCGAGGACGGATTGTCCTACGGTCGCCTTCGATACACCGAGCCTCTTCCGTCACTCTCTTCTTTTGCATACCGTTCTTTCTTCTTTTTTTTTTCTTCTTCTTCTTCTTATTTTCCAGGACGATACGTGTGAAGGTAGGTTGTTAGGATTCCTGGCGTTCATAAAAGTATAATGGATAACGTCGAGGTTTAGCGTGTTTCGTTTTCTTGTTGCTGGTTAAAACACGTTGATTACTGTGGGAGCCACTCGGCTTTGACAATTCTCCTTCTTCTTCCGTCATTTTTATCCTCACGATCACGACAATATGTGCATAAGGAATAATGTCAAAGGATGAAGTACGATGAGTGATATTTAGGCCTCCCAGATTTCAATATTTTCTTGGCGTTTAAATCGTGTTAAGGAGTTTTTACTTATCTTTAGCTTTATTACTCTTTTTTTTTGCAGAAAGGTATAATACTTAGCATCGAGGATCAGAATACTTTATTTGATCCTACCGATAAATGGGACTTAACTTTACTTTTATCGTTATTAATTAAAAGTGTAAGGTACAGTTTTAGAAAATTACTGATTTCTTTTCACATCTTCGTTATAGAACACATGAAATTGTTGATTTATAAAAAAATATGTAGACTAATAGGTAGTCAACCGTTCTGATGAATCTCTTCTTCATTTATATAGCAAGCTTCTTCGTTGGAGGTCTACAAAGTCGATATTAGTTCGTTTTGAATTTTTTTTATACGAACATGGCACGTAAGGTATAATGTAAAGTTTATCGGAGCAAGACAACGTAAAGAATGTCCTCGTGTGCTATCGGAATATTTTCGTAACCCAGAGAGGTTGTCGTACGCTCGATTGAACGCCTTCCGACGGATCGTACGTTTACGCCGTTGTGAGATCCAAGCTGGTCAATAATTTTCCGATCGTAGAAGAACTCTCGATCTTCTTGGGCTCGGTACTTTTTGCAAGTTTTTGCACGGGCTCCTCTACATTGTACCTGCCGTGTAACATCTTTGCCACGAAATCGAGTTGCATCGAGCTCACCGGCAAGCGTATTGCCGGTGGTCAGGAACTCACGAGTCTCGTGAAAACTTTACATTTGGTCTTTTAGAGCAAAAACACTGGACGAATACGACAAAATTGTATATCGATATGTTGCCAAGTTTTTAGGTAATAAAATAAAAAAAAATAATTCGTAAAGTTGAATAAAAATTCTGATTTTCGAATTTTGTTTATATCATTATATCTGTACTATATCTTGTTATAATAATAAAATATCATTGCATTATTTCGAAAGAACATGACCAGTAAATGTAATCAACATATCAATACTGTAAATGTAGTATCGATTTAATTTACATTAATCAATCATATTATGAATGTCATCGTGAACAAATTGCATTTTGTTTGTAAAAAAATTTCCAATCCAAAACAACTGATATCCCAACTGCAAAACCGGTAGCACAACCCATACTAACTTCGTATCCCATTCACTTTCGACCACAAAATTTCATTTAATCGAATGATTAATCATTTTAACAAAAAAAAACTGAACACACGTTCTTAAATAAAAAAAAGTTTCAAGAAACGTAGTCATCCAAGGAACGATCATCGATGCTGATCACAAACGAGTAAGCCTAGCTATCGTAAGAATTACCATTGGAAATTCCCAAAGGAACTCCTTCCAGTGTAAAACGTGGTGCAGCAATAGAGAAGCCAGAATCTGTACTATGAATTCCGCGAAGCAAACGCATGGAAGGATCGATCGTGACGTCGATCACGAACGAACGAGCATCGATCTATCCGAGGCAGTGTGTATCGAGGTTAACTCGAGTCGCACTTACTACGTGGACCGCGTTGTCATCGTCGAGTGAATGACGCGAGCCACGCACCGAAAGAAAAGAAATCCGTGGTCGTTTATGAAATCAGAGCCGACTGGACCGTCGGGTGTATATAAAGAGAGTGATAGAGAGAGAGGATGGTAGTTGGACGATGATGCGGTGGTATTAGTGACTGCACGACACGAAACGGCACGATGCCGCTGGATGAACGGCCGGACGTGGCAGATCGTAGATAGCCGAAGCGGTAGATCGTGCATCGAACGAGAAAAGCGTAGGCTAGGGAAGTGGAGGAGGAAGAGGGCGAGAGGGTGGTCCATTAGATAATGTAGTCAACAGAGAGAACGGGCTCTCTCATCGGGCACGTCAAAATACATCAGCTACCGCTGTGCGCTCGCTCAGAAATCCTCCTCCGACCGCTCCTCTCTCGAGTCCTGTCGGAGGACTCACAGTGGACTCCCCACGTCGAAGATCCACCGACTCGTATGCTCTCTGTCTCTTTCCTTTCAACTGCTAAGAGAGTGAGAGGGAGAATCTCCGGGCGTGATAGTTCTTGTCTCTCTCTCTCTCTTTCTTCTTAATCGGTTCGACCGATCGTCGATATCGATCTGGATGGACCGTTGGCCATTCTACAAATTTTGACATCTTCCTTTTGTCTCTTTTCGGTCAAAGATTCGCCGTGATTCGATACGATTCGAAGAAAAGTTTAATCGGATCTTTTTTCGTTTGTCTCGTATGGTTTCGGATTGAAGGTCTTTTATGTAATACTTGTATTTTTTTGTTTGTTTGTAAGTAAATGAACATATGATGGAATAGAGTAGGAAAGCAAGACCCGTGAAGAATTATTTACGATTCTTGTCAATTCTTTTGTGAAAGATAAGAATATTTTAAAAATTTTTACGTTTTATCATATCTGACAGAAATATATTTATGTGAATATCAAAGTTCTACTTCTATTAATCAGGCATATAAAAATAATGATACAAAATAAGATATTAGGGTGCAGAATATAGAAAAATAAAAAAGATTTTACGATTCGAAGAAAAGTCTCATGCTTTTTATACCTCCAGTCCCGTAAGATCAACCCGCGTAAGCTTTACTTTCGAGAAAGCGCGTTATTAGAAAATAGTTGAGGCGATATTAACTCGGTTACGAGGAGTCCGTCCCCGTTGGTTCTCGAGTAAAACTTTTGAAAGGGCATTTTCCGAGCGAGGAGAGGCCGTTCTTAATGAAATTTGTTAAAAGTATCGTTTCCCGAAGTGAGACTACGGCGCGGATGGCTTTACGGCGAATGGGCAATTCGCTTACGACCGTTGCGGACCGCAAACAATCAGTATCGAGATTGCAGGAAACGTAATAACCGAATCCAATCAGGAAACCCGCAGAAACTAATATAGAACCCGTAACCGGCGCCTTACCCGGACAGTATTTAATACGCGACTAAGAGAGAGAGAGAGAAAGATGCCCTAAGGGAATAGCAATACGATTTACATTTTGAGGCAACATCGACCATTCCCAGCACCTGGAACGCGTCTTTCTTCATGCGGCCGCGAGCTATGCCTCCTAAATGACCGGATAGCTAGGTCGAAAGAAGGGAAAAAATAAAAAAATTCGTAAAAGTATAACCGAAGATCGATCTCGTTTTTTTACGGATAATCGAAATTTGTTCTTTAGAAATTAAATTTTATCACGAGTTAATTTATCGATGTGATTCCGATTATTGTATATTGTTTAATCATCATGTTACATTTGTCTTTAAAGACGAGTTTTTCAATTTTTAAAAGATCAAAAAATAATTATTTTAAGACTAAAGGTAAACATATATGTCACTATTCTTAAAGAGGTTAAATTAAAATACTTCTCTGTACTATTTTTCCAATAAAAACTATGAAACTAAGGAATATATCAATTAGCAATAAAATCCTCCAAGATTATTTCTCCTCGAACATATTTTAAACTCACACTATAAACATACAAAAAAAAGAATCTTCGTACTTTTATCAACGCTAGAACAATTTATAAATTTGCCAACTATTTACCAAAAAAAAAATATTTTATTCATTACCACTAATTAATATTATAAAAAAAGTAGAATAGATAATAAATTTATACAAAAGTAAATATACGATCCGACATTGCCCATCCCGTATAATTCTTCAAAAGTCCCTAGAAATACTTTTAAAAAAATGATAGTGCGAGATGAAGAACTCGTAAATAATTGGAAAACGAAATACACGATTTCCGGCATCGATATTAAACGAGGAGATGCGAGAGACGCGCGATTCGCGTCACGGAGCTCGTCCAATGCCTACCTCTGGCCGTTCCGAAATTAGCATTCGCGTAGGATGCACGGTCTAACTACTATCGACGTTGTTCCAACTATAATCGGCCGACTGGTACGGGGTTAAGTGTAATATTATTCAGCAGACGGCTTTGTATGGATATCGGGAGCCGTAGAGCGCAGATGCTGTTCGTTGCTGAGACGCCGACCGACGATGACGACAAAGTCGCGGATAGCAAAGGAACCCTTTTCTAAGGGCCGTCTAATGGCCAACGAACGGTCGTCTACGACGACTTCCCCACAAATCGACCAATAACGTAATTTACACGCTCTCGTGAATCGTAATTTAAGATTTCATTTATTGTTTTACTGCTAGTGAATTTTTTTTATTAAATGAATGATTAATATTTTAAATGAATAATCTATTAAATGAAACGTGTAAAAAGTATGTGCCGATATTAGGTTAAAACGGAATAACCTTTGAAATAAACGTACCTAGTGGTTTAAAAGTATGAAAGAATTTATAAAATTGTTGTTTGTCTCGAATTTTTTAATGCTTACACTGCAATGTTATACGTACGCCCGTCGTACGTCTTTTGTTGACAAAAGTGGCAATATTATTTTTTAATTCATTATATATTTCTTATATTTATATTCTAAGTATATATTTAATATAAAATATAAGCAAAAAATACAGGAAATCCTGAACGATGTTTCCTATATAGTTATCATAAGTTTACACAATTTATTCTACAAGATGGTTTTCCCGAAGAGGAGAAACGCGTTCTCTCCTCGACGAAAGATTTTAGCTGTTTTTCAAGGAGCAAAACCACGCCACTTCTTTTTTCACCACCCTCACTCTCTCTCACCGTACAAATATCAATTTCGGTCGCGACAACTTTCGACGTAGTCACCCTCGTCGTGAAGCGCGAGTAGACCCATATGGAAATGGAGATCGGTCATCGAAATCCAGTTTGCAAGTGGAAACATCCCGAGAGGGTCAGCCTTCTCTCTCTCGTCTCTTCCTCCTCGAAGCGTCGGAAAGTCGAAAGCTTTTCGCTCTTTCGCGTATTATTCTTTTATCCGATCTCGTTCAAAGGCAAAATCCACTCTCCGTCGCTTGATCGAAGTCCTCCATGAAAACGTCTTTGGAAGGATGGTCGAAATCCATCTCTCTTCTTCACTCTCTCTCTCTCTTTCTTTCTATCTATCTCTCTCTCCACCCTTCTCGCGAAACGTTGGTCTGTTTCATCTCGTCGATCGGTTACCCTTCTCCTAGGATAAACCAATTTATTCTGTATTATTAACATCCGCCGCGTATTTCATCGGACATAGCGAGCGAACGTCGAACGTTGTTTATCGCCTATCGAGATCATTAAATCGGCGTTGAGAGAAAGAGAGAGAGAAAGAGAGAAGGGTGAGTGGGACGGAACCGAAAAAGTTGGTTTGTACGAACCGCTGCCACGTGCCAGTTTCGTTTGGTGTGGGTTTACGTAACCGATACCGTGGGGAACAGAATTACTGGATAACGAAAGAACTTTTCTAATATTAAATTCATTACTTTTTTGATAGAATAGACTCATTGATTCTGAGTAAAATTTCAGGAGATAGATTCCTCCAGAGTTTTGTAATAGATTTTATGTTTCTTCGTATTTCAAGCTCCAGTTCATTCGTTCTGCGATGAAATTCGTTTTTACGAAGGACCGTGACGATTCTCACTCCGGTGAACGTAACAGCCGAGATGAAACTTAACGGTGTGTAGAATTGCGACGCTTAAGTTACGCGAGTAAAGTAATATGAAAATATTTACTCCCCGGCTGACTGTGGGTCATTCGAGACCCTGCGATCTGGTTACCTGCGTCTCTCGTATGTGGACAAGTAAATAGCCGAATCCGGCTTTGGCCTCGAAGCGGATCTCTTCGAATAACTTTAAGAGTGTATATTTTTTTTTTATGGAATATACTAGTGTTTGGAATGAAAATATGGAATCGACAATTTTTATTGTCTTATCGAATTTGTGTGACATTCTATAAGTTAGTTGTAGTTTGAGTTACTATTGAGTTACTATTGGGTTATTATTGAGTTACTTTTAAGTTACTTTGAGTTACTTTAAATTACTTTGAGTCACTTTGAGTCACTTTGAGTCACTTTGAGCCACTTTGAGCTTCTTTGAGCCACTTTGAGTCATTTTGAGTTACTTTGAGTTACCAAATTTTCTTTTACTACCAATAATTTCAATAATATACTAATGAATCAATTAACACAGATCATTCGGTATATCATTTCATACGTGTCATAATCGAATCAATATAACACGTCGTAAGAACACGATTAAAACGAGCAGGAAACGTTTCTCACGAATGGAAGGAAGCAACAATGGCGGTTCGTCGTCGTTGCGAAGGGGATCGGTATCTTTACACGTTTCTTTATCAGTGCGAAGCAGCGGCAGTTTTCGAGGGTTCCGTCTGTATGGGACGCGTGTTTTATTGCCCGAAAACCGACAGATATCAGGATTATGTGCTCCGTCACCGTGCGGCTTCGTGCGAGTACGAGTCCGTGCGACCTACCGAGATACACTTCTCCTCGGGGTTTCAAACCTTCGAAGGGGGTGGGGAATCGAGAGCGAGCGTGGATATAACATGACTTTGGAGCTAGCACTATTACGAGCGGATTCGATTATTATCTCTACGTTTTATGACCATCGATTGATTTGGTGTTAGTAACGTGTGTTGGTTGGTGATCGTCGATTTTTTTTACTTATAGTACTTGGCTACTATTTTCTTTTGAATTGTTTTCAATTTTTTATGGAATATTGTTGAATTTTAATTATGCTCAATTTTGTTGAAAAAATGTATATACTATACCCGTCAGTGAAAATGAATGAACAAGTTCCGTGAGAACTTTTGATTAAAATTTGTTGCGCTTATATTCTTTTGGATTAAATGATTTCTTCGTCGAACATTTTTTTTAATCATTGTAATATTTAAAAATCTGCAGGGTTCTTTTTTAATTATTCATAATTTGCATTCTCATCAGTATATATTACTCCACGTATGCATGTAAAAATGTACATACTTTTACAGTATGTTGATATTATTAACGTTTCAGCAATAAAATGATGCATGTTTCTATAAATGGTTTCTTAAAACAAAATTATACTCAAGTATATTCCGTCCTAGAAATTTTATAATCGTCGTAATTTTGCTCCCAAGAGTTTAATCGACTAAAATAAGAATTCTTGGAGCTATCGTATCGCGCATCAATCGACATCGATACGTTGAAAGACGGTCGACGATGGCCGGTTCGTACACAATCGGAAAGACATTCGATAGCTCGCTTATTTCGAGGCGGCTGCGTTTATTGGCCATAACGGATATTGCTTTCTGGCAGAAGGCAAGCGGGATGAAAAAGAAGGGGAGGGAAAAGAAGGGGAAATAACGTTAAGTCGGTATTATAGCTGGCAGGGTCAAAAAAATCCAAATTCTTTCGCTTCTTCTTAAAAAAGAAAGTTATTATCTATAAAAGTTCTACAGTCGAGTCGACTATGTCATCGTGTAATTTAAAGATTCCTGTTTTTGTGCTTAAATGAAATTCAGGTGTATATATTTCATTATTTAAACAAAATAAGAAAATAACTTTCTTATAGCAAGTTAAAAAGATTACGTAGGATCAGTGACAATCCTCTAATGCAACAGTCACTCAGACTTAAAGTATGTTTCAATTTAAAAAAAATGTTTCTTCTACTAGAACTACTAGAATTTAAAAGACAAACATCCGACAAGTAAAAAATCAAAGTAACGAATGACAGCGCGAAGGGGCGAACCGACAGACAGGAATTGATTTGACCGACTCTTTACTCCTCTATCGCGTTAAGAAAAATTCTGCAGCGTAAGCTAGCCAAGCAACAGAGAGAAACGTACGGTAGCGATATAAAAACGTCTCGTTTATCGCACAGACCTTCCGGGTAGAGGTTTTTAGCAGCGGCCAACGCGTTATCTCTCCTCGCGTTGAAGTATAAATAAAGTCACATTTCCAAAGCGTCGTCGCGAGGCTAACATCTGGCGATCGTGTGGTAGCACACCCATTGGAGTGAGAAAGACAGAGAAAGAAAGAGAGAGAGAGCGATCGTTCGCGATAGAGTCGCTCGATCGAGTCTCCTTTTTAATTGATATCGATCGACCATGCTGAGCAGAGTGTGCATAGATTATGCGATATCCGTGTCGATGTTTATTCAACTAAAAGCCGGGAGTAGCTCGCATTTTTTTCCCTTTCTCTCCCTCTCTCTCTCTTTCGCTTGGTCTATCAGAAAAGCAGGCACCCTACTGTTTTCCTTCTCTCTCGCTTCCGGGAGCCAACAGCGATGTTGTTCTCTCGACGAGAAACGTCGATGAGAATTCGACGATGATGTTTCATTTTTCCTGCGTACACGTTTTTCCCTAAATGTCGCTGAAGAAAGAGAGAGGGTCGAAGAACCATCGCAGGGGACGACCCTCTTTTTCGTACGGGCGCGAGAGAGCGAGATAGAAAAAGAGAGAAGTGTTTTAGCTTATCGCGTTTGTGCGTTTAATACCTTTCCTTTTTTTCCTTCTTTCTCACTTTACTCCTATGCGCGTCGCTCGCCATCATCAGAGTTTTCTAGGTGCTTGATGGCCGTCCGGGCAAAACGCGGGGTCCATCCCAAAGGAGACATACGGTAGTTTAATGGTGATTTTTTGTCACCCTATGCTAGAGTACACGTATATATATATATATGACGCACGCTTTTCCTTCCATGGAATACGGAATGACGTGAGATTCCAGCGGTGATCTTTACGCGTTAATGCTTCGGTATTTTTTTTTTCGGTCTTTCCTCGACGACACTCATCGTATCAGATTTTGGGAATTGTTGGAATTGTTTCAAGCTAATGTTTAGAAATAAATTTCTTTTTGACGAATAACAGACATTAATCACTTATGAGTGATTTGAATTATCTAAATAATGAGTCTTTTTTTATTTGCAATGGAATTAAATAGATAATTGTTATTGGCTACACATTTTCATTCAATTTGATAGTTTTAGAAATAAGAGTGCATACTAATAATTATCACCTATTTTTCTTTATAAAAATTTTGAAATATTTTTCTACAATTATATATTTATTACTTTATAAAACACTTGTCGTTTTAAAGAAAGTGTTACATAGTAAATGGAACAAAAAGGTCGTTTTATGAATACTCGATGTAGGGTTGCGGTTTGCCCAGAGGCTCTGCCGTTAAAATAAAATTGAAAGTCCACTTAAGGGTTAAAATTGGCATTAAGAATCTATGAAAAAAGATAAAGTCATCCCTCGGTAACAAGATTTTCTCCGTGTTTAATCCTGAAGTTTCGAACGAAAGGTTTCACCCTCTTCGTTCTCTTCGATGGTCTGATCGTGCTGGGCACGCGTGTAACGCGATACCACATATACCTGGTGTACACGCTCAAGATGCCGATCACCAGGGAGGTCGGCCGTCTTCCACCTGCCATCATTTTGTAGAGCCTCGTCTTTTTCCCTCTTTCTACTTAGCATCTTGGATTTCAAACTGGAACATCCTAGATCCTCGTGGAACGAATCTAGCGAAGAATCCCGTTCGCGAACGATTTCACGGTAAATACCGATTCTCGCCTTTGGCTTCGTTCGGTTAGGTGCTACGAAATATTTCTTCGTTGAAAGAAATCATAAGTTTCTTTCTTGACCTTCGTATTATTAGTCAATTACTGTTATTTTAAATAAAAATACCATTTTTATTCATTCTAATACCAACATACAGTAATGAGTTAACCTTTTCAGAGATTAATTCTTTTTAAAGTTGGAAAGCTAATTATCCAATTTCTTTTCATAACTAACTAAAAATATATTGAAAGGGATTAAGAATATTAAAAAAAAAAATAATATTCACTCATGTGACTAGTTATTGTAAACTTAACCTAAACGTACACATGTGTGTCAGTCACTAATCTACATAAAAAAAAAACATTTGATGACCTCAAACAAACTATAGTTTGTACAGATTTATTATCATCGTAAATATTGCTGTTCCAAATGGATTTGGTCGACCCGAAAGTGCAGTAGGAATAGAAAGAAGAAAAAGAAGAGAAACCAGAACACAAGAGATAAAGAAAGTATTCTTCTATCGTGTAAGGCAGATTGAAATCCTTTGAAGACGACGACGGCATCACTGTCGTAGGGTTGAAATTCCCTTTGCTGGATGTTTAATGCGGCAATCTAGGGGCGTGATAAAGTGCCAAACGAATGCCGAAAGGGAATCGCGAAGCGAGCGACAACTGGATACGCCGTTTAAACTTCGTACAATGCTGCTACAAGCCATTACATTGTATAAACAGAGAGGATTGTAGGTGGTGTATATAATACGAAGAGGGACCGCGATCCCCCGAAAACCCTTCGAGAATTGAAACGCTCGTGTGGTTGCTCTCCATCTCGTTCTCGTTCACTCAACGATTCACGAAACGCTTCTAACCCTTCTAGTACCTGTTTTTCCCTTTTCTCCTTTTACGAATGTCTCTTTTCGAACCGCTGGACTTTATGAAAATTCTCTTTGCGTGGACTTTTTCAAGTACTCGCGTCTCGATGTTTCTCTCTTTCTTCGTTTCATCTTTTTAGAAGAATTGCTTGCTTCTAAATTAAGTACAAATGCCAAACAGAATGCATGTATATAGAATATGTATTTTATGTGTAGATACCTATTTATTTTTATATATAAATCATATGCTGCATTGTATTTTTCAGGCTGCAGTTAGAATATTTGTAAGTACCTAACATTTATTAATATTTACCGAAGTGTAAAGTTTAATATAAACATTGTCCATATCATCATTTAAAAAAAATCATAGACAAAATTAAATTAATATAATATTCGTCACAGATGTCAATGACAATAATAATAAAAAACGTTTCATCAATTATTCTCTGATCGTCTATGAACCTTGATCACCATCGAGGTCGGTCGAGCCTCTTTCAAGTAAATCATGCGAAACGCGTTCTTTCTACGCGATGCGTCTTCTTGGCGAATTATAAGGTAAAAGACGACAATGCAAAGCTCCTTTGCTTGAGCGGCCCACTAAATGTTTCAAGACCCCATAACCTCTTTCTTTATTCTTCCCTCTTGCTGTCTCTCTCTCCCTCTCTTTTTATCTCGAGAATGCGCTTGCCTTCTCCCACCAAACGTTCCGTGTTGGCGGAAGAAAAGAATAACGTTCTTTGCATACTTGGATTAAAAGGCAAACAGTCCTTTGCTTTCGAAGGATGGGAGTATCCATATCCGTTGAAAGGAAATTTATGGGAATTAATATTGGCTCCCCTGGGAGGAGGTTGCTGGGGGAGGAAGCAGAGGCACGGTCTATCCCAGTGTATGTCTCGGGGACTCGCGGAATGCGACTTTCTGGCACACGTGGGAGGGAACTTTAAAGAATTTAATTCCTTCACTGTATCCATCCCGCACGTACCCCCCCTCTCTTTCTTTTTAGGCACACAATTTTTATGCGCTCTACTTTGTCCGTCTCGTGTATTGTTACTCCCTACTGAAATAATAAAGAGAGAAAGACGGAAAGAAATTAATATTTATTATAAGAATTTATATATTAATCTTTACTATTAATAAAGAGAAGTCACTATTCAACGGATTGATCTTAAATTTTGATAAAAGTTCTTTGACACTGTCTGGAATGTCTTAGGCTATATCAATTGTCAATATGTTATGTATACACGATAATCGCGAGCGTTGCCACGACGTGGGATGTTAGTAAAGTCTAAAGTTAAGTGATTGCTTACTTTAGTCAGACACTTTAATACTTTTATGTATTTTAATTGATAAAACTAAAGTTTTATGTGTTTATTATAAGTTTCCATTATTCGAAAATTTGTTAGACATTCTGTGAGATATAATATATAGGTAGTATAATCCATTAAAAGCAAAAGAGTAAAGGTACAAACATACAGCGATGACGTGATGAGTCAATGCGTAGGCTTACGTGAGATAGCACAATGACATATTTAATCCCATGTAAAACACGTGTGCGTGTTTCTAAACCTTTCGACATTTATACGATGTTTTCATCTTGACTCGCGTCATGCAGAAAGTGGGAAGTCCAGATTTGTATCAGTTGTCTACAGGTGTTTGGTATAATAATTTCTGTAGACCAAAGATATATATATAGATATAAACATATAGAATTTAAAGTTATTATTAATACTTGAATAAATCATTCATTCATTAAACACTTTTTTATATTAATCGTTAATTCGTCACATCAGCTTACTATATTTACACCTTCCTTCAAAATCTACCTAAAGATAGTCCAAACCCCAAAAATTCCTAACAATCTTTCAAAATAACCAATAATAACACTTACGCGAACCGCTCGAAACGCGACACCCCGTATACCGGTCTTTTCAGTAAACCGTCTCTTTTTGCACGTCCATATATGCTTCATTCTTTTATTCGAAGTATGAGGGCAAGCAAAAACGAAGGAAGAAACGTATTAAGAAGGGCAAAAAATATCCTTCGAGTTCGTCCAAGTCCTTCGAGGTATCGATGTATCGACGGGGAAAGCGGTTTCATTAACAGAATGGTCACGTTACACCGGTACGAAGCACCGTGACGGCACGGCCGGATATTACTAGGGCAATTTCATATATATATATACTATACACGAAGCATCGAACGCTATACCGCGTGCGTGGCCCGATGGGAAAGATCGACGATGAATAAGTCCGGTGAGACGTTCTCTCCGTCAGCTCACATCTCGAGAGGGGCTTCCTCTTCTCTGCTTCTCTTTTCATCGTGAATATGTACTCCTTCGCATCTCGCGGGCTTCTTCGTTTCGTAACGAATTCCATATGCAATTTTTTGTTTTTTACGAAGAAAGAAACTCCGTTCCTGTCAGTAATTCCTAATTTTTTGTCCTTCACGGTATCTACGCATAACAAATTTTTCGAGGTAACTCGTATGGAGTTTCCGGTGTCGAAGCAATTATTATTCACTACGTTTCATATTCTATAGCTCTCGATGTGTCATTCGCGTTGGAGTATTATGGTAAATTCGTTTCCCTCGCGTGGTACCATATTGGGTTTCAAGGTCACTTCCTAAGGGACCATTCGAATGCGACGAAATTGATCCTGGCTTACTTTAAGATTACGTAGGAGGTACATTAGTTGTACGGAAAACGTAACCTTGTCGTACGTAGGACGCGTTTTAGTCGTGCCTTTTGCGACGATACAATCAGACGAAAGTAGTCTTGAAAGTTTTGGAGACATAGAAAGTAGAGAGAGTTGGAGAAATTTTCTTTCATAAAATTGCTTTTATATGATTTGATTTATAATTAAATAAATATACAATTGTAAAGTTGGAAGTATTGCTATTTATACGGTTAATCTGTATTACATAGCTATTATTATATTGTAATTAGTAATAGAATAAGAATGTGAACCGTACACACGTTAAACCGATTATTATTTTACCAATAATTAGTTATAATTAAATATATGCACGGTATTAACGTAATTTACTACAGCATATATTATCCTATATTATATTGATTGCATAATGTAAACGAATGTAGTAATTAGATGAAGTAATGTAAAAGCTAGTGCGACGGAATGTCTAAAAAAAATTATCTTCGATATAGCAATAATTAATAAATCGTCGGTTTAACTGAAAGAAATCTTTAAAAGTCATAAAAATCGGACGAATGTTATTGCCAATTCAGTGAAAACGTTAAGACGAAACCTTTGAAGATGACAACGTTCCGTGAGGTAATCTTTTCGTCGTCGCTATAATGGTAGACTCATCGGGGGCCTCCTTCTTCGCGTAATTGTGTCAAAGGCGAGCCTCCGAATTTCAATCGTGGCTGATACCTTCCCTCGCTCGGGAAAACCATCGAGGCATTATATATTTGCTCTCAAGTATATAACCAGTTCTGTCTGGCGTCGCCATCGTTTCGTCTTCTCACCCTTTGCGATATACCTTGTCTCTCTTTATCTGTTTCCCCCACTCCTGGGTCCTTTCTTCGAAATTGTAATATTTGCTGACAATTACCTCGAACGATTTACCCCTTTAATACCGTCGAACGAAGGCCAGGACACGTTCGAGAAATCGATCCGTCAGTCAGTTGAACCATTCCCTTTTATTTGTGTTATTTACGAAACTATTGTTATTTATGGCTAAATTATTTCAGTTTTTTTAATAAAATTTATTACTGTATTGTAGATAAGTTAGAAAACGTAAATCACGTTTTTATTAATAAGATACTAATGTATTTATTTTATTGGATTTACTTGATGTAACTATAACGTTGCAATGCAGTGTATATTTATATTAATACTATAGCAAGGTCGCTAAAGTATGACGTAAACGTATATTTGTACTGCTCGTGAGGTTACAGATGAGGATTTAAAATTGAAATCAAAGATCGTATAATCTGATTTACGTATTTATCGTACCTGTGTTAATTTTTTACTTATGCACACGATAGATTTACAGATTCTTACTAACCAGTTATTAATTTTTTACCAAAATTAATAAATCTATGCGTTGGAATTTTATTTAAAATTTGTTGTATTATTAATTTCCAAGAGGGTACAGACAAAAACAATTCCATTAAGTTAATTTGAATAAACGAGATTACCTGTGAACGAAAAGTTTGGAAAAAAATTCTTATCAACGAATGTAAATGAAATTTTAATTTTAAGTTTTTTATCACTTGGATTGTTGTAAAAAAATATGTAAAAAGTGAATGGAATTTTATTTTCCAAAAAAATAAAGTATAAAAAAGTTCGTAAAAAAACAGAATTGAATGTAACTATGTTTTCAAGTATCTTTTTCAAGGAGATACGTGTACCTATATTTAGACCACGTAAATCCTTTTAATCTCTACAATCTAGTGTTACTTAAAATGTTTAACAGAGAACATATTACCACTAAAATCTAATCTCATTGGATAAAATTTGTTTTAGCAGAGCCACTTAATCATCACTAATTTTAATGATTCTAGATTCATAAATCCACACACAAACGATTCCAGTATGCATTAGAATCTTTTCTAAGGTGTATTCATAATAGTTAATGTATCATCACAAAATATTTTCAACATTTGATGACTATTGTCATCTGACAAGATTAATATATATAACAGTTCAATAAGTCATGATTTCTGTCCGGAGTTCCCGAAATGAGTCTACGTCAGTATACATTGATGCGTAATGTCGATGACTTGCCAAGTTTTTCCCAACTCTTTGGGCTGGCAGTCGCTTAAATTGCAAATGTAAGATTATTTTATTTATCTTGTTGTACAATCCGTTGCTGTGCTAGATATTGCATAGCGTTATACTTTTAACCGACTTTAGAAAGGCAGAGATTCTCAAATCGACGTGTATTTACTATACGAGATACTATCGCGGCGTGTGACGTATATAAGATGTTGTATCGCGCTAAATCGTCAGTCGTGCTTCGTCCTCTGACCAAACAGTTACACTGTGACAAAAAGTGAAACATTGTGTACGGTAATCAGCTGATATTCAAGTGGAAATCATGAACGTGTTAACAAGTTTCGTGCCATTGTTGGTACTTTTTTTAATTCAGGATGCCGCAGCAAGGCCTCGTGAGTTTTTCTATCGTTTATTATTGTTAGATTAATAGAAATAATGTTAGGAAATTTTTATAATATATCTTAAAGTAAAATTGCTTTTACTTACTCCTTTGTTTTTGTTTAAATATGAATGTTTTTTTTTTTTTTTTTTTTTTATTAAGCTTTTAAATGTTTTTAAATCTGTCTGTCTAATGTTAAAAATATTTGAATGTTGTACATGTTCTAATAAATTAAATAACTCTTTCAATAGGTATCTACTTTCCAATAGAAGTTCCTGCACTTCCAACGGCGATTCTCGTTCCTCCTCCTCCGCCACCTCCACCATTGCCTGCAATTAATCGAGTACCCGTTGTCGGAGGTAGTGGATATGCAAGTGGTCTCAATTATAATACAACTATAGGTGGGATTATTAATGGACACACAGGTAACAACAATGGTCCACAAATTGGAAATAATGCTGGAGTGATGGGTTAGCGAGGAAAAAACACACTAGTATCTAAGTTTACGATCGGAGAACAAGGACATAAATTTTTTATCAGTGTTAAATTACGTCTGCGGGGTCAAATGATAATGCCAAAGTTTTTGCCAATGCTGACATCGGTAACAGTACACAAAATTCTCAGTTTAAAAACTTAAATTACTGAGATAAATTCGAGGTTTTCTTATGAAACAAAATGAGATAATTGTTTCCTCTAAAGTACTGTTATAATTTATTTACAAATTTTATGGTTTTTTAAAAAATCTTGTAAAAGACGTTTTGAGTTGTGCTCAACGAGCATGATAATTTATTGCAATATCAAAATGTCGTAACATATGTTGTACTCTAGATGTAAGTGTGAGAATGTTTAGAAAAGTGGAATGCAGTATTTTATATTTAATATTTTATTTATTTAAGAAATTAGTATTTTATTATTGTAAACATTGTGTAAGATTGATTATGTGATTGATCGAAGTGTGTTTAAGATTAATAATTTTAAAAAAACAACTATACGTATAATGTTAGAATTGCTATTCAAAATTTTTGATACTTTGTTTCTGAAAGTATCATCGTGTGATATTATTCTATCGGGAACAAATTGTTGTCAGTTAAATGTTGTAAATATATGCCTCGATAAATACGTTTATCTTTTGGTTTTTCCATATTCATTAAATATAAAAAGTCAAGTGTCAATCAAGTGGTTTAGCAATGGAATTTAATAAAAGAAAAAAAAAAAACTTTAAAAATGGAATTAATCTCTTGGGCCTGTGAACGGCTCACGTGTGGTCGTTAATGATATTCTGTGTATCGGTGACCTATCTCATTCTGTGTATCTCTCACGATAGAAATACCGTTTACGGATATCTTTATGATAATTCAAGAATAAAAAAATATGGAAATTAACAGTCTTTAAACAAAAATTGTATTTATTGACCAATAAAACTTTCAAATGAATTAGCATCTCCATGTTTTAATTTTGCATGCGAGACCAACACGAGGTGCGACATATTACGCCATTTGCTTCTATAATGTAATAGTACCAAAAATACGAACAATTTTCTATTGACGTGGTCTTTTGTGAGTCAAATGTTTTAGGAATATGCTAAAATCATACAATTATAATCATTTCTAAATATGGCCTGTGAATTTTGTTATGCTGGGTCTTTAAACATTTATTTATTCATAGGTTAATTTCTCGTTTCTAAAGATGAATCATCGTTTAGCATCAGATAGCATTACCAAATTACGATATGCGATTTTCGCTGACGCCATCTCATTGAATCTTTTCGCAGTTAAACGAATGCTACTTCCTTCCGTAGAATCGATTCCTATGCCAGCTTTTTCCCATTCCATGTAACGATTTCATTACGTTAATGGAAATACCTTTTACTAAAAAATTATTCGATTCATTGGTAAGACAATTTTCTATCAATTACAAAAATAGTACCAAAGAATGGAATCTACAAAATAGCATTCATAACTTTTACTAATTTTTTACTTTTATTAATTATTAATAATATTTAAGGTTCATATGGCGATTCGAATGTAAATTTCTCTAAAATAATTGTCATTATTAAAATATGATCCGATCCATACCCCATTTCATCTTATTATTACTCCGTGTCATTTTTGAGCACCTTGGGAAAATAATTGGAAATTGCGTAAGTAGCGATGGGTAGCTTTCGGAGGGTATCTTCCCGTCGTCTACGATAAGACTCGTGCCTTGATCGGTCGAGTCGCGTGATCCATCATATCACTCGGCACTCGACTTGAATGTCTCGCTAACGGCCTGAGTAATTACGATCAGTGATCGTCAACTCCGCGGCCTTAATAGTCAGGAAAGCTGATACGGTCCGATACTTTTTTCGATTTACGTTGCTTTGTTTTTGACTTTAATATTTACTATTGACATTAATATAAATGAGTCATTCTACAAAACGACAGTCGAAAGGACGAGACACGTTATGTGGTAATTTTTTTGTAGAAATAAGCATAATAGATGATTAGTTTCTTTATAAATTAAATTGACGTAATTTGCAAGGTCGACAGTACACGTAACGTGTCACATCCTGTCGACTATCCTTTTGTAGAATAACCCAAATACTTTATTTCTGTATGTCCGTCCATGATTGAAATTTGGATAGAACATATTCAAATCAATATTTTATAATAAATCGAAAAATTATTTTATTTTTCTTAAATCTGTTTGCATTGTCCTATAGCCAGCTAGCTGACTCATTAACCATGCCAATAAAAATCACCTAAACAATGTCTAATCCATTATAACAATAACAATTATTTTTATCAACAGAAATCATTGATAAAATATGAAGAGAGATAAGTTTTCATGAGCCGAATGAGCACCACGACATTATTTACAAAGCTATTGGAGAAAAAGAGAGAAGGCTAGTCAGTGGGGGTGGTGGAGTAAGACAGCCGGCCATTACTTTATTGCTCTCGTCTCTCGAGGAGTCTTCTCGAGCGGGGAAACAACGAACGTGGCACGAGTCAATCCCGCAAACACCTTCCGGTAACACGAATAAGCGCCTTGCCTACCAAGAAGGAAACGCAGGGGCGGCTCCCCGACTAGCCCGTCCCTACTTCCGAAGAAATACGTCTCCATTAGGCTATAAACCTTTCGCCACGATAATACTTGGCATTCTAAATCCTTGTTAGATAGGCGATAGAGCCGGACCGGAGGTAGGCCTAATTTTTGTCTGGCACGATGAATGGCTTACTTGTGAAATTTTCTTCGCGGTTATAACGATCCTTTTCATTACAATATGATCTGTATCAACTGGTTAACTAACGATGATTCAAACATTAAGTATTTATTGGTACATATAAATCTTATTGTTAATACTTTATATTGAATGTGCTGCTCGTCTTATCAACATAGCTCTCAACACTGCTGATATATGTCCATCGAATGACCCACGTGAAGGAATTTTCGTCTTTTCAGTACATTTAAAATATTTGAGTTTTTACAGTTATGTTTTCAATATATTCCAGTTTACAAATCTAAAGATATCGCATCTCTTAGTAACCTATACGGATTCAACAACATTCTATCGCTCTATTCGTAATATTCAACTTAACAATGATTCCTTGTTATTTCCAGCACGTATTAAAAGATTAAAATTATTAACGGTCTATCGATTTTGTTATTATAGTCGGTTTATCATCCTCTTTCGGAAACTCTCCCGGAAGTCCATAGAGGTTACGATACGATGGAAACTAGCTTCGTGGTTCAATTCGAAACTGGATAGCGAAACGACTAGGTTCTAGTTCGGAAAGGGTTCGAAAACCCATCAACGCTAGGAGAGAGAGTAGTTGGGAAGGACGAAGGATAGAACGTAGCGTCCAGTATCGCTCCTTCCCTCTTTACTTGTTCCTTTCCCACTGGACCAGGTCCAGAAGCCCTGTGCAACGCTTTCTCTGTTTCTCTTTACGTAGCAGAAGCAAGGGAGAGAGAAGGAGGGTGAGAGTAAGCTCGGCTTACTAAGTACGTTTTGCATCTAAGACGGTCCACGAGTTTAATTACAGGGCTTCCCAGCGTCTATACGACGAACGAAGCACTGTAAATGGAAACTTATGTGAGTACTGGTTTGGTCAGTTCCGCGCTCTTGCGGTAGAACTACGAAGCAACGGTTTGTGTCGCGTTCCTTCTTTTCGAGACTTTTATCGAATTTATTTTTTTCTTGTATAACTTTTATTTTTTATATAAGTTTTGAAACAAAATTCAAACGTTCTGGTATTGTTTTTAACAATTTGATGTCGGGTATTTAATATTGGCTAATAGAAAAAAATATTGGGAATGATTGCTGTAATTACTGAAGTACTGTAAATTTTACAATAAACTGTTGCTTGTTCCAAAAGAAAAAACATTTTATGTAGGTCAAAAGTTCAGGTTGCTATCAGTTTTATTAAAGGCATTTACCGTGGCGTTCCTTAGATTCACAAAATTCGATCCCAACCTAAATATTCTTTTCATAACATGCCAAGTTTTTGTTAATAAATCATAATTATCAAATTTTACATACACCGTGTCCAATCTTTCCCATTTCGAAGAAAACGATCCGTAACGACCAAATCATCATCTAAAAAACTAACATCTTATTCCTTTCTTACGATCGTGGGAGGTCGCTTTTAGCGCCTGCGATTTTCCACGTTTCAAATTTTACATGGCCCCCGCAATTTCCATCTAACGACTAATACTCACAGCTTGGTTCTACGTCGAGAGAAAAGAAAAAAAAAAGTAAATAAGAACGAAGAAAGGGAAAATGATCGCGATCGTGGCTAAATGTGCGGTCGTGGGCGGTAAACTTGGGTTTACTTCGTGGCAAAGGCACAGTAGTACGATAAGAATAGCGGGAGAGAAAAAGGCAAGTGGGTGGTGGACGACTGCACCCTTCCTTCTCTTTCCAACTTTCTTTCTCTATCTCCTTCTCCCTCTCTCTCCTAGGAACGAGAGCATAAAAGCTCGCAGAATGACGTTTTACAAAGGGTCTATCAAGCCCGGAACGATCTTGATGGCTAACAGATAGGCGGAGGGCCGGCTGCAATTTCATCGTTCCGCGGTCGGCGTGTTGTCGGCGACGTTACGATTTTTACGACGCTCCCTTTACAACCAACGAAATGTAATTTTCTGCGATATATGTATGTGCGAACGTCGCGAGAAAGAAAGAGGACGAATATTTATTACTTTGGGGTGAACTTTTATAAGAATAAAAGGAATGGAGAGATTTAACTAGATATCCGAAAATTAGAAATTTAACACGTTCTGTGTATGATACACGGTGTGAGGTTCAATATATCTGCGAAACTTGCCATTTTTTTTTTTTTTTTCCGGTACTAGAAATTTTTTTTTTTGTATTTTATATAAATATGTATTAGGACAGAAAAGTTTATTACGTTAAAGAGTGTAATACAATTGTGTAAAGGTAAATACGTTGCGACGCTTCGGACTGAGCGAGCACGTGTCGCGTAGAGCGCTCTCTTATATGTTAATATTTTGCGTACTAATTAGTCGCGGGCGTAGTGTTGGTATAGTAGAAAACTATATATACAACATATAGTAATGAAAAAATACAAGAATAAAGTAGCAAAAGAAATATACGTGGCAGAGAACTTGTTAAGAACTAAAGTAACGAATGATTTGAACAAATTAACACTTTACCAGTCCTATATGGTCCTGATATTTAATGATTTTAAAAATTAATTAAGTTAGTAAACGTTTCGTTCGTGTTATGGCTAACTAATTGTTCGACTAATGAAAATTGTTATATGAAACAATTTTTTTTACATTTTGGATGATCGTGTTAAATCAAAACAACTTGTATACAAATATGACCACATTTTTTTTTAAGTCCTGTTAAATTAAAACCACGTAAAAAAGTAGAATTGGGTGTATTGTACAAACTAAGACGAATTAGAGTAAGAAATCGTTCGTTCAAGAAGAATTTGCGCGTCTATCTCGTGCAACCCTTTTATATTCTACTTTTCGTTGGTACGCGTGTAACAGTACGTCTAAACGCGACGGTAGAGATTTACGGAGCCGTGCGCGCGCGCACGCTCTCACGCGAACCACGTCTTCCATCATAAAGCAACCTAGCGTGCTTCGTTATCTTCGCTCGCAAATTTCTCTTGCTCGTTCCTGATATTTTCTTTCCTCTTTCATTTCGGTAGTAGGTACCTTTCTTGAAGGAACGCTATCTTTTCGATGAAACAGAGAGAGTTCAACCGGACGAGAGAAAGATAACAAGTAGAAACAGTCTACTGGTATTTTAGGCATACCAAAATATAAGTTCGGGCAACTTTCTTGAAAACTTTGTATACAGGGTGTCCGGTTCCAGGTGTTCAAGCAGGAAATTACATGTGTACATCAATGATTTGAGTCGAAAAGTCTAATACTATTTTCCGAAATTCGGCTCAGTTAAATAGTTATTAACTAACAAAGATCGGCCAATCACGGTGAGTGGCGACATGTAACGTTGTTCATCTCCTACCGTTTCGTTTCTTGTCTAGCTGCGAGCTCGAGTAATTGGCCGATCTTTGTTAGTTAATAACTATTTAACTGAGCCAAATTTCGGAAAATAGTATCAGACTTTTCTACTCGAGGCATTGATGTTTACATGCAGTTCTCCGCTTGGACACCTGGAACCGGACACCCAGTATAGATATATTATTTTAAATAAATAAATATCAAGTTTGGTAAAAACCTCCAAAAAAATATTCTGTTAGCAAACGAATGCACTTGTTTCCCAAAAAATAAAGTCATCCACAGTCGAGTTTCCGATTTCTCAAAAGGATCACCCGCATCTACAATTTTATTACCAGCAGTCTCTCCACAAAGTAACGAAGAAATATTTGATTCTTCCCTCGTAATTCGAAATTTGTTCTTTTTCCTCGAAAGAACAGCCAAGTAAGGTACGATAAAACCACGTTTGGTCGAGTCCGCGTAAAACTTTTATACACGCGCAGCATCCACCCAGCTTCCCCCTTGGTCCCGCGACGAGTATTCAAGGACCATTTTTAACGAGTCACGGTAAATCTTACGATCGAATTATTACCGAAAGATTCGCCGTCCGATCGTAAAAGTTTCGCGACGGACGCAACAAAGAAACTCACCGAATATGGGTATTCTTCGTTAAAAGGGTGGCCCAGGCGATCAGAGAATACTTTTCTATCTCCTTCCATTTAACCGGAGTTCGGCAGTTTCGGCCGTTCTCACCGGAATTGATTTTTACAATTTATCGTCGCGTAGCTTCCGTTCGCGGCATTCCCTCTTTCTCTGTCTCTCTGGCGCGTAAAGAAGACTAGTTTACGACGCGTGCTCGAGAGCACCTTCGACCGGTTAATTGGGAAGGCCGGTGCCTAATCACGAGCGCCACGAGGAAAGAGTTTGCTCTTTGTTCCGTGCGAGTGCCCTCTACCCCCCACCGGCTTGCACTCCTCTAACGGCGTGTATCCATCTCGGCTTCTTCTTCTTCTTTCGACCCTTCCGTCAGAGAGCTTCTTCTTTTCCGTCGGCTCGCTTTGTGCCCACTTTAATGTTCTCCACGACCCAGCCCCCTTCTAGAATCTAAATATACATTCTATCACGTTGGCTATCGGTATCTCGATGGAAAAGCGATTTCAACGCGTGACCGTTCTCCTTTTCCGTCGCGCCTTTTTCCCGCTCGATAAAGATCTCAAAGAAACACTCTCTATCTATCTATCTCTCTTCGTATGGCGTTTTGCGTTCGACCGGTCGATCATCAACGGCATCGGTTCAACGTTGCAGACGACGAACGTCGAGCAACGCAATGCGGCAGTCGCAGTTGGGTCGAGATAATTAGGTTTGAGTGCACTCTGCCCGCCGCAGTCGGTAACTCAGTTATCAGTGGACACCCCGCGTACAATGGCTATCACAACGGCATCAAACATAACGCATCAATTAACGTGAACAATAAGCGAGCCGTGAGAGCGAGGAAGGGTGGGTGGTGGCGCGGAGTGTCGGCCGAGTGCGAACGCGGAGATCCTGGCCCTTCCTATCCCTCTTTCTCTCATATTCGCTCGCTCTCTCCCTTCAACCCCCCTTCTACAGTTTCTATCTCGTGCAACGATGGCTAGTCTTGTTATTGCTCTCGTTGTTGCTGATTATTACGAAACTCAAAGAAGGTTATAGTTCATTTTTCACGATACGAATCGTATGAGTTACTTTTCTTTTAGTGTTGACAACTTGATTTATGAACACTTGGATGTTGTAATTATTTATACAATATGCAGGATGGTTCACTTAAATGAAGCTAGTGACCTAACCCATTTTTAAAATCAACTAAATTATACAGTAAAGCTACTAGGTTGCATTGTAGGCATCAAAAATAATTATTCTGGAGTTTTTCGGTTTCTGTGGGTTAGGCTACTCTTGGTCTGGGGTAGCTTTAAATGTTTTTAATGCAATTTAAATGGTATCACAAGGTGAATGCTTTCCAAAGATTATTTTTCTCAGAGTTTTCAAGGTCATCGATGGGTGGGAAGATAAGGTGTATATATTTTCGACTCTAGAGTTGATTCTCACATAAATAAACGTGTAATCCAGGGCTTTTTTTAGCTAATATACTTTGACAATTTTATACAAATCTATGAGGCAAATTAAATGGACCACATACGAAGTGACGTGATATAGACATCGGAAGATGTCCAGAGGATGACTTACATAATAAGGGAAGCTTGTTTTCGAATCCTCCCTTATCGATTGTCGTCGTTCCGGGAGAGGGTCCCTTCGATAAGTCTACACTCGGTCCTACCACAGGAAACGCATCTCTCCACGAGCGTACATTGAATTAGTAATACCCGAGGTCTTAGAGCCGAAGGGACTTGTAAGCTGTAATTGCATTAATCGCAGTGATATTTTGGGCTCAGGTGCCTTCGCGCCCGCTACGGCTCGTTAATAGCTACCATTATCGTTCCCACTTCGAAACGGTGGACGAACTACTCGTTGCACACGAAACTCCACCTGTCTCGAACTTTCGAGAGTACCACCGAATCGCTCGTCATCATGCTTTTTCCCCTTGGATACCCTCTTCTTGGCCCATCCATTTTTCCATTGAAAATTAAAGATTAAAATCATGTTTACCATTAATATTTGTTCTATGAAACCTTGATATGAAACGAAACCTTGATATACTTACTGATAACGATGAACTATGATTCTGATCTATATGAGAAACATGAGTTTCTAATTAAAAATATTTCTGATCCATACAAAGATAATCACTTAGCAAGCCCTGTTTTTCATTACGAGAACAGACTTTTAAATGGTGTTGTTTTGGTAGAGATTAAAAGTACAAACAAGGAGACTTTTTTAACAAAGTAATAATTAACATTAATTAACACCCAAAAGTTGTATCGAAGATACAAAACAATGACTTTAGAAACCCTGTAAATCTTCAAAAAAATCACGAGACAATAAAACTGTATGCATTTTCTTGGCTTTAAAATTACAATTGATAACAGAGATCTAGCAGATTACTTGAAAGTGACACATCGATCGAAGGAATCAAAAACGCAGTTATTATCCCATCGTCGATCGACGTGTTCAGCCGCGATGGAAACAGCGGGTTAGAGGAGAAGAGAGTAGGAAGGGTACAGGAAGAGGAGAAAGGAAAACGGTGGCGAGAGGGGGTTAGGGGTGAGGACGAAACATTAATCTCTCGCGGTGGCAATATCGGAACGATGATATTCGAGGCACGAGTATTATACGAGGCGGTGTCATTAGTTCGTGGCGTGTGCGTGTGGCCAGGTCCAAAGAGTGTTAGAGAGAGAGGGAGAGAAAGTGCTAAGCGTCGATCCATGCACGAGAAGGTGAATGCACGAGTCTCTCTCTTGCACCCGTATTGGACGGTAGTATCGATATGCAGGAGCGTGATAATCGATTGCCGCATTCCTCGAGATGGAGCGACGGTGCGCGCTTTGAATATGCCAGAGGGCCGTGCAGGACGCATACGAAACGCTCTTGGACCCTTCTCTCTCTCTTTCTCTCCCACTATCTCTATTTTCTACCTCGATAAAGTCGCTTTTTCACTGGGTGAATTCGTCACGACAGACGAGAACGCTTGGAAGCCACGATCCTACCACCTGTCCTAAAGATCGGATCTGGTGATAGTTGCTTTTATCGGGGGACGAGATTTTATTTCGATTTTGGGACTCGATCCTCATGATTTTGATCCCAGGGATTTTACTGTCGAGATGTTTGTCTAGAATATGTGTTGGGTGTAAAGTTTGGACTTTGGTGAACGTCTCACTTAGTTTATGGCCAATATCTGTTTTTTGTTTAAATAATTAATAAGAGATAGCTACATATGTTACACGAAGGATTAATTTGAAAAAAAAATCAATAACTGGACAAGTAATAGGTACCATGAGAACGACTTATCCATGTCATACTGTTAATTTATGGATTAAAGTGGGAGTAAGTCCGGTGATTGTAAAAAATGAAATTTGTGTCACATCGATTTATATTGGATCAACATGGAATCATTTTTAAAGAATTTGCTTAAATATTAATTTTGTAAATGGCCTAAGTCATTCAATGCTTCGAAAAGCACATTTACATCGAAAAGATCCGAGAAGACAATTTTTACAATAACCACCATATACACTCCATTTATTATTATTTCAATGCAAGTAAGCTAACAAAATCGAATACGAACCACGATTATCCGTTTTTCTCCTCGTTTATACCCTAAACGTCGTAATCGTTTTCTCGTCTAATTCCTTGCAAGATCGCGGGACTGAAGGAAGGGCCAGGATCCGAAGAGGTTAGGGCACTTTCTAGAACCCTTCCTATCGGTAGTAGTGTTTGGCGGTTGTGGTTAGCGTAATTACGGAGAAGGACCCCCTGGCTCGTGCTCTTCCTCGAAACCGCGAACGTCTTAGATCCACCGTCTTCGCCGTTCTCTCCCTCCACCTTTGCTATCCTTGCGATCTCAACCCTTTCTACCACTCCCTCTCTCTCTTTATTTCTATCTCTCTCTCGCTAGAGAGAATTACCTCAATGTCGGGATTACCTAATCGCCGTATCACGCAATTTTCACGAACGTTCCTAGCGAGTTGTCTCGATGGAATTCCAAGATAAATTCAAAGGCATACTTTAATATGAATTAATATGTAAATTATTTGTGTTTATGGTATATATGAGAATATAACGTATAAACGATAGAAGAGATATAAATGTGTATAAAAAGTATTAAATCTATTGAAAGAATTACGTCTGTAAGTTATCGTACCTATCTATGAAAGATTGTTAATCTCATATAGTATTAAAAATATAGATGAATTAAATACGTGATTAAATTAAAAATATACATGACAAAATCAAAGTAAAATTCGAATCCTGCTTTTTAGTGTTCATTGACCTAAACAAGCTTGTAATTGACTTTTTCTAAATTTCTAGTATCAATTCGATCGAGTATCGAATCAAATCATAACGCAAAGGGTTAAGTTCTTATTTCCAAAAACGTTTATTAAACGATAAAACTCTACAGCGTAACAAAAAAACAGCCTGCCTGCTAAAAATCAAGTACTCGAATAAACTATCGTCACCTCTGTCGTTATCATCGATATCATCGAGCGTTATGAAAAAAAGAAAATAGGAGATGGCGAGGTCGTAGGAGTTAGGATCGGGCAATAACGAGGCGTCGCGCCATCATCGTCATCGAGTTCGCGCGTTCTCCCCCCATCAGGCTCTATTAGAGCGACGATCGTGACAATCGGTCCAATGATTACAGCCGAAACATAATCGTTAACGTGTACGACCCATTAATGACTATGGTCCATTCTCGATGCCAAATTGGTAGTGGCGAATGGGCTCGAGCCAACGCATGGTTACCGTGGCCAAACGCGCGCGCGTGCACGCAAACCGCGGCTGACGCGTTGCTCTTGATGAACGTATTTGCGGGACCCTTAATTCCAGTTATGACGAATCAAAATTTAAGGCTACTGCGAGCGTTATCCGGTTTAAGCTTACGAGCTTTGCCGAATGTCACCAGTCCGCGCTTTCCAATGCTCCTTAGAGTAAATTAATGAATAAGGTGGAAAAACATTGGTTTTGAGGTTAGATATTATCGATGAAACTATTTAGAGTGATGATTTTTATAGTTAATTGTAAGTAAGAGAATATTTGTGCAGGAATAAGCTTTTTTATGAAAGATTGATTTTGATATTTTTAATAAAAGGTTGTTTTTTATATGCGAGAGCAGAATTTCAAATCGATTGGTGCAGTTGAGAAGAGGTGATTAATGTTTTGACTTTGTGTTAATTTGAAAAGTTACATTTGTGTTTATTTGTCGAATTCTGAAATAAAATTTTAAGAATATTTATTAAATCAATTTAAAATTTTTCTTTTTTTTACCAAAAACATTTTTTTTTTCTTACTTTTTCCTAATATAAATATTGGTAACTATATTTTCTGTAAATATATCCTATCTTTATTTACATATCATATAGAGACTACACTTATACCTCGTATATACATTCTTATAAAATCCGATTAGTCATATAAAAAAAAATCTTTCCTTACTTCACTCATATTAATTTCACGCACCCCTTTGAAGTTTTGGCGTATTTCGGATCGTCTTATTATTTGGAGCAAAGGGATTGGGGTGTAGGGGGCTAAGGGGTTTTATCGTAGTCACCGTACTTCGACTTGGCTCTTCCGTTACTGCGACATAATTTATGAGATTCTCCGTCTGTCCGTGCGGCTTTTCCTCGCAATGTTATAATTGGAAATATGCTTACGACCGTAATTCCGAGTACAACGGGGAGAGAAGGGTGAGCACGTTTACTGCCAATAAGGGACGCATGCATAATAGAAAGCCTGTAGTAGATGCTGTAGTACTCGGCCGGCCGACAGAAGGACTTACAACGGGAATGCTACTTTACGAGGACTCGTATTACGAGGGTAGCGATCTGCCGTGTCTTTTCCTACGGGCGTCCCATGCCAAATCGAATTTGGACGACAAAGACCTCGATAACACTGAATGTTTCTGTGTATACACGTATTATTTCGTGTAATTTACATTCCATAACGTGGATATATTTGTTTCACATGGAAATCTTTAAACTCGACTGTCATACTTTCAATATTATCCATTTTTTTTAAATGATATACCTATATATCACTCTGGTTCTACTCTACAATAATTTATACATTTATGTATTCACATGTATTGTAGATTTATAGGTGTAAAAATTTATTACATTTGGGTTATATTAATAAATATTGTAAGTCTGGTCACAAGTCTGGTTTGCTAATGTATGATCAACAAAATTTGATGAAAAACAATTGCTATTGGTCTAAAGAAAATATTCATTATGTTTAATATGGTATCTACATTCAATAAAAATCTAATCGTTCAAAATGAATAGAAAAAATTACTTTCGACATCTCCATATACATGTAAATATATTATCTCGCTATTGACGTTTCCATTATTGCCACATTACCAGTGATGAATTAAGCACATCGAGAGGGAAAAAAGACAAAAAGAGAAAGAAAAAGGAGAAACGCGAATCGGCACGTGCATTGGCTGGCGTGTAACGCGATCCGGGATCGGGACGATGGGAGAAACGATGACCGTAGTTGTTAATGGACACGTTTGCTGTAGTCGAGCCCTCGATGGGAGATAGACAGTCCCGGAAAATAAATAATAGAACACCAAACGCTACGTGCGAATTTACTGATGAATCAAGAAATATATTATACATATTATTATATTTATAACATAGTACATGGCTTAGAAGCCATGATATTTTATTTAAATAAAATAATTATAATTCTTAACGTAGATTATTGAATTTAACTTTCTATGCGCTCTAACGTTCTAATAGATAAAATTTATTGATCATGTTTGCGAATTTCAATTTTCTTAGTCTCAGATTTCCGTAAATTTTTAATTTTTAATTTTTAATATGTTTAAACTGTTATATCATGGATCATTGTTGTAATATACTAGTAAATATTGCTACAAACCATACTTTCCTTGATGGTACTAAAATTCTTGTTTGGTTTAAATAGTACGTATTTATGAAAAGGTTAAGAACCGTCGATATAAATATAACAATATAATATAACTATATGTGCCAGATATGCAATATTCAAACGTATAATAAACAAACCTATAATAAATGAAAGTATCTCTACAAAACCACATTGATTTGTTTCATATAGGGAGGAAAGAAACAAGAGAAAGAGTATAATACTTTCAGGGCGTTAGGATCAACGATGCCGCTCGAGTATAGGGTGACACCGTACGTAATAACGGGTTACTTGTTACGCATGGACGTTTTATTTATTTACGCCTTCCACCATGTAATTTTCGCATAATTTGTGGTTCTGTTCGCACTGGGTAACACGACCTTTAAATGGTGGTTAGCGAGTAGGTTGAGCCATGGAAAGATCGTTCGTAGCTTTTTTCTTTTATTTTCACCTATGTTAGTTCAAAAAATAAATTTTTTACAGACAACCGTGACCATATCATTGGTATACGCACCGATAATATTTTTTAAGATTTATGTTTTTGTGGTTGTTCCTCCAATGGGTTAGAATAATCTAAGAAGAGTTGAAATCAGTAGAAGATAACGGAATAGACCATAATGATGTTATTTGTAATCTTGGATATGAGTTTACCACCATTACTACACCAATAATAAAAATTGGTACAAATGTAAATTACTCAGAAATAAATATACATGATGTAACATTAAATAAAATATTCTAAGTCATTACTATTTAAATATCGTTTACTATGTTTTTTTTTTAAACGTCGATGTTTAAGTGATCGTGACATATGCAGTAAACTAAGCAGCACTGCAGATCGATAAGTATATTTCTTTTATAAAAATGAAACAACAAAACCATTGATAAAGAAAAATATTTATTAAAAAAATTAAATACAAGAAAAACTCTACACAAAATCAATTTTTTCTATATCAAACAACGATCGTGAATTCCATTCCATGAGACTCTCGAAGACGCTTAGAATTCCCATGCTCGGTGGCATACGCGAACAAGGGTTTCTACCTGTCATTGGTTGCTCGAAAGATAAAGCGTGAAGCAGAGGCGATGGTCCCATTTGTTGGATGCGAACCCACCATCCGTGATACGCTATACATATATATACTTATATGTATACAGATATATACATATATAGAAGACGCGTCCAAGTAATTCGCGCAATTTCATCTAAATTCCGTAACGACGAAATTTCTCGCGTCGTCTCTCGTCGGCAGAACGTGCTCTCTCGTGTAAGCCGCCATCGTACGAATGCTGTGTTACGAGCAAGCTTGTATACGGGTATATAAAATGTGTGGGAGATTGTCTATGAGTGTATGCAAATATCTATGTGTGTGTGAGAGAGTCAGTAGCAGCTCTCTCTTTCTCTTTCATGGCGTTGTTTCTTACTCGTTCTTCGGTTATTATAGCTCGCTCGCCATAGTATTTCCATGAAATACGATTAGGTCGTTGGTACACCCCGATCTTCTCTTTCTCTTGCTTACTCTCTCTCTCTCTTTTCGTTGAGAACTCCTTTCTGGCGGCACGTTCAACCACCACGGACGGCGCTCGTGGCATTCTAAACATTCTGCTCGGAAAGCTGGCGAACATTAAAATGCCATTGTGCGGATATGCGCTCTTGCAGCTTTTGCGACGCACAGCTTATCTTTGCAAGTATGTATAGTACATGGGAAAAAGCAAGAGAGTGGGGGAGAGGGGGCAGAGAGAGGGGGAGAGAGATATAGGTTTATTAGCATCCGTTTCAATGTCGTATAATGGTGATTGGGAAAAAAGTGAAAATGATGAATTAATATAGCTAGAAGGTTGTAAAATTGGCCTATAAGTATAACAGATTGTTGTTATAATTTTTATTAGTATAAAACTCGCATGTATGTTAACGAATCTGATTAACTTATATCTGATTATTGTTCTCAAAATATAGCAAGAAGATGGTAACCAAGATATTTCTAGTAATTACATCTGTAACTCATGTTATTTTATCTAATCTGCGTGTTCATGAATTTGGTTCTTCTTTTCAACTAATTTTACTTACTGTATACAATATATTCTTGTTACATGTGCAGTCTGTATGAAATAAAATATACAAGCACGCAAAAATGATTGGATTCTAACAAAAACGGTTTATTGTACTTATTTTTCTAATTTCCGCAAACAATCTCTTATTTTTCCATACAACCAATATATTTTTCTTTTTTTTTACATGAACTCTTCGTTTCTATCTTGTAAAAGCAGAACTTGGTGTACATTACATAGAGAGTGAGTGCGCGCGTGCGCATGCATTTCGAATACATCAAAGTTCATCGCGAATCCACCTTAGTTTGCCATAAGATCGCGACAGGAAAAAGAAAGAGAGAGAGAGAGAGAGAGAGAGATGTGGCCGAGAAAACACGCGCCGAGTATTCCAAGAGCGTCGAGCGTTCTTCTCGGACGTAAATATAGCGTCTTTTCTTTTTCCATGGTATGGTTCGAGCGTCGGTGCTCCCGCTGAATACGTTACCGGCTGCTTTCACAAGGAGAGAGAAACGGAGTGCAAAATTTGCATGGGCTCTTTTTCGCTTCTTCCTCTAAGCTTTTTCTAACTATAGACGCCTTTGCTACTCGGAGACTGCTACTACTGGTATAGAACGACATACTTTGGCAACGATTACGCTATCTTCTTCGATCGTTCTTCGGAAATTTTGAGTTTCTTTGGAACTTTTTTTATTGCTTGTCTTTGTATAAAAAGATTTGTTTAATTCTAGAATACTAATGTTGCGTTGCAGTGTTAATTTTACAATCTTTAATGACAATTATTATTTTATTTAATATACAGGAAGGTACTGCTTTGAGTTTAAACACAATATTACATCTTAAAATTATCTTTGCAGTTAGTAGATTTGCATAAATATCACAGAAATCCACGGACATTTATCGGTCTTTACTACATATAGTTTTCTAGATCTGGATAGCTGCACAAGCAAAAGTAATTCTGTAAGTAGCACCCAACCGAAGTAACACCCAAAAGAAGATTTGTCTCCCGAAAACTGTGCTACCAACAAGTTTTCATAATTAGCATAACAATATACACTTCTCACATAAAACTAAACACCCCCAAATAATAATTTCCAAAGATTCCAAATCATCACCCTAGAAACACCTACCCCATAACCTCATCATCACTGCAAACACGAACAGCTCGTTGCTCGTAAACAACGAACGGACTTCTTATCAAAATTTCTTTAGAAGTCAACCCTATCGATATAAAAAACCGAGCCTTTCTTTCTCTCCCTTCCAAAGAAAAACCATCAGCTATTTTCCAGTTAAGCTGAAGCATCGTTCGCGTAAATAAACACTTTACGTTTTATTCCTTTCTCTCATCGGCATCGTCGTCGTTCACGACGATGCCAGCGACGACGACGATGATGACGAAGAAGAGTAGAAAGAGGTGGTGGAGGAGGAGGTCTTCTCTCGACTCGCAGAATATTCTTTCCGTTCGGCTGGCAGAAACATTACACGCATCGCGTACACTTGCCCAGGTAACCGAGAAATTCACCCTTCCGGCGTGGTAAGTCTGACTCGAATTCATTAGCATCGCCGTGAAACCTTCCACTCGTCCCTTCCTCCCCCCTTCGCCCCGCAAACCTCTCACCCTCTCTCTTTCACTCGCTCTATCGTCGTCTCCTTCTATCGAGCAAAGCCGTTCAATGCGAGAGAATAATTCTCGTAGTGTATCATATCGATAGCACGCCCCACTTATCAGCTCGTGACGTTAATCCGTCGGAAGGATAATGCTTAAAGCAACGATTCTCATAAACGAGAAAGATAGAGTATGTCGGAACGTGTGCCTCTTTGTGTGCTCGCGATCCGCGTTTACTTCTTTAGAAAGAGAACACGCGCGTCCGTACGAGAGAGAATGAGAGAGAGAGGCTTTGCGATCAGTGATCATCCGTGACGCGAGGTGCCGAGCGAGCTGGCGAACGAGGCGTACGTTAATGCCTCCTGCGTCTATTTTTACGTAAGGGGTTGCACGGGCAGGCTCGCCGTCGGCAGAGACACGAAGAGAGACACGCGGCGCTCGATCGGCGCATCAGCGCATTAACAATTATATTACGGAAGCTCAAACTGTTACGCGCGAGCGAATTCATACACCGGTTGGTATGTATCTACCTGTCTGTGTAGAGGGACGTTCGATCGGTGGAAGGGAAAAAACACGTTTTTCTAGACTTCGTGAAAGGGATGAGGAAAGTAAAAGGGTAGGTGAAATTCAAATTGGTCGAAGAATTTGTGAAATAAGGTGGGTTGTTTGAAGTAGTTCTTTTTAATTGTGTAAATTGTTTATTTGGGTTAGAAAAGTGGTAGGTTTTGAGGAATTTTATGAAGTATCGAGGAAACTATTTTTAGGGTAAGGGACATTTGTTTGTTGTGGTATGTACACAAAATAATCATTCTTTGAGAAGAATTTGATATCAGGATTAAGATTAATCGATGTATCCGTATTGATACAAAATAATATGCGGAAACTGGATAAACAACATCTCTAATCGTCCGTTCTTAACAAATGCTCACGATTGATTAACCCTTTACCACCGGTTAACCGTTTGCTCGCTCGTTTTCTTTTGTCTTGTTTAGAAGGTAATCAATCACGCATTATGCAATGCAAAATATTATCGTCCCTTTACGTATATCAGTTTAATACAATTCTTTGCAAAACAGGAAAACTTTATAACGATACATTATACTGTGATGAAACATTTTTGGGATATTTTTACGATTATAATAATTTGTTGGAATACAACAATGGGTATTGTTAGGTTGATGATTTTTTTGAGCTCTTACAGTGTACCCCCCATAATACAAAATATAGAACTCTCAAAATTTTAGGCTGAGGGTACTCAATTTTAATCATTAGCTCTAAAAGCACTTTAGCAAAAAAACCCTCAAATATGTCAGACTTTCTTTACCCTCAAATTTCCATAAATGAACTGAACATACAGGATTTTCCACCTAAATGTAGCCACCTTAATATCTACTTTATTTGTTATCAAATAACAAATATTTTTAATGCAACATAAGTGGTATCACAAGTTGAATGCTTTGCAACTGTTATTTTTTTCCTAAGGTCATTTCTTCAAAAATTTTCAGTCATTGAGATATAGTTGACCAAAGATAGTTAGGTGGACCACCCTGCGTATACTTTAAAATATTGGGAAGATCGTTGAGAATCCAGATTTCATCGACGTTTTTCTCGAAGCGTTTCGCGGGTCAGCCGAGATGTATACGTTTCTACCCTACGGAATGCGTCGTAATAGCGAGTTCATTAAGCCGAGGCCGAACGTAGCTTTCATCTCTCGCAGTTATTAACAAAGTTCAAGCTCTTTCGCTTTTCCCGTCGGTGGTCGTCGTCGTTGAGAGCGTGAAAGACGGCAAGGGAGTTGGAGGTTGTAGATGGTAGCAGCAGACAGCTTCGGTTACCCTTTGGTCGCGTCGTAACAGTGGCTGTGATTTAATTCTTTTCTATGTACGAGAGAAAGGGAGAAGAGTGTCATATTCACTGGTGGGTATACGTGGGTGGGCAAAAGCGAGAGGCGTCGTATCCCGTCCGTCCTGTCGAGGGTCGAGAGGCGAATTCAACTCGAGGGGGGTGGTCGGTAACTCGGAAGAGAGAAACAGAGACGCCAGCGAGCGAGTGACGAAAGGGAAGAGAAGTGGTCCTGAGCGAGAGGGCGAGTAGTCTAGGCGAGACTTAATTAAACAGCGGGCAAAGCCAGGTTAGTTCACAAAGTGACCGCGGCACCTACACCCCCTTGTAGCAGCCTCTATCCTCGGTAGCTACGCTGCCCGTTCTGGTCATGCCTCTGGTACTGCTTCTGGACGATGTAGCCGTTCTTGGAACATAATACTTACTGGCTTGCGTTTTCTAAAGTGAAAACAACCAGGGAATAGATTTGCTTCATTCTATTGGGGGTGTTAGACATATTCTGGCTTATCTGCATTTCATTGAACACTCTTTCTCAAGAAATCTTTAGTTTTTGTTTCATTTTATTTTGATTTAATAGGTACTCAGCGTTGATAGTATGGTTTAGGTATATACGTAGGTGACTGGTCAAGGGAAATGACAATTGGAGAGCTCGGACACTTCTCTCTCTTGAAAATTGGTAGTGGCAGTGAAAATTACATTAATTTCGTTATCGTCTCGTAGTATACGATGTAGCTCTTTTTTCTTCAATAAATACCTATCGAAGGCAACAAAAATCTTACAAACCAGATTCCATCGTCAAGAAATCGTCAAAGCAAAAGGGTTTTACTTCTCTGTTCTGACACAATATTCGCCAGCTCTTCCGGCATCTACCGATCGGTAAGTAATACTACTGACAACACAACAACGGCAGCAGCAACGACAATAGCGGCAACGGCAGCGACAGCAGTAGTAACACATCGACGACAAGCGTTCTTTTTATCTCAAAGCCGTATCCCTTTTGCGCTTCCTCTGTATTCCTCAATTTCCAATGAGTCGGAATACGACATGAAACGCTAAACTGCCACAAAGGGGGTAAACCCCGACGAACCCTTTGCCCGACCTCTCTCCCGCCCTCCATCCCTCTTCCTCCTGTCCTCTTTCTCTGCTCACTGTTGTTTCTCTCTTCGTAAAGGGGGGAGGAGGGTGGAAGCTTTCCTCCTCATCCTCCTTCGTTCTTGTTCTCTTCTTTGTTTCTCCCCGCCTCTACTTTCAGCGATCTCTCATGATGATCGTCGTCATCGTGGACGTTGCTACGATCCTGAACCGTACGTTTGAGCAAAGATTTCCATCATCTGGTATCATTATGTTTAATGTCATCAATTCTTTCAGTTTTCTTAACTTCATGACAATCAAGATGAGTGAGAGATCATATGTTTTTATAATTTTGGGGTTTTTATATTTTTACTTTCTTGCATATATTTTTAAAAATTTGTCATCTATTCCCTTTTATTTTTATCTCCTTCTGTTTCTGTTGATTGGAATAACTTTCTTAAAAACTACCTACTTCGTTCAAGCATTGCTCGCTTTTCTTTATAGTTCTACACCAAGAACGATGCAGTGTAAACTTACCAATTTTACTGAACGATCCATTGACTAAAATGAAGCACAGAATATTGCAAAAATAACTTTCAAGGACTTTCGTGCCCTCCCACAGTAGTAAAAATTGATTTTCCTAAGAAACAATCTCGTAAACGTTTTAAAAAACTACTTACAACACACCAGAAGTATCGAAAGCAACGGTAAAGCGAAGGAAGCATCGACGTTAGAATTCAATGAATCAGAACAAGAGCGTTCATGAAAGCTGAAGAGGGATGTTGGATCTGTTCGGTACAAAGAGTGTCTCTCGCTTCCTCCGGAATCATCCTCCTGTTGGAGGATGAGCGAAGGGTGATGGTCATTGGCACGTTTCGACGTGTACACTATGCGAGGAGGAGTTACGTTAGAAGGGTGGGAGTTTGACCGAGTCGAGGAGGACGAAGAGGAGGAGATGGTGATGGTGGTGGAGGTTGGTCGAAGAGGGTGACAACGATAGCTGTTCACTTCAAAGCGAATCGTCGGTCGTTACGCACGAGGGCATCGCCGTCACCGTCGTGAACTCTTTTGAGAATTAGCCTTTCGCTGGCTCGAGGACGAGCCGACACTTCGACGGATCCGTCTCTCTCTCTCACCCCATCTATCTTTCTCTGTACGATGGTTCGAGTTTACAGCTTCACGAGACGACGGACTAGCCTTTGAGCATGATCACGGCTAGATTTCGGATGGTTTTAGTGTAAAATTCGTGGTATTTCGACAACGTTAGACCTGAGCGATTTGGACCGTTCACAAAATTTTGTTGCTTGAAACGGATAAGAGGAAGAAAAGTCTTTGGGCTTTAAATTAATAACTTTTTATAACGAGTTATTAGTTTTTTTTTTAAATATATGTGTGTTCAATTTTTACACTTATTAAAATGTAAGAGTTTGGAAATCGATTGGCTAATGATAACCTGAAGAACACAGGGAATATTTGCAAATTCGAGGTACAAAGTAATCAAAATCTACTAGGAAAAAATATACTAATGATCAAAATAATATTTAAACTGAAAGTACTTAAAACTCATATTAAGATTAAACGTCGAAATAAAAGCAGACTGTAAACACCGATACCACAAAGTTATCTCAAGGCTTTCCATTCCATCCGCTTTAATAAGCCAAAAGAGGAAAAAGACTGAGAACATCTTTAGAATTGAAGAACTTAATCGCATTTTTTCCTCTACAAAATAGCTGTCTCGAAGTCCCCGTAATACCGTTACAATCGTTTTTTACCTTAAGGATTTAACAGGGGAACGAGGGAGCGACTCCTCTTTTTTCTCTCTTTCGAGTTATCGTCGCACGAGCGTGAAATCATTTTTACTCGGCTCGTTCCCCGTCGTCCCGGAGAAGAAGAAAGACGACGAGGATGAACGACAAGCAAAGGCTCGCGTTAGGCGCGAACATAGTCGAGGAATACTGTGAAAATTCAGGGACGAGGCGCGACGACAGAATCAGAGAGAGAGGGAGAGAAGGTGGGTGGTCGTCCTCGGGAATGGGGTTCTCGAAACGCAGCAAATTCCCCCGGGTCCCAATTACACCGACACCCGATCCAGGCATTACGGCTGGGCTAATTCGAAGGGTGAGTACGCGTATAAATCTCGCTCGCTTGATTGTGCCATTTCGAATCCGTTTGTCGCGAATCGTTGCTTCGTGGTGAGAATTAAAAATAATTTTTAGGACTGGTAGAGATTGTTCTCTCATTAGAATCGAAAGATATTGGGCGTGAAACTATAAATGATTTTAATATACCCTATTTGTTAAGGTATCCTATTAGTCGGATTTTTGTCATTTATAATAGGTATAGTGAGTTGGGGTATTTGGGCCATTATTTTATTTTATTTTACATTAACCATTAAATAAACCAACGAACGTTGTTTGGTAGTCATAGTAACACCTACAACTCGTACAAACTTCAAAGAGTTAGAAAAATGTACACGGTGTGTCAAAAAAGAGATAGCATGGCCTAGATGCCCCTGGGTCCAGATACCCCGACGCGGTATAATATAAAATATTTATATACATACATAATAATAGAACATTGTAATTAATAAGAATAGTAAAATATTCCAATAATACCCTAGGTATTTAGACAACAGATTTCAAGCAACAAACTCTTACATAATTAACCTTTAATCCACCTGTTCTATCTATGAACTAAAAATAGTATGCAAGTGTTAAAAAAAAAAGGGGAAACGTTTAACATTTGTAACAAATCTTGGAAGTGTCAATGCTTTTTGCCGTAACACATTTTTGTGTAATTACATTTGCTTTACTCTTTACGCGGTGGCAATCAATTAGCCTTACCCTTAAAAGCGAGCAAACACGATAAGCTATCGCTGTTCAAAAGAGTTAATTAAATTCGACGAGAAGAATCGTCGTGGGCAGGTATGGTGTTATTCCACGAGGGTTTAGATACAGGTGTCGTAGAAGGGGATACGGGGTGAGTGTCGGATATCCAATGAAGAAGAAAAGGAAAGCTTCCAAATCCGTGAAGAAGGAAAGATTAACGAAAAAATGAGGTAAATAGATAATAGAATTTGAAGTAAATAAATATTTTCAGGAATAAGTTTATAAGAAACAAAGAAAATATTTAGGTGTCCTCCTTTAGCTGAGACACCCTGTATACTGAAACCCCATAGAAAGTCGAGTAAAATATGCATTAGTTTAAACAGAATATATTTACAAAACCCAAGATAAAATAATACAATAATAACAGCAATTAATTTAAATAAAATCATCAACCAGTATCGTCCTACTCTTTTCTTTCTTAAATTAAATAACCTGCAGAGAATTTTTCTTTAAAATTGAAAAGATTGTCAGAGTATATGCGTGAGAGAGAAAAAGAGAGGGTAGGTTTCAGAAAGGGGTGTTTCTCTCGACGCGTCTTGCAACAAACGGTTCGGCTAATTACAGGGTGGCCGCAGCTCCGTGTAAAGCAACGGCAAAGGCAGCTGTCGGTTCCCGAGCTTCCGCGGTTCTCGGCCTTTAACGTACGCTCACGTTGAGGAGAGCTTTTTGCTTACGAGAGTTTAGAATGCTCGTGTCGTCGTCCGTTCGGCTATCACTGAGACGGCAGCCAGAATATCCGCTCGGGGATCGGAACCAGAAGCTCGCTCGAGCGTAACGCTCTATTTGTTTTTACACACGGCACCGTATCCTAAGCCACGATCTCTTCGTTATGCTTATACTTATAATAATAATATTAACGTTGTCGGCGGAGCGCGAGCTGAAAAGTAACACTGTTCGGTATCGGACGCGACGTTTTTTCTATGCTGGAACAAAAGCTCTTCTCTTGCTTCGTGTTTAGCAAAAGTGACATGGGAACGAATTTCTTTAGAAAAAATATGGTATTTTAATGGATAATATAATGGAATTGTTATATATTTAGTATGTAATATATAAGGACGTAGGTTTGATAATTGTACCATTTATATTTAATGTATACTGTACGATTGAATATGTAGGAAAAATAGGTGTCTATGTCAAGAAGGCATTAACTTTTTGTAGCACAGAGGGCAATCAGTTCAAGTTGCATAGAAATTATCCAATTTATCAATGTAGATTTCAGTGTAGAGTTCAATATATAGTGATGTGTTTCAAGTAATTTCAATTTTTCAAGATGGGATCAAAACTTGGGATACTTTTTATCCTACCATGTTCAATCCGTCCTAAATATTATCATTGAAAATCTCTTACAATCTTATACCTTTCATTTCATATGAAAATAATAAAGACAAACAAAAATAAATTAAAACATACGTAAATTTTATATAAACTTGAACTTGAACTATGAAAATTATCATTGTCATTTTAGGACACTTCGAAATTGTGTGCAAAACTTTGCAACATATTATATAAAATTTTCTACATTTTTATTCACAGTAGAGTGGATAAAAATCTGTAACGTGCAAACACACACACAGATTCGTGCACACACAAATATCATGTTTAAAAAAAAGAACACCAAGAAGGTTTCTCCTTTCGAAAATAACTATCCGCTTTTTACCCGTTATCCCTGTAAAATACCATCGGTCGTCCTCTTTTACGCCAGCGCTGTTATTGAAAATTAAACGCGTCATACCGCGCAGGCTCTCTCATAAGCGCGAAACTAATAATTACGTAATTAGGATAATCGCTATCTTACCTTTTGCTACCTGACAAAAGCTGCCATTATATTCGTATTATGCGTTTCTTCGGCACGCTTTTTGATTAATTAGAGCGATCTCGAGTATAAAATAGATTCAGATAACCATGCTTCATGCTCGTAACGGCGAAGAAAGTCAAATGAGGTATCTTGCGAGGAAAACAGTACGGGGCCTTTATAATTTTTGCTTGAAATGAAACTCTGTTGAAGTGTAGTCTGGTACAATGTGATAATTTTAAATGTTTTTCGTTTTGATGGTAATTCATTCTAAATACATGAGATCTTATCCCACGATTTCAAGAATTATCTTTTTTTTTTTGCAAAAATAATACAAGTGTTTATATACAAAACAAAATATTTTCATGAAAAAATAAATAACATTTCTCATTTATTTAAAATTGATTCTACAAGATCAACCCAAAAGTGTCTAAGATCTCTACAGATTCATACTTGAATGAAATTTTCTGAAAACACTTACAGTAATATCTCTCACATTGCCCCAGAGCTTGGAATCGAATTGGTACAGTTTGGGTAGAGAAGACAACATTTCTCGGCGCGCGGCTCGCCTTTGTAGTTCGCCGAACGAAGGCAAGGACAACCAATGTAACAGAATATGGGGTCGGGTTTCGCGGCGACCGAGAGATTAAAAAGCAGTGTACCAAATACGACAGTAAAGACAATCTAAACTTATTAATTGTTTATAACAAATAATAATAACATATTGATGAGATCATTCTGATTAAAATGATACCAAACATGATATAATTTGGACCAGATTTATTTATTAATATTCATTAAATAACTCGTTTCATTTTCTTACAGCTTTGATTAAATTGCGAAAAGGGGTTAATAGAAAAACATATAAAATATCTCCATTCGATGTCCGTCGAATGTAGGCTCCTTCCTCCACACTGTCCACCGTTTCGTGTCTTCTCTACCGACACTGTCCACCGTTTCGTGTCTTCTCTACCGACACTGTCCACCGTTTCGTGCCTTCTCTACTCACACTGTCCACCGTTTCGTGCCTTCTCTACCGACATTGTCCACCGTTTCACGCTTTCTGTACTCATATTGTCCACCGTTTCGTGTATTCTCTCTTGACATTGTTCATCGTTTCGAAGTTTATAAGTGTAAAAGAACAATGTAACCCCTAACTCAACTATATGATAAGTAAATATGGTCCAAATTATATCATGTTTGATCTCATTTTAATCGGAAAAATGTCACCAATATGTTAAAAACAATTTCAGATAAGAAAAAGTACAATTAATAACGTTATAGCGTTGTTTTACGAGCTGCGAAGCTATGAGCTCGCATCAAAAGAAACCGCGTCGCGTATTCCATTAGCCACATCACACGCTTGGCTGACTCCGACGAAGATAACATAGGCGCAGGAATAACGTTTCCACAGGCGTAGGAATAACAGGGTGGACAGTGTAGAGGGAGCTCCAGGTGGGTCAATGTGGGAGATATTACTGTAAAGAGTTCTACACATTTACAATAAATCATTTAAAATTACACTGAAGTGACAGAAAATCAACAAATAATCATACCAAAAGCATCTGTACATTTATGAAACACGCAAAGGTAGTTTTGTCCCGTCCAAGAAAATTCTCGTCAAGAATGATAAATGTTTCTAACGAACCAACTACATTTCACTCTACATTCCAACGAATTAATTTAAATAAAAATTCACTCGTTAGACACCCTTTCCCGTTAATAACGTGTCTACTTCGTTCATTCACGCGTGTAAGAAAATTCGATCGGGACGACGTCGGCCTCTGCCGGTTTAAAAGTAACACGAGTAAGATGCATCTCGTGGGCGCTAACAAAGGTCATCTTATTGTTCCTACTCGCAAGACGCGGTTCATCATCCCCTTGGCAGGACGCTGACACGGAAGGGAGAGACCGACTGCTTCGTAACCCCTACCAGGATAATACGAGAACGTTCAACCCCACCCTTACTCCTCTTTTCCACCCTATGTTCGCTCAACGGGCGGTCGAGAAGATTTCAACCTTTAGCGAAATGCCAAGCTCGTCTCTAAACGGGCTAATAACGTTGCTCCCTTTCTTCCTATATACCTTCTTCGTACCTTCCTCCTTCTCTCTCTCTCTTCCCTTTCTTACCATCGCACTGATTGCTTTCGAAAACGAGACTGAACATCGACTCAATGCCGATTAACCATGAATGATGTGAATTATTTCTCGCTAGTGATAAGTTTATGAGAATTATTAATCGATTTCTTCGAATTTTGGGAATGTAGATGAGTATAATGGAGTATTAGTATTGAAAAAGGCTGTAACTGAAATAATAATTTCTTGACAAATAATATGAAATTATTCTTATTTTTATAAGAGGTACTCATTACTCTCCTTCCAGGAGATACTTCTGCACATATACACATTTTTTATCATTACAAATGAATTACATTTATATTTAATAACTGTTGCACCTTTTTCTTGGTGATAGAGATAGAAAAAGTGTTTCGAAAAACCCTATAAAACAAAGTCTATTTAAAATCTTAATGAAATGGGTAATATTAGTTTCAAGAATTTTTTCAATTTCTCGCAATTGGGTTGGTTGACTCAGAAATTTGACGAAGAGTGTCTCGCGTACTGATTAGCGTAGAAAATGAAAATTTGTTAATTCCCATGGAAGTAATCATCCGTAGCAGTTGCCACACGTGCTCGTGCACATGCTTTGACGAAGAATGGGTGTGTCGGTGTTAGACTAGTCGAAGAAAAAGAGAGAGAGAGAAACGCGCGTAGGAACGCCCTCGTTAAACCCAGACGTATGCTATAGATTGACACGGTATCTCTTACAAGACGGTCATTAGTCGAATGAGCAAAGGTCTTACGAAGTACCTGCGTAAATATCCGTGGGACTGGTCGGTCATCAATCATCTTGGAGAATCGTACGAACGAACTTGCAGCGGCTCGCCCCGACTCAACTTTTTTTTTTTTTTTGCTTTTTCTTACTAGGCGCCGGAAAGACACAAGCAAATTACTTTTTCGATGCGGCTTCGTTTCTTGGAGCGAATTCGTTTCTATTGTATTCTCTTTTTGGAGTAAATTTACTAATTAATGAATTTTTTTTAAAGAAAAATATTTGTGACATAAAAAAGTAGGTATAGTTTTTTTTCTGAAATTATTCCGTCGGTAACGTAGTTTTTCGTTTTGTTTCATTTTAAGATGATTTCTGTTAAGTATTATTTTTTATTTATTTTTTGGAACTATTGGAAAATTGTTATTATCCATATTTCAGTGATGAATCATTCCAAGCCAAATTGCCATTCACTGTTCTATTAAATGTTCTCTTCTCTTTTATATCCTTTTTAATTTTAGAAATTTTACAAAATGACAAGCTCATATTACACAGAAATGTTAGTATTATGAAATTTAATAAAATATGAGGATGGTAAAAAATATTCCCTTTCATATATTTAGATACTAAAAAGGTGGGACACTTTAGATGCCATCATACCCAAAAAGGTCAGCATAAATGTAATTTCCCACGTAGATACATCAGCATAATCTAAATATAATTCATAGACATAAAAAAGACTTGCACTGTAATATTTTAAGTAAAATGCAAATCGATACTTTAGTTTAATTGCAACAAATTCTATTCTTTCACTTAATTTGAACAAAAAATTGTACGACTGCGGATAGTAACTTCAAGAAGAAGAGAAAAGATGGTCGAAGATGAAGGTTGCCGATAGGTGACACGAAGGGAGAAAAAGTATTTCCTATATTTGCGATATCATAAGGCTCGGTGGTGTCACGGTGGAGGTGGGCTGGGATGGATGATGGTCTCGGTTCGCACTGGAAGGGTCGAACGAGATCGCTCGAAAGGGGATAGAAAAAGAGAAAAAGAGAGAGAGAGAGGAAAGAGAATAGTGGGTTCGGTCGGCTATTCCGTGAGACTGTCTGTCATATTCATGTATTGACACTGAGCTGGTTGACTAATGGACTGCTGTTGTCGCAGTCTCGTGTTACCGCGAGGGCCCGGCCCCGCCAAGTCGTTTTTCCTGCGAATCGAGAGAAAGCGAACGCACGGATGACGACGACGTCATTGCGCGTGTGTATATATATAAAACACATTTATATACGGGGTGAGTCAATAACTATTGTCAAATGAAATATACTTTTATTCGAATTCAATATTTAATCCATGAAATACTAAACATATTTGATATCTTCTTTGGCTATTATATATAAGGAAAGATATTTATATATGCCAGATGAAATAATTTTTCTCATGTTATATTATACCTAGTAATATTGCTAAGCATTTCGATAGCATTACTCAATATTGCCATTTCATTCGCAAAACTTATTAACACTAGATTTACGGACTGAGCCAATTTGACTCATTAAAAAGTTGATTACTATATATTTATGCAGCTTTACAATTATTTAAAAAAAATCATACGTGGCTTTTTAGTTAAGTAATGAAATATATGTAAATATTGATTCCTCTTCTTTTCTTTCCTCTATTTATATTCTTCTTTTTTTACTTAAGTAAAAATAGGTATATAAACAACAGCCGTAAATCTAGTGTTAAAAATTTAGAAAAAGATTGCTAAAAGCTGATACACAGAATTACATAAAATATTTTACTACAGTGCATTAATTAAAAAATATATACACAAGTAAGCTAACCAACTCACCCTATATACATATATCAATACGCACGTATTCTTTTCCCTCCTATTCCAACTCACCAAATTCCCGAATATAATTTCTCACGGGGAGAGAACAATCCTCGGTGATTTTTTATCCGCTGATGAAATTCATTTCTCGAATGGGTTGATCCACTTAAAACAACCCGGGAGTAATAACAAAGCCTCTAAATGCTTTCTCTCTCTTTCACCCACGTCCACTTTATATCTGTATATATTTTGATCTCTAGCTCTCTTTAGCGCCGGCACGGTGGTGGAGAGAAAAGGAAGAAGAAAGGAATAGAAGGGAGGGTGAAGGGAGGGACCATCGTCGGCACGTCACCGAAGGTCTTTTCATTTTTTAATAACAAACGACGAGCAGGCTCGCCCATACGAAAGCCGCGAGCGGGTGCTGTGGCCCGCGCGCGCGCGCGCACGCTTATTCACGCGTCATTCCACGCGACTTCTACATATTTATCGAGGCTCTCGCGCATTGTGCCCGCGTCAAGCGGGACGTCGAGCTTGCTCGCGAAAATTTCGCGATATTGGATTCGAGTATGGATGTATGTATTGTATGTTGCTACCACAGCACAGCACATACGGTCTCGCTAGCCCAACCAGCCAGAGGTTTTAGCGAGACCAGTATCTGTGTACCATCGCTGAGAGTTTGCTTTGAAAGAAAAAAAATATGAGAGATTGAAGAGTGTTCTAGAAGATTGATCATTTTTTGGCCGTCAAATCGAATCTTTTTCCAATTCGGTGGAATCTTTAAGATTGTTGAAAGATGTTTTGCAAAAACCTACTTTTTTTGCAGGCTATAGTGGTATTGTTGGGGAATTAGAATATTTTTATATTGGTTATATTATGTATTATACTTTCTTTCTAATAAGAAAAGAATAAAGACTTTGCTTTAAGGAAAGACTCTATTTAATCTTAAACAACGTTCTTCAAGCAGTTTGGGGTAATCTGCTTTTATAGACCAAGCATTAACAAATTTATGAACCCACTAACACGTACAAAAAGATTTGTAGAAATAAAAAATACTGAAGAACAACTTCCCTTCACGAGAATACAAGTTGTTCTCTGGTCCTGAAGATGTTAACAATTATAAAAAAAATAATTTAAAAAAAGATTTCATAAACCCCATTCCAAATTATACCTACTACTCGCGTCAGATTGGATGGTCAAAACGAAGGAGTTCGTAAACGCGAGACAACCATTCTGTTACGAACTGACGTCCGATACAAAGTTGGCTGAGCGATCACCGGTTTCTCGTCGGTCTCTTCCTTCCTTCCTTCCATTAGACGTGCCAAGACGCCCGAGACGAAGAACGATACGCACACGGAAGGTGGAAATCGAGAAGGATGAGAGACGAGTCGCGTTGCGCAGCTTCTTCGAGACTAGACTCCAGCTTCGAATAATAGCGCCGTGGAACCTACGCGGATCTTGCCGAGACTTTATAACGCGTTGTCTCTATCTATCTATCTCTATTCATCCTTCTACTCCCTCTCTATGGCTTCTTGATTTATCGCCGAGTTAACCCTAGGGTTCGAAACCCGCTCAAGACATTCGATATATGCAACACTGATCATCGCCGTTGTATACGTAATATTTAAGACTTTGAAGTAAGCGCGATACGTTCGTGAAGAAATGTACAAATAAGGAGAGACTCGTCTAATTCTGCGTGTTGTATGTTGAGAAATGCAAATTTTATCATAAATTCTACACTTTAGCACAGACTGGGTATTCCATAGCGAGCATTGACCGCTTAGAATCGTTGTTAGCATTTTTTTAAAGCGAAGTGAGGTTAGAATTCGCATTTCACTAATTTTTATCGTCCGTATCTATTTACTTTTTATGATATGCAATAATGAGAAAGAGTGGAACCATTTTTTTTTTAAATTACACGACTTTCAATCTTGTTTAAATATGACAGAGATATTTCTTAAATTGAAGTGTAAATGATAGTGAAATTGATAGTGTATTTCAGTCAAAGTTGATTTCCTTTGATTATTTCGTGAACTTAACATTATATTCGATGAGTATCACGAAAAGAAAAATGAGAAAAGTGGGTTCGTTTATAAGATTAATTTTCTAAAAGCCCCGAAAGTCTACGATCTTGCTGTTTAAATCGCGTGATTTAATTTGACGCAGGAATGGAGGCTACCGCGAAGCGTACAATTTCAGTAACGTATCAAGGATGTTGCATCGTTATCGTTGTCTACTCACCTCGAACTTTTTGCTCGTCCTGAAGCTGCCGCTCTAGGCTGTCCTTCACCTCTCTTTCACGAAGAACGTCCATTTTCAACTCGGCTGTAAACAGAGAGAAGCATTAAATAAAACTTGGTAGATGAGATTTTCATATTTCTTTTGAATTTTTCGCAGAAAGGTTATCGAGATATATTTAGTTGACATTTATATTTTAGTTCGTGAAACCTTGACCCAGATAAGAAAATAATCTGTCAGGTGTATATAATTGTCTGTAAATCCTGACAATTACCATGACCAAAAAAAGTAACGTCTGGTTTCATACTAATTATTACGTACGAAGAAACATCTTAATATGAAATCAACTTTGTTAAATTTGATAAAAATAAAAATTCTCTGCTGCATGAGCCTATTTAGTTCCTAGAATTTCGTGCTTTAAAGAGTTAACATGAGGAATTACTTAAACAAGTAAATTTATTACAGTGTTACAGGGTATAAACGTAAAGATATTGGACTAAACAATATATTCATCCACAATAGGATTATACAAAATTACAGTGCCCTTAAAAACGTAATAGTTCTACCAGAAATTAAGAGAACTATCAGAGTACAAAAGACATAACTTATAAATACAACATTTGCAAATAACGTATAATATTCATAAGAAAAAGAGCAAGAGGTATTAAAGAGGGAGAAGACGATAATGGCGGGTGGTTCTCGCGAAGGTCAGGTTAATTTGATAATAAGAGAGACTCGTAGCTATTGGAGGAAACCAAAGGATGGAGTAGTATCGTACGCTTGGCTGGTCGGACGATTAAATCCAACGGCGATGGGCAGGCAAGAGCTCGCATAGTTACGTCTAATAGAATTGTATTAAGTCATGGCATTCGTCCTTTTCCTTCTCGGCCAAGACTATCTTCCTCTCGATCTCTATCCACTCGATCTCTCGCTACTCTCTCGACTTCGAAACTTCGCGTATTCTCGTGGGAGCCACCACGGCAAATTAGCCATTTCGAATCTCGACGACAGTCCTCGAGAATGAGGAGTCTTCGAGTACCCTTCGAAGGCGACTATGCTGACAAGGTAACCTCGGGAAGACGTAGTCATCGATTTTAGTCAAACTTTATGGTTTGTCAGACTTTATAAAAAAAAATTTCGAACCCCATTAACATTATTTCTTTAAAAAGAAGTGATATCATTTTTTTAAACAAAATTTATTATTGTTTTCGTTTCATGTAACTGTGAATTTTAGGAAAAATAAAATATTGGTCCTAATATTATTATTTTAAACATTTTCTCTGTATTTTATAGGTTTAATCTTACCTAAAACAAAAATATAAATTTTGTATTGTACATTTCAAGCTAATTTCACAATATTAAGGCAATTGGGCCCAAATGAATCATGTCATTACTCCTACTTGGTATTTCTTGGATAATTCAGCTTTCGTATTAAGACATCAGAAAGCTTCCTCCGATTTGGTTGGTTTCTTGCAGATTTGAAATCACTTTCTAGCCGGTAATGCGATAAAATGTTTTCGGGTAGTCTAAGTCGAGAGGGCTAATTCGGTTTGAACGAGAGTTAGTTAGGGGAAGAAAAGTAGAGAGAGGGGGAGGGAGTCCAAGAGAATTCACCCCATTTCTCTCCTTTTTTCTGCTCGTCTACCTCTCGAATTACATTGGCCCGGTGCAATGAGCCACGTAAGACATTACGCCTGGTCTCTTTTTTTTCCATGGCTGATAAGTTCTTCCTAATGTCGACGATAATTGCCCAATATTCCAAGATAACTTTGTTTCGAAACGTCGTTATTGTAATTTCATGTCTTCTTCGAAGATCCGGTTCGTCGATTCTGTTCCCGGTGACTTTTCGCAGGCCATGGATATAGGATGGAATAAAGAAGAAATATATTTCATAAATCATGAAATAATCCAAAAGTAATCACTAGCCAAAAATTGACTAATAAAGGACTGAAAAGCAACCACTGTTAATTCCCATAAAAAAATTAACTACAAATTAATAAAATCTTTTATGTTTTTCTTTGTACTTACATTAAAGGGTTTCTACTCCCAGTTATTATAAATAAAATAAACAAAATACGTTACCAACATCTTTATAAAGTTTGCAAATAACAGATCATCTCTTTGACATCAACCTCTCTCAAACTTTAAATTCATACCTTCCTCCCTAACCGATACCTTACATTTCCTAATCCAATCTTCTAATTGTCAAAGAACAAAAAAACAGTATAAAAATTTCTTTTTACCTACCACCTCATCATGAAAGATCTCCTCAACTATTACGGAAAGCATCTCTATACCGACGTTCGCATGTTAACGGTCTCTTTCGACATGAAAATTTTGGCACGCGGGCGAGTCGCGATATGAACGAAAAGGGTGCGAGTCTCTTCGAGGAGGAGGATAAGAGAGGGAAGAGGAGGAAGGTAGGAACGATGAGCCTCGCAGAGGAGAATCATGTTGGTAGATTAGGTAGGGCCCGCGTCTCAGCAGTCTGGCAGCAATTTGAGAGCGTTTGCGAGGTCCATTAACGGCGGTAACTCTTCACGACCGGCCGCCACGAAGATTCAATTTGAATGCTAACCAGAATAGGAAGTTCGCGCCGAAGCACACGGACTATACATATATATACGTCCCCTGAACCCCGCCACTCTGTTATTGCCAATTTCGGCGCGTTTCTGTAGCCCACTTTGCGATCGTTTAGATTATCATCTCTCTTGCTTTCTCTCTCTCTCTCTTTCTGGTTGTTACTCTTCTCTCTTCTTTATCTCTCTGTCTATCTCCCTCTCTTTACCTCGCGCGCTCTCGTTTCCAGGGATAATTGAACTTTATTGGAGATCGTCGTCGTCGACGGAACACCAGCCCTCGTATCCACCCTGGGGCCGATTCGGATCGACTTGATTCGAAAACGCTTAACGATTACTCTCTTTTTTTCTTTTCTTTAATTCTTACATTTCTTTGCTTAGCTTATTGTTTTCTGTTTCTTTGGATTTAGCTTATGTATTCTTGAAATACTTACTTTTGATCATATTTTTTATTCAAATTGAATTTATCAATAGTTTATATTTGTTAATTATAAAAGGCATTTTCGCTTTCTTTTATTGGATGAGAAATTAGTGAAATTATATGTAAAGGGTCGTATTTGATACAAAGTCGTTTAAAATTTGGTAAGATATTTAAATTTGTGTCTGGTAAAAATAAAATGATTGCGAATTTACGTTGTATAAATACTTCTTATTTATTAAATAAATATTGAAATGATTATAAACATGAGCTACTTATTAAAAATAACAACCTTAAAGACGAACATGTCCTCTATAAATAATTCTACCAATATTGAATATCAATATCTAATATGGAGAACAAGAACCCCTTTCGTTAGCTATAAGGAACGGGACTAACGGTATAGAGAAAATTTGTAATCATGGAATCATCCTTTATACGTACGACCAGGTGTACTTTTCCAATTTCCCCCCAACTTGAGTAACACATACATACTTGTCTTTTAAAAATTGAGAAACGATCTAGTTTGAAAAGTTTGAAAAGTCATTAATACGTCCAATTCAAGCGTCAACTTTCGATCGAACGTTTTCGTCGGGAACATAAGATCTCGGTTTTCAAGAAGTTCGGTCGTCCTTTACGAGTCCCAACGGGCGGACCGCGAGAAGTTCGTCGCGATGAAAGAAGAGGAAATCAATTATGCGAGCGTGACACGAAGGGTGGAACATGAGAAAATGGCGGTATTGAAATTTGGCCACGGGGTTGCGAGCATTAAAATTGCAGGAATTAATATTAGCGGCTGCCAACCCGTGGAGAAGAAGCTTTAGAGCTCGGCTACGGTTCCAAAGAAAAGTACGATCGTCGTACCTGCGATACGAAATGCCGCGTTTTATCATTCTAATGTCAATTAGAGGAACCCTAATCGTGTTTCGGCTCATAAATCGAGAGTTATATTCCACCGCTCGTTGCCTCGACTTCTTCATAAGTTGAATTCAACCATGGCTTGTGAATGAATTTTAAAGAACCTACTTTCCTCTTCCCCATCTTTCGACTGTACTAATACCTATTTATCTTAGTTATTAAAGAAAGGAAAAAGTAGGCTGATTTTGAGAAAAATTCTAATCGAGTCCAAAGAGACCCAGTTTCTTTATCTTTTCAAATACTATATAATACTTAGTAATATTATAAACAAACAATTTGTTACAATGTATTCATTTCTTTAATAATTCTTCAGAGGGTATTACCTTATAACCTATGCAGTTCAAATATCCATCGTAACAATCAATATAAAATCCACTCTAAATAACATTATTAACCCTTTACAGGAATCGAAGGAACCATAGAGGACCGAAACTTAACTACCAAATATGGGACCTATGTGTTGAATTTTTGATAAAGTTTAACCTTGTTTCTCAATAAAAGTCGATTTATTTCCAAGAAAAACCATGTTACACTTCACTCTTACTCAACTTTTATATAAACTACAAGATTTTCTTACAAATATACAGTTTTTTGAAATGACGATTCCAGTTAAGGATTAAAACAAAAAATACATATTTCATTTCCCACGACTCCAAAATTCTTAAAAAAAAGTATCCACCTTGTTTAACCAACACAAAATTGTCCATAAAGTCATCAATCTTGCTATACTTCCACCAAAAGCAATACCAAATAGAAACTACAAACGATCGTACTAAAATTCCTTTTCACAAACCATCATAACCACAGAGTTCACGCGCGAAACATGTCCGCGATTTCGGTCATCGGCGTTTAACGCCAACGATTAATCCGTTTGCGAGCTAAGCCCTCTCCCCCCGTATCACCGATGGACGTTCCTAGAATTTGGACGTTATCGGTGTTTAGAATCGATCGCGCGTCGGAGGATCGGCGATAATAATTTTCACGCTAACCCGATCCGCTGGGCGCGTTGTAACAATAACGGTGCAACGGAACGTGCATGGCACTGTTACCGGAGCGATTCATGGTTATTGATTAGTATATGGGTGGTAGCAGGAAGACGGTGCGCGGGTTCGACGATGGAGGTGGGGGTGGCTTGTATAGCGTTCACATCCCCGGAGGGCTTGTACGACGTCGTGTACACGTATATGGCTTATACCCAGGCGCGCGCTAAGATATTCGCACGGCCCGAGGCCACCCTCAGAAACAACAATGTCAACTTACCCGCCGTGCCCTGCAATCGTTTGAATAGTATAATGTAGTTTTCGTGTTACGCCATCGACTCCTCTCATCCCCACCACTAATAGCAAAGAGAACCCTCTACCTGACAAACTTCTCCTTTTCGATGGTACTATTTTTTTTTTTTTTAACCCTTTTGCATAAGTGATACGTAGCTTTATTTTGGTAATTCGAGATGCATTTTATGTAACAATGATTAATTTGTATGGTTTATTTTTTAATTTAATACTTTGACTGACACCACCTATTTTTTTCAGTGAGACTGTGGTGATTATTATCGATAATCATGGATAACTACCAGTGATGCAAAGGCACTAGTGATAAAAATATAGTCTTATTTAACCATATTACACATAATTTATTATTATATACTTGAAATAATGAAAATTTTGTTATGATTACTCGGGGCAAAATTTTTACAAAATTCAATGGCAGTCAAAGTGTTAAAAGGTTTGTCAAAATGATTTTTTTTTTTTATAGTCATAGATTTGCTAGAAGATAACGATGATTTCTCGTTTTATATACGACTCGGCACGAAATTGCCAAACGTTTACTCGCAATTCAATTTTAACGGATCGAGACCGGCAATAAAGCGTCGCGCATGGAATTAACCCGTAGGATTATTTCGAGAATTTACAACCAAGGGCTCTCGCGATACCACTTCGGCGAATCTTATTTGCATAGCTTCCGCCAGATTCCTTCGTGGAAATTAGAATTTCGAAGATGCGCCGCCGGGAGGTTAGCGTTTTCTTCGAATCGCGCAGCCCGCTAATTAATTTTCAAAGATATTAGACGGAGATATAGAGCCGTGGTAGAACGGCGTAGCGTGGAGAATATCGTTTGCGGTAAGTTTCTATCGGAGTTTCATAAATTTCCAATCCTAATCCCGATTAATCTCGTTGTTGCACTATTTGCCTACGGCTCGAGCCAAGAAGAGACAGAATAAGAGAGGGATGGATATAGGGGGTGTGAGGATATTATTGTTTCTACCCTTGAATATTATAGCCGAATAACGATTAAGTGTACACTGGGTAATTCGCCCTGTCCTACGGGCACGAGGCTCTACACTCGCGGAACTTCAATTGTCTGACGTTCGACTTGGCAATAAGATTGGGTTTTATCCTTTTCAAAATTAAAGTTTCCAAGATTCACTTTTTCTCGAGTACATTTATATCTATTGGAAAATGTTGGAATTGTCTTACAGATTTATTAATTATTAACCCTTTGCACTCCGCTGTCCCCTCTGAGGCACCATATTTCCAATATCATATCATTTCATTTCATGTGATATGTCATTACTTATATTGTAAAAAAAATTATTCGAGTTGTTGGTAGGTGAATTGGAGTAAAATCTGTGAGTATACAAAAAATTGAGCGTCGAGGACCATACGACATCGTATTATCCTAAAAAATCGGTCTTGTCGAGTCAGACTCGACGCGGAGTGCAAAGGGTTAATTTCATGGTTGATATATTACTAACATACCAAAATATATAATATTGCTTCAAATATGACAGGGTACCAATGTAATACTTATACAAAATAATATAGAAATGCATAATAACGAACAATAGTCGCATCAAAGTCTAACTTCAACAACGACTAGTATATCTTTCAATCAATACTACCTATACGTTACAAGAAACCTTAAAAAATATCTTTGTCTAAAGTACCAAGGTTGATTCCAACTATGACATTTCGCGAATGTCATTTCATTGTGTTCTCAAACGTGTAGATTTGACTTTGACTCAATGCGAGGACGAAGGCAATAGTTATCCCATGCGGATTACAGTCCTTGGCTAAGGACTACAAGGGTTTCCCTCCTGCGGGATTTAAGACGGACTTAGCCCTTGTTCCGGTCGCTGACCACTTTGCCTCCCATTAACCATTAACGGATCTAACGAAAATAGGATTAGATCGCAAGGTAGTGGAGCTCGGCTAAAACTACCGACGTTCATAGTCGGCATCGGGTTTCTTGCCTCGAGCACTACGGACGCGGATTATCGAAACTTCTTACTCCTTCTTACGTCGTGGAAGATTCGAACGACGTTCTCCAGACCGTTATCGGCATACGTTTAATGTATGCGTGTCCGAGTTGTACCTTTGAAAATATTTTCTTACTGCTTGTAGGAAGGGTCTTTGACCCTATTTCTATCAAATACGATTTTGTGTTTAGCTATTTGTTAACAAATTTTGGTAGATATTGCTGGTACTTGTTAACACTTTGCATTATAATATCGTGTGAGACTCGTGGTGGAGAATGTGCAGATGTTACGTCAAACATGTAAAGCATGGTTTAATGAATGTATTTTTTGGGGGTTTGTTGAATTGGGCTTGGTGAACTGTATTTCTAATATTAGTTTCATTTTGTGATAAATTAAATTATAAGGCAAGGGGTTGAGTATCCTATTTTTGTAATTAATAAAATCAAAGTATTGGACCTAAAACTAAAATACATTCTAAATGTGTAAGTACTAAACGTAAGTTAAACCTTTTACATTAACCAGGGAGAACATCAACGATGGCCAGGAGAATTCTTCACCCGAAGCGTTATCGTCGAATACGCGTTAAGAGATACTAATTCCCTTTACATCGTTTCTGTCTTTACGATCATGAGTAATAACGCCGACAGTGAATACCTTGTCCTCGTCTCCCTCGGTTCGTTCGCAAATTCGCGTTGAAAACGATTCAACGAGGTCTGCGTGGCATGAGGGACAGAAAAAGAGAGAGAGAGAGAAAGATAGAGAATCAGAAAGAAAGAGAGAAGAGAAAAATGAGAGAACGAGGAGATAGGTCGTAACCGATCTTAGGAGAGAATAGTTTCGATATCTCGACGAGGTCGCGAGGCCTCGCTGGAGACCAGGTTCGTAGCTCGAACTCGCTTGGAGATACGGTGAAGAGCGTTTTCGCGTTTTAAGATAATCCTTACTTCGGGAAGAGGACCTCCGGGATATCTCCTAGGAGTTATTACATTAGCGACTGAACGACGACGATTCCGAAACTGAACGACTGTCAACCGCTTTCTTCGACTCCTTCGTCAATAATTATTAGTATTCTTTTAGATATTTCCCTTTTTATTCGCTCTTTGGGAATGCTAAACTTATCTGATGATTTTATGGAGTGGTGATTGTTATTTTGATATTTATAATACTTTGTTTTATGGTAATCGTAAAATTGTTGTTATAAATATTGAAAGAAGTACCAATGGGGTAGTAGCTTGAGTATACAATATTTTTATGTATATATTCTTTGTATTACTGTCTATAGTCGTATATGTAAGATTATTTATTTATTTGAACAGTAGGTAAGGTGTATCTACATTTAAATTCTTTTAATATAGAATGAAGCTATAATGAAATAGTAGAAATTTAAAAAATTAATTAAAAATGCATGTGTTAACTATAGTAATAGTTATAAAACACTTATCCAGTATACATTTCTATACTTATTCTATGAGAAGAGGCACTATAGATTTATCGATTTGAAAAAAAGTAACTTGGCAATCGTCTATTACAAGTTTTTTTTCGCATTCGCTAGACTTCCAATCAATTTTATGACCAAACGTTATTCGTCAATCACGTAATAACCTTTTTCGATCCATCGGATGGAAATATCAACCCCAAAGCCAAACCCATTTCAACATCCAGGTGCTGACCTTCCGAAAATTACAAAAAAAAGTAACAGTTCAGATTGGAAAGCAACCGATTAATCTATCCTCGCTAATCTACGACTACGTTTTTCCCCTTTACTCCGACGCGTCGCAACGTTGCTGGATCTTTATCATTGTTACGACTGTCCAACGAATGTCCCGTGCGTGCGAACCCCTCTCTCGACGCACGTTGCACGCTACGATGCGTAGGTATATAAATTCGATAAAAATATGTTTTGACTGACAACCGGACGTTTTTCGATATCACACGCAAACGAATGTACACACAACGTTTATTTTTTTCTACCAATCTGGAAAGTTTTTAAACGGTTAGTGAGATTGTGATATTGACAATAAGTATATTTTGTATTATTATGTACTAGAAGAAACATTATTTGATAAAAATATTTCATTTCAAGAATCATATAAATCTTTCTAAATCTTTAACCAGTCTAATAATGTTACTGCCGATTGAATTAATAAGGGTTAATATTGCTCGAAATTAGACACAATTTTCTGTAAACCTAATTAATTCATACATACAAAATTTTTTTTAAGACACATTTCCTTCGACTTACTTCCCATGTCAAATTAATGGTAACAAGCCGATGTCCTGCTTGAAATGCATTAAATTGATTTATCTCTCCCGAAACAATTTTTAACTCATCTCGACACATGTTTCCGTGTCTCGTTTTAAATGTACAAGAGAAAATACAGGGATTTTACAAAAAAATAGATAACGCTGATTTATGCAAGAAAAAAATAAAGCATATTGCGTGCGCCGGAAATGGTACGAGTTGTAAAAATCGGATATCTTTCTGGATTACGCGGCTTCCGCAACGTGACAGCAGCTGTCCCTTTCTTTCTCCTCCTTCTCGATCTCATCGGAAGCCACCCTTTTCCATGTTTCACCCGAGACCGTAATTAACAATCGTTTTAATGAATTCGTCGGTGCTATCTTCATCTTTGTATACTCTACGATCACGATGGATCCGTGAGGAAGAAGAAAGAAAGACGAGCAAAAAGAGATAAAGAGTGAGAGACAAGTAGAATCCCCTTCGGGAACTTTCTTTTCCTAGTAATCAAGTCTCTTTGGTTGGGTATATGCACACAATAATTCTTGGTATAAAATTACCATTAAGATCACCGTCGTGTCGCTGCTTCGTAAACCCCGCAAACTTCCAGAAGATTGCTACGCGTCGTTAGACTGTGTCGTGCGAGAGTGAACGCGTATGTACTGGGTGGACCAAATAAAGTACTAGCCTATTTTTTTTTTACAAGGCAGATATCGATTTAATTTCTTTTTTTTTTTAATTAAATAGAACTACTGGTAGAGGTTTAAAAGTGGTGAAGGGCATTTTTGCTAAATAGTAATGGGTATTTATTTTTTGTTATTCAGTTAGATTCCAAATTGTATTTTCTGGAAAATAGTATTGTTATGATATGCACTACTTTATTTTACATTTTAATTGCTAGACATCATTCTAAAAGTGAACCGTATTCTGTAGAATAGAATTCTTTGTTTTCTAAAACATATAAAATGTTTTAAAAAAAATATAAAATATGATTATTCATATCGAGTGCTTCAACGAAACTTTCACTTTACTTATAACCATAAAATATCATAATTCCTACATTTTATTTTTGCAACAATATAATAAACTATCTCGAGTTTGCTTCTAACGAGCCTAGTTATCTTCAAATCATCGAACTTAAAGATTCTAAGGTTCTGGTAACGATCGAACAAAGTCAAGTAGACTTCAGAAAAGTCTAACTTTATTCTCCCTCGCTCTCTCTCTTTCTCTCAACGACAGCCTATATGGTTTTTAGCCCACTGTCTCCTCTGTCTCTTGGCTTAGGGATCGTAAATAACAGAAGGCTTGTATAAACTCGTAGGAGACATCGACGAATGGTTCGGCACCTACGCTGCGTGGATAAGCACCTTTGCAAGTACGACACACGGAAGTTGTATACTTTTTTAATATCTTTTATGCGTAACGAGAACGTTCGAAACAACGTCGTAGACTTTACGACTTTATACAAAACGGGATGTAACAATTACCTATAGAAATCCGAGGAAATCAATAATTTTGGTCATCCTCGCTTTCTCGTCTTATGAAACAACTAGCTGTAGTAAATATCTTCTTTACCATTCATCATACAATAAAATATATGAAACATAAAAGATTGGAAATTACTTTTTCTATCATTTTTGTTGAATGCAATTTTTCAATAAGACTAAAATTATAACAGGAAATTAACAACTCAGTTTGTTGTAACAAGTCATCAAATCAGAAGATTCTAATATTTATTTTCACATACCAAAAGTAAAATTCCAACGTTCATGTTTTAGCTGGCTGTTTATTAACACTAGAACTACCAAAGGGTTCAAAATGACTTGTTGAGCCTTTTGTACAGATTTATTATCTATTTTATTTATTCAATATTATTTATTAATGCTGGAAAATAAAATGGTTCTTCTTTTATTACTTCTCAACTAGCTACATGCGATGAAAATATAGTTTTACTGTCGGTAGTTCTAACGTTAATTAAAAAAACTTTGAAAAAATGTTAAACAGGTTGGTAACATGTTATATTTACTTATGTTTAATTTTAATAATTTTTTGTTATTTTTTTTTCATATTTTCGACTTCGTTCATTGTCTTTGAAACCTTTCGCATAAATACCAACATTTTCGTATGACCGACAATTTCCACTTTACTTGCATGGATCGATTAAAACTGGATATCTACTCTATACATAAGCGTAATACGGCAACCGCTTTATGGAATACATTATAATAAAAACGCGCGTTTATATTTCATCGCAGAAGTATTACCTCCCTGAGAAGACATTACGTAGCCCGCTAATAAAATATTCTCCCGTCCACACGTCAGGCCGTTACCATTTTTACGAACATCTTATTTATATACCCGAGTAAATTATACGATATACCGATAATCATAATTACGTAGAGCTTAATAAGAAACTTTCCTATATCGGCTAATCGTCTCCGGCGTCACTTATTACGATCATTCGTGATACATGTACGGATATATGTGTTAGAGAAAGATAGAAAGAACATATTCTTTATTATGGGAAAGGAAGTAAAAACGGAGAAAAGTAAGTATCATTACGTATCATCCGTTTTATCGGCACTTCGATGTACGCTGTACGAGTCGATAGAATACGCGTTTCCCTTCCATCCTTCTTCCTCTCTTTCTATTTCCCCTCCTTCTTTTTTTTTTTTTTATCATACTATACGCATAATAATAAAAGACCGCTGACGCGATCATCGTGAGATCGTTCAGACCGGGAGAATGACGACGACGCCGAAGAAAGAGGAAATAAGCGAGTCTCGCGACGATTATCGAGAGCGCATTATACGCGATTATGCGAATGCGTTAACACGCGAAGGGCGTACTTTAAGATCCGATTATCGTCTCATCCTTTAAAAAAGAGAGAGAGGGTAGAGGAAAACGAGATACTGGAGATATTGAGAGACGCCGTTTAATGTTTCCTGAAATTTGGTTATATCTTTTTTATAATTTTTGAATATTTAATTTATAGGTATATACTTTATACCATTTGTATGTATTATATCTACTTTATAAATTGTTAATCCACTCGGAGTGCCAGGATAGTTATATGCAGTATCGGATCAAGCCTTCAACGGGCCCTAGATAAAATGTAAATCGAGGTTCTATTTATATCATTTTGTTTTGTTTCTTGGCAATTTAGGTCATCAACTAGAGGAGTGTTTGTTATAAAAGTGATCAATATAATATAAATTTGAAAACAAAAAAGGTATGCATAATTTTTTATGTATGCATGTATTCTTTCCGAATTATGGGCCCTAGACATTTGTCTTATTTACTTCGACAAATCAAAATGCATTTATGTAAACATTTTAATGGTTTATTTATTTAGTTAAAAAGTTATCCTAAATTTTTCATAATATTTATGGAAAGAAATGTAAACATAATCCCCTGAATGCGAAATGATAACCTCTAGTTATCTCGTATACTTATGTAACAATTTAAGCTAGTGATACAAATTTCTAATTTACATTAAATATATAACTTATCGAATAAGAGCAAGAGAGAGTCAATAGGCGTGTATCGTGATTTCCCATCGAGTGGCAGGAGATCGAAATGATCGTCGCGTTGTAACAAAATATTCGCTACGCGCGGCAATAAACGGCGTCGTTAACGACACAGTGTGTTCTCCCCTCTTCCTCTGCATCCTTCTTCACCACCAACTTTCGCCTCTTCCTCTCTCGCGTGGCCTTTACTACTGCCCTTTTATTGCCGGTAAATTACACGCTTTATTCGTGCGCGCGACGACTCGAAAGCAAACTGTATAATTGAACGGTAGTTAAAACTGCGGTAGGTCAAGTTTCTCGTTTTTTCATTTAACTCTTTCCTTTTTATTTTTTCTATTTCACATCACTCTCTTACTTTCTTCACTTTTCCTGTGCGTTGATTCGAACGATTCTACCAATTCTATTTGAGATATCGTTCAATGTGTCCAATGTTCATGCCATTTCTTTTAATTTTTAAAACATTTATTTTTTTTAAATTAATTACAATTAATTAATAATATATACATCAAATTAAAATGAATAATTACGATTAGTCAACTGAATATAATTGATTCTATTATTGTTTCAAATTTTTACAATGTTTTAGAAATATTTCTATCGTTTATTATGCAAGACTTAATTTGGTTATTCGGTTTCTAAATAATTGAGACTAAATAGAAAAATTAGCGTTTGATTATCATTGATGATTTCATATCTAATTAATTTCATGATGGTCTATATTTGCTACTTTCACTCCACACGCTATAACATTTAGAAAACCTTGTATTCTATACCCCTCATGACGTTTACTAGTTACCAAAATTGAAGAGTACCATTAAAACAGTATTCATTTCAATAACCCCACCGGTAGTCCGTGTCATTTTCTATGGCTACATATTTTTACGATTCGAAGAAACAACGAGCCATAAATGAGACTTTGTACCAACCTTACTCTACGATTTTCCTGTTTAAGAGAGTCATTATCGCGCGCGAAACGATTCTAAGAAAACCACAACTACTAAAGAGAAAGATAGAAAGACGGTGAAATACCTAACGAGAATGACGGCGACGAGCATAGCACAGTGGTAGTTAAATACAAGGTGGTGATAAAACCGGCAGAAGGACAAAGTCGACGAGGAGAAGAAAGAGAGGATGGAAAAAAGGATTCGCAAGCAGGTTGTCCCTCCTCTTCCATCTCATCTCCTTCTCTTCACGAATGCTCGTAAATTTTCGCTTTATAATCGTCGCGGATGCGAAATTACCGTAGACGAAGGGATTTCTTTTCCATGGAAAGAAGGCAGCCACAGTTTTGTTACTTAATTTCAAGCCGTCTTTTCTCTCTCTCTTTATTTCTTTCTTGGACACACAACGATGCTATTCTCTCGACAATTCCTTCTACTCTACCTCGAAAGATTTTTTCTCCTCGTAGGATCGATGTCTCCTCGATCGTTAAATTCGAGATTTACGTGATGTCTCTCCTCTAGGTGAGGGCTGAAGGAGGAAAGGGTTGCTTTATCGTTGTGTACTCGTGACTTTTTCCTTGGCAAACTGCTCGTATCCTACGCCGGAAAGACGTCAGGATTACGCGTTTATCTTCGCGCGGAAATCGAGCCGATCGCAGTCATTAATATCGTACGAATTTTATTGTAGAGTTGCGTCGTAAGAATGGAGAAACGTTCTCGGGATACGATCATTTTCTAAAGTCCTTTCGGTACCTTAAGGGTAGGATGAAATATCTTAGAACAGTGATGAACGACACGTTTATGTTGTAAATCAAAAAATTTTTACGTATTATGAATAAGATAGGTTTTTTTTATGATTGGGTTTACAATGTTTGACTCTGAAATGAAATATGTTCATAATTTGCATTAAAAATATTTCACATCTCAATATCATAAAAATTGTCTTATATTCTAACTCTTTAGAACATGGTGAAATAAACACCTTTGCAGTCGCCTTTGTAGTACCTAAATTTGCATAATATAAAATTGAAAAATGAACATTTCTTGAAGCACAGCAATTTATATTGAATTCTTCACTAAAACATCCTTTTATAACTCTAGAATGTCTATGCTACATGACCTTGCTTTCTAAAATTCCATCCTTAAAAGGATTAAAAACTCATATACAATATTCCTCCTTAACCACGTTAGTACCACAATATTACATTACACAGAAGTAAAAGGGTCTCTTCTTCTAATTACTCACACTTAAACCCTGTACGAATAAGCAGCGACTAGGCAATCAATTCTTTTTAACTTCCACGCGGGAGATTCGATTTTTCTATGGTCGTACACACGTGTCTCTTTTTATTGTTAAATAAATAATCGAGCGATGTGTTCGAAGCGTTAAGCGCGTAATTTATTATCCACCCTAACGGCATCCGTTCCTTTTCCCCTCTCTCAAATTCCTACTCCCGCAACCTCTTTCCAACGAGCACCTCATTCTCTTCTTTCTCACCTTCGAACGTTCTCCGCTAAGCGTTCCGACACAGGAGAGAAAGAAAGAGAGCCCGTTTATTTTTCAACTCTTTTCACCCTCGTCTTTTTCTCGTGGGGGCTAAGAAGAAAACAACTCCAGCTTGCCCTCTCTAAGAAGGAGGAGGACAAAAGAAGGAAAGGGATATAAGAAGAAGTGACTCCGGTGGCTTATGCTAAGAGAAACTCCGGTGGTTTCTTTAATTGACGATTCGCTGCGTTCCCGTGGTTCTAGAGAGGTGGTAAACGACAACGAGCCTGTGCCTACGGAGCCAACATCGTATTGTCTTGCATTTTTATTCGTACTTTTCTTTCCTGAGCTCCGGGATTCGCTCCCTACACCGTAAACGTGTTGCGTTAGTGTGTAAGTATATGGAAGACGATACTCTCGAACGCGTATCTCTTCGGTGTTTTTGTGTGTTGGTGAACCCTATCTCTTTTTATCTATCTATCTCTCTCTCTCTCTTCGACCGTTCTTCGCGGCAGGGTGTAACGAGTAACAACGGGGCCACCCTGACCCGAGCGCCAAGATGTCCCATTAAAGAACGTTCGCTTCTTTTTCGATACACCAGAAAGCCGGCCGGTACATGGACCAGCTCCAGACGTTCTCTTGCTTCCTTGCCGAGTGTGACAAATAAATTCTAAAGGTCTTTCTATTTTAGGAGTGTCCCACGAGTAATGTAATAATCAAAATGTCAAATTATGTTAATACGGTGGGAAATTGGTATGAGGATTGAATCGATTATTATCGGAGGTGTAGCGATGTTTTTTTATTATTTTGTGGGTTTAGGATTTAAGTTATTCTTAGAGTATATTCGATGGTTTGGTTTATTTATCGTATTTAGTGGTTTGTAGGAATTATTAACTTTTTTAAGATTGGTATAAGTGCAAAATATTTGAAAAGGTAGATAGTATTCACAGACTTAGTGTTAGAGGTATAATTCGATAATAAATAATTTTTCTGTTTTTTATTTTTTGTTCCTGCAATTCAGCTGTAGCTATAATTTTTTCCTAGAATTAGTCCCAATGCTAATATCTCCTGACTCATTTCGTACATACGAGACTAATCAATTTCCAGGATATCCTGTTAGACCCAACACGATTATTTCTTGAAACTTTTTTTGGTAATACTTCGATAAAATGGAACTCGTTATGTTTCTGATAGAGCTTCTCGAAATCGTTGAATCCTTCGAGCTTGGTCGTGCGTCACCCGATACTCGTGAGTCACGGATCAAACTACGCTGGACAATTTGTAGTCGATGCACGAGTAGGGCTTCCGAGTTACGAACGACGTATAAAGCAGGGAGTGACGCTTGTAAAAAACCGAAACGATCATCGGTCCAGTTTCCGCTGATCAAGTATACCACATTTTATTATATAATGTATGTAATTATTCCAACCCTTGCTACTGTTATAATGTTTGGATATTGATACAAATGTAAAGATCGAATTGTATCTACAAATCAATTTTTTAATCCTCAATTCACTTCAAAATTTTTATACTTTTCATTCACTTTATTACCAAGTTTACCAAATAAACCATCCTTAGTCCGATGTTATTGCAAGAGAAAAATATTAATTGCATATCTTTTGCAAGGGTTGAGTTCCAAACTCATTAATTAACACTGACAAATCTATAAAATATTACAAATTTATTTCATAAAGATAAGTACTTAGATATTTTAGATAAAAATTGGAAAGTATGTAGACAAATATTGAAAATTGATTATTTTATATACCTAGGTACTATTATTGCAAATTCAGAAAAAAAAGTTTATAATACTCATAAAAAGCAAGTACTATATTCACACGATTACATTTCTTCGTCCTTGCACCGGTACTAACATCCCTTTCCTTCCTTTTCTTTCCTTTTCCTTGACTCTCTCCTCAACCTCTACTTTCGTCTTCACGAATCCCTGTGTTGCAGTCCGTAGGGCGCGGGTACCAGGCACTCGAGGGTAATTAAATATCTGTGGACCGGAGTGTATACGCCGTCCAATGCGCTACCTTAACGATTGTCTCTGGGTCAGAGGTCACGCACGCACACAAGGGCTGCGTTCCTGGTCTCGTCGATGTATAATGCGAGAACGGTCAGGAACGACGATTACTACGGCACGAAGAATAGCATGGGAACTATTATGCTTATTAAGGTAGAAAGTAATAAATTATAGGCGGCTAATAATGGGAACGGGGCGAGAGAAGTAATTGATGTACGCGGAGGAAGTCGTTCGGCGACTGCCTTCCTCGAGACGATTCAGGATTCAACCAGCTCGAAGAATCGTTTCTTGAGTTCCTCCTCTTGATCGTTCGTCTAATTTTTATTTTTTCAAACTTAGGAATATTCAAGATTACTAAGATGGTATTTGAAAAGGTAGGCTTGAGCTACTTTTATTGGAAAATTTTTACTTTTTGTCTAATTTTTGTTAAGAGACTACAAGAAGTATCTATGTTTGAATTGGTAGTAGCTTTTAATACTCGGTGTTATGGCAACGATATGTTGAGAATTTTCTTCATGATGCATCTACCGGCAACATATTTGTCAACAGACTAATGAATAATATATAATTATTAATAAAATAGTACAGTATTAAAAATAAGTCCCTTTCAGAGGAGACAGTAGTAAGAAGGGTTAAAACTGATCGAAGGGTTAAAGCTGACATGGTTGAAATTTATAGCGAGGACGTCGATCATCATGATTGGTAGTTTGAAATGGTCCAACAGAATTTTATTCGAGCGACATATAAATCTTTAGAACATTGTCGTAAAGTTTACTTTCTGCGCCTCTTTGCCGATGAAATATGCACACCTTTAGCTACGGTAATGTCTTCGCGTAAGTGTTGGCGAAAGGACGAAACGAATAGAGGATAAGAAGAAATAAAGTTTCGACGAATGGGAATGGCACGATATCTAACCGGCGATAAACAGAGGTGGGGTATACGTTTATGGCGAACCGTGGTGAACGGGTAACGATCACGCGGTAACTTGATCCTTTGCTGTCGTTCACTGGCAAAATGAGTAGTATTCCGAGGATAGTAAACCGATTTCGGTCTTAATTAAATCTAAGACTGTTCTAGGTACCTAATTAAAGCAAACATCAGAAATGGTCAAATTATTCTATGTTAATGACTTGGGGCATTAGTTTGATGAAAAGAGTGAAATATTGGATGAATTTTATTAGCGAGTAAAAAATTGTGAATGTCTAGAAAGCATGTTATACTGTACCATATACAGGGTGAATCACGTAATTGGTTCATTCTGACTGACTCTCTTGATAATAGACCAATATAATTTCTTTTAAATTGGTTTAAACTATATAAAAAAAGTATTTACTGAATCTTGATTAATTCAAAGATAAGCAACACAGATTTAAGGCTCAATAGTCAAGATTAGGTATTTAAGACGATTAAGCATCTATAAATAAAATAAATTATAAATTGACGGTATAACAGAATATAAATAAATGGGACAATATAATAAATACACTATATCATAAGTCCAAAATTAGTCCAGTCAATGATTACTTACTAGTCATACATTTAATTAAACAAAAAATTGCTTCCAATATATTCCCACACGTTCAACAAAAAAAGAAGAAACTATGCCAATGATGGTACCAGAGGAAAAAGCATTGTGCAGCAAGTAAAGGCATGTTAGAAAAGAGTCTTGTCGGCTTGGCTCGCTGGTTCGTAGGAGAGGAAGCAAAAGGTGTGTGTGAGAGAGAGAGGGAGAAGAAAAGAAAAAAAAAGAAAAAAGGAGCGTGCCATCGATACACGTGTGCGTACATAGTTTGCACGATAATGGCTACTCGCTGGGCCGATATAGAGATAGCCTCGGTTAGGCTCACCGCTCCGCTCAGGAAGAAGAGAGGGCGGGAGGGTCGCCGCTTGGCAGGGTTAAGCATAAATCAATCAGAGCGCGTTCATCGGCGAAGCGAGTGGAAGGTGAGCTTCCTCTTGCGCGATTTCAAAATCTATAGTGTATCGAAATGGTTTTCACTCGATGATCACGATTTACTATTTTTAATATTAATATAATATTTGCAATAAACGTTGCATTAATTAGCAAACCAGTTTATATATTGCTATCAATGTTTATGAAAGAAGTAAAAAATCCTTGAGTCATTTAATTATTCATTAACGCATATCGATCAATTTCTGATTCATATTTTAAGACTATACCTAGATATTTAATTTTATATTACTAATCAAAATATTAAAGAAGAAATAGGCTGGTAGGTCGTTTTTTTTCAGTAGTTATTGTTTAATAACTATGTGGGTGAAGTTTGATTAAAATAAACAGAAACAAAATATAAAATTCAGTAAGTTCATTTGGGAAAAGTAAATACAGCAAATTATCTTACGACTTTATGGTACTCAAAATTGAGTCTAAAATTGAATCAGATTATGTTACCATTGATAGAACTTAGAAATAATATTACCAGTGATATATTATTACCACCGAAATCAAATAACAGATCACAATAAATCCTTTGAACCAAACTCTTACTCCCATCGATGATAGAAACGATTTCTTCAACATTCCCTTGCACTTATCTCTCATACGGACATAACCCCCGGTACATTTGGACACGTTTTATCCACAAGCTTCCATCCACTCTTCGGTTCTCTGCAATTTCCAAAGTCACGACGAGTACATCTACAATAACGCAGTGACCAGATGATAGAATCCAACGGCGCGTATCCTGGTACGGCTTGCACGCTCCAGCTTCGAGGTAGCATCGTCGTCGTGGCTCGCGGTAATAGGATTTCACGTAAGCAGCCTCCCAGGCGGGGACCAAAAATCGGAGGTGGACTGACTTTATGGCGAGACGCGATCGCATCCACCAACGTAGAGGAGAAAGGAAGACTTTTGCTGATGGTGTGGTGAGAGAAAGAGGGAGAGAGAGAAGGATGGAAAAACTCGTGGAGAAGAAAATAAGAAAAAAAAAACAACAGAAGAGAGAGAGAGGAGGAGGAGACGTTGGGCCTCTACAATTTTAATTAACCGGGTACCGGGTAGCCGATCGCGATCGAATCGGGTGCACGATCTACAAGGAATCTACATAAGATCCTCCACTCGCGGCTACAACTCAATCCCCTCTTTATATTCCGCTGGGGCCCTACGTGGGTCCCTCTTGGTTACGATGCTCGCACAATTCGCGCTCTCTCTCTCCCTTTCTTTCTCCCCTACCCCTTGTCTTATCTGGTCGAGGATCGAAGATAGCAAGGCTCTCGCGCAGCATCCGGCCGGCTCATATTGTCCCTCCTGCTGCAGCGTTAACTTATCAGGACCCTTCGATTTTCGATTTTTCTCTCTCTCCCTCTTTCTCACTCCTTATTCTCTTTGCTTTAACGTTCCTTCGCAGGCTACGCACGGAGGCTCGAGTCATTATCCTGAAGCAACCCAGTCTCCGTATATACGTGTGTTATATAGAGTGAATAAGAGGGAAAGAGAGGGACGTACATAAATTGGAGGTAAAAGTCTCGAGACGATGGAGAATTGTTCTCGCGACAACGCGCTTCTATTAACGATCTCCACCGGTTTTCTCCCCTTTCCGTGTAACGAGGAGAGAGTTCACGGAATAGCAAGGGATTATCTCGCGAGATTTTCAGAGAGACCCGACAAAATCCGTTTAGCACGAAGACAAAGACGATATAGAAGATATTTCGCGAAGGAGAGATTCCATCCTGAATCTATGTAACACGTATTATACCTACATTGAACACGTATAACTTTTCACTTATTTATCAACTAAAGAATGTAATTGTTCTATTACTGGCACAAAATGTTTAAATAAAGGACCGAATACTCGATCTTTTTGAACAAGTTTCAAACTTTCAAATATATTTGATCAATTTTCTAACGCCATTCGAAAAGCACCCTGTATATTATATAGAGCGATTGTATTCTTTGTCTCTCTCTCTCTTGTAGTAGGTATAGACGCACGTCGAAGGACTGGTAACGCGATAGCGGCCGTATGTAAACCCATCTGGTGTAAAACGAGCTGCTGGCTCGTTCGAGTATTAAATCGGCCCTCTCCTAACTCTCTTTCCGATTCTCTCGCTCCCTTTCCGCTTCCCTCCCTTTGCTCCGATAGCGAATATATAAAGACTAAGAAAAAGAAAGAGTGTAAGAGAGAGAGAGAGATCTGTTAAACCAGCCAGTAATAACAACGCCGTGCATTCTTGGTTTAACGTCGCAACGAGGTCGAGATGAACTCGTTAGCATTCACGTGTCCAAAGTAACCGACGCGCGTCCACGCCTTAACCTTCCCCCACCCCTTTTCGCCAAGTGTCCCTTCGTATTAAATTCCGAGGCTTCTCTCTCTCCGTGTTTCGTTTTCTCTTTCAGTCTCTCCTCGGGGTATCCGAGCAAAGGAGTCGTAGAACAAAGGGGAGGATGCTCAAGAGTTTCGACGAAGGTGATCTCCTTTCGAACGCAAACATCCTCTTTTACCCTTTCCCCCACTACCACATATTCGTACATGGCTTCGCGTTGTATCGAAGATAAAACCACCTTCGATTTTTGCGACGCTTACAACATTTCCTGTTTTTTATCGATCTCTTGAATGTAATGTAAGGAGATATTTCTTTTTTTTTTAGTGGGGAGGATTTTTAATTTTTGCTGGTTTGCGACAAGTATGATTGGACTACTCGTTTTTAGTATGCAGTAGTGAATTTTTTTATTATTTTATATATAATTCGTGAAATTGGATAGTTTGAAATATTAGAAACATGTGTTAATTAAATGAAATAAAAAAGATTTATACATCAAGGATCTATCCTCAACATTTATTTTTTACTTTCAAGAAATTGAGATTCATAAAATTAATGATAATTTCTAACTTGTACGAAAAAATTTATTTAAAAGTTGGAATCAGGAACAATTACTAGAAAGTATCAAGAGAGTGTCACAAAAGTATGAAAGGTATTAAATTCTCCACTTTAACTCATTAGATTCAATCATCCATAAAAATTTTATTTCAAACCTAATACTTTGTAAAAAAAATTCTGAACCTAATAACACGCCACTACACTACAACATGAACATCAAATAAATAATATATAATAAATAGTCCATTTTGGCATCTCCTTTTTATCGAATTTGTTTCCCTTTCGTCGTACGAGAAAGAAAGAGACAGAGAGAGTGGGGGGTGGGTGGTTAAGCGTCTCGTAGCGGCCGGCCACGATGCCTGGCATTCCTACCGTTAAAGCTGGCGAACGCATTAGTTAACGGCCCTGAAAATGACACTTTGTATCGGCTAATGGGTAATTAAAGTCCCTGGGTTACGTTTCGGTTGGAATTTATTAAACGTCGACCACAATGTACACACCGATGCCGGCACACTCGGTTATCGGGACTCGTGTTTATGGAGGTGCCTCGCTTAAAACGCTTGCCAAAATTCTGGATTAGCCGCAGAGACGATTCGAAGCTCGCCGCGAGAGGGAGGAAGCGAAAGAGGGGGATGAAGATAGTATAAAGTCCAAGAGAGGGAAAGAGAGAGAGGGAAAACGTTCCTCACCAACGGGAATGGACAGTAATCGTGAGTTTGTGACGAAACTTTGACCTGGCTAGAAAATTAACATCGGTCTACGTATAACGAATTTTGCATAGTATACATTTTTCACTCCTGAGTAAAATTCCATAGTTTTTATTATATTTCAAAATTATTTAACGAAAGATACGATGTAATAATATTTATAAAAGATGTTAGGCCATAATACAGGAAATTAACTCGGTAGTCGGGTAGTCATAAATTAAGAAATAAATTTCGTTTAATAACTGTTTTATTGTAAAAGGTTTTGATGCATCCTCGTCTGTGCCAATGGTATACAACAAGTAAAGAATGGTATATAACATGTAAAGAAATGCAATTAGAAGATAAGAACATAGATATATGTATTGTACGTTACCTCGAATTTATAGTGCGTTATAAAAGGTTAAGGAACATGTTACGTTTTTTTTTTAATCCATCTCGTTTACTGTCCATTCACGGAGCAGAGTGGTGCGAGTCGATTTGTTCCACTTTCGAACGAAATAGAGACAAACAGACGACGGTTTAAATTAGATTAGATAATTTATTTATTCCAGATATTCGTTTATATACATGTTGGACAGTTTTGAACAATGTGTAGTAGTAAATATGTTTTGTCGACAGTCATTTGATAATCGTTAAATAGTAATAATAATAATAATAATCATAATAATAATAATAATAATAATAATAATAATAATAATAATAATAATAATAATAATAATAATAATAATAATAATAATAATAATAATATAGAAACTTAATTAATCGTGTAAATTAATGAATCTATAATAAAAAAAAAAAGAAAAACTATCGCAACGAAATGTTAGCGTGGTGTGTGACAAAATGGAGGAGGGAGGAAAGGGCGTAAGTGTATCCATGAGAATGTCGAGTTAAACGTGTACGTGTAGAGGCCGAGATTATTGAAATTTGACAGCGAAGAACTTAATGACAATAAAATGGAAAGAAAATTCGCCATCTAAACGGACATTGTTCCGTTCTTCTCACTTTCTCGACTTACACCACTCTCATTCTCAAGGGTCTCGCACGTTATAGACGCCGAAGGAAGAAAAATTATCCTATTCTTTCATAATTATTTTTTTTTCTTTTTCATATAACATTCTCTGGCGAATTACGTGTCCCGAAAAAAGTTGATGATTATAGTCGACCAACGGCAGATGTTGCAAGAAATGTCGCATGATAATTTTCTACGACCACGAGATACTCGTGCTATCGCGACACAGCCTTTTTATTCACCTGCTGTTGCTCGAGTATCAAGCGCCCATACTCCGATAATACGTACTGTTACACAGGGGTGATATATCTTTATTTGGCATCATTATCATCGTCATTTCAGCCACGCCGATCGTCAATTAACGCGATCAGATTCGTTGACGCTTATTTAACACAATGCACGCATATAATTTTCCATGGCTCGTCGTGTCCTCGCAAAACTTTACGTTGTATCGAATATACGTATGTATGTATATGTTTATATAGATATAGTCAATGAAACACAATGATCAATCTCATACACATTATATATATATATATTTATATACGGTCTATTTGTTTTTTTTTTTTTTTATCGACGAAAGATCGCTCGTCCGACGCAACAAGATAAAATTCGATCGGTGTATTTCATTCTCTTCGATCATCGTCCGACGAGCGATCCTGTAATTTACATCGGGAGAGGAAACAAGCGTTCCTTTCATTTTTTCGCAGAAACACGTGCGTTGGTACGACGACGGGAGACACCGATCGAGATATCTCGACTCTCGTCTTATACACCTGTGTCTCATCTCTTTCTCCCTCTCTTTCTCTCCTTTACTCGCCGTGTGTTCCATCGGTCGAGATGATACATCGTGCACTGGTTCGTCTCGCAAACGTGCGTTGTTTTTTTTTTTTTTAACGAGAGAGACAACATTCGAGAGACCGAACGGGTCCTTGTTTTATTAACTTTGCTAATTTCTACTTATTTGATATCTCTACTTAAATGAAGGAGTCGAACGATCCTCGAAAAAGTCACACTGCTCTGTTATTTTGACTTAATTATAATTTGGGCAGCGTATCAAAGAGATTCGCGTATCTTCGACGTCAACACGCTTTTATACAAATCTTTCTTAGGGTAACGGAGTGTCTCTCCTCGCAGGGGAGTCCTCGTATTCGCAATATTCTGGCTTTGTGCGCTCGTTACGTAAGATTGTATATTGGCAGATCGTCTTATCGATTATTTCTATCTTTCCAGCTCTCCTAAAGTATTTTCTAATATTTATTAATGAAAGTTTTGGGAGAATTGCGTTGATGATTGAACCCTTTGAGTGCCATAATTTAAATTTGAAGACGATGTATGCCTGATTTATTTAACGTCACATTATCCATTTCTTTGTAAAATTTATAAACGTTTTATCGAATAAAATTGGATTTTAATGTAACGTTAGATAATATGGCACCAAAGAATTTAGATATCTCGAACACTCTGAATTCTAATGAATAAAAATTAGAAAAAGAATTGCACGTTGCTATATCATTTATACAAATGTTATATGATCGAACAATAATAATTGTAATTGGAAGTAAAAATTTGTTTATCGATTTTAACGAAAAGTATTCGATTAATGACGATGTTACAAGTGTTTGTAGATTGCACGAACGAAATTTTGTCTTAAAATCGATACACGAGAAGCTTTCTTCGATACAATTATTATTGACCCCTTATGTACATTACGGTACAACTTTCATGGTGATCAGTCCATAAAAAACAAGAAACTATACTATTCCTTGTCTCACGTCTTTGCAATTTCGTCAAAGTCGTTTCGGTACTCTCGATAAATAACCGCAAATAAAAACTAAGCCTATGGCACTCGAAGGATTAAAAACGTCGCGCGAAATCGACATCTTTAATGGATGTCGGCTATACAGGGAAAAAGAGAAAAGGATGAAGAGGTGGGTAAAAAATGAGTCCGCTATGAGAGAGGTACTAATGCCTCCTAATGTGGTTTTGGGAGAGCTGGAAGATAATGAAATTGTGGAGAGCGCCCTCAAGTGTCTTAAGAAAGCCCTGCCACTGACCTTTCTCATAGTTGATTTGCCTCTCCTGTTGCCTCGCGTTGTCGGCCGCGACCTTGAGCAAGCCCTGGATATTCCTTAGCAGAGTCTCCGTACTCGAGACCGAGGGGTCCTGAGCGCCCTGTGACACGGCGACCGCGGCTGAGGCTATCTGAGAGTAGTTCAGTGCCTGAGGACTCTCCGAGCCTGGTGCAGGAAGCGGTAGGTTCTCTGGGACGTCCGATAAATCTGAAAATTAAAAAAGGATTTCGTTAAAAATATTCATGAGTATTTATTTTAGTTAATATACTAAGAAGAAATAACGGTGCTTGTTTAATAATTAATACACTGTCTTGAATCAATTTTTAATGATATTGGGTGCCTATTCAAAATTTTTTTTTTTTTTAAATACACAGGGAAGAATTTATTATCATATTTTCGTGAATACTGATAAACAATACTTAACAAAAATTTTAAATGCCATATGACAATTCGAGTGCCGGTCACCGGTTAATTAACATAGTATTTAGCTGTTTTATTACTTAAATTTCTATGTTAGAATATTTACATTAGATCCTATATTACAAATGACATTTTATATAAAATAAAATATGACATTCGACAATTGCAAAAAAGGTGATCTCGAATAAGAAATATTGTAACGTATCTGTTGTACCATTGAAAGATATGGGTATTTAAGCGACCTTATTTAAATGGACCACCCTGTATAGCCACGTAATAAACGATTATGGTCTTAACGAACACATGGCAAGAAAAATATATGCACATTGATTATGTTCCTTCTAGAATAGTAGTAAATTAAAATTTGCTAAATAAACGACACACATATCGTGCCTATATCGAGTCTGTTATACAGAGACAATCTAAAGCAACGCATATGACTACCAAGACCTCTTTTTCCCGATATATCGAAAAGATTCTTCGAAAGGATTCCAGAGAGTCGCCTTAAGGCAAACAGCGAATTTCGGCAAAATTTATACCAAGATAAATCGTCGGATGATACATCGTTTGAAGATTTTTATACGAAATGAGAAGGTTGGAGAGCGTCTATTTCATATAAAATATACACACACAGACACGTGTATTTCCTTTCTCTCTTTGTCCTTTTCCTACCAAACGCGTATCGCATGCGGTTCCGCGCGAATGCGCGACAGGCGTACGAGAGCAAAGCGTCATTAATAAATTTAGCCGAACGATCGACCGAACAACGTTCGAGGGAGGTCGAAGTAGGAGAAGAGTTACGCCGTGTGCGTGTTTCGAAGTCGTAATCTTCGTAAGACTACTTGTTACCCTTCGCCACTCCTCTGATTTAACGTCACCGCGAGCGAATTAAATTTTGCGAATGAAATGCTACCCCCTAAGAATAATCTCGTCGATTAGCCAGTCTCTCTTTCGTTTCTTTCTTTCATTTTTGCAAAGTTCACCTATCCTTATCAACTTTTCACGAAGAAAAATAAAAGAGAATAAAAGAGAATAGAAGAATTTTTCGTTCGGAGAACGTTTTACCGGATCGAAAGAACCGACGTTGGAATACAGGATGCCTTATGGTTATTGCGAAACGGACCAGAGTGGTGAGACAAGATGTCTGCGTGGGTTCCAGGCTTAAGTGACCGTGCATCGATGTGTGTGCTCTCTCGTGAGCGCGCACGCGCGTTTGCTACGGCCCACACCGTCGCCTTTACTACTCGACTCTGCTTTATGGCCAATGATATGTGCTTTATTGTATCGTCTTTTAATTATCAGCCTGCACCTACAACACCAACGGCATTCGGTTACTTATTGCCATTGCTCGATTTAATGCTCGCGCGCGCGACCGCGCGCGCACTCGCGCCGGCACCTTTTGATAGCATGCTCGCGTTCGCGAGAAGACCGAGTAGAGGTACCTTTTTCGAAGGCCAACACTATTTTTTTCCTCTTCGTTCTCTCCTCGACGCTATCTCTTCCCGAGCGACCATTACAATTATCGGGAGAAGCCGGTGAGAAAGCTTTCGGAATCCCGAAACTACATATAACACTTGTATTCTTTGCCTTGTGAACGTGATATCGTTGGAAGAACTCGTGGTAAGGAGTGTGCGAGACGGGATAGGGGGTTAAGAAAGGGATTCTGATCGGTTTGGGTTTAAAGAAGTGATGCTTTATTTTTTATTTTTTTTTTTTTTTAGAGAACTTTTTTTTTATATAGAGATTTTTTATGTTGCGGAATTATGGCTGATGATGCAGATAAGTTAATAAGTAAAATGATATTATTTTTTTTCTTTTATAGAGAATTGGGGACGTTTGTCGTTCGTGTGTGAAAGTTTGAAGTCTATTGTTTTGTTAATTTTTTTTACAAAAAGTATCTCGATGTTTTCTGATCCTATATATTCTTTTGAAAAGTACTTTATTCGTGGGATTTTTAAAATTTAAAAAATAAATCTCGAGGTCTTAAGACAATTAAAATATAATTGAATTTGTTAAACCTCCTTAACCAAAATAGACACATTCTGCAGTTGTCAGATTTCCCAAAATATTAAATTTTCTTAGATACGAATAAAAAATGTTTCTATTTTAAAAACAAAAAAAAAACAAGATATCCGCTATGACAATTAGACCATCGTAAACTAAAAGAGATATGACATTAGCGTACATTCATATTACCAATCTTCAAGCTCATTCCTACTCTCCTTTTTACAAGAAGACAATTCTTTCTCTCGGTATCCCCCAAAGTCTCGCGAAAAGAGAATTTCGCGAATTCGAAGGTAGTCACGGAAAGAAAGAAGGAAGGAATCGCGAAAGAGATTGGATTCCGGGAAGGAGAACGAGAACGAGATAGTGGCGCGTCTCATTAAATCAGAACGGCATTCCACGGGCGTGTACACTCCCACGGGCATTCGATGGGGTTCTATTTCGATCACCGTGAGCGCCATAGGTAGGATGTACCCGTTGCATACGACACGCTGCGAGACACGGATTTCCTTCGATCCGAGCTCCTCCCTCCTTCTCTCCTCTTCTGGCACAATTTATACGTCTAACTCGTGTCTTTCGACGAAATTTAGAGGGTCTCACTAATTCAACAATACAAACATCGTACGAATCCACTGGTCTAATCTCCTCCTCTCGAACTTTTCGCGTGTTCGACTCGCGAAATCGAGTTGTACGACTCATTCGTGGCTCCTTCAGAGAAGACGAAAGGATAAAGAACATGTTCTTTACGAGAACGAAGACTTACGAGTGCCGCTTGTATCAACATGTAATCTCCAATAATTTTTCTGAGAATTGTAGATATTACGTAGTTTGTTGGAACAATTTATTGCATTTCAAAAAAAAAGTTTTGAAGTCGTTTCATAGATTAATCGTTTTGTCATTCAATATTTTAAACAATTTAGGTCGACATCCGTGAGGTGAAAAATTGCTTTATGGCTAATTTAAATAAACTAGAGGCTTTTTAACCACGAAGTGCTCTTTAATTATATAATTTGATAAAAAAAATATGTTAGTGTGGGAACATTTTGTGTTTATTCCTGAACATTACTTGAACGTTTCGTGCAAAAATATCTATATTGTTTTATATCGAAAATAAATACTAACAAAAATGTGGTAAACTCGAATTTTGAATTTTCTAGTAACCCTATCCTTTATTACAACCACCAGAAGACAGAAACAAAAGTCGCATCAAAATCTCTTTTCGTTTATTCGCGAACCTTTCCGACGTCCCGCTGAGTTTATCTTGCAACTTATTATCCCGAAATATTCATAATAAGCAATTAACGTTGAAATATGAATAATGTATCGATCGTTGGAAGTCGGGCGAACGAATGCGTTAAATTAATTCGAAGATAGCGTTCTCTTTCCTCGTTTCATTTCTTTTTGCCATCTTTGTTTGACTTTTTTTCTTTTCTTTTGTCAGAGGCACGGTTATATTCCCGAGGGATCCGTCTATCGTGTGTGGGTGCTGGAACGCGTCGACGTGCTCCACTCGGTGCTCTCTAATTGGCTCGGCCAATTAACGTGCCGCAGCGACAATGAACGAATCGATTAGAAATCAATGCGATTACGTCGCTTCGTTGAATTCGAAAGAGACTCGTTCGCCCTCTCGATCATATCTCGGGCCATCTTCCACTATTAAAATGAAACTAAATACCGAAGCTTTGAGTCTAATGAACGTTCGACACTGCCCAGTGGTGCTAATCTCGACGAACCGGACCTCCTCTTTGAGAAAACGTATCGTTATTTTGTGATCGTTCACGATTATCAATAAAGATTGCAGAGTTTAACATTAGATTTACGGACTGAGCCAATTTGACTCATTAAAAATTTGATTACTATATATTTATTCAACTTTACAATTATTTAAAAAAAATCATACGTGGCTTTTTAGTTAAGTAATGAAATATATGTAAATGTTGATTCCTCTTCTTTTCTTTCGTTTTTATATTCTTCTTTTTTTACTTAAGTAAAAATAGGTATATAAACAACATCCGTAAATCTAGTGTTAATGAGATTGTTTAATTTTATATAAAATATTAATACATATTACGTTGTTTGGAACGAATGAGTATAGTATATCATGAGATTTGTTAATATAGAAGGTGGACCAATAAAAATGACCACCTTGAATATCTTGGGAAGTATGGCTTTCGTATAGACTAACTCGACCTAAACGATCTAATTTTTATTTGAACATTTTGATATATCTCAGATAGAAAATTGTATATCTTACTAAACTGAACATTTTATACTGTCATTCAAGTAAAAATATTGTTTTGAACTCGAGCAATTAAAAATAATAAATAAAACGATGAGAAAGAAAAGATTCGAAGTGTGTGAATGAGAACAACCGTCGCAGCGAGTTTCTCAGGGCAGGCCGCGTGGCAGACGAATCTCCGAACGTCGTTCCTCTCTCGCTGGGGATGATCGATGAGTAGGCCTGACCCACCAGTCGTACCAAAGAACTCATCTTTAACCACGGCTTGTCCAGTCAAATCGATATAATTATTTTCCATTGGTGCTCGCGCCAAATTTGAAAAGGCACGAAGCGACCCTACCCCTCCTGTTCCCTCTTGCTAATCGATGCGAGATAAAACTCATTTGAGTACCGACTTTTTTCTCACGCTCTTTTTTTTTTATTTCATTGCATAATATTTCATGAATTTTGTAATATTGGTTTAATATCTATTTGGTAAAATTGGAACGCAATTTTTCTTCTCGTCGATTTAATTATTAAATTCGAAGTCATTAATACCTAGATATTATTAATTTCCGAAAGGTATTTTTATATAAATCTTTTTTTATTATATTACTTAAAACAATAACTATTTTTTTATTAAAAATTGTAAATTCTTTTGGGTAGATAGTATTAAAACAATATTTTTGATTTATATCAAAAGTTTGGGTAATAATATATTATTTGAAACAACAAACACTTTTACGTTTGTAAAAAGTAGTTGTTATTCGTTTCAATTAATTTATTTAAACCTATTACTCGCTTAGTAATCGAATTTATCTATACGCAAACACGGAACCAAAAACCTCGATAAAATATGGTAAAGACAAAAATTCGAACAAACCTTCGTCTTTCTCGTTCTCGTCCTCGAGGTCCTCCGACAAATTATCGTCCTCTTCCTCGTCATCTTGCGAACGATGCGACGCTCCGGCTTCGCTTCCCGAGTGTTCTCCAACGCTACCGCTTCCCGCCGTTTTTGACAAGTTCAAAACGGGACTGTGACCGTTCGAGGAACCTAAGAAAACATGAGAAAGAAAGAAAATAAATCATAACAAAAACATCAAACCATTTTATTATAAATAAAAGAAATTATTTATAGTGAAAACAAACCTGATCATTATACTCAAATATAAGTATTCCAATGAAATACCTTTATCCCATATCTAACTCATTAAACAATAAACGTTGATCAAATTAATAATTAATTTTTTTCTGCTTAAAATGTAAAATTACAATAATTACATATAGGAACGATAAAAAAGACTTTCATGCTAGAACCACTTCCTGTAGAAGCAGTGTAAATCAGGAGACGTCAAGTTGGGCTCATCGACTGACTCGACTGACAACTTGATGGATTTTATTTGCCTTTGCGCATCCCCGTTTAGACAAGAACTCCCATACTATCCACTTTCCACATCTTTCTGTCTACCCTCTCTCTCTCCCTCTCTCTATACTTATCCACATCTATCTATCTCTCTATCTTTTTCTCTTCCAACTTCACTCTCTCTCTTTCTCTCCGTTGCTCGGTGAGCTCGCGTATTTGATATCCTAGCATTTTAATCCTGACGTGGATAGATACTGTTTGGGCAAACGGTGGTCGACGCCATGCAAGAGCGAGAGAGAGAAAGCTCAGGGTGACGCATGGCTTCGAACACGTTTCCTACATGCTCACGCACACAAACGCGTCCGTATATACAAGCTGGGGTATTTAAAGTATTACGACCTGACTTTTCTGGAAGTGTGGAACATAATTACTTGGTTATTAACATTTTAAATTAAATTATAAGATATAACGAATACTCAAGTAATTTCATGTGAATACTTTTTAATTAAAAAATGACGTTTTTATAGATCACAGAACTGATTTCGACGTCGTCTACGAGCATAATCGATCAGAAATATACAATTTTATTATAAAGAATAATAATAAAATATTATTTATCCTATAAAAATGATATTGATTCCATCGGCAAATGATTTAAAAGAAAGATTTGATTTTTTTTACTACGTTCGTTGCTTTTGGAGAAGTCGGATCGTAAGTAACACTTTAAATGCTCCACCCTATATTACGTATGTGTAGGTTTATATATTTAGAAACGTTTACTCGTCCACCACGTAGCGCGAGACGAAGGGCTCGTGGTTTTCTCCCGGAATCGTACATCCTTTACGCGTAATTGACCCCTCCGTCCTTGTTAAAGTAAATGCTGGACTGTTCGAGGTTCTCTCTGATTTCTTTCGCGAGAATCCAATGCACGCACATACGGACACCTGCACGCACATACCATTTATCATCTGTTTGATTTGGTTTTATAATCTACAAAATTTTGTTGGAATTTGCAATATTTTTCTATTTTAAATTGATATTATTATTTAAACCATTTCGGAGATTTTGTAAATATTAACAATGAGTTTGAGAATGGAAATATTGTATAAATTAAAAATATAAGTTACAAGTTTATATTTTACAAAATAAACGAATATCTAATGAACAGTGTGGGTGGGAGAAATAAATCTTGACCATCCATTAGACATGATTGAATTTAATTAAAAATTATCTAATATATGTAAATAAAAAATGAGTTTTACTATTCCACCCTTCTTTGAATTATATAACATTAACATAAATCATTAATTGTCAAACCGAATAATAAAACATTCATTGAACTAATAGTAATTTCAATTAAATGAAGCTCTTATTATAAAATACAATGTCATAATATTAATAAAAATTTTTGTTTGGTTGAGAAAAAATTGTCAATGTTCCAAGAACGTTTATCTTATTTCAAGGAGTTCCTCCTCTCTTCGAAGAGAAGCTTAGGTGTCGGCCAATAGAATCAAGATTAAAGAAGAAACGCGAGATGCTTAATCGTTCGAGTTACGATCGATCGATCGATCGAACGAACGAATCAGGATTTAAAGTCAAACCACGCAGAAAAATCACGGACAACGCGGCGAGAACGAGTCTCCCTCTTTCTCACTGGCCGATACTCGACCGTTTTCTTTTATTTCTTTCTTTCCTCCAGTCTCTCTCGCTCTCTCACACCCTGTCTCGCTTCTTCCTGAATACGTGCGTGCGTGCGTGGGTCCGGCGGGCGTTTAGGGACTCGGAGATTAAGTCCGATATCGAGTTTCACCGCGGCACGGTCCTGCCTTTCTTTCTAATTCCCCGTAATATTTTAATCCGACCGATCGAACCCTTTATCTTCGAGACTCACGCTCCCGAGTTCTTCGCGAACTCGAAACTCTACCCCAAGGAAATAAACGATTTCGATTTATCACCTAACTTTCACGCAAAATTGTAGAAACGACGAAAATAGAAAGTTTCGTGTGTGTTTCTTTAATCTTTTTCTATATTTTATGAAAGTGCAAATTGTTGTATGACTTTTCCTAAAATTGTGAAAGAGATCGATAAAAGAAAGATGATTTAGAACGAATGTTGAAGGATTCTATACACATATTCGTTCCTATTGGTACTTATTGATGATTATTTTTTTTTGAAATATGGTAGTAAAAGAAAATTGGAGAAAGACTTAAAGTAATCATGCTATATTTCATAATTAGAAACTTACCATTATGCGAGCTAAGATCCCTAGGTTTGTGATCCAATGCGAGAGCCCTTTCTGCATCGCCCCTCTCTTCGCGAAGCCTGCAAAAACAAACGGGAAAAATAGTATGTAATAAAAATTGTTAAGTGTAAGGTAAGAAAAGTATTTGAATCGAAATCAATCTTTGCGGAGGTGGTCTCATATTTTCTCTCCTTCTCACTCCTTTGAACTATTAATCGAGCGATTATTCTAGTCGCCGAGACAGTCACTCGGCGTGGGAAGATAAATGCCGGTGTCTCGTGCATCTTTTCCGTTAGTATCCAAGTACGGAGTGAGTCATGAGAAGTTGTACGCCTGAATATTTCTTTTAAATTTGTCAATATGCTGAACAATGCATGTAGAAGAATGTTATATGAATGGAAAATGGGAGAGATTCGAAATTATTTCATGATACATGATAATGTGAAGAGACGTGTTATTAAATTTTATTACCTTCCCTTGGAATTACGAGAACTTTTATTTTTACCATTTAATAATTAAAAAATTAACTGACAACGTACCAGGGCTTTACAATCCTGATTCCTATGTACGGAAGAACAAATTTTATTATGAAGCTTGCGAGTGTTTCCAAAAGATGGCTCTTTAAAGATAAACTCTCTTATAAAAAAAATGAATTAACAATAATGTTCACTTTTTACCCCAAAGAGTTATACTACATATTTATTTCGTTTAAATCACTCCAAGTTACTCAAACTCAGAGACATTCGCATCGAGTTCACGATACAACGAGTTCACGAAGGATCTCGAAAGAAAAGGTAAGTTTCCAAAGGAAGAAAACAAAAAAAAGAAGAAAATGTAGGACGGAAAATTTTTAACGAAGTCGAAGGAGGCAGGAAAAAGGCGATCGTCTTCGTCGTTTTCATCGGCCGCCGGGCAATTTTTTTCTTCTCTCTTTTTTTTTTTTCAAGTAGACGAAGCGAAAAAGAGAGGTGCCCTCGACGGTTCCTCGTTTTCTTTTATTTCGCTTTGGTTTCACTCGGAACGTTCGAGTTTACGAGAACGGCGCTCATTAAGGCACCACGCCGGCTATACACCGCGAAAACTTTTAATCTTGTCTTTATATTGTTTGCGTCTGGTGCCCCACGGCCTTGTCGTTGCTTAAGAATCGTTAAATTTCTGTTTCGTGGTATTGTTACTATTTTTTCGCATTAACCGGATCGCAACCGTTGCCGAGCGTCGAAGAAAACGTTTCCCTTAAATGGAAAATGACTTCGAGTAAGTAAATGGCTGAATGAAAGAAGGTAATGTTACCAAATTCCAATTACCCTGGCATTGAGATCTCTAAAAATAAAAATGGTTTTGATTTTTACGTGATATTGATTCTTAAGAAGATATCTTGCGACTTTCAATATAAATATATTGTGAAAAAATGAAATCGAAATCAATAATATAAAATCGAAGCTACGAAAAAAAAGTTTGTTTGGTTCGTCTTTGGTTAAAAGGAAAAATCGATCGGCTAGTCGATGTCCCTTGGTAAAAGGGTTTAGGGAAAGCGAGTCTTTCTCTCTTAATGGCGAAGAAGAAGGGTACCCGTAGCTTTTATCGTGTGGTTTATAGCCGGGGTCATCCGCGTGCTCGCGGATTTATTTTGTAAGAAGCGTTACCAGATGGAGGGGAGATGTATCTCTTTCTCTCTTAAGCGATTTGGTTTTTTCTATTATTTCTATTTATCACTATGATAAAAAAATCGAACAGTTCAAAATATAAACCACGTTTTGATTATTAATCCAATATTTTTTATTTACAATTACACTATTTTCATAATTACGCGCACATAAGTAAAACAACACACGTGTTGTTCCACAATGAATGCATTCTACGTATAATCAACGATCTTTTTCTCATTATTTTTCCCCAAGTTTATACATATTATTCCATCGTATCCTTTCTTGCATTCCATATAAAATAGTGAAAAATGTTGAATAAATAATTATTATTACCACAATTTCTCCTTGTCTGTTCGTAATTGTATCTATGTTACGTATACCCTCTCTCTCTCCCTTTTACTTTCTTTCTCTTCGGCTCCATTCTTGCATCTCAGTTTCACGCGAAAATTATTCTCCGGGGTATACTTTTTTGCAGGTTCCACGATGAGGATCGGAGGCCTCTTTCGCACCTCGAATCGAACCGCGGACCATTAAGTAAGAAGTTAATATCATTAAACATAATATCGGGCGCATCTGGGAGCCGCAGAGCACTTACCGACCCTCCTCCCTTCGACGGCCCTTTCCTCTCTCTCTTTCGCGGCACCACCCCTTAATTTTTTAATGAGAAAATGCTTTCAAAGAGCCAGAGAGAAATACCGTGTCTACGAGCGATAAGTTACGGTCTCTCGCCAAGAGGGGAGAGTGGAAACCTTCTTTTCCTTCCTCGTTGCCTCTTCTCGATGACTTTCTTTCTTTCTCGCATACTTTTTCTATGTATACAAGATGCTGAGAAAAGTATCCGAGAGACATCACGTACTATTTTAGCTAACGTTTAATTACCACAGTTATTTATTGATTAAAACAAACTAATTTATGGCTTTATGCATCAGCTCTACTTTGTTATATTAATTTGATTTAATTAAATCACCAAATAATACAACAATAAACATAATCCCACTATACTCGTAATATCGACCAACTTCCCATAACTAACATTACGCAATAGAACAAAAAAAAAACATACTCTACCTAGACTTAACAAAGAATAAAAAAAAGATAACGAAGACAAAAAAAAAAACCTGTATTTCCGATCACGTTTACGAATTTTCACTCTATCATTTAACAACCAACCTCGGGAAACACCACGTAATCCAAGTAAAATACTAGTTTTCCATCTCGAGTAAATAACTAGGAACGGTAGATGATGGGAAGAGGACATGACATAACCATGCCACAGCTGCCAACCGAATGGATCCCGACTATAGAAAAAGGATCAGACGAATGGTAGACGAATCCATCTTCCTCTCTCTCTCTCTTTCCCAATCTTTCTCTTTTGCACGTCAGCTATCGTAACGACTTAATTTCGACGATAATTAAATTTTAATTGGTAATACGAGTCGATTAAGGTGGCCGATGAGTATCTCGGATGGTCTCCGTTTTATCCTCTCTCTCTCAGAAAATCTATGCTAGTCGTCGTGGAATAAAGGCAGAGCAAGAGAGAGAGATAGATAGATAGATAGGAGTAGACTCGAATCGCTTAGATGTTGCGGCCTCGCGATAACCGGCAACGAAGCAGGGTTATTAAGTTTGTAATTAGTCGAATATTACAGGCTCGCGTCGCGGCGTTCGCCGTGTAGCACGTCCGTCCGTGCATATCTACAATATGCGTGCGTACCCACTCGAGCGTCGTTAACGCGTTACGGCTTTCATTACACTCCTCGTGGTACGGCTCTTGAGTGATTGGCAGCGCGCGAGCATACACACATGCCTGAGACCGTACGTTGTACTTAGGTAATACTGGCACGAATGATCGCGACGAGCGCACGATTTAGTGGCCTCCTTCTCTAACCTGCACACTGATACTCTTTATGGGCCATATCTTGTACGAGGAAGGCAATATCACTACGCGAAGAGCCAAATCACGCGTTATTATTACGTGCTTATCGTACCTGCATTAGAACTCTTCGATCCTGATATTGATTTAGATTTAATTAGATTTTATGCTGTTAAGATCTTGATAGGATCGTTTTACCAGTTTTTAGTAGTAGGGAAAGAAATGAAATGTTGTTTGAGAGTCTTTGATTAGATATCGACATGGTGATGGATTTGTGTGGAATATGATATTAAGGTAGATTGAAAGTTTAGAGGAACTCGAGAGGTTAAAAGATTGAGTTAATTAGTTGGTTGGTTTGAACGTTTTGGTATTGAGATTTTAGATAGTTTCTAATGGGTTATTTTTTTGTGTTAGGAATACCTTAATAGGTTCAATCTGGCGTGGACAACCGGTGGTTTATGTCTAGTTTTCATCGTCTGGCAAAGTTGATCATTGGTGGTTTACATGTGTTTCTTATTTTATTTTTGAAATTATACTTTAAATTATGTAATACCATCTGATTCTTTTTGTTCTTTCTGATGTACCCAACTACTTTTCGTTTTGGAACTAAAGGAAAATACAAAGAAACGATTCATCTTGGTCGGCATTTTGGAAACGGTAGTAGATGTTCGCTCGTTAAGGCCGTTCGAGATGAACATGCGTGTACTGGGTTGAGAAGCTAATACGGATTTATAAATTTACCGTAGAGCCCCAACCGTAGAACCGGGTCCCACGCTTAACGCAGTACGAAACTAATAAGCCGAACGAGCGATGCCCTTCTCTGTCTCTGCCTTTAATTTTGATTCCGTAATGACGGACTCCGCGGGGAATCTCTTTCTCTCTCCCCCGCTTCTAACAGTTTAGAAAGGACCTTCTCAAAACAGCGGGAGTTCATTAAATTTTCCCATTTCTATTGCGGCAAAACGAGACGAAGACTTTTCGAACTGGTTGCTATGTTCGATCTTTGCGAACGAGATAAAAATGAAGTTGGGTGGAGTGAGAAGAAAATTTGGTTAGTGGTTTGTAAGCTTTTTAGTTTTTGTTACTTAATTAACGAATTATTAACTAACAAAGATCAGCAAATCAAAGAAAGCAATTCCTCCTTCTATCGCTTTGTTTCTTGCCTAGCTACGAGCTAGGCAAGAATTCCATTAACGAATTATTAACTAACAAAGATCAGCAAATCAAAGAAAGCAATTCCTCCTTCTATCGCTTTGTTTCTTGCCTAGCTACGAGCTAGAGTAATCCGCCTTCTTTCGCTGGTCACCGTGATTGGCCGATCTTTGTTAATTAATAAATAGTTAACTAAACCGAATTTTGAAAAATGGTATTAGACATTTCGATTCAAATCATTGATGTGCACATATATTTTTCTTCTTGAACACGTAGAATCGGACATCCTGTATAAAATAAATATAAATACAAGAAAATAACAGAGAATAGAATTCATACATGACTTATTTGATCACTCGCTTGTACCATCACGTATGCTTCGACTCGCAATGAATGAAAACGAAGACAACGTCACGGGGTCCGATAGATCTGCCTGATGAAAGAACAGGGTGGATAACGCGAGAGCTATGACATTTTTCGACCGCTTTGATATCTTCTTGCGACGTATCGGCTTCCAACGATCCTCTGCTCGAAATCAAACGCATCGTCGGCATAACGCGCATGCGAGCTAATGACGACAGCAATTGTAATATCGGGAACATGTCAAAGGGATCCCCCCATTCCTCTACACCCCCTTCGAAATGGCGAAGGTATGTCCCACCGTAGTGGTACCCTTCCGATCGTCGACCAATCGGCAGCTTTTCCAATAAACGATCTACGTGCCATCGAAATTCCACCATCTCCTCCTCCTCCTCCACCACCTCTTCGATAAAGAGAGAGAGAAATATTTTTACTGTCGACAATTTTTATCGGTTAAAAATATTCTTCTGCCAATCTCGATAAATTTTCAAAAGACAACGACTCGCGAAATCCAACGAGCTATCTCGTTACGTCGAGGAGACTTGAAATATAATAATAAACGGCGAATCTCTTGGTTAGAGAGAATGTAAAGGAAAAAGAGAAAGATAGAGAAGGAGAGGGGTAGAGAAGGTAGGAGTTGGATAACGGTAACGCGATCCACAGTCGTCGGTGAAAATTTCACCCTTAGGACCGTGACATTCGAGGCGAAAAGGGTTCTTCCTCGAATCTCTCTTTCTCTCTTTCTTTTGACTTAGAAACGCGAGGAGGAATCAGTTGCGGATCATCTTATTAGGTGCGAAGAGAGAGTTTCTGAAGTCTTAAAAAATAAAGAGAAGGAAAACAATTTTATATTCTTTTAGTTTTATTAATAGTTATGTAAAGGAATATTAACCCTTTAACTCATATGTCAACCGTGACACGACATTCAAACTTAAGACAGTTATTAATATACAATTAAAAAAAAAAGTCTTAAAGCTTCATGACGATAAAGATAATGAATATTTTAATCAAATTAATTGTGTACCTTAAAAAAAGTATTATTTTGTATTCATATGTATCATTAACAAAAGTTTCACTGCTTTTCAGAAATTCTTGTACCAAAAATACTATTGTACATCTAAAGCCAAGTCACATCTAGGACAGTCGATTCGTTCCTGTAAGGAATACCTTCGGCATCGAACTCAACCGAGTGCCACCGACGACGTTGTGTCTATAATTATGCGAGAAGAAGAGGGGTGAGAGAGCTTCCGTCGACGATCCGATTACTGCTCAAAAGTAGCCGAGACAAAAGCGAGAACGAGGAGAAGAAAGGAGTGACTTTGTCGGTGGTGGAAGAAGAAATCGAGAAAGACTGCCCGTGGAAACCATAAATTATCTTCCATCTCTCGGCAACGAGAAAGAGAGACGACGAATGGATAGAGGGAGAACGTTGGGACGGTTCTGGACCGAAGGGAGAGGAAGTCGTAGGGCGAATCGTATTACACGAAAAGAGAGAGAGACAGAATGCTCTTGCTAAGGAAAATCTTTCTCCTAGATGCTCCTACCACGCGAACCTTACAAATATTATCCGACATATCGCGTGCCCGACAACATTTATCAAACTACGTCCAGTGGAAAGGGATTCAATCAGCGAATTCCTCGGATTCCACGGACGTCAATAAGATACGCCGAAATAAGACATCCGGCCTTCCACCATTAATTCACAATATTCCCTTCATCTTTTGCGAATTGACTCGCGTACCGACTTGGTATTCCCTGTTCGTTGGATGCTGTGGCGATAAGATGCACCACCATTTTTCACTTCTTTCCTAAGAATTTCGGTCGAAGTTCATTTTATTACAAGCTATTATTTAGTTTGGCTTGGATGTTAAAAGACATTTAAATATTTACGCCACACGCCTTTATTTAACGAAGGCAGTCATTTAAATTGGTTTATAAATTATTTTTTCTTTGTTAGTACATTTTAATAAAAGCTTGCGTTTAAAATATTTGTTTCTATTAATTTTATTAGTCGAACGTTATAAGGGATTCAAGTAAAAATATATTTAATCTTAATTCGCAAATTTTTATCCTCTAGATGGTAATTATTACATATAGGCTACCAATAGCCTAAACTAAATTTTATAAATTGCGTTTGTAATCATCGATCACAAGGATTGTAATATCCAATATAAAAAATGCTATAGAGTATTGTTATTTGTCTTCATTCTGATAGGAATTGTAAACCAAACGAAGTCTAAAATTGTGTTACACAACATATTAGATCTATTATCGAACTAGATCATGGAAAGATTCACTTGAAAAATAAAGCAAACCCTCTACTCTCTTTCTAATTGAAGTTTCGAAACATCTCGATGCAATGCAATGACGAAACAATACGAATCGAATTGAAGTAAAATAATGAACATCATGATGGAAAGGATGCAAATCACGATGTCTGTTGGATCCCAGCCGAGCTACCGCTATTCTTTTCCCGCTCTTCCCGTTTGACTAATAGATCTCAGCAGCAGTCACGACACAATCATACACAGACTACTGTTGCTAACTTCATATCAATCCGACGGATCTCGGCTGCCTCTCGCGCACCACTCGTAACTGGTAGTGATAAATGATGCGAGACCGACCGACGATTGAGATTAATTTCGGATACCACGCTCCCGCCTTTCATGGACGTTAACGCACACGGATGTTAACCTATTGCTAGTATTTTCCCGGGAGATCGTTGCTTTCGAGAATTCGTTAACGGAAGGAAACGGAAAGGGGTGGAGCAAATTGACTAGGATTTATTAATTATGTTTTATACCAGAGTTACCAAGATTATGATACTTTAAAGAATTAACATTTGTTTTATTTCAAAGATCTTAGGTCTAAGAACCTAAGGATTCAGAGTTAAGACAATTTTCTAATTAATGAATAGCATTTGCAATCCCTATACCCGGTCATACCACTTTTATTTATCAGATCAAACTCATTTGCATAATTTAATCCTCGATTGTTATAGTTTCTACAACCAAATGTAGATCCAATTTCAAAAGAAAGTCGAAATACATCTAAAGTCATATAATCCCAATCCCCTCACGAAAACTCGCAATAATTCGTTGGAAATCGATCGAAGAAGGTGCAGTCGCGAGAGAGTAGGAGGAAAGATGAGGAGAAGTCGATGGAAGAGAGAGAGGTACAGTTGCCCTTCCTTCGTTTCTGCTAGAGTCGAAGCAGCTAATTATGTATCCCCTGCGGGACCCCCGCAGACAGGAAATGAGGCTCCCCTGAGTTCTCCTATCCGTTCCATATATACGTAGCAAAGCCTATATAAACGTAGCTACGTCTTTTGGTACGCCTTGTGCTACTCTTGAAAACGTTAAAGAGAACGAGAGAGTAGGTGTGAGTGAAAACACACAGTCGGATTAAGTTGGTCCGGGGATCAAGATACAACAGAGAAGGAAGCAAAACGACGTAGACGATAACCTTCGACTTTATGCCTGGTAGAGGACAGCGGTTTAATTAGACGACGCCCGAGATTCGCCTAGAAATGTTGATTGAGCTAAATTGTTTTCCTCTGGGGTGCCTACCACCTTCCTGAACCCAACGTGGACCCTACCACCGTTCACTTTCACCTTCTCCCACTCGTCCTTCTGTTTTTGTTCTCTTAGTACGAAGAGTTCATTGGGGTGCTAAGGAGACAATGCTGATCAGTCGTCGAGATAACCGGCTGTTTAGGCAAACGACTTCTGGGGTAGCTACCGGTAGTACGTTCCTACATCGGTGCTGGAGAAAGAGGATCCTCGAATATAGGGTGTCTTGGAAATAGGTCGCCGATCTTTTCAGAGTAGGTACTATCGTTTGCTTGATAATGAAAAAGATCGTGTAGTTTAACGTTTGGGAACGAATTATTTTTGTGATTGCAAGAGACTTCTAAAAGATATACCAGAGAGGCAACGTTACTTAGGAAATATTTCGAACTTGGATAGTTGGAAGAAATAATATAATAGAAACTTTACATTTGTCTGTAAATTAGAATACTAGAGTAAAACGAGGTGTAACTGGCCACGTTCAGAAACTAGCCACTAGGTACTTCTGCCACTTGGATTAAGTTCCTATGAATTTTTGTGATGTACCTTGATTTCTTAATGTCCAAATGATACTTGTATAACGTGGCCAGTTACTAGTTTAATGACTGTCAGTAATTAAATTCTGTGGCCAGTTACTACTAGAGTACTGTTATTTTTCAAATAATTCAAATTTATATACCCAATATTGTTTTGTTTTACTTAATAATAATTCAAATCTATAAAAGAGGATTTATTTTATACATAGGTATTGCAAAAACATTCATATTGTGACCCATTTTGACAAAACATTAACGTGAACTGGCCAGAGTGCTAAAGTGGTTCCAGATCAATTGTTAACCAATTCTTCAATGATTCAGTTTCATGTAGTATACCTACAAGTTCGTAAAGAACGTATTCCCACACCTCCTTCTAGAATATACTCTCATATATGAAATACACCGAGTATAGGATGCATATCAGGTTTCAAAGATCGAAAAGACTTTCAGAAAAAATTCACTTAAGCGATCTTCGACTCGCTCGATGTGAACTTTGATTCGACCACACCAAGCTTCCTATAAATACACATAAACAAGGAGAACGCAGAGCGTACACGCGATTATCATACAACGTAATTATAGTCTGCAATGACAGGTATCGGCAGGAGCTATAATCATTCCGTCAACGGGAGTCGCCGTTTCGAAACGCGTGCCTCGGTAGCTCGACACAAAAGACGGTTAGGTAAAGGTGAGAACAGGTGTAGTGTTTGCGGGTTTGAGGGGGACTCAAGGTAAGAGTAGAAGGGCCAAAACCACCGTTACTAAATATGTTTGCGCGACCACGTCGCAAGCCGCAAGCCGAGTCAATCGTTTTACTTGTCCTTTCCTTTTTCCTTTTCTTATTATTCGTCTTTCAACTCCTACGTGAAAAGATAACGTGTTTTTCTTTTTCTTAACTAACAAGTCAAATATTTATTGTATCTTAAGAATAAAAGAAAACCAACGATTTAAATACATTTTGTTTAATCATGTAATTTAATTAGTACTAATGGTTCGTATCACCATTCTTAAGTATTTAACCTTTCGTGTACTATGTGGAGTATGACACACCCAGTCCTCGAAAATCTATAATTCTTTGAAAAATGTTTCTGTTCTTTTATTGATAAAACTAATAAAAATATTAAATTACTTCGTTTTTTTTATTTAAACCTATTGATTACAATGTACAACTATTATTCCATAAACAGAACAGTCAAATAATTGAAACAAACTAGTTTTATTACATCTTACATTTTTGGGTATGTCACACCCCACCTAGTATAGGACAGGCTTTTTAGGAAAGGTTAAAAAAAAAGAATTGGAAAGAGACAAAGGCATTTTAAATAAAATAATATATAACATAATTAATAAAAACCATAATCATACTAGTAACGAGATGAAACACAATGTAAGGTTGGTACCAGTAGATTCTGGAAAAGACGTGGAGTATCGATAATAATTAACGATTGTTTCATGAAATTGAAAGGTAAAATATGAAGGGTAGTGGATTAGAAGAGAGATGCGTTCCATTTTTCACGCGTTGCAACATCCCTCGACGATGCACCCTCTTCCATCCACGAGAGTATCTCCTCGTAGTCGTAGGAAAGTTTTCGACGAGCGCGATATGTTAAGCACTATGGCGACACAACGGTTAACGCGGAGTGTCTCTAAACGTCATATATCAGAAATGACGTTCGGTGTATGCGAAGGAAGCACCCAACGGGGATCTGAATTATGAAACGCCATCGCTCTCGCTTTACTTCGATAGATGGGGACGTATCGGCAACGCGAGTTGGACAGAAGTTGGAAAATTGAGGCGGCGGCGGGTACGCGATGATGCTCCATCAAAATTTAAATATCGATTAATTAAATATAGATCGTGATATTTAACGATATTTTAATTATTAGATTAAAAATTAGATGGAAAACACTCGAGGCCACGTTTCAATGAAATTACTGACGTGGAGATACCTCGCGCATAAAGATTTAGAAACATTTAGGTATTATGAACGAAATTATATATTATTTAGTTTTTACATCAATTATAGTGGTTATAATAATATTTTTATAAAAGTAAAATTGTTTGTTAAGAAAAAATTATGATGGAAGTAGAGTGGGATTCACCTCACACATGAGACGTTAAAATAAACGTAAAAAAATTAAAAAATAGTCATCCAAATAAATAAGGTTATAATTGTTAATCCTGTAATAGCTAATGCATGTAGCTTTATAGTACTAACGTGGCATCACGGAAGGAGTATGTCATCGTTCGAATAAGTTACGAATAGCTTGAGTATCGTACATCAGAAGCTAAGTTCACGATATACGCGAGAACGTAGCCAGGAGAAAGCTCTTGAATTATGAAATACTCTTGTTTAGCTTCCTGCTCTATGCCGTCTGTGACCCTAAAATCATCGACGTTTCGTCCTTCGTCTAAAACCCACTAGGAACACGATGAGGTTTATTCAAGGGAAACTAGCCAAGTTTCGTCCAGATGAAGCCAACTTATTCATCAGCTGTTATTAAATACTATGTATTATCCTCATTCAAAATAAGTACAAAGTGTACAAATTTGATTTTATTAGAGATTTAGAATATTCCAAATATTTAATAAAAATTTGACATTCATTTATTTTTATACTCGAACATACCTTTTTAACAGCATTTAAAAAAAAAATGGCATAGCATTAAAGATACGTTCTATTAGAGAAAAGAGTCGAATGCAAAGTATTAGATAAATCTAGCATTAGGTACTAACTCCACAATATTAAAGTATTCAAAAATTCACTCTTTCTTAACAAGAAAATAATCTTTACCAAACAACTAATTTAAAAAAAAAAATTATATCACCGTGTCCAACCAAAAGATTCGAATTGAAAAATAACGCCATCTACAACTTTCGTCGAAAAGTCTCCCCCTCTCGCACCCTCTAGCACCTCGTAGCGCTTCGAAAGCATTTTTCAATTTCGCGAAACTTTACGATAGAAATCTTCCCCACGAGAAAGGACGGCAGCGAAGTCAAGGGGGATGAAGAGGCGGGGTAAAAAGCGGGTGCCCGGCCGGTTCGCGAAACATTTGTACATAAATCTGAAAATTATGACTCGTCCATCCTCCCCCTTCGTCGTTCTCTCAGGCACGGCATATGCCTGGTAACGCGTAACGGAGAGATAACCAAAAGGGCGACCCCTCGTAAACGCAACCGCACGCGCGCGCGTGCACGTGCGCGTATAAAGTGCAGCCACGCTCGACTCCTACCTTCTATCTTTTTCTTGCTTTCTCTCGTATTCGTTCGAGTATAAATCAGAATCAGGAGAAAATAAAAATCACTTTTTTGCCATCCTAGCCGCGGATGATTCGATTAAGGGCTATCGATGGTCGTTACGGGACCGTCTTTCTCTTTCCCTGCTTTTGTCGGAAACCAGGAAAAGGACACTCTTTCGTGTATATGTAGACGTGTATGAGAGAGAGAGAGAGGGTAGGAACGAGATGAAGCTTATCGTGGTTTTTCGATGGAGTCGATCCCGCGCGGGGATAAGCGTGAATCGTCGAGCTGTTTTTATCCTTCTCCCTTCCCCTCTGTCACCCATTTCCCTCGTAGATTTTTTTCACGCGTTTCTCGAACCTCCTTTCTCGTCTTTTCTTCGACGGGTTTTTAGAAGAAACGAGAGAAGGGTGAGTTCGCACTCTAGCGTAAAGTCGCGACTCTTGTTCCTTCGATATGGATCTCTTCTGTCTATCTCTTTCGCTCTTATTTCCCCCGTTCTCTACCATCCTCGATTTTCGAAGATGTTTCGGCTGGATGAAGAAAGAATGACTGGCGATTCTTCTTTCGAAATGTATCTACTTTGTGTGCTTTCATGCTTGAATAATTTTTTTTTTATTTTTCTTTGACATCTGTCCGAAGAATAATATTAATTAATGTATTAGAAATTTTATTACACGATGTGTGCATTTTACTGGTTGTAATGTAATATGTAGATATATCGAAACCAAATATTGTCTGTTGTCTCCAAATGTTTGTTTTATTATCGTGATGCAAATCATGTTATAAATTTAAGACTACCCATAGTAATTTCAATTTTCAAAGGAAAAAATCATTCAATATCGAATAATAACTTATTAAATAATTAAACATATTAATATGTACATGCACGAATAACATCGTAAGTACTATTTAAATTGAAGAACATCTCTATCTTACTTTCATAAGAGATTCAAGAATTCTTATTCACGATAAAATAAAAAAACGAAATAACCGCAGTTCATATTGTTATAACACGTTTTCTATTTCACAATATTTATAAACATATTATTTAAAAAAATGAAGATAATAAAAGATCAGATCGAAACCAAGAAAAATGTGTAGGTATTGCCCCCGAACGAAGAAGAAAGAATACCGTTACGATGGTAAGCGTACACGCGCGTGCACACATGCATACACGCATATAGACCTATAAATAATTCCATTCCGATTTAACCCCTTTACCATTCCAGCCCCCGGGGGTTGGAGGAGGGTGTACCGTACATGCGGTAGTCGAAGAAGGCAAGAGAGGAGAAAGGTTTCATTCGGTAGGTCGACGGCGATAAGTCTCCCGGTTCGATCTCTCTCTCCCTCTCTCTTTCTCTAGCTTTTCCGAACGCCTCGATGCTCAGCCGGCAGGCAAAACGCAAATAAACTCAGGTTCTCCCCCGTATTTCCAGGCCGTTCGCCTCTAGCTCATGGTCCACGCACAGCAGCCCTCTCTCGCCGACGGCTAGATCGAAGAAAAATATGCTAAAGGAGAGAGAGAAGGGAAAATCATCGCGAGCTTAAAGAAAAAGAGAGAGAGAAAGGCATCGTTGACGCTTCGTTTCGCTTTTTCTTCGCAAAGAATTATTCTTTCGTGCGGAACGATCGACTGAACGGTATTTCGGTTTACGTTGGAGTGTTTCATTTAATTTCTTTGTTTTTGTAGAATTTCTTGTAATTTGTAGTGGTACTTTGGAACAAGTTAGTTATTTGGAATGTGTAGTATAAGTTAACTTGGTAGTGAATTCAGTTGTAAAGGTAAAACATTTTTCCACATGAAATTCTTGCAATTTAAATCTAAACCTTTCGAATAAATTATGATTTCATCTCTATGCCTAAATGCCTAAAATTTAACCATGCCATCGTATATATATTGAAGTATTATCGATGCAACTCGATATACAGAGTGTATAAACAAAAATTTCTTTTTTCACAACATACCTCTTTCTAAACCATTCCAAGTATCTCATTAAAGTTTGTCGCATCATTAGAAACAAAGAAAATATTTAGGTAGCCTCCTTTAGCTTGGAAACCCTGTATTATGCAATCGATTATTTGTCAAGAAAATAAGTAAATAAAAATTGTTGCCATAAAAAAAAGAGATAGAACAACATAGATAAAAACAACATACCTTTGGGAAAAGAAAAGACGATGGATATGTTCGGCAAGCAAAAATGCGTACATATAAGCAAGCGTTACGCTTTTTCCACCCTAGCAAAAAACGGCATGCGTATCTGTATATGCGAATAAGAGAGAAAGAGAGCGAGTGAAATAGCACACGCGCGAAAATATACGCGTAAAAGGGCTCTTATCGGGTTTGCGCAAGAATAGGATTCGACGATGCTTCCGAAAGCCATAGCCGAAACGGTAACTGCCACCCTTCGACTGATCGAACTTATTTTCTTCCTTCGACGATGGCTCTTGCACCCCCTGCTACCGTTTCCCCCCGTTCTCCTTTTTTTCCGTACGACTCGCGTCGATAATATTTGACTGAAAAGACGCTTCTGCGAGGGGCCCTGCTATTTTTCTGGAAAATTGAATAGACAAAATCGAGCGTTACGCTCGTCCTTTTCTCGACGCGTCTTGGGAATCGAATCGATAGAATACTGGACGATCGCAAAATTCTTCGTACGGTCGTGTGATTATTTATTCGAATTATGATTTAAGTCGTTCTTTTGCTCTGGATTTTTATAAGAAAAAGAGGAGAGTGTTTTTGTTTATCAAAAAAGGGTTAAATATGTTGTATGGGGTGGTCCAGCTAAAGATCTCATTTATTTGTAATGACATAAGAATTCTTCTTGTGATAGATATCATTTATATTGCATTAAAAGTATTTGTTATGTTATCACAAATAAAGGAGATTGATGTATATTATAAATATATTCCAATTATAGTCACATGATTCACTCATAAGTGTTATGATTCTACGTGATAAATGTTAATAATTAAAAAATATAATGAATTAAAAAAAGAAACTATAAAATATTCTAAAATACAAATTTCACATTTAATTTCATCCCAAAGTTACCAAATTCATTTAATTGAACGATACTCATTAATTCACCCTACAAATAATTACATGCGAGTAACGAAACGACAAGAATTAAAATACCCAAGTCCACTTCTGGACCGATCCTTAGCTAACGTCAATGGCGATTTGAACGTTCGAGAGAAGAGATATCTCTCTCGAGAAAAGGACGTGCGAGGCAATTAATTGCTTGGCGCGAAACGAGACGGTATTTCGTTTCGAGTTACTCTCTCCCTCCCTCTCTCTCTTACTCACACATATACACACGTACACCTACCTTCCCGCATTTTCTCGTCGTCCTACGCTTAATTTCTAACCCTTTGCACGCTCTCGAGTAAGAGGGAAGGTAGGAACGCGGGAGTATATTAAGCGACACTCGGAATTACAAATAACAAATTGCAATTTGATTCTCCGCTCCGACTCGTACGGAAGCGTTACGGGGATGGTGTTCGTTGACTGCCGAGGGCGCAATTTATCATTACTGCCGACAATTTGGTGACGGCCTTTTCGACTCGTACTCTCTTTCTCTCTCTCTCGTTTCGAGGGCGACGAAACGTTTCACCCTCGAGCGGCCACGAGAAACCGATCTCGCGCCTCTAAACGGAAACAAAAACTCGAATCGTCGACATTTTTTCGCGTTATTTTATTTTCTTCTTTTTGTGGAAATTAATTGATAAGAATCTATTATTTACGATATGCTTTTCTTTAACCCTTAATTACTTGTGTGGGGTTTATGCGTTTGTTGACTGTTATACTTTACTATGATGTTGATTCTTTAGGATTTTATTAATGAATATAATAAAAGACAGTAAAAAATGTATTTTAGTTTACTTTTGAAATTGAGCAATAGCAATATTGCAACATTCTACATTTTTTAATGCCTTATTTTATATTCCAAGAATTCTAAGTATTCTTCTTGCAATATGTTAAGACATGTTTATTTGGACAGTTGAAGAATTGATAGCCATATTGAATATAGCAATAAAAAAAAAGACAGTAACGTTAAAACGTATCAACAAACCAAAAATATAGGATCATTCTATGATTCTTTAACCATTATTATTTACAATTTTAACAAATTACCATATTACCCACATACTCACAGACTTTTACCTAACAAACACACACTACTTTCTTCAAAATTCATTCCACTTTCCACAATCTCTCCCAACCAAACTTAAAATCCACCTCGGCATACCTATACGAAAGAAGCTAAAACTTGATGGCACGAAAGGTGTAGTCTTGGATTTAGCCGACATCACGTAACGCGTTTCGTGATCTGAAATAAACAGAATGGGGGAGAGAGGGGGGTTGCAAGAAGAGATTCGAAGGGGTGAGTAAGTTCGGAGGTCTGCGTAGGAGGATGATGGGCGGAATGGGCGCGTAGCATAGAGGGAGAAGAACGGTTTATATGGCTAAAGGCGCATCCCTCGAGCTGTATCGATCGTTGACTTTAAAATTCAAAGAGACCGACAATAGCTTCCCTTTCCGGCGGGGCCTCTGTACTACAATATCATATTCCGTTCCTTTCGTTTCATTGTCTGGTAAAGCCTGCGCTAATAATAAAAGATTGCTACCCTGGAAGCTATGCCCGAAGAGAGTAAGAAGACGAAGAGTAGGATCCAAAGGAGAGGGGGGGTTGGAGGAGTAAAAAGAGAAAGATAGAGAATGAGAATGTAACGGCAGAAGTAAGGGCCAGGCTCGGAAAAGTCTTCCCAACTTTGGTAGTACATCATCCAGATAGCCGGCCCATAATGCTACGCTGAAAAGTTCCTCGAATTCTGTTCCCGCGAATTTAATATTCCGCGCACGGCACTCCCATTGTGTGCTGCTCTTCGCGTCCTTTTTTTTCTCTCTCTTTCTTTTTTCTCGTGCGTCGAAAGATCTTTTGCTTCGAAAAATCTACGTCAAGGGTTAAACGGTAATGGGCATTCGACTGGTGAGTCTTTCTTGGGATAGATCATCGAATATTTTTTTTGTTATTGAACTTTTATGGAGAAGACTTTTCTTTTTATTTCATAAGGGATTGTATAAGTGGAGTTTAAAGATGATGTATAAAAGTGCTCCAAGAAGTTTTATCGCCTTAAGTGTCTTCGAAAGTATGAAAATTAGAGATGATTTTATTTAATGGAACTTGATGCGAAAGACTTAGGGTCTCTTGATACGATGTTAAAGAAATTTCTTTTAATTCTTATAAAATTAAAAATAAAAAATATATCTTTATTATATTTCACTCTTTTAAGTAACGAAGGTAAACGAAATAAAAAAAATTGTATATCGAAGACTAGATCCATTGGAAAAGATGAGGAGAAGAAGAACAGGCTGGGAAAACGAAGAGAGACGGTAGACGTTCTTCTGGTAGGAGCAACAATAAACCCCGTTCAAATTACGTAGGTAACGAGAACGGAGAGCAAGACATTCGTTTGCGGTAAGGGAGATGCTGATATCGTCGAGTTTTGCGGGGGAACGCAACACAATGGACGATCGTATTAAATCATAAATGTAAACGAAGATGGCAATGAACTGGGGGAGAGAAAGAGAGAGGCATAAAAAGAGATAGAAAAAAAAAGAATATGTACGGACGCTATCGTATATCTAGAATATCTCGTGGTATACCTCATTTAAAAACATTTGTAAATTTGGTAAAACGTGTAAAAATAATGTTACTATATTTAAAAAAATTGTTTTCGTATTTGGCTTAAAAACATTCATCTTACAGTAATTATTTGTATATAATTTTCAATGAAATTTATTACATAATGGCTACAACATGAGGGAAAGAGCAGACCAAAAGTTTTCAAAGATTCAAAAATTCATCCCTTAATTTCGTACTTCTTATGGGACGTCTTTAACCAGCTTCTTCTTTTTCCCTTGACCACGGGGAGGATCAAACGGTGAGCATCAAAAGGAAAGTATTAAAGAGGAAAGAAAGAGGATCGTCCAAAGTAATTCCCGGATTGTTCGATACAAATCTATAGGTATATTAATATTCCTTGATTGATTTTTCCCCTGTTTAACTATAGCTATACATATAGATACAAGAAATATACGAGTTAAGATGATTATTAATTTTGATTGTTTCGATCGTATCTTCATTCATTATAAAACGACCGATAACTTTGGTAATAATCCTTCAGCATGTCTTTTTAAGTAAATATATAAAATGTTAAACTGACATTTCTTATTTGTGTAAAGCTCTGACACAATCAATTCATTTATATGGTAATTTCAAAAATCGTAATTCATATACAAATTAAACAACACATACCTAAATGTAACGAAATATTAATCTTCAATGTATTGTTGTAAAAATTTATATTTTTAAATAACAACTATCTATACAAAATTTAATTATGGTATCAATTCTCAGTCATGCAAAACTTGGCCAAATACGTGATGGGTAAACTTTCTCCAATACGTAGAAAACACAATTACTCCTACATGCAATATGACACTCTATCGTTCTTTTATGAATTCGTTCGATGGCATAACTCGACTCTCAAAAATTGGTACGCCTATCGTAGGCAAGAGAAAGGATGCACCTGAGTTGAAATTAAACGTTCTCGACGAAAAGGGATGGCGGGAGAACGCGAAATGAAATATTTAGCGATCTCTGAGGGGACGAGGTCCCTGCAAAATACGAAGGATCTCTTTGTCGGCAAGGTACAGACGTAGGAACGAAATGGAATGTGGTAACCCCTTTTCTTGTCGCGTGCCGTGCAGCTCGTTGTTATATTATCGCGACGTCCAATGCAGCCATCGAGAATTCGAGTTCCTGCTTCGTAAATTGTATGTAGGGTTACCACGCGTCCTACTTTTGACAAAACAGTTTTATCGTTGCTGTAACGTGTTTTTAGTTCTATAATGCTAACATCATTCTGCTTTAGGAATATAAATATTTGAAATGGGATAAAGTATAAGTAATTAAAATATAAGAAATATAGATGCAAAAATTAGTAATTAATGAATTCTTAACTATAGCTTAACTTTTGTTTATTCTACATTTAAAATAATTGACCTATCACTATCAGCTCGAGGGTCACATTATAAATTATTTAAATCCAGAAATAAAATTGATAACAATTTTCAAACTAATTTCTAATCACTCATATAAAAAGTTTCGTATCTATACAGTTGTTCGCAAAAAAAATTGTAAAAATTAAAATTACGTCTAAATGAAGAAAACAAGTCGATTTTTATTCGTTTCATCGATCAACTAAGCCTCGCCAATCGCGAACACGCGCAAACGAGTTGTCGAATGTAATTGATAGAATTGGAGGGATGAAAAAAGTATAGAACGTCGATGACGAGGTTCGTTTCGTGGTAGTCTGTGGGGATTTTAAAAAGAATAACGAGTCATTCGTTCAGCCGGATTAAGTCTTGTGAAAATTCACGTGGCCCACGTGGTACAGGTTAGATTGATCGGTCGAGTATTTCGGAGGAAAAGGCGTACGTGATAGAAAAAGAGAGAGAGATTACGTTGAATGGACCGGATTGAAACGTCGAGGCGTGAATAGAGGCCTGAAAGAAATACATTAGCGCAATATGAAGGGTTATTTGAAAAATAAACTGGAATAATCGAGAACGCATCTATGTGCGATGCCTGCACGCATTTATCCCGAGTGTGCTACTCGATCATTCTCTCAATACCGATACGACGTGCATAAAAAGACGTTATCGACGGTACATTGATGTTATGCGAAAATCGAATTTTGTGCGTCGCGCTTTAATTCATCTTCCGAGTGTAAAAACGTACGGAAAAAAAGGAATTTATGATAAAAATATCGAAGTAGTCGAACCGATTGGTTGTATATTTCTTTTTTTACAATTTATTATCAATTCTATATTGGTAATTGGACATCAATATTGCATAGAAAAACAATTGTGTTTTTTGTATTTAATTATCTATTAATCACTCTCCATGTTTTACCTTGTCTGTAAATATGATTACAGTCAACGTGTCATTCTAAGATTACAAGCTTAAAACAACTAATTTAACCTCTTGAGTTCCAGACACACATTTTTTTTTAATTTCCTTAAGAAATTCTTGTACTAGTTGACAATTTAATATGGGAAAAATAATAAAAAAAAATCAGGCATCGGAATATCTGAAAACCTCATAGTACCCAAAGAACAAGAGAATAATACTAACATGTCATTTGTAAAAATTTCCTACGTACTATGCATACTACCGGAGAACTCAGGAGGTTAATAATAAAACAGTCTCCCAAAATAAAAAAAAAAAACGATAGCAAGAATAAAAAAAACTTCTAAAAAACACAATATTTGTTGCCTTTCAAAGAAGATACAATTTTTTTTTTTTAATTTTTCCACTACGTTCGTCAAAAGAAGGCGCGAAGAAAGATATCAAGTCCTCCTTTTCCCCTATGTGGAGGTCCGAGCACCGCGGGGATTAGAAAGGGGACGCGTAGCTGTGCCAAGCAGGTGCATTACTCGCGCGAATACTTTACGACGATTTTATTGTCGGCCCCCGGTGTTCAGCGGTCGTATTTAACGTTTTATCCTACCGCGTCCATTCTGTCCTCTCTTCTCTCTGGCACCCTCGCGTAAAGGGTTACGATTTTATTTTTCAACTATACGATCTCGAGAGAGAGAGAGAGAGAGAAGGCCCTTGGAATCGTTTCATAAAAGTCGTCTGGCACATTCGTTCTCCTAGATTATTGCACCGACCGCGAGCCGACGAGGACGCGAAATATATTATTTTATTTATTATTTCACTTTTAAGGCCAGCCTACGCGTAGTCTGTCCAAGGGATTAAAGCAGGAGAGAAGCATAAAGTACGAAAAGGGCCTCGTTTTGCGTCACCTCTTTCCCCTCCCCCCTTCTTTTTCATTCTAGCTTCCTTTCGTTCTTCTTTCTCGTCTCTTCGACTCGTGTCGGCAAGATCGAAGATGAGAACGTTCGTCGGCAACACTTTGCTACTTTATTTCGCGCAAAACCACTCGCACGCGTGCTTTAATTAAACGAGCATGCTCTAACCCTCGTAAAATCGTCTTACACCGCTTTCCGCGGACCTTATTTCGCCTTTACAACGTTACCGCGGGAATATTTTATCCGAGGTTTCTTGAGAGAGAGAAAAAATAGATGGTAGATAGTATCTTAGAAAAAGTTTAGATGGCCAATGGGAATATCGGAGAAGAAAGACTCGGGGGGTTGTAAACGTCAGGAGTTATAGTTCGAGGGGTACACACGATGATTAATAATTAGTTAAATAATAGGTACATATATTTACACATATAATAAAAGCACAACAAAACTTCTTTCTCTTTACCAGGACTCTCTTTGTCAGTAACATAGATTCTCTTCACTATCGACCAGAGTAACATAAACAGAAAATTTAAATTTCAAATGTTCATGTACCATCGTCTTCGTCCCGTTGTATCATTCTCGAGTACAGTTTATTATCTTGAAAAACGGAAGTTCGATAAGCCGGAAGGCACAAGGAAGAAACGTGAATAGAGATAAAATACACGAGTATAACGGAGGAGAGGGGTAGAGCTTAACGATCGATTCGAAATCGCCCGTAGGACAGGCCGTCGACGTTATCGCGGTAAGTCGGACGATTTTGCGAAAGGTCGATGGGGTAAGTCGTCCTAGCGAAGAAGAGGGTGAGTTTAAGCTTACTTCGTAAAATTAAGGAACTCGTGGCGTGCCATCGTAACGCTGGATTTCGAGTTGTTCTCTCTCTCTCTCTTGCGTCTGTTCCGCGAAGGAAGAAGATGGTGAAAGTGGGGTGAATTTCTACCGAGGAGTCAGGGATGCGAAGGGGGTGGAAAAAGGGCTAGGCCGCAGCTGCGACATCGCGAAATTACGAGGTGCCTGTGGAAGTCGTCGTCGTCTCCTTAGTGGAAGCGTTGACAAATGACGGAGGCAACTTTTATTATTTTAGATGTCGGCCCATCAAGCGACGCGGTTACGGCTTATACCGAACCCGAGCGCCACTGCTGGATATGTTTTACATACATTTCGCGACGACCTCCCCAAAGTCACTTCCCACCCTTCGAGTTCTTTGACAAATCGCCTTGGGGGTTTTATTAGACGAACTTTTTTCAAATGGACTCTCATTTTACGTTTTTTTTTTTGTCTTCGTCAGAGTGTTCCTATTGGTATCACCTGTGTTTATTCTAGCTTTTTATCTGTGTTATTGTTTATTGATATTAAGTATTTATTAATAATCTATCATGTAATATAATTTTTACACACATTTCTTACCGAAATAATTTTTTCCCCGCGAAGTATAGAAATTTTGCTCATAGACCTATTAGAGAATGTATTGTAGTATATTTCGATTTTTTATATATATTATCAATTTATTAAAAGTGGGTTAAGAAAAAATTTGTATAAATCTTTGTTAATTAAGTATCCCTATTTCATAATCCATATTAAACTCGTCTCTCTCCCCACTTTTTCTATCCTCAAACCTAGCATCGAAGATACATTTAAACTATCTAATGCTCCTCCCACTCTTTGAACCCCTTTAAAACGCATTCCAATTAATTCCTAAACAGTTTTTTTTTTAAAAAAAGAAGCAAATACCTCAAAAGCCAACAACCGAACCATTCTCGTCCCCTAGCTAAAGTTCCTTTTTGCACCTAGCCCGTCTATAAGCTGTACTCTTAATAGATACCTCAAGAATTATTTCCAAACGGTTCTTTTTTCTCCAAGAGTATCACCGCATCCGTTTGCTCTCGATTTCCCTGCCAGCATATTTACGTGGTCGATGACAAATGGTTTTTAAGGGAAGGGCTCTATGGTTGTACGGAAATCCCGGAACACCCGTTACAATTTTAAGACGCATATAAGTGATGGTAAGAAAGCGAGAAAGGAAAAAGAGAAGGATGAAGAAAACGAGAGGAAGGAGAGTAAGAGAAAGATACACGGTTGGTCGGAGCGAGAAGGATGGAGAGTGCATCGCAGATGCGCCATGACTGATGGTCCCTACTTCCAGATGTAGGAACACTACTATATACCCATAGTACTTTTATCGTTGCTTGTTTGTTCAGCGAGCTCCGAAATACCAATGGCAAACGATGGAAGGAGGAAAATTATAATGAAAAAAAAAAAAAAAAAAGAGTAAGAGGAGAAGGAAAACGAAGTGTAGCTGGTAATACGGGCTCACGCACGATTATCCTCGTAAAAAATGACGCTTGCATCAACAACGTCGAACACGTGTACTTGTAACATCGTCCTCGAGATGTTAGGCTTTCATCGTCCTCGATGATGGACGTCTATCACGTGAGACAACGTTCCGTGCCGTGGCGTCCTCGTTTTCTTGGCCTCTTCTTCTTTTTTTTTCTCGTCGCCTCTTTTCCGTTTTCTACTCTTTCGATCGCGATTGGCGTGGAAACCGTTTACGAGCGTGCACTTGTTAAGTAATTTAATACATACTAATTTCTTGTACACGGATATTATCATTTAATTCAATTACTGTGAATGTTCGTCCAATTTTGTTAATTTTCCACGTTTATTAAAGTTTGAAGAAACTTAAAACATTTAATAAATATTTCCTTTTGCACTACTTTTATTTCTATTAAGAACTCTTTTCAGTCTTAAGATACTTTTAAGAAAATATACATCAACCATGCATAATAATAAAAATCATAAAAAATGTCGAGTCACGTTCGACAAAGCAGTAGCTATGAAAAAATTGATTGTCAAGCTAGGCTTCACTTAAGAATTAAAAAGGTATATCACATCAATTCATAGAAAAATGTAACTATTATTAACTTTTCATTAATCAAGTACACGTTAAAGAAACAAGAAATAAAAAATAATTGTCCAAAAGATGAATATATAAGATAAACTACCCCATTTGACGCCATGACGAAAAGTAACGAAGAATTCGGATAACAAAAAGAAGAGAATTCTGACGGGAATCGTTCGAACGAGAGGAAGAGAGAAATGGAGAGGGATAGGTTGAAAAGATCCGTTTAGGGGGCTTATCAATTACGAGGACGAGCGGCAGCCACTTTTCGCTCCGGTGTGGCTTTTACGCGCGGCTATGTAAATTGAAGAGGTTACACGGTTTTACATATTTCAACAGATTCCTGCCGTGCGCGTAGAAGACGAAAGGGGGAGAAGAGAGAGGAGGGTGTCGGGGGGGAGTGAGGTTGAGGGTGGTAGAGAGACAGGCTGCGGTGGCCACTCGAAAAGTGCTGGGCGAAGCGTTTCGTCGAGTGTTTTATGGAAAGCTTTAGAATTGTAGATTTTCTCTCTCTCACGCGCGAGCTGGATTTATGATGGCTGACGGAACGCCAAGCGAGCGTGGTCTGTCGCTGCTACTTGCAGCCATGGCGAAAATATAAAAGGATATTATTTAAATTCTTCAAAATTTCCACCGCTAGCTTCTTACTCTACTCGAGTCGGAGGTTCTTTGGCACGTCAGAAACATATTTTTAAAGTCGTGATCAATGTTGAGAGGTCAACGATAGGAAGAGCTCTCTCTCCCTTTCTATGTATCTATCTTTATATATGTACAGTAGGTATATGTTACATCTCTCTGTCTCTCTTGGTCTCTTTCGAAGAAAAACGGCCGCGAGCGATGCAACTCGCTATTGGATTTCGATTGAAAAACGATTATTCTTATCGAGTGACCCGTGGGCTCGTTTGTCATCGCCCGTTACGCTTCTCTCTTTCTCTCTTTCTTTCTTTCTTTCTCTTTTACTGTCACCACCAGCATCCCCAAGCACCGTGAAGGATCTTTTCTCTCCCCTTCTTACTTTCGAACTCTCCAACGTCGCTGCAAACTTTCGCTATTCCCGTCGTGAGGATCGACGTTTTTTCATACTTTTTTTTTTTTTTGCTTCCTTGACGATCTTGTAGCCTTCGTCATTTTTATTTTCATTTTAGTGTTGGCGAACGAGAAATTATTAGATATTTTTATTTCGAAGCTGTGATTCAAAGAAATATAGTTTTTTACTTTACAGAAAAGGAGACAATTTATGCAAGATGATTTTTTTACGTTTAATTAAAAAATAAGTTAAAAAGTGTATGAATCAATATTTTTTCTTCATTGCTCGAAGTATGTGGTTTTGATCGTAATTAAAATCGACTGAAATTAATTCCTTGACAATTATCGTTCTTTTAAAGAAATTACTTTCAAAAGCAATTTTAATATACAAAAATTAGGAAACAATTTTCTAATCAGAAATATATTTAAAAAAAGGACCTTACGGAACAAGCAAGTTTTTACATCAAATAAAATTTTTTAAATATATTAAAAATATGAAAAAGTCAAATTTGATTGTTCTTGATAACCTTTCAATATATAAAATACATTAAAAATCTACAAACCAGAAAAAAAAACGCAGGAAACCACAAGTAATAAAATTCGCGAAAGAATCTGATTTTGGAGACTGCAATCGTCGGAACTGTAAAGTACACACGGAGCTGTTTGATCTGTATGCATATCGTAGCAGCTTTCGGTTTCGCATATCTTCTCTCCTCTCTCTCTTTTGCTGCAGCAGGAAAGAAGAGAGTGCCAGGCTCGACCCTGGAGGGCAAGCGCGTATTTGCGGAAGGGTCGCTGATAACACGACACCGTCCCATATATTTGCATGTGCGTAGATGTTTGCGTGTGTCTGCTCGTGAACGGACACTGCAAATATTAGTTCATTATCAAAAGTGCCAGCGAAACCGTGGCTGCGAACGGGTAGTAGGATTGCGTCGAACCGCAGGAACGTTCGTTCGCGGTTTATTTAATAGCACCCTTTCTCGATTTCAACCCCTTCCTTCTTATCTTCTTCTATCTTTCCAATCTGCAAGCATTTCTCATATTAATCTGATTTAGAAAGGATTATGTTCTAACATGAGTTTTCTAGACATAATTAACGCATTGACTTACTTAATGATTACCTTTGACGTACTTCTACCTTTTTATGAATCTATTTGTTTATTTTAAAGTAGTTTTGCAATTTTAATATTTCTAATTTGCTCATTTTGTGTTTGTAACGTCTACATTGTTTCTCAATTTTAGCAAATTATTTTAACAATATTTCTTTTCAAATAAAACAGCTTGAATGATATTATAAAACAATTTTTTCTTGCTTTTGTCTTACATTAATATCAGTCATGCCAATATATAAAACACATTAATACATAATAAACATATGTAATAACTCTTCGAAAGCAGCTGTTACATAACAACATAAACCCGTTCAATATAAAATAATGAGCCATAAACGATCAGTAGATACATATAAAAAAAAATATATAAATTTGACCATAGTCCTCTGCTCGCGTCACGCGAAAGATATCGATACCTAGACGCAACAACAAAGGTATACCTACCATCGGTTCGTTTCGATAATCGAAGCGATGGAGGCCGTTAGGGACTTTCCATCAAATCGATTCAGTTCCCTTGGGGGTGCCAGCGGCACAAGAAGGAAGAACGAAGAGGAAAGACGAGCTCGGAAACGTTTTGCCGGAAGTATTGCATGTTGCGGGTTCATAAACAAGATTACGATGGTGCGCGCGCGCGCGGAGAAGGAAGCTCGGAAATAGACGGATAAGAAGGGAAAGTAAAAGAGAGATGGAAGCACGGCTTCGTAATATACTGCTGTGTGTGAGAAGGGGAATTATTTAATAACAATATATCTTGACCGGCACAATACCGTGCGAGCTGAAAGTCTCCGATTCAACGAAATTCGGCTTGATTCTTTCCAGGAAAGCAGAAACAAGAGCGAGTTATATTTTATCGTTAAGTTTTGACACCTTGGTGTTATTTGTTACGGGGATACGATGAGCGTGTTGCTATAATCGAAGACGAGGAAATAAATATATGGGGTGATTAAGATTGTATTGGATTCTTTGTTCCAATTCGAATGCAATATGAAATTATAAGGTAAAATAATAATTGTGGAATAGTCAAGATTAATATAAAAAACATTTCATAAAAACTATTGCTTTAAATTAATAATAAACCAATTATCATAATTTTTTAATCATCTCACATAGTTTTTAAATAGAAAAGAATGTAATAAAAAAATATCCCTATATTAATCTTTTTATTCCCAAAAAATTGACATCCTCGCAATAAATCGAAACTCTTCTAAAATCTTAAATTCGTAATTCGTAACACGAGATTATCGTACAAAAATACTTCCAGAACAGACTGACATCCTGTTCCAGTTAGCAGAATATAAAGTTCAACGATCCTTCGTCCGTACTAATCGTAGGAATAATTAGTACGAGGCTTAACGCCGATAGAAAGACAGTGACAAGCCTTCTCCCACTCTCTTTCCCGTCGAGGCTCGTTCGCCACACGACTCAACAAATTAGATGATCGTAAGCTCGTTAGTCTTCGGGCGATCGTCTTCCTCCAAACGAGAGAGAGAGAAAGAAAATATCGTCGACGATGTTCAATATAAACGAAACAAGAATAAAAAAAAAAAGAGTAAGAAAGATAGAACCAAGTCTGAAGGAGGGGAAAGAGGTAGGATAGCTTAACGAGAGAGCCGAAAAAATGGCCGTCGCGAGTACTTCGAACGACGGATGACAATTTCACGGTACATTAGTGCTCGGTGTATACCACGCGTGTTTGCGTATGGCACGTCGTTACGCCATACGAGACCAGGACTAATTATGTTTTTAATTAATCACCGTTTTGTCGCACGAGAGGAGGAGCAAACGCGTCGAGGCGTTGAAGTCACCAGCTTTCGCTCGTCGCGTGCCAAAGTTTGCTCGGCGCAGCTCGTTACCGGGTGCCGACGTGCGTTCTAATAATGCACCTTGGCAAAACATGACACCTTCCTCCTTTCTAGACACACATTCTGTCCCTACTCTCTCTCTCTCTCTTATAGAGTCTTCGACGAGAGGTATTTACCGTCCAGCGGACGTCGCCTGTCTAAGAAGCATCGAACGAACGACCGATTTTCTTTCGACGCTGAGACGCAAATGACCCGGAAATTTCTACTTCGAACACTCCTCTCGACTATTCCGAGAAAAAGTCAGTCTCCGAAAATATTTCGCGTTAGACCCGCCACGAAGAAGTTACTTTTCTGTCTCTTGTTATTTATACATCGGTGATGGTGTTTTAAGATAGTAATTAAATTTCTTGAGAATAGTGAATACATTTTTGTGTTATTTAGACTATTTCTTGTTTATTATGTTTAATTATTTATTTATATATGTATTCAGTTATTAATAACGACAAACATGTACCTATGTTATTAACGTGTAAGTAATATGATATTTGCGTAGTTATATATCTTTGAAATATTATTTATACCCTTTGACTTAATATAAAGAAAAATAAGAAACGTTTTTAGCATTTGATTTGCATATTTACTTTAATTATGTTAAATTTATTAATATTTTGTGGCTAAATGTTCAAAGATTTGTTAAAATTGTTACACTCTAAAGTATTTGTCCAGAGAAGGAAATCTCTTCGCGTGAATCGATTGGAAGTTTATGAGTCGGATGATTTACCGTTGGTGTAACGAATGCGTTGATGTTCTCTCTCACTCTCTTGTATATTCTCTCACTCCACGTTCCTCTACTTTCCGTCTTCTCTCGAGCGGCTTAACCTTCACCTCTTCTTTAGTTACGCTCACGAAGTTCCCACTACTGGTCTTACTCTCTTTCCTTCTCTTTCTATCTCACTACCTCTATCTTATAACACACGTAACAGACTGTTTTTTGATCTAGTAATTGGCTATTTCGTGGTGATATTTCAAACGATACTTACCAAAGTAAGATTACGATCCAGTGATATCTTAATTATGATTATTCGGTACGAAACATGTCATTAGACCATTACCAAATCCATTATCGAGGCTACTTTTACTAAATTTTTTTTATTATCCCTACTGAAACCTAAATTCAATTATAATGTCCCTAATCGAAAAGTTACTATTACCATCATATATTTATATAATTAATTACATATCAGTAATAATACTGTTTTACTTTTCACAGCAACAACTTGACACAATTTACATACTTTTTATAGTAAAACGATATTGTTAATAAATAAATAGAGCTTGAAGTTGCAAGAATCTTCGAATTATCGATTAGTACCTATATTCCATAAAAAAAAAAATGAGCAACAAGATAAAAAGTTAATCGCAAGGACCTTTAGGAGAATAGGGACGAAAAGTGGACGATCGGATTAGATAAAAATCGTTGGAGGCGTCGATCGAGACGCACGATTCTACCGCATTCCACGAAAAAGTATATAAATTATGCATAGAGATATTTTTAACTCGATCGTTCACGACAGCCAAGCGTCGTCGTAATACGCGCGTGACGTAACACGGAGAACCGCGTCTCCCTTCGAGAAAGCTGAAGTTAATCGCGAATTCTTCGGTCGATCCTTCCTCGATGCTCGTTCTACATAATCGATTCGTAGAAAGGATCGAACGGGCCATGCTTCAAGGATGATCCCTTTGTCGCGTTGGATCAACTATTTTTGTTTGAACGAGGTCCCGATCGGTCCACGGGAATCACGCGAGCTCGATTTTCAAAATGGTTTTATAAGGAACATAATTTTAAGTTAATTGTCCTAAGAACTGACTCCTCAATTAAATTGATCCTTTGGTAGAGAATTCAGAGAGAGAGAGTGTTCTTTTTTTTTTTGCTTAATAACAAAATGATTCTTCGTGTGTCGGGTGACAAGGTCGAGAAAAGGGTTGTGAGTGTTATTAAAATGAGGAAGATATTCGTATTTTTCTTCATTTTTCCTTTAAATCATATGAATTAATATAGTCTTGTAATAACACTCATACTTTCTAATTGCAACAAATATAATTATGAACCTCTAGTTTTAGCCACAATGAAACGCACCCAGATACACTTGTGATTCCATTTATTCGAAGCAGGAGCGTAACGTGAAAGCAAGTTTTTGCAATTAGTATGTATGTAGGTATACTGTTGAATAAACTGTACTATTGCTTGGACATCATTGACACCAAATTTTCACTTTTTCCAGCTGAACATAAATTTATTATTAATTTATGTACTTTTACATATTTGCCTGCCTGTCTAAATTACTTTTAAAATGTATACTGTAATAAAAGTTTCAAAAATATCCAAATCCTATCCCATTTCATTCTCTAATCTCTCTAAAAAGACCATAATAGAATATCAAGCTTATTTTTATAAACTTTCAAAGTCTGTTTAAAGTTCCAATAATTATTTTCCCCCCTATGCAAGTAACAATTGTTTATCGTCGAAATTACGAAGGCGAAGGACTCTCGAGGCGTTAATCGTAACGCGTCGTAATTACGCGCACGAAGGCCGAGCTGCGTACTCGAGCTACTCGAGCCAAAGACGGTGTAACTCACAGCGGGACTCGAGTCAACGTCTGCGAGACATAAATACGGCACGGCACGGTGTGCGTGCCAAGGCGCTGACAGTTCGTTTGAGCGCAATTAGCGTCTCTCCCTCCCTCTCACCCTTTCATTCTCTCTCTCTCTCGTTCTGTTGATAGTCGACGCCTCGTAAGCTCGCTATCTCGAAGTTGATCGCCGAATGAAATTAACCGTTTCTCTCATTCTCGACCTTCTTAGGGAAGCAGATGGATTGGTGCATGGATATATTTATGTTAAAAAGCATGTACTACCGTTTGTATCGATGATCGTGAAAATAGTCTATGCCCAAAATCAAAAAAATTTGTCACTTATCGTATGATACGTTGATTCATGATAGAATAACTAAGGATTTTTTGTTTTAAATCTTTTAAATAAGGATTCTTCATGAATCCTTTTTCTTAAATGTCATAATGATAAAATGCATTTATCTTGAAAGTATGCTAAATATTTTCAAGCAATATGCAGGGTGTCCCAGCTAAAGGAGGCCACCTAAATATTTTCTTTGTTTTTAATGATGCGACAAACTTTTATGGCATACTTTGAATGGTTTAAAAGAGAAAAAAATTTTTTTTTTCATAACACATCTTTCTAAACCTTTCAAAGTATGCTATAAAAGTTAAAACAAAGAAAATATTTAGGTGGCCTCCTTTAGCTGGAACGTATATAAAATAAATAAATAGTAAAAAGTAACACATATACGAATGATATATCGCACTATTGCACACATATATATATAACTTAATAATAATAACTTTAATAACTTAAAGATGTAGCAAAGACAATGATTCAAAATAGGAACAGAGGAAAAATTCTTTCCACGCGAAGAACGCCCGAGAAAAAAATGAGAAAGTACCTCCGGAATAGGTTCGAGTACGTAGATCGTACCTTCGAGTACCACCATCGTGAACCCCATCGAGAGGATCTTTCGCAGGGACACCCTCCTGTCCAACGAGGGCTTCGACGAGTACGCGCGAGAGGGCTTGACGAAAGGAAGTGGAAGAAGCGTTCGCGAACTTATCCATCCGTGAGTTTTTCACATCTCGAATTTATCTCGTTTACTGGCATTAAATGTGCATTTTTTGTTGAAAAATGAAAAAAGAGAAAGTAGTTTATCGATGAGAACATAAAAATGCAATTATTATACAGTGAAATAGATTTATAAATTAAAATACATAAATAATTCCAGTCAGAAATTTGTGTAGTTTTCTAATTATAAAAGAAATCTCAAAATGAATGCCAAGAATAATAATTAACCACAAATTTTAGTCCTCATTCCTGAAAAAAACACGTTTTTAACCTTTACACTTTTGTTTAAATAATTTATCGAACAAATTCACAATCTGACCTAAAAATCGACTCGACGTTCCACGAAAGATGAGTAACACAACCTATGCACGTCATTACCGTACATTCCCATCGATCCCTAAACACGAAAGTAAAAAACACAATTCTATACAACAAGCAGAAAGAAAGAGAAGGAAACAGGAAAGGCAAGGAGCACGAATCAGCCGTAACGAGGAGGCTCAACTTTATGAATATTATTTTCCAGCAGATGTCCCGGACGATAGGAGCTCGTCGACGTCGCCGACGACGTCGTTCTGGTAATTAATGACGCTCACCCGAGAAGAGAGAGAGACCTTTATAGTCAGGGTTGCGATCGTTACGAGACGAAGATCGAGAAAGAGAGAAGATATACGTACTTGGAAGAAGCTAGAGAGAAAGAGAGAGAACGTATAGGGAAGCAGAAGGTAGAGAAGGGATAGAATTTGGCACGAGGGGTCGACGATAAGAAAATCCGGCTTGGTGTAACCGCTAGCAAACTCAACGTTGGTGTTGGATGGAGAACGACAATGCGCCTTGAATTATGCCAGAATGACTCGGTAGTTTTAAAGCCAGGAAGCCGACATTAGCGCATTGATACCGGAGCGTTCTGGAGGGACCATTAATATTACTTACTTTACGGGCCGAACTCTCTCTTTCTCTCTGAACGAAAGAGCAAGAGGGATGGAAGAGAGGGAGGGTTTGCCTCGCTCGGAGGGTCGCTCGCGTTTTAACCGGCCGCCTATCCGGGCTCCGCGTATTCGCGAGTTTACCGCAGAATCAGATTATTATCTCGCGCGTACTCCCTCTCTCTCTCTACACACACTCTTCCCGGGAGGCCAGCAGCCACCCAGCTAGAGCCACCCATTGTCACTGTGCCGTTGCCGGCCGGGCTTAACGAGCTAAATTGGGAAATCGATGATGATGTCGCGATTCTCCGTAGGCACGTTTTTACTTCGCCTCGATTACGTTCGATCCTAGCCTCATGGACCATCGTGCATAACGATTCAACGTTGTCACCCGATAATTATCATCTTTTCCATTAAGAATCAAAGGTCGATCTTATGTAATTATTCTTGTACGAATAAAAGGATTTGCGTTTCGTTAAAATTTAGTATTTTTCTAATTTATTATAATTATATCATTATATTAATCTCTTAAGTAGTCATGACAGATATGATTGTCATATGCTAGAAAATCAGCACCACTTATATTTTCATATGTTAATATTCTTGTTTTACTCACATTTTTTATATAACGAATATTTTTTACATAATGGTAAAATATTACTTATGCAATCATTAGTCTTATTAACATAACTTTTATTATTAACTTTTTTGCCAAAAATTCTGAGACATTATAGTGTATTGGACATCATTAACTGTCGATAATATATTTCACAATTCTTTTGACCCCTGTTACGATCTTCTTGGTATTATTATATCTTAAAAAATCATTGACAGACTGTTATTTAATAAACCCAGTACATTGGTACAAGAAAAAGACAAACGAGCGGAATAACTCTCGCGAAAAGGAATCCTTGCGTCGAGCAACGCGTTTGTCACGTACAAAGCGCGTGGATTACAGTAGACGTGGGCTAACAGCCGAAAGAGAGAGAAAGACGACAAGAGGGCGCGAGTCGAAGAACGAGTGTAGCTCCGTGAGCTTGTAGAATCAAAAGGACAAACAATTAATAACGGCGTCGCTGGCGATTAATCAGAATTTAACTCTCAGTTAAATACTCGGGTTATTCTCGGGGGTTCGAGCCTTGTCTCCCTCTTCGAGGGTCGTCGACTGGACCAAGAGAGATCGAGAGAGCCTCTATACGTTTGTGTATGTATGAGAGAGAGAGAAAGGGGTGAGAGCACGCAGAATAAACAAAGGTTTACATCAGTGTCAGTCGCAACAAGTCCGAATTCGTCTAGGGTTCTCGCCATGAATATTCACGGCTGCTCTCGCTTGTCCGTCCCTTCGACCCACCCTACGGTCCTCCGTTTGCCGCCCGTCGATCCACCCCCATATACCCGAACGCTCCTCCGTGCCTCGTCCATTTACCACCCCCTGCGATATCCATCGAACGGCTACCAGTCAAAGGCCCGAAATCACAATACGCGTTTGTCCGGTTGACGAAGTCAACGTTGGGCGGCTGCTAAAGCAAATAGAATGTGAGGGCGATCGCCGCGGGGCTGGTGAAAAAGAGAAAGAGATATGTGTGTATATATATATATATATAGCCTCGACCAGTGGTCATTACCTTTGAATTGGAAATTACGTTTCCGACGTTATTGTCGAGTGCCGATTTTCCACCCTCGTTTTAACGATCATCGGTCTCCCTCCTTCGATTCTCTTACCCTTTTCCTCAGCTTTGGTGCGAAAATCAACGAAGAGGGTGAAAGGAGAGAGGATAGAGGAAGACTGTTTTAAACTCGAAGACTTCTCGTCTTGCAAGTAGTACCATCGATGACTACTCCTTCCGATAAAAGGGAAATCGGCTTAGCAGGGTTTTAGCGTACTCCGGAACCCTTTTGCCGCGAGAAAATCGCCGCGGGTTGAACAGAGAGTGTTTTGGGGCCAACCGAATGATTTAATCCCTGAATGATGGACGTTCACGTCGCGACGATGATCTGCGTGCCGTGAAGTGACAAGTGGTTAGGATCATGGGGAAACATCGTACGCGCACGCTCCGCCCGACTCGCGGTTCCCTATTGGTATTTGGTATATCGGTGACTCGCTTGGTTTCCATCCAGGAGAAAGGGGGGTGGCTGAAGGGGAGGAGAGCTCGCACCATACAAATCATGTTGGCATTACCATGTCAGGCTTCAGGACTCAACCTGTCGCGCGAACGGAAACTCGACGCTTCACGGTAATACTGATTTATCGGAAGTGCAACGGGTTGGTATGCAACGCATACGATACCGGCACGCAATTCGACAGTTACGAGGATCTTTTATTCGGGGAAAAGCGATTTTTTCGGGGGATTCGACCGTATGGAGAACGAAATCCAATCGGTGGCTTGATCTCGATGAAAATCGATTGTCGATGGGATTATTTCTTATGATTTATCAAGAGTGCAATGGGTTGATATGCGAAGGATTAAACAGCTGGTTTGAGAAAGTTTTGTAGATCTTCTGTTTGGGTAAAGGTATGAGATTTTTTTTGTCAAGACAATCGATTTTTACTGAGTTGGTGTTATTAAGTTTAAGTGCCTATTGATTTATTTATTTTTCATTCGTTGAAAATATGAGATCAGTATTGGGATAATATTGCAGTTTGTGTATCTGCAATTGGGGATACGTGATGTAATTACCTTAGTTTATCGACTATTTTAATCACGTATCCAAATTTATGAACAATTTCGGGCCGATCTACATAGAAACTTTTAACCCCTTTGCCATATGATTTAATTTGACACCAAATTAAATGAATATTAGAAATTGAGAAAAAAAACGAATGTTGAGAAAAAATTAAAAATTGAATCATGTACAACTCGTGTTTTACGTGTTTGACAGCAATATTGTAAAGCAAGGGGTTAAAAAAGTCGTATTTGATTTATAATTCCATAATAATTTATATTTGATAAATTTGTGTTGCATCCTACCTTTCAAGGTGTTTGACAATGTCTTCGTAGGCAGCTCGGCAGTTTTCCCATACCGTCCCGGACCTGTGGAACACAAAACGTAATACTTCAGTTAAAACAGCACAAAACAGGAAGCCGTAACGATAATATTTGCTAGTGAAATCGAATTTTCTTGATTAGTCAGACTTGATTGAGAGGTAGAAGTTTAAAGAAAAGAAAAGAGACCGGATCGAAGGGCTCTCCTCTCAGATTTTCGACGCACGTGTATTTTTTCTGTACACGAGGTGAACCGACTCTTCGTTATAGAGCCGGTGCTTTGAAGTCGTTGATTAAAAAAGACGTCACTGCCAAAGAAACGAACCCAGATTCCGATCGCTAACGACTCGTCTCCGACGAGTGGCGGGGAGAGTTAAACCTAATGAGAAAAACGCAGCAACGAGGAGAAATTGCCTACTATGTGGGGCGGACCGAGCAAAGAGAGCAAGAAGAGACTACTTTGAAGAAGAGAGAGAGATGGTAACTGAAGAAAAATTAACGATTCTCACGAAATACTAACAGCTCATGAAACTAAGACAAAAGGGTGAATGTTCCGTGTTACAGAATCCGAAAAATCGAAACTTCTTTTAAGGTTTTGCTAATATTTCAAGTCTTCCAATAAAAGTTCCTAACGTTTTAAGTACTTCCAAACTCGTTAAAATTAACGGTGTTACATCTACTAAAAGAGAAACTAAACACAAGTTAAACGTTTTATCCAAACTGATATAAATGTCTTCTTGAAATCTTGTAAAATTAATATAATAAAAATATCACAAAGAACACAATCTTAAAACATACTTTTTGTATCGATATGTACCTATAAATTCATCGTTTTAACCCTTGTACTCATTTCTGACAAAAATAATCAGATGGTTTAAAAAGAACATATAATAAACCAAGTAAAAGTAAAATAGGTAGTTCTAATCAAATTATACCAGTTACCAATTTCTTCTTGAAACCAAAAATACATTTTCAAAACCATCTCTCTTCCTATCTCACAATTTTAAAATTAAAACTCAACTGTTCCTACACAGTAAATTACTCTTTCCACCCTTTCAACTCGCATCTAAAACCAAATAAACTAATCTCTCTCTTTCTCCCTATCACTCACTCACTCTTAACAGCAACTCAGAATTTAATGTCAATACGCTCGACACGGTTTCGTACGACCGGTCGGTATTTATTCGGCAGAAAATGGATGGCACTCGATATACAAAGGGGGAAACGACGGAAATGCGAGTGGACAAATGAAAGACATGCCTTATGGCTGCGAGCTCGTGGAAACTGGTCGAAGAGGATGCGGAGAAGGTGACGAAACGAAGGACGAGAAGGAGATAGTCCATGCTCGAGGACAACGGTAGGAGAGACACTTCAAGTATTAAGGATGTGTGCGTGTGTATAATAGTATAGGTAGCTTCGCGATGGGGTTGCGTTGAATTAATCATATTCCGGTGTTTGTCGTGCCGTCCCCAGACGTAATCCGTCTTACCTCCCGATCTCTCTCTCTCTCTTGCTCTCGTTCTACGATAGATTTGCATTTTAATTAAAAGCAAAGCGCTGAAATCATAATGCGAAACGCACGACATCGCCTTCGTCGCGTTAACCAAGCCTTGCGCGCGCACGGAGATGTTCGGGAAGAAATCTGTGCGACCGAAAGGAGTGCCAGTATTTTCGAAACGTCTTATCTATCTTTAATATGTTAAGAAAATAAATAATTAATTAAGGATCTATCGTTTTAGAAAATTAATTACTTTTTAATGGATGTTAATAATATTTTTAGAAGGTATGATACCTACAATTTGTTTGTGGAGGGATTATATCTTTGGATGTAATTCAAAGTGCAATATTGTAACGATGGAGTTATGTGGTAAAAATTTTTAAGAAATCTTTAACAAACCAATGAATGTAAAAAAATATATAAGTATATTTTTATGTATCGAAGCTAAAAACAGGTTCTACTAAATATACAAGCAACTCTTCGTGTACTTAGAGATCCGATAGACCGATATGACGAGCACGCATATCTGTTTACGTTACGTGCTGGAAGGCTGGATAAAGTTGTTGATAAGTAACCTACGCGTTCTATTCAGTTTCTGTGTCAATCTAAAAGTTGCTTGCATAATTCGTACGATAATTAAAGTCGCTCTACTTTGTTGTCCGATATCTTGTAAATTTATCCGTGATCACTGTCTATGCGTTATACATTATATTCTAAAAATCTCTACAAAGATTTACTATGTTTTTATACTATATATAAAATTTTGCATATGTATTATATTGTATTGTAAATATGTATTGTATTGTATATGTATTGTATTGTTTATGTAATGTATATGTATTGTATTGCATATGTAATGTATATGTATTGTAAAATCTATAAAAGTTTACTATGTTATTATACTATATGTATACGTATGAGATCCAAAAGAAAAAAAAAATAAGTATGGTTGCATCAGCTGATCGAAGTTAAAAATCTTTGATCTATGGATCAAATGAAGCAAATCCTGCGAAGAGAGAGGGTTGCGTTGGTGGTTTGACGCTCGGCTAATTACAGCAGCCGGATATAATCGAAAATTAAGGCGAATCTCCGTATCCTCGAAAGCTCCGGGTCTGAGAGGGCGTGGGTGGCAAGAAGAGAGAGAGAAGGGATCGCAGAAGGAGCATCTATTAGAAACGCGTTAACAAATGCCGGGATTAGTATCGCGTTTAGAGCCCCTCGAGCACGCGGGCGTTAGGATCGACGTCTCTACCGAAGCGTCCTTCTCCTTTCGCACGTCTCGCGAGATCTTCTTCCTCTTCCGTCGAGATCGAATAAGCCGCGATATTCGTCTCGAGACCGCAACGCGCTAGGGATTTGCAGCTTCGGCTGAGCTCTTGGTCGAAAACCCTCAAAGACGACGAAACCAGACTTGTCTTACTTAATTTTACTTTAATCGACTCTTTTTAGACTTTAATTAACTCTTCTATATAGGGTGAACTATTTCAGTGGTTTAGTTTGTCTCGAACAGTTTTTCTGATTGGATTCAAATGTTATTTTATTTGGGATATGTTTGGTGCCAATTCAAAAAATTACAATTATTTGAAGCACAGCAGTTTACATTGAATCCTAGTTTGTTAAATTTTATAATAATAAAATTTCTGTGTAAACTAGACTTTTTATTTTCTAAAATCCCCTGCTTGAAAGAGAGCAATCACTCACAGTCGATAATCAGTAAAAGATGTTAAATAGTTTTATATCTGTTATATCTGAAATTGCTATAATAGATTCCGGTCACTAGTATTCGATATTATAAATTTCTACAGATATATTTATAAAATTCCTTCAATAATATTTACCAGATTGTAATCTGAGTTCATAGAATACTTCGACATTTTCCTAATAAATTTGTCATTTATCAAATACGAATTTTAATTTAACAATTTTTTATCTACAAATATCATTACACAACGAAGTAAACGTATGAAAATGCGATCATGTCGTACAAGAATACATGATTTAACGAAAAAAGATAGAAACGAAATGGTTTCAGTCAAGTCGGGTCGTAATCCAAGCGCAGCGAGCGAACGAGGGAGAATCGGAATCTCCGAAGTCGTTCGTAAGGAAGGACGCGAAACGAGAGTAGAAGAATAAGAAGCGAGGAAGAAGGCGTTCGTATAAGGAAAGAAAGAGAGATCAAGCGGTGTCGAGACCCCTCGGATTTCCACGGCTTCGCCGTCTCTTCAAATCCTCTTAAAGTTGTATTCTTTTGGCCTCGCCAGCCCCTCGTGTAACATCGCGACAGTCCCAACAACGCGTACCTCCGCGTCTTGTCTATCGTGGAAGAAACTTAAAACAAATAAATCCAATTTCCGAATGAACCTTCTTCTTCGCTTCTCAACGAGGAACGAGCTTCCCTGACTATTCTCACCTTTCGTAGATAAGATTCACTTTCGTGATATCGATCGATCGGAAAGCTTTCTTTTTCATTAACGTGCTTGGTGTAGGAAATATCGGCTTGAGGAGAAAATAGAAATGAAGAAAGTTCGATAAACTTGTAGGTAGCTAATTAATAGAGTCTTGGATAAAAATTATGTATGTAAAAGTAATTTATGTGATATTTAACCCTTTTTGGTCTATTGTCTAAGAGTCTTGTACATTGCATTTTGGTGAACGATAGAACAGGCTAGTGGACCATAAGAGATTAAAAAATTATTCGTTTTGGAAAAATACACTTGAATCTGAGTACCAACACTCTATTAAAATTAATAGACCGGATGGGTAAACAACATCGATGCCTAGTTTGTTCAATATTTTGAAAACTACTTAGTTATTATTGGCAATATGTTGGTTTTGTCTAAAAGTATTTGTATCATCTACCTTGATTAACAGATTAGACAAAAAAAAACTAAATAAAATATATTAACCCGTAATGTCAGTATAATTTTTTTTCCATAAAATGATCTAAAGAATGAAAATGAATGGAGAACCATAAAACTAAGCGATTCTTTAGCAAAGAGTAGCGATCGTCGTTAACGAAAGAGTATTAAAAGCGACGGGGCTTCGGAATGGATAATAAAATAATACGAAAGGAGCAACGTTCTACGTTTATACGAAACTACCAGTGAAATTTTCGCATTGGAATGTCTTCTTTTTCGCTTCTCCTCTACCTTCTACCATTTTCCTGTCTCTTTCTCTCGCACATACACGCACACGATTCTCAAACAGCTCGTAAAATTCTAACCGATGTTAATGAAAATGTTTCCCGCTGCGACGGAGTCATCGCTTCCGAAATATCGCTCGTAGTATCGCGATAACATCTCGGTCGACCCATTAGCAATGCTACGAGACACGAAAAGACTTTACATACGATATATATTTTAATCCCTAAAAAAAAATGGTCTATTTCAAACAGAAAAATCGTTATCGATAAGATTTTAACAACAATAACATCGATTCGAACACGATATATGCACACAGACTATGCAATTATGTAAAAACTGTTGAACCTAACCCTTGAATGCTGCCAATCAGAATTGCCTTGTTTATCAGTGTTTCTATAAACTTGTAATCTATTAATTACTAATAAAACGAATGAAACTTTTGTGAGCAACTTAAAACAATCGTCCAATATCCTCCAGGTATGTACAGATATAGACTGTCGTACGATTTTGTCCCTAGTCTTTGGAATAACTTTGAAACTAAACGTACCTCGCGAGTGCCTCGATGTTGGTCATATTCGGGTTGACCTTGAGACCCTGCTCGGCACGAGCTTGGGCTTGTGCTTGGAGATGATGCGGTAAATTGGCCGGTGAGAGTATGGCTGTGTGTCCCGCACCCGGGTGTCCTCCCAATTGCATAAATTGCATGTGACTGAGGTGCGTGGGTGGATGATTATAGCCATTCGCCAATAACGGTGACTTTTCCATCCTTGGTACGTCTGTGGACAGAAGAAAGGTGTCTTTGAATAGGTGCTTTGTCCCTTTCTATTAGAAACACGTATGTTTTCGCACTTAAAAAGTTACGGTTATAAAGGAATCATTTATTGATATGTGAAAGTATAATAAATATGTAGAGGTAAGAATTATTTAAACAGTAAGAAGAAATATGTATTTTCTCCAAGATATTCGAATTATCGCCTTCAATTTTGTATATTTATAAGAAAGTAGTCTAATGTCCATATTTTTTAGTTTATTATTTGTAAAATTCTAAATGTTAGATATTTTAATTTTTACAATTTCCGTCATTTCCATGTAAATAAATAGAAAAATCATTTAATTCTGAAAAATTGATTAGAAAAATAAAATACTTCACTGTGATACACCCAATATAAGAATATATGCTTCTATATAATAAAATAAAAGACATTCAATCCTTGCTCGAAAGATACAGTCTGCAGAAAATATTACACCGTTAAAAAATAAAACAAGAATTCCATCACAATAATTATTCCCAATAACTTTTCTCTACAACCCAACAAAAGCAATCAAGTAGAAAACTCAAGTGCATCATTTACATGACCCGATCTTGACACGAAACAATCGTTCCATCATGATTACTGAAAAGGCTTCAAGCGAAGTAAATTCAATTTTCGAGTTTCCTTCCACCTTCGAAGCCGTGGAAAGCGAAAAAAAAAAGAAGGATAAAAGTACATAGGCAGATACGAACGTACAAGCACGTGATAGACGAGGACCAAGGGGTGGTGGGCCAGGAAGAAGGGAGACGGACACGAGGAGACGAAGGAGGGCGCTTCGGTATCCGGATTTCAGTGAAATCGGGCGAGACGTGAAGCTCGTGGCAAGCCGAGGATAAAGAGCGCTTTCGTAGGCTTGATGGATCGCCGGGCGCTTAACCAAATATCAATCACAACGGCTAGCGCAACGGCAGCTCTCTGCATATAATCTGCGCGTTGATTTGCGTTGCGTCGCACCATAGTTGCGCGCACGCGTGTTTGCGCATCGACTTAATGGGCCACTCGTGATGGATTTACGCCGGATCTTGCGGCCACGATCGGATCCCCCTGAGAAACGTTGATTTCCGGACAATAGAGATTTCAGTTGCCTCGATAACTGATATCTAAGAATTCTTGGATGCAACGACATGCGTCCTGTATGATTCCAACTCGTTTTATTAGAATTTTTTATATTATTTTACTTTAAAATAGAGATAAAGATACTATTTTATATTTATATTAAGTATAATAATGTATAAGTTTCATTATCGTATTAAAAACTAGTGAAAATAGCAAAATCGAATTTTTTTGTAATAAAAATCATATAAAACTGATAAGATAGTATTATAGTATACTAAAGCTTGTAAGTTATATTCTATTAAATAAAGTATACCTACTGATTTATTTCAAATTCCCAATACGTTCCTGAACTAACTTTTTATTCACACTTTATTTATTCATTTTAAACCTCTGTAACAATAACACGTATCTTCGAATCAAACCTAAAGTTCCAGCACATCCAATTCGACGATTAATTAATTCAATTCGATTATCAAATTTATCCTACCCTCTAAAAACGGTACGACACGACTGCTCTTTGCGATAAAGCGCGGTCGGTCTCGAAATATTTTTTTAACGACGACATCGATTATTTGCCTTTCGAAAAGTCAACTCTCCCTTCCCCTCTCCCTTCGAAGGAAGTCATTGCTATTCCCACTCGTACGGATTTCGATTTTTCATGGGGACGGAAGGGGTGGGGAGGCGATAATACATGCACGGTCACGTTTTTTGATTGATGGCTCGAACCTTCGACACCGCGGTTCACCCCGCGGCGTAGTTGTCTCCAAAACCCCTCGCCACGAGTGTAAAAGATCGCCGGCGCTGCGTCGTACCGCCATCGTCATTTGTTGCGGCGACGCGTGCCACCGATAAGTTTCTCGTTTATAAGCGCGGAACTCCTATCGACGAAACACGTTTCTTTCGCGATCCTCCTACTCTTCATTTTATTGGAATACTCGATGGGGATAAAGGCTAGCCGTGTATCATTTTTGGGGGAAGAGAGTTTTTTTTAGAGAGATTAAACTAGATATTTTTAGTCAGTGAATAGGTACAAAAATTAATTTTTAGCAGAGATTGTTGTTTTGGGACTCTTACCTTGATGATTCGAAAAGAATATAATATGTAAAGAATATCCTTTGACTAATATTTCTCTGACATAGCGAACAAATCTGCCAATTAAATCAGTGAGAAGTTTTGTTACGTTAAAGAGAAAGCATAGATGTTTAATGATTGTATATTTGAACAATTTTTATTACTTTGTTACCCTAAAAAGAATAGTAGCACCCACGATACAAACCAAAGTACACTATACAAATGATTTTATTTTCGCACGAGTACAAAAATCGACCTTGATTTTAATGCAACATCAAAATTCCCCTACCTTCTCTTCCCTATATAGTCCGAACTACCTTGATATGCTTTTTGCATTCCTCGCTAATCGTCGAAAAAATCTTTCTACGTCCTTCCTTGATTACCTCGTTATAACCCGGTCCCTTGATCGACGCGTGAAAAAATAGAAGAGGAAGAAGATTCGCAGGAACCTTCTAGGAAAGGGAAGAACCAAGATGGCCGATGAAATATTGGACAGGTGAAACTGTTGTCATTTAAAGGCCCAGCGAGAAAATAAAGGAGATACGGCAATGTACGAAGAAGAAAGAGAGGGAGAGACGAACGATGTGCAAGAGAAGAGAGAATCCGGTCAAAGGGAGAGACGCGAAGAGAGTTGGAGGTGCCTATTCATTACAAATTATCTAAATGGCAGTGATTTCGGCGGACCGGCTGGCCGTTTGACGAGTAAGTGGCGGTTTCGCTGGTCAGTGACTGCCATTAATCCGAAGCCGTCTCCTTAGGGTTACTCGAGCCGTAGGTAAGTCGAGGCAAATCGCGATAGCTTTGACAACCACTGTGGGACCCAACCCATGACCGGCCCCAAAATTGGACTTATTACAACTTATAGAGCGTGATTTGGACGCTCCGCTCAATAACATACATTATCCCCAATCCATATGATTTAATGAAATCCCTCTAAACTCTCCACTTAACCGCAATACTTTCGCTCCCCACTTTTCGTCTCCCTGGTGCTATACAACGTAGTTGTCCTAAACCGTACTTTCCATACCTTTTTACAACCTGGGTGATAGATATTTGGAAAGTAAAACGCACCTTGGAATATTACTATCCGATGAAGACGTTTCGTTCTTTTAAAGTTAGGGTTCCGAGAGACACTCGTAGAAACTTGGTGAGATCGAGATCGGATTGGGAAGAACGATAAAGTACAATTTGAGCTAAAGACTGCCCTCCTCTAACCCCGGTTTCTGCTCCCACTCGGACACCGAGCACCTCCTCGCCCCTCCCTCGGCTGATGAGGTGACAACCCATAATTATACGGACCGCTTTCAGTCTGGGCTGACTGCAGTGGCATGCAGAGGAGAAGCCTCCATCATCCTTGCTTCTTCTTTCCATGCTTCTTTCTCCTCAGCCTTCTCATCCTCTTCTACCTCCGTTTCTTCGTCGTTGTCGTCTCATCGTATTCTCCATCTTGTTTCTTCCATCTATCTTTCTTCGTCGTTTTCTTCGCTGGTGTTCTTCCGTCTTTTATTCATGCTGGTGTTGAAGAGGATACGTGGGTCAACTGCTCTTGGCACTTAACACATTGCCGATCGTTTATGCTACGACCGAACGAATATACCTAGAGTTCTAAATCGAAATTTGGGTATCATGTACGTGATGAGTATTTGAAAAAGAAAATTGTTGGGAATTCTATCATATTGACTATGCTAACAATAGACGAATAAAGTTTGTACATGTTTGCAGATAGAGTTATGGGTATGTTAACAAATATTTGACTTGGCATAATTTCATGAAAACTTCTTCTTTGGAAACAATAGTTGTTCGATCTACTCTGTAGAATACCAAAATAACCAAATACTTCATGGAATACCCAAATTTATCGAATTTAATAGCAACATGTGTTATTTGACTATACAACGAAGTAAAGAAGAGAATACTAGGCAGCACACTTCAAGCTTTGCCCGTAGGAGAAGAACGACTTCGTAACTTCTCTTCTGGTGTTAATTACAAAACGCGAGAATAAATTGCCGGGCTAAATGAGAGTCGGCTATTTTCTTCTTTTTTCGTTTTCTTCCTTTTCTTCTTCTTCTCCTCCTTCCACGGCCTCCGTCACGTCTCTCTTCCTTCCTCTTTCCAGACGGACGGATGAATGGAGGGCGAAGACACCAGTGAAATTTGTTATGCATCTCGAACACGGACTTTCCGCACGACGAGTATAAGTGCCGGAATGAAGTGCCTTTTTAAATTACATCCTTGTCTCCGAAACCTTCATTGTCGAAGCTCGCGTATCGACTTCGATCTTAGGATCGTAACGTATCTATTTGATCTTAACAAGTGGGTAGATGTCGTATGAGAAACGTTGGACGTTTCAATTTCGTTCCAATTGTGAATTAACGATTTTGTGTAACGTCAAATTAACATTTCATTTTTTTATTTTCAATGTTAAATTCCGTGGTATTCGGGTATAGACTTTTGAAAATCTTTGACTGCTACTGCGAAAGTGTTAATACATATGTTTGTTTACTCTCTCCAGCTATAATAGAAAATCTCCTCATGTTATAATAATAATGAATTATACAGGATTACAAGGTTTAATTTATGGACATCAGTTTTTGGAAACAAGTATTACATTTCCAATGATTGGAAAGATTCAGAAGGAAAATCCATACAAGAATAGAAGATGTATTTCAGTTCTCTAATTAATTTCCACGAAAGAAGGAACTCTTTGGCCGAGGGCTACCAGGAGATCTCTTAACTCGAAGTCAGCGTGTTTCTTTCATCGTAACATCCCATCCGTATTTCTTTCTCTCTTTTTCTGCCATCCTTTTCTATCGACTTTGTATTTTCACAAAGAGAGATTACTCCTTTTCCGGTCGGGTGATCGCACGCTCGGCTCGACGTGAAATTATTCGTAAAATCTGCCCTTTGTACCCCGAGCCTATGTAACTTTGGCCGACTTGCCGTCAGTACTCAGTTTAGGTACTTTCGTCCATTGTTCTTACCAAGCGACGAAGAAATCGTGCTTGCGCCTATCCTTCGTCGTACACATCGGTCAACGCGTATTATTTGCGCTTAGCTACGTATAAGTTTACCCTCGAAGAGCCCTGAAAACCCATGGATTTAACCCTCGAACACCGACCCTTCCAACGTGGTAGAAAAGAAGAACGACTGCAAGACGATATCTTTAGCTTTTTTCAAGCATCCTCGAGATATCCCCGATTAATCATTCGTTCGAAATATTTGATTACTGGCTAAAAGAAGAAGAAAGAAATATTTTTACAAACGAATTGTAAAAAATTTTATTTCTGTATTGTCGAAGTTATTTAGCTGTGTGACAAATTCAAATGAAGAAAAAGGTTCATAAAGTAGTCTGTAGAAAAGTCAAGAATTTATCTAGTTGTAATAAATTAGAAATTTCAAAAACATAGCATTTTGCATTCTCGAATTATTACAAATAAATGGAGCTGGATTAAAAAAAAAATTCCAATTGATCGAGGAAATGATTAAAGACACACATTTTCATACACACAAAACAGAATAATTAAAAAAGATATATAAGAAAATTGTACGAATTTATTTATATCCCTCTAAGTGACACAATTTTATAATAAAAACTGCACGTAATCACGAGATAATCGCACATACACACCCACCCATATACGTATATAATTGCACGTGTCACGTGATACTACAGGCTGCATATATAAAATTGGACACTCTTTAAATAATTATTAAATATCACAGAAGTTAGGCAAAGATTTGGTCTCACTATGCGGCGTTGGGAAAGAAGCGAATGATCGTTCGCGCTTATGCAGTCGCTTACCACCGTGGGCCAACATTGTTCCCCGGTTGTGCGCGCTGGTACATAAACACAAGACGGGAAACAGAGTTTCGCGCAGGAGGAATCCGGTTTTTCAAGTAATCGAGAGTCGAAGCAGTCAGCCAGGCAGGCGAGCGAGCAAGCGGCTAACCAGCCGGACGGGCAGGCAGACGGGCAGCCATCGAGGTAGCTCGCGAGCTTAGCTCCCAACAACGCGAAGAACAGCCTCGAAAGAGAATCACGAGAGAGAGAGAAAGAGTGGATACTGTAGAGGCATGCACACACCTCATCGCTCCTCCTATACTTCCTTTTTTTCTCGCTTTCCTAGTTCACCACACCCATTCTTCTCTATCTCCTTGCTCCTGAGACTAGTCCTTCCATTATTGAGACATAAGAAGACTCATGCTAGAACCTTTCACCTACGTTCTCACCCAAATTTCTATCGATAACCTCGATTCTGTTTTTTTGTTAATCCTTCGTTAGAAATAAGATCAGTGAACTTATGATCATGATGCTGGTTACACTTTTGGTACATATCAAATATGCATTCGTTGTTGTATGTATTGTGTGTAATAGGTAATATAATATTGTATAGCTATAATAGATGGTAATACAGTATGCATGCCAAGTACTACCACCATTTGCCGAGTTCGCCAACAAAAGCATCATACACGTTTTGTTTAACAATTTTCTCCATCCCCATATATCTCGAGCTTGTTTCGAATTTCTAGCGGAAGCTTGTGATGGATACGGGCTTATTGAGACGTAGATATCCTTTTGGCTATCCAAAGGGAGGTCCCGATGAACAGAAGGATCAACCGATCTTTCTCGCTCGTAACGACAATAACGAGGAGTTTCCTTCTTGACTGTCCTCCCTTTGTAACCGGCACTCTACCCTTCCACGCCCTTCCTTCCTCCTATTTCTACTTTCTCCTTCTCTTACATACGTGCGTCCTCACGCAAAAGCGATCCAATATTTGTTCTTCGAGAGTGTCCGCGAGCATCATCCGAGAGTAGTAAACCCTTTGATATATAGTCGAAGCATTTTAGAGTTCTGTCAGCCACGCCCACAATCAGCCGTGGTATTATTTACACTCCTCGTGGGCTAGAGATCCTCTTTCTACTTCTGTCCCTCTCCAGCTTGTTCCTTTCTACGTGTCTGGCCCTGCGAAATCCTATTCTTCCTCATCAACCTTGCCGTCATCGAAGTCACCGCGACGCTTGATATCGCCCTCTTTGTTCTCCCTTTCTTCTATTTCTTAGAATATCTCGTCTTTGAACGAATGAAACGAAATTAATGACTTTCGTATGCTAAATAAGCATTTTGAGATAGAGAGGGATTTGTCGTGGCTTGGAAATTTGCCAGAAGTTTGTGTCCTGGATAGATATATATTTTTATGTTGATGTTCTTTACATATTCAAGTATTTTCGTTTATAGATATTCCAAGTGATATAGTTTGTTAATATATTTCATATTTTATATAATAGTAGCCTTACTAATGGAAAATGGAAATAAACCACTATAAATTAATTTTATTGTAAAAAAATGGAGTGATATTTTTTTTAAATTTCAACAATAGAAAGACAATCTTTTCTTCACATTGACATTTCTGAAAAAATCTTTCCTATTCCATTACGTAAGACTTAATCGAAACGCAAAGAAATTGTCCTTCTAACCTTAACTCCTCGTCTTATAATATCAAATAGGACTCGTAGATGTTGTAAACGGTTTAATTGTAGCGCTTTTACTTCTTTTTCTCAATTTCTAATATTAATTTCATTCTGTGTCAAAATAAATCATAAGGTAAGTGGTTAATCAAACAATACTCTTTCGCAAAATTTTTATTCAGCTTCGGAATATAACCATCGCAATATACTTTTACCCAAACGTTTCGTAATAGGTATACGCTCGCTCGAAATCTCTAAAAGACCGTCATTCATATGCGTTCGATGTGTTTTTTTTGATCGTTCGATTTTTCGTCCAAAAGTTTGAGTTTCTCCTCGAGCAAGGAAGCATCGATGAATTTATAAAATTAGACAGGCCGATCTTGGTCGTATCTTCGCGAGATTATCTATTTCCAGGCGTTCGAGAGTACGTAGACGAACGCGATCGTAGCCGCAGGGCCGAATATGATTTTGGGTTTGCCCGTTCTTTCTCTTTCTTACACGTGCGTCGATGCGCGTGGATCAACCAGTGCGAGAGAACAAATTCGTGACGATTCTTCTCCATCTCCTCTACCTACAACCTTCGTACTTTATCGCCACGAGACGAAGGATCCATGCAAATTTCCTTCCTCCGACATTTCGGACGTTCCACTCATCCTCCGACGGCCGCCTCGGCAATCTTACAAATTATTGATATTAATCTATTATCTTGGAACACGATATCCGAGTTGGTTAGACCTTTCGCTCTTGGGCTCAGACTTTCTCTTATTTCGTACGATTTATAATACTTCTAACAATGGAAGGGATAGAGGGAAACGAAAAAGAAGAATGTAAATTTTTTACTTGCATCAAAGGTATTAAGAAATACACTGGTAATTAATGAACATATATCCGGTAAGCTTACATAAAATGCATCATACCTGTAAGACGTTCTGATTGCGATAGATCGTTGCCTTGATTTCGCTTTTGTTTAATATTGAACACAGGATTAATAATATTGAAACTAACTTTTGTTATTTTTGTATTAACGAAAAATAGATATGGTTTTTACTCCAACATTTGTCGTCAATAATTAGAACTTAAATTATGAATATAGAACATTACAAATATATGCCTAACAAATTTGTTCCCAGCTCAATACCTCATGATGGTAACAAATCGTTATATTTCAAAACAGACTAACTTTACGACGTTATCACTAAAATCTTGTATAATGAAAAAAGAAACTGATACAAAAAAGAATTCATCGTAAAAAAATATCACACTTGCAACGATTGGTGTTCCAACATCTTCACTATTCACACTGACTCAAAAACACGATTGAGACATCAAACAGAACATTTCTTTCCCACAGAAAAAAAAAAACACACGGAACATCATCCTGTACGTTTCGTCGCCACTCGTGTCACAGCAAGATTGAAATCCAAATAAATTGCCCCAACGAGATCCCAAACGAGAATAAAAAAAAAACATCGAAGGAAAGTTACACGCAGAGATTACGAGATCGCGGGCTACGTGCCGAACGATTTTCGAAGATGATCGTAGCTCGACGAAAAATCGATGCCTCGTCTAATCTCGAAGGTAAATCTTTCCCGTGGGCTAATCAAAAGCGAGGATCGAAGAGGGTAGCGTGTTTCCGAAGCATCTGCCCTTTGCGAGAGTACAGTACCACCCGGCATTAAAATTGTCCAAAGGACCCCTCCTGGTACCCATCGAAATTCTTGTCCCACGGTGGTCAATACTTTTGACGTGACGTTTTTCACTCGCAACATCGCTTAATCCGCTGCATAAACATTGTATTGTATTTCGCAAAGGGATGCGCCCATTATATCATATTTTGTTATTAATATCTTCTGACTGACTGAATTCGGGAGCACCGATACAGAGAAAGAAACGAACAGAGAAAGAGAGAGAGTAGTTTTAAGGATCGATGTTACACGGTGAGAGAGATAGACTTTTAGAGAAAATGAAGGGAGAGAGAGAAAGAAACCGGTAGAAATGGCCCATACCGGTCTTCTTTATCGTACAATGCCCACGGGATTTTTATTATCCTCGGGTCTCGGCCGTAGGAAAAAGAACGGCATCGATCTCGCGAACTCGAGCAAACTTCCGATAGTCCAACCTTTCTGACCATCGACTATCGCTGTTTTTATATTTTTACAATGATTCGGGAATAGAGTTTAATATATACGATATGTGTCTATACATACAAATAACTATAAAATTGTATTATACAGGGTGTACCATTTGAAATATTTGTAATACAAACTTTTAAAAAATGATTCTCATAAAAGGTGTTTAGTTTTAAGATAGCCAGTGTATTTGGTCGCAAAAGAATGATAAGATAAAAAATAAATTTTGCCATAACCAAAATAACATTTTTATAACTATGTCAAAATTGTATCAGAACAACATAAAAATATTGATTAAATATATATTAATTTTCCAAAATATTTGCTAAATGAAAGTTTGGAAATTAACAAGTTTGAGGTCGTCGAAAAGTAGAATGGACTTTATACCTAACAGCGTGCGACATCTTGGAATTAGATACACGTACGTGTTAGAATTAAGAACGTTTACGAAGTTTTTACGACGGTAGTCAGGTTTACATCGTTTGATGTGCCATGTGAGCCCAACTGTTGAACGATTTAAAACCAAACCCTCTCTTTCATTCTCCGTTTCTCTCTTCCTACCCACTTGAAAAGTTTCATTGGTGTACGCGGTACTTACTGGCCCTGTGACGTGTTCCCCATGTTTCTCTCTGTTTCTCGGCACTTCGAAAAAGAGAGAAAGAGAACACGTGTAACGAACATTGTCCGTTGTTTTATGGAACGATCAAACCGAAGTGCGTTACACGTCGGATTTACAGTGAGACTCGATTCGAGTTCGCGCCCTACGATCTTCCCTTCGTTTCGCCTTTCTACGCGGGAAAAAGAACTAACGAGTGGTAGGAGAACGTAGCAGATGGGTTTGAGTGCGTTCAAGCGAAATTAAACCGTAGGTCCGTGCTCGAAAAAGGATTCCATTTCGATCGAATTCTTTCTTCTACCGATTTGACAAAGAAATATACATGAGTATTTATTAGGTGTAGAAATAAGTCCTTTTATTTGCTGTGTTCATTTCTTGAAAGATAATCTCTAATTTTTTTAGCAATTTGGAATATTGACAGAAAAATTAACAAAAGGCTACTGTTGTAATTATCACATATTTTTATTAGATTGTTAACATTTTGCTTTGTTAAAATAAAATTATGTGAAAAAAACAAGCTTTTATTATGTGTAGTAAAATGACAATAATAAGAATATTTTTTTTTCTATTGGAACAGTGCTGAACACTATTTATAAGTGGTATCAAAAGTAGTATCAGAAATTTGTACAAATTTCACTCAAAGTAATCATATTAAAATGCTTATTATTATAAGTACATAATAATCACAGTTTCACTGAGAAAATAGGTGCTGATCACCGAAGACCGGCAGTTACCGTGTTAACAAGAAAATAAAAAATATAAAACGATACATAAATAAGAGAAAGATCCCAGAAGAAACGAAAGGTAGAGAGATCATAATGGCAAACTTCCGGTCCTCGAAAACGAAGTGTCGCTTTCCATTACGCTCGTAGAATTTTTTCACCCCTACGCACCCCCAAACTCCCGTAGCCGACACGCTCGCGCAACAACCCCATTCCGGAGTGCGTCCCTCCAGTGGAAAAAAGAGCCCTACCAACCAGCGAACGGCACTCTTTTCCTCTTTCCGCTCGTTTGTTGGTCACGAGGAGCCGTACGCGAATTACAAAAATATTCCCGGCGCGGACAAAGCGGCCGAGCTCGTTGATTCGCGAGTTAATTGAGCGGCGCGGCACTCGGTGGCCCGCTAACGAGTAAATTGTTGACTACCTACCACCAACTAACGCCAACACCACCACCGGTAACGCTACGAGAGAACCATCGTTCGTGGGCCGACCATTCTCCACGATATTCTACGGCTTTTTTCTCTCTTTCCTTTTTCCGTTCTCTCGATTAACCTCAACCCCCTGATCCCAGGAAATTGCTATCACTTTTCCTTCACGTCGAATCCTTTCTCCTTCCGTGAATTTTTATGAGCTCACTTTTGACCACCCTAGAGATGGAAATCTGTGATTGTTCATCAAAAATTTTAGACTATCTATGATAAAAGTGACGAATTGTGGGAAAGAGATTTGTATTGTACTATGATTATCCAAGATTATTAATACATCGAATGCTGTGGGGGTTCACTGGTGAGTGGCACTCGATTTGGAATGTTTATTATCAGTCATAAAAAGTGTGAAATTTTTATATAAAATGATATAGACTAACAAGTTTATTCAAAATTGCTGTACTATACCTACGTAAACCAATTAACAAAAGGACTGTCGTAATTTGTATATTGTCCAGAGTACTATAAGAAAGTTGCAAGAATGATTAGCAAATCATTCCAATAACAACAATTATAATTTCTACTATCATCTTACGAATCACGATTGCGTGTTAAATACTAAAGAATAATTGAACAGTCATAAATCGTTTTACAAGTGTCTCAATCAATTATAATTAATCATTTGTTTTGAAAAAGGACTAGAATATTGTATCGTACGAATAAAAAATAAAAGAAAGGAAGAGTGGGGGGTAGAGTGCAAGCACGAAGGGAGACGCGTCGTAATTAAGTCGTACTAAAATTCCCTCGCGAGCTTTGAGAGACGGCGCAGATTTTATGGCGGGCCTCGCAGCTTCGAACGTACACACGCAGCCAGGATAGGTCCAACGTTGATACACGTACAACACTCTCTCTTCTCGGACCTCTTTCTACGTATACGTGTATACTCTATGTATACTCTTTTATGTCCAAGCAGGAGCCGATGTGCCGCGGTACGTCTCGTCACGCACGCTCGTCGAAAACGGAAACACACGGACGACGTGTTTCGCGTATATAACAACGATGACAGCCCCCTCGAGATAACGCGAAAATTTTTTCTCTTCCTTGATGCAGTTGCTGGGTATTCGACCGATATGGTTGTTTTTTAATAGTTATTTATAAAATCTGAGGGATGTTGTTTTCTAGTTGGAAAACTGTATGAAAGGTTGTATGATTTTGTGGAGGAGTTTTAAAAGGATCGATGTTGAAAGAGTAATGCTATTTAAAAGCAATGTATTTTTACGAAATAGTTTATGTCTGGTATTATTTGGTAAATTGATGTGAGATTATATTAAACATTAGAAAAATTATAAATTAGAATATACTCAATTTTGTTTTAAATGTAGTTTCATACGAAATTTCTAATTGGGTTTCTGAATGGATTAACTGTAACATGAACACAATAATTAATAATTGCATTCGTTTCTAATATAATTGGAACATAGGCACCACGAAAAACTAGTGGTAATTTTGCTCAAGAAATCCCCCAAAAAATTTCACCAATGAAGGAAGAAGACGATAAGATAAACAGTAGGGAAAATTGAGCACCGGTCAAGTTCTTCTGTAAAAAAGTATTCATTTACCTATTTAAATGCTTCTTTAGATATAACATTTTGTTAACAAAGATTGTATAAAGTTTAAAAATAAATAAAAAGAACGAGCGATTAAATAAATTCTTCAACGAATGACGACGGGTAGAAGCGAAAGGTCCGAGAAGCAGCGATTCTCTCGACCAGCTTGATTTACGGGCACGCGTTGCGGCAAAGCCGTAACTCTGTTACCAAAATGAAGAGGTTTAACAACACACCGTGCTCTCGTTTCTCTCTCCTGAACGATCGCGCCTACTTCGTTCTATCTCACTCGCTCGCTCTCTCTTTTCAACTCGTTGACTTTTTCTTTCTCTCTTTGTTTCCTCTCGTAAAAAACAATCAAGCTGGAAGCGTCTAACGTGGAAGCGCGATCATTAAAAACCTTCGCGCAGGTACTTCTGCGCATCGCCTGATACCGATCGTAAGGCGTGTCTAGGAGTTATATGCGATATAAGGTACGAGACTTGATTTCGAACGAAATCTATTCATGTGACCCAATTGTAAATAGTTTTATTAAGTTAAAGAATCACTTTATTTATTCGTATGGAATAAAATGTAGGACGTAGATACATAGGTTTAGACATTTTTATTTTACGTAGAAATGTCAAACGAACATAGATAACTGTATTCTGAAATATAGAATAATGAATGAAAATATGTCTGTGTGAGTATTTTACGAAGTTTCGAGAGAAGATTAATTACCGTTAAATTTTTTAATAAAAAAGTATAAATATTACATCAAGAAGTAATATTTTTGTTAGAAAGAAAAAGCACTAATACTTTCAAACCTTTAGAATATTTCAGAGTGCTTTTTCTACTAAAGACTTGCAATATTATACAAGCAAGTAATAGAAGACTAAAAATAAGTTTCCATTATTACCTATATAAGCGAAACGTCATTAAATGAAATACCTGAATAAGAAAATAAAATAGAAATTTACGTCGAAAGGTTACCCCTTTTATGGTACATCATCTTCACCCTATTTCCCTTCTTTCTTTATCGCACGGTCTCTCTTTGCGCGACATTATCGGCAGTTTTCGTTCCGCGGATTATTCCGCTTTCGCATCAAATCACCGAGCCGGTTTAGGTTTCGTCCCTCGGCACGCACGCGGTGTATAATTTCCGACCGCAGGGTGAAAATTCCACGTGCGGGCCTCAGTGGTTCTCGAAACTCGTCTCTTACCTATTCTCCGTATCACGAATCGTGTCTCCTTTAATTCGCGGATGTGATAAGAACCCCTAATGAGTGTGATACAACCAGAAAGAGAGAGAGAGATAGGGTTGGAGAGAGAGAAAGGATCATCCTCTCTCCCGCGAAGTATCCTCGTTTCCCCAATTTGTTAATTACTTCGCGGATACCTGACCGTACCGTCTTTCGACCACAATTTCGTGGCTTAGATGCCCTGCGGTAAATGAGAGATTCGACACGCATATGAAATAGGGTGGATCATACTTGTATAGAGTAAACATTTTACTAATTTTTTATTTTTAATATTGTTTATGAAGAAAAAATAATATTTAAGCTATTTGCCTTCAAATTATTTAATAAAGTCATCGTAAAGCAGATATATCCAGTTGATTATTAAAAGTTACCGAATAAATAATGTAGTGTAGTAATTCTTTGTAGTGTATTTTTATAATTTAAATAAAGACAATTTTAAAGTCATTTTTTAAGACAGGCATGTAGTGATTGTGAATAAAACGTTTTATAAAGCTTATTACATTATCTTCGGCAAGATAAACATGAGCAAATAATTAAGATAAACAAAATTACAATTGATTTATTTATAATACACGTAAAAAGAAAAATGTTTTTAAAAATAAAATTTAATACAAATTCTACTTTTCAATAGACCGGTTGATTTATAATTAAAACTAAAATCATAACTTAAAAATAAGGATTACTATTTTCAAATAAACTCAAATCTTTTAAACAATTCATAAATAATTGCAATACTAATTTTCAAGATAACATTCAATCAAATCGATCTCTCTAGAATGAGTACTACGACACTACACCTTTAACTTGCGTAATTCGTATCGACGAAGTCGAACGCATGATCTCGAAGGAACAAACACTCGATAGCTATTATCAGCTATTTATTTTTCCGGCACAACACCGGAACGAATTTAATAGCATGAAAGAGCGAGGAAAAACAGGTAATGTGTGCGCTCGCTCGTAAGCATACGCGATAGAGGCGGGTGAAATTTTTGTACGCTTTCATCGTTGCAACGCGTGATCGTGTCTCGTGAAAACTCTCGTGGCGCGTAAAGAGCTTTCAGGTCCGGCCGACAAATGATATTGAAGCGATGTCGGCCGACTATTAGCCGGGTTTTATTGGTACACGAGCCGTGCACGTTACCCGACCTACGACCGCCAACGGTTAATCAATGCTTTTATGAGCATTCGCTGTCGGTAGTCGTACCTACTCGTAGTTGTAGTGCTAGTCGATATGAGCCGCCCACTACCCCCACTCTTCTTCTCCTCGTATCTGTCCACGTGTACGCGATTACCTCGGTAAAATTGAAAATTCAATCGTTGCAATTATAATTTTTTTTTTATTATCGATATCAGTAAAATAATATTTTAAACATGGAAAATGATTTTTATATAGGAAACAAAGTAGTTTTATTTTATTTTCTTGAAATATTTTGTATATTTATAATATTTTTTAATGAAGAAAATAAGGAAAATAATTTGTTATAGTGATTATGATAGGACACAAAATTCTTCTATTGTGTAGTTATAAACGTGATTTTTAAGGACACAGTCTATTTTACACTTTCCTTTTTATTTACCATGGATAGTGCTACCAGAAGCCATAATAGAAACAAATTATTTAGCATTAACAAACAATATAACATATATTATTAATGGTATTTTTAAAATCATTTTGGATTACCTTTCTCTAACCCGCACTACCAATATCAAACGAAACTTCCGTAATGAACGACTTTTAAAACGTACGTGATAACAAGATCGGCAAACGCGATTAAATGATTTCCGATAACGAAAGAGTATCGTACCACGATTCGAAAAGGCCTTACAATATTAATTGAGACCTCTTCCCGATATTATCTCAACTTCAACGATGCCCACTTTGCCGTTCGCGTCTCCGGACTATGCGATTAACCGTATATATTATAAAATACACGACGTACTTCCCGTCCATCAATTTATTGCCTGTTTACGGGTAATCACCAACGGACGAATAACCGATCAAAAGATGGAAAGAAGTAAGAAAAAACAGTATAGTTAAGTACAAAGACGTACGGCAGCTCGGTGTTGCATAAAATTCAATGTAACACCGTTAACGAGTATATAGTCCGAGCAACGATAAGGATATTTCCTCGAGTCACGTTATCCGTCTTCCTTGAGAAGATTCACCTGCTTCATCGTCAAACTCCTGGACGTTCATTCCCTCATTATCGTTTTCTTATGTAGTTTATCGTTGAACTCACCAACTCTCTCTCTCTCTTTTTACCCCTATCATACCACAAGAGAACTTCATAGCAAACCAGCTACCTGTTATTTTCTTTTAGCAAAGAGTAAAATCGTCCTTGACGAAATCCCATCGTCCTAGCCTCCTTTCTCGATCGTTCAATAATTTCGTTTACCTGTCGTCGCTAACTTTTACGTCCATACTTTCTCCTCTTTCCAGAAGAGACCCCTTTCTGTCTCACCTCCATCGCCAATCACCATTTTTCGTTCCTCTGCCATTTCTACCGGTAACGAACGTACGCAGATGGTTGGATAATTTGCTTAGTTTACGCTTTAATATGTAACTCGGTATGCATTACCCCGGTGTAATGTGAATTACGCGAGGAGGCCAATTTGATTAATGATATTTCAGTAACCGACGGGCGCTAAATAATTAGTCGGGGGTACCAGGCACGTATGTATGTATGTATGTTGCACGAGCCGATATATCGGACTCGAAGAGTCCTATCGACTTCCGTTTCTCGTTCGTTCGTTCGAGCATCATCGATAATTCTGTACATAGAGAAGAAGAGAGAGAGATGTGGGAAAAAGAAACAATTTATTATATTGTAGACTGTTAATACGAAAAGATTACTTAATATTGAGATGAAGAAATGTGAAATAATTCTTATTGAAAGATGTTCAGTGATGTGGTACTGTTCTAATGAATATTAGTTGTAGTAAAGTATGTTATATGACTTGGAACAATCATAAGATGAGAAAATTAAATATCTCTTTTATTTGTGATGACATAAAATATTTTGTTATAATGAAAAGAAATAGTAATTGCAAAGTATTCACCTTGTGATACCATTTACATTGCATTAAAAATATATATAAATTATATATTTAGGTGGCTACATTAAAGTAGATCACCTTGTATAATATATAATAAAAAAAAATACAATGTATCGAAAATAAACAAACGAATCATGATATTAACCAAATGTTAAATTCGAGAGTCTAGAGGGTTGGTTCCACGCATAGGAGATTAAAAGGTTTCGGGCACGCGGCTTTGACCAAACACGGGCCTTCTTTCGTATCTCTCTCTCTCTCTTATATCTTCGTCTCTCATTCTCTCCTACCACCGTCATATACACACTCGATGTTGGTTTCAGCCACGAGCTATTTATTTTTCTCATCGCTTTTAATTTCGCCGAGACAACATAGATGCGTATCGCCGGGCAACATCGCCGCACCGATATATGTACACTATATAATAGACGCGCATTTGTGACGGCCATTGTGCGGGCCGTTCCCCGAATGGATGTTACGCTCCTGGTATATCGGGATCGGATCTCGCTTGTTGAGTTTATTAATTGCGTTATGGGAAGTGCCGCTCGCGCGGCAAGCGAAATTGAAAAAAATTGCAATCCCCGATACCGTGCACGATCCACTTGTTCTCTCTCTCTATCTCGTCTATCTATCCATCTATCTCTATTTCCCTCTCTAGCACGCGTATCACGATGACCCATCGCTTTTCTGGGTCGACTTTACTTTTCGACAACGCGTCAGAGTCCATTCGCGACTTCCGAAATTTGACTACGTCGACGATTTCACTTTCCGCAGCCTCCCTCTTGATTTTTTCCGGCGCTTGGATCTCGCTTGGTAATTGTTGAAAAGAGAGCCTATGGTTTTTAAGGGATAAAATTTATTATTTGATTTAACAAAGTTTATTGTCGAGCCAATCCCATCATTATCGTTTTCTTCCTAGCATTCTTTAAGTATTTATATTTGGTATAGTAATTTTTATCTTTTGTTGTGACTGATACTAAGTGCTAAGAGTATTTTGAATTAAACTGTACTTTAAAAACATATTTGATTTATAAATGATAAATTGTGGTTTAACCCACAGAGGAGAACGAGTTGACTTGTTAATAGTGCTTAAATACTATCGTGAAAAAAACCACTAAATCGTTTCTTTCGCATTTCTACTGAAGAAGTAATACACCTACAGATTCTTTAGTTTACTGACCTAAAAATCTGTTCCTTTCTTCTATAATTACATTATTCTTTCACTATCCAATAACTTATCTAGTCAAAAACTACTCTTTTTAACATTAGAACTACCTAACCAATCCAAATGACACATGATATATTCCTTGTTTCACAAATTTTCGAATAATAAATTTACTTTTCTACCAATTCATTATTTGTTCTATTTATTCAACATTATTTATAATTAATACCAAATCTCAAACAGACAAACACGATAAAAATAGCTAATAATACTATATTTTTAACGTTAATAAAGATTAAGACGAGGAATGGACGAATCGTCAGCCGAAAGATCGACCGATTCGATCGGAAACATCGAAGTAGGGAGAAGGAGGGCGGATTGGTGGGTGGCTCCAATCGTAAAACAATTATACAATTACTGCGCGGCCGTAATTAATTGCCAGCCGTTTCAACGTTTACCCCGACGAGCGCGGTTGGCTGGAGGCACGGACCGCGAACGCCGCAGCATTAATTCATTAACGTTGCCCCGTGAAACGTATTTGCTCATAAAATTGGTCGACGGGCATGTTCGCGATTATTTGCTTAAACAATTTCCGAACTGCGTTCGCCTATCGGCATGAGCGTGCGCGCGCGCCTCTAGCGAGTTTAACGATCCCCCCTACCACCTCTCTCGTCCCGGCTCGTCCTCACCGCGAGAACGCATAAACCGAAACGTAACTTCCGATTAATTTTCCAATTTCTCGATGACATCCTACACATACATGGAGGGGAGGTATAACCTTCTAGTGTACGAGTTTTGTCTGAAAGAGATGATCCTTCTTTCTACTTTTTGTATGATTTCTTAAGTAAATATCTAACACTAGAATTAGTGGTAGTGATACTATATTTATTTTCATCGCATGTAGCTATTTGAAAAGTAATAATAAAAGGAACCATTTTATTTCCCATCATTAATAAATGATATTTAATAAATAAAATTTGTACAAAAGTCGTTTTGTTATTAGAAAAATGGTGAAATAAGAAACAAGTCATTTGGACCTTCTTGGTAGTTCTAGTGTTAAAACATACGTGACGGAATGTGAGAGCTTTAGTTAAAAAATACCAAAGCTGTTTCATCGATTATCATATTATAAAAGAAAAATTAATTACACAAATAATTATCAAAATTTTAGTGTACCTATTAAATATGGAGTTTTTTTATACCATTAAAATTATCCGTTACGAAGTACTTGATGCATAAATTTTTTTTAACTTTTTAGTGGGAATTCTTTAATTACGCCAGACCAAATAATTAAACCGTCTACACCGAACGGTGTACAAGTCATAAGTCGTAGGTAATATAAGTTCACGATGTTGTTACGTCGCCTTTAATAAAATCAGTCTCATTATTTTTCTGACGGGACACGTATCAATCGGTCCGTCGATCGGAAAATTTCACGAGAGAATAATCGCTTTGGAGAGCGTAAGAGCGTTAAGAAATTATACGAAACTGCCCAATGAGTCGTGTGCTTGGCACGCTCGATAATAATTAAAATTGCAATGTTGACCGTCCAAAAATATTTTATGATCGACGCACATGGGGTACTTTTCGGGTTGGAATTTTTTAGAAGACTATGGATATTTCGAAATCTAATCTTTCCTAAGCTTTTAACGAAACAAAATTCTCGAATGACGTCCGATACTAAAACACTTAGGTACGTCATATGCCAATATAAATTAATACAGTTAATGCACTTTATACACGATTGCATAAATATTATAGTTAAAAAAAAGAATATTATTCATTAAAAATATAATAAAATTTATAAAATTCCTACACATGATAACGTCACAAACTTACACAAACAAAACGTCGCACCTACCTAACTTCTTCAGGAATAAATTCTTCTTAGAAAGAAATTAACCAATTTCTTGTATATTTTCAATCACAATCAAAAAAATATAATATCCACACAAAAATTAAAACAAAACATACGTACAAATATCTTGGAAGAGGTTAATGTCCAAAGACATGATCGAAGCTCGTAAAAGTCGGTAAATCAAATCGGAGAATCTCACGTAGAAACGATGTTACAAACAACGGAAGCTTCGCGCAGAGGCCAACTCGCGTAGCACAGTAATATCGGTAGCGGTATTCCGGTATATCGGCGACCGCCCGCCGTCACCGCAGGCCGCAACACGAGGCTGCAGTTGCAGTTAATTTGCTCACTCCAAGTGTGTTTGATTCCCCTAATTAATTGATCGCTAGGGGTCACCGTTGGACCGCCGTGTACACGGATGGCAGTAATCAAGTGTGTGCCCCTGTAACCAGGGTTACTTGCGTTTACGCGTACGCGCCGCGTACTTTACTTGTCTGTTTACGATCAGAGCCACCAATCGTAAGTTAGTTCCTTGAGTAGGAGCCTCGAGTTACGTTCCAGTAACCGAGAGATCGATTAGTATAATTAAACGATCATGTTAGTCCTATTGCTTTTGTAATAAAACGTTTAAACGATACCTGGAAATGTCTATGTATTTCTTTTTTTATAATTCTTGTCTTATTTTTTTGCAAAATCAGGTAATTTATTTCTTTTATTAAAAACCTCATATCTACTAAATATACAATCAAAGTAAATATATAATATGTAATATCTAAACTGCGGATCTTTATGCAAATACATATTTTTCTTATTGCGTATGTTTTTCAAATTTTACATATAAGTCAAACCATTGAATATGTCACATGTATCCTTTGTATTTTACATATTTTTATTCAGTTATCAGCTCTACTTGCAATATTTGATGAATCATGAATTATAATTCATATGAATTTGCATAAAGATCCGCAGTCTAGTAATATCATATTACATAAAACAAAATTCATTTTATAGCAATATTATGTAAGAAAAATATAAAATTTGTTATTAAACGAACTTTAGTATCGACAAAATTCTATCTAAGATATTTGAAATATTCATTGATATCGAAGGAATGTAAAACAGCAATGATTCACGGAAACTAGCTTCGATATGGTAGGCTTCGATCTCAAACGGACGGATATACGCCTAGTCGTCGATTCGATGAACGCGTTCTAATACGACGATTAAGCCGTGGCATCCCTTAGAAAAGGAAAGAGGCAAATAGATGGTTGCGTGCACATCGACTTACCGAGATGTCCGTTCTCGTAGTAATCGCCGTTGTCCATCCTGTGCTTCTTCAGAGAATGCTGAGGATGATGGCCAGCGGCCGCTGCTAGGTGGCTCGCTGCGAGGCTCAGACCAACGGAAGCTCTCTTTGGGGGTCTTCCTGGCCTGGAGCTGTACAGTGGTAGAGAGTTACTGTGGTTAGAGACACCTGTCATCGAGGTAACGTCTTACCCCGACCATCGTGGTTACGACGTATGTACGTCGTCCTTTTTACGTATTTACGAGAGATGTATAAGAACGATGGGTATAAATTTGATGGATAGAGAAAATTCATTTGAAAGAGATTAAAATATCTGCTTATATTTATGCTTGTTGTATTTTCGTAGAGATATTTGAAAGACAGATTTATTAATTAGAGAAATAAATATATCATCTATTTATTGTTATGAAGAAACGTTTTAAGTGAATTATGTTTTGAAATGGTTCATCAAACAAATTAAATTTTATCATATCTTATATCTCCTGATACAATTAAATACTAATGTTTTTATTAGATTATTACGTATACCCATCATTTTTATACACCACGAACGTACATATATTTCTTCGTGAATTCGACCAGGAAAATCATGAACCTCTCTTCCAAGTGGAAGAAAGTAGAAAACAATCAATGGTATTCCAAAGGAAGCATGATTCGCGAGCAAAAGTGAGATCTTACCGATGATTTTCCGGGCGAGTTCACCGGACCGCTTCGAGGCGTTCGGAACAAATTTACCGACCCTCGATTCGAAGATTACTTCGAGTTTGAAGAAAGGAAAAAAAAAAAAGAGGGTGGAGGGAGAGACGAGTAGAAACAGAAGAATCTTTTTGGAGGGCCGCGGTGGATCCATCAAAGAAACACCCGGCATGTCTCGACCCATAGCAAACGATTCGAAAAAGTTAACCGCTAATCTACGAGTAGATGATATCGTGCGAACGTTTCGAGAGCTGGCTTTTACGTGACTAAGGGAAAATGAAAAATCATTAGGGGAAATCTAACGCTTAACAATCCCACGCCTCGTTGGACGTGATTTACCTGTTTCGTTGGAACAATTCGTTCAGAAGTTGTGATTGTCGCGAAATGGACCAAATGTGTTGAAACAATTCGTTGACTCTCTATTACGTCATGTGAAATCGAAATAAACTGCTCATTTATCTTTTTATTATATTTTACCCCTAAGACTTAATTGACTATATTCTATATAAACTACAACATTTTTTTTAAATTTTTTTTATAATGAAATTTCTGAAAAAATGGGGTGCTTAATTGTTTCTAGACACGAAAAAAGGAATTGAATTATAGTATAGTCGCGATTTTTTACTTGATTAATTCAATTTTGTATACAAACTGTCCATGATAGTATTTAGAATATAATTTTCATTAATTATACATATAAATATATACGGAATTCTCGAGAAATTCTATTACAATTTGTTCCATGTCCTAATATTTTCTAACAAGAGGACTAAAACAACTGAGAAAATCTTATTTTCTTTTTAAAAAAATTTTCTTTTTGAAAAATCTTGTAATCGTTCACCCAACCAGTTCAACATCGTTTTTCTTTTCATTTGAAAGGTACCGAGAGGCCGTTTAAAGATTTATCTGCGGCAGAATTGAAAGGAGGAAGAAGGAATCTTTTCTTGAAACAATCTATACGGTCGGTGGTGGTGGCTGATGCCCCGCGCGGTTTAGCAGGGACGTTCATTTTTCATAGGCGGCAGGCGCCAGAGAGGCAGACACCACACGTGCTCACGAGATAGATATACGTCCCTACAAAGTCTCCGCGTAACGTACACAAAGCGATCTTTTGCTTTAGCGAGAAAATATCCGGGACTCGTTGGTTACCCCGCCTCTCATGGTCCTTTCTTTGCTCTCGATATAGCACCTACGTGCATCGACTGGCTCTCAACTTCGAACTAGTGTTTTAAAAATTTTTTTTTATCATTTCAACATTGCAACATTTGGGAATTCCTTCTAAAAATCTGTCATTGTAGTAATTTTTAATAAAATAGAAAGATCAACGTACTATTAAAAGAGATCAAACCAAAATTAGAAAACTTTCAATGTCGATTCTTTTGGAATATAACAAATTTAAAATATGTATAACAATTTTCATTAAATTGCAACAAATAGTAGTAACCTCTTTTATTAATTGTTATTCGATCAACGTGTCAAATTCATCAAGTAATATAAATTGCTACATAGAGAGCGTGAAAGTTGAGAGCCGCTGTTTGGTAAGCGAGCAATCTCATAGTAGTCAAGACAGATTTGTAAATCTAATTTTTCATCCCGTCTTTCTGCCTGCCCTCTCACTTTGCCCGTTCGGTGCCCAGAGTCTTCCTCATACTCCACCCTATCTCTCTCTCCGACACACAAACACACGCATAAACTATATAGACATGCACTCTTTCACACTCGCACACTTTCTCCTTTTTCCTCCTCCTCCTCTTCTTCTTCTCCAACGCCTCTCACGCACGAGATATCTCCAAACGATTCTCAGACGGCCGGTTTATACCGGCGTTGATCTCTTAAACCGCTTAGCTTCGGGTTACACCGAAAACAAGAACGCACTCTCGAACGCTTAGATCCGCATAATACGTACTTGTTTGCGTATAACGCAACGAAACCAGAAAAGCCTGGTGCGTTAACCCTTTACCCTATCTCGTATCTTTTATTCGTAGATATCGACAGGTACGACGTGACAGGATTGGAGAGGGGGAAATGAGTTTTCATGTCAATCTTTTTTTTTTTTTTCTTTGCAAGGTGATAACAATTTTATCTCGATTGATTTATAGTAATTGGAATGAAATAAAAAAATCAGTGATTTTTTATTATCTTTTTTTTAATATAGTTCATGCCACGTTGATTATCGGTGACCCACACTAAGTTTTCTATGTTTCACACTAAGTACTAAAATAATAATAATAATAGTGTTGTTTTTAAGGTTTTTGGTAATTTTAAGAAAACTGATCATTTAAATAATGATGTAGCTAATGTTTTTTTTTATCTACTAAAAAATTAGTAACACGAGAATATAAAAAAATACATACGGATTTGACATTTATTATTTTTTTATTTTTAAAATTTATATGTCAAGTAACACTAGGATGTTAGGATGGTGAAAGAATAATATGCAATCATGAATCATTTCTTTCTTTTTTCGTTCGGTAATGAAACCGCAGCCGGATCTTACTTCGCGTGGAAAAGAAAACTTTCCAAAATCTCTCGCGAATTCCGATCGCGGGAAAAGGCCGCTTTCCACGGAAGCTGCCACGTAATTAAGACAATTAAAGCGGATGCCGTAAATCGTAGCGCGAGCATCCACTTAAAAAGAGTCAGAGAGACGTCGGATCGCGGATCTTCGCGAGATCTATTTTACTTTTATCTCTTCTTCCATCGTTTCGTTATATATATTATTATCTTTCAAGATACACGAGATACGGAAGTCACGAATAAATTGCATTTCCCTACTGACTTATTATAGTTTAATACAATGTTTTTAAAAATGAATTTTGCATCCAGATCTAGATTAGATACAAACACTTGAATGTGATGGTGTTAATTCTAAATATGATTTTATTATTAAAAAACAATTCTATAAAATATAACCAACTCTGCAATATTGTTCTATTTTATTCTCCTAAATATTAATATACATCAACTCATCTCATAATCATAAACACTTCAAAGATTCCTCAAAAATAAGTTTCCAAGTATTAAAAAAATATATCAAGTCACCACCAACCGGTATAAGAATAAAAAAACAAGGTGTCCCAGAAATAAACCTCGGTGTCAACTTTATTAGCGTTTCCATCGCGAATCTTTACACTACCAGCTGCGTTTTAATATCTCCCAAGATGAATATCGACGCGGGACATCTAACGATAAATCATCGGAATATATTCCCAGCGATACCTACCCGATTACAGTGATCGTTGAAATTACGTACAATTTCCTTTTCCTCCTTTTTCGAAAAGCTGTCGCGTCGAAAGGATATCGGCCCTTGATAAAAATATACGAGTTACTACATTTACTTTCTCGTTGAGGTTGTAATTACGAGAACGATCGTTCATCGCTGCCATTCGTATCCTTCTTGTACAAACGCTTGTTCGATCGCGCCTGTGATATCGAATGTTCGATCGATGATCGAGATTAGATTCGTCGGTTACGATTTTGTAAGCGGCTATAGCGAGTTTCTCGCACCGAATCGCGTGTGGGATTCGCGTTGAGGCCAGGTGCTTTCTATAGGCCCTCCTCTCGATCCGATCGAGCTTCTCCGCCTTAATGATCCTCGCTACTACGATCTCGAGGAGCAGACGTTTCGAAAGAGCTGCCCAAAGGTGTATGTTACATGTATATGTAGGATTGTGTGTGTGTGTGTGTATTTCTGTGTGAGAAAAAGGGAAAATTATAAGGCTTTTATAAGCGACTGGGCGTGCAACGATCCATCGACTTCGTTAGATCGTCGCACCTTTTCGAACTGGCTAGTCCGACTCTATGTATGAGATAATTCATTTAGGTCGATGACTTACTCTCTCTGAGAGAGTTAGGTTTAAACTTATTTGTTTTATTGTTAGTTAGTTTAATTAAGGAGTCTTGTAATCGAGTAGACTAGTTATCATAGATCGTTTGAATATTTAATGCTTACAGATACGAGGTTTGATATTTGTACGGCATCGAAGTTATAACGAATAATAATAGAAGTAAACTTAAATGGAAAAAATTCTTCGATTGTGTTTGTGCTGAATAAGTAAAATATATTTTTATAGAATTTTATAAAATATCTAGTAATCAGTATCTAGAAATCAAACGATATTTTTATGTAGACTACAGGATTACAAGTAATGAGAGAAATGAGAATATTGCATGGAATAATTCCGAGAGTAACGTTTTGTCGCTCTCACGATTATATAACTCTCACGAATCTGGTTCTTATAGCAGAGTCGTTGACGGCAAAAGGAACGAAATTCTAATTCGCGATAGAAAATTCATCGAGAGTTCTCCGAGATAGTCATTAGAGTCGGTAAGGAGAGAGAGCGTTTCGTTCCATTTAAGATCACCGAACGCTGGCATTTAATTCTTTTCGGTCCAAAATTGCGGATTACGTCCAGCGTTGCGTCAACGTGCGATTATTAGCGAACTTTCGATCTCTCGATTGGATGTTGCCTATTGTCGACATGGCAATAAATTATTTATACAAATATTGAAATCCATTTTAATATGAATTGATATCTCTCAAATATATTGACAAATCTTATTAGGAATCGTCTTCGTAGTTAAAAATAATCATAAAAAATATTACATACTACAAATGGCAAATGCTTAACTTGAATTTAAAAAAAAAATATAATTTTTATGTCGTTAACTTTATTTGTGATTAATATTGTGTAACAATAATCTTATAGGGTTTTTTTTTTACAAAGAAAAAAAATTACATGGTCATGACAATCCCCAGAATTAAACCCAATCGAACTCTTATGACGACAACTCATCCATCTTATGCCAAGAATTTTCGAGACAGTAATTAAAAAAAAAAAAAAACGGATTTTTTAACGAAAAATAAATTTAAAATGCTTTTTTTCACTTTTCTTCTTTTTACTTTGACAAAAATATCCGAAATTGATATTTTTCCAGATGCTCTTAAGCCTTAAAACAGCAGTGTACGTATACACGTACGAATTGATACATCTAAACACACAAACAGAAAAATATTGTCTAAAAAAGGAAAAAATGAACCCAATAATCGAAAGAAACAAAAAAATGGCACTCAGAGAACAAGCAAGAGAGAGAGTAAAGTCGCGCGGTCATAAATTGTCAATTTCGAAGTCAATTTGGTACGGGCTTACCAATCGACTGCCGGTTAATTTCAAGGTGAATTGTGTCCAATATGGGTATATTATTAATGGCCCGCCGAGGGATAGGGTGCACCGACGAAGCGCGAGGAGGGTTGCAACCCCGTTTTCGCGCATTGCCCAAATCTATCGCTCGGGGCCGGCTCGGTTCGACTGCGATCTGCTTGCTGTTTCGGTATTCGGCATTCCGGTTAAATGCTCTCTGATGTTGTTGCACTGTGCGACTCTCTCGCTTCCTCTCTGTTTCTCTCGGTCTCTCTTTCTCTTAGAACATATGCACGCCTCATCGTTGCATGTGCTTGGTGCATGTACCAACGATATCGTCGCCCTTCCTCGACCAGCTTGAGAGCCCATCGACTAACGGGCTTATCGTCCTGCACGCGGAACCGAGATTCTCTGTCTCTTTCTCTCGTATGCATGCATATAGTCCTCCCTCTTTCTTCTCACTCTCAGTCGGTGAGTCACATTGAGTTGAGTCGTTTTTAAGTGTTTTTTTTTTTTCATATGATGAGAATTTTTTATTTTAATTAATTTTTAGTTTATCTAAAGATGCTTTAATGTCTTCTATTATGTTTTTGTTATGTAGTTTATAGATTGTTAGCCATGTTAATATACCTTGTTAATAAATTTGTATAGTAATTAAGTATTTTCATTTTTTGTTATTTAGCTTAAAAAATGAGCTTTTTTTTAACGTGGTCCTCGGACCATCAAAGTGTGAGAAGGCCCAATTTATTTAATACATTACTAATTTTTACTTTGTTATAAATATAATTAACACATGTTAGACGTATTTTTTATTGTTCAACAATTTCAACTAGGGCGTCATCTTACTAGATTTAACAAATGAAAAATATTCAAAGGCAAAAAAAAACAACGAAAGTATTGTTAAGTTATACAAGATATTCTATTATTTACTCTTCCTACATTTTGATCGTTTTATTTTCTAAAATTTGCTTACACTTTACATACTTCCTACTTCACCTTACCTTACAATAAATTTTGTTTTCTCTTTTCGTGTCGCACTCGTGCACACTCGTTCCTTCTCTCTTTCTTCCGGATCCGTAAAAGTAAACCCGGCACGTGACTTTGAAAAATATGATACAAAGAACTCTCTGTAACTCGTAGGAGTGACTCGCTATCTTTGAGTTACGACGCCAGCTTATCGCATCCGCTGCTACCGTTTTGAGCTCTCCAAATACGGAGACGAAACAACGCGCCGAAAATGAGAGAGAATCGTGCGCGTCTATGGGAAAATCTTTTCGTGAGAAACTTTCCTTGCTGTTTCCGCATTCTCGCTTTTACGTTCGTTAAACAAATTTTCAAGTAGTATTGGACTCGATATTCAAACATACGTGTATTGCTTTATTATTACATACAGTAGAATTAATTAAAATTGAGCTATAACTCTTTCAGGTTGTACGTCAAATTTATGTTGCTTAAAAATTAGAATATCGAGAAAGTTTGCTATTTAATGCAAAATTATCAATAATTTATTATGTAAATATTTGAAATAGCTTCAATCGAAAAAATTTAACTGATTGAGTGTAGAGATGTTGACAACCTATCGATGATTCTAAATAAAACATCTAATATTCTTATTAACATTTCTTGAAAATCTTAAATTTGATGTTATATCCTCATACTAGACCACCTGTGTATAATTCTTTCTTAAAATCAATATAGTATAAAAAGTATTTCTTAACAATAACACATTATTTCCGGATAATTGCTTTTCTATTTCGATAAATAAGTCCCACGTGGTAGCGGATTAAATATGGTGTCATCGAAATGAGATCATGGAAGGAAGGGTGACGCGAAGGAAATGCCTGACCTTAAAGGATCTTAAAGGACAAAATGCTAGTTCGGTCATGGATCATAGAAGGCAAACCCTATCTATGCGATCACCGACGTCTATATTTTTCGGTTATTTCCCATGCTCGATGTATATCGCGGAGTCGGGTTTCGTGCGACCTTATACATCTGGTAAAACGATACAGCTTCTCGACATTAGCCGTATGTTTGCGTAGGGTGTCACTCGAGGGTAACGATCGTTACTTTTGCCTCGTTTTTCTAGATATCGAGCATTTTTCTGAAGAGTGAAGGGATATGAAAGGAAGTCACGTGGTATGATCCCGTTTAAAAAAATATGATTGGCGTTTTAATTGTTGAGAAAATGTGGAAATGAAGAAAGATTTACATTGATATATCTTGCTGGAGATTTTAAGATTATTTTAATAAATTTCGTAAACCGTTGAACGATAAATGAGACATATACTTTTTCTAATGAAGATTTTATTCTAGTTAGAAAATAAGGATGACAAATCTAAAACTCAAACCAATCTATCAGAATTCACACGTAGCTTAAATATTTGAAAAATATACCATTTAAATGTTAATAGAGAGAATATAATGAAATTTTTTTAATAACTCGGTACATCGAACGGCTCGTTCGCTTTCTATTATCGCGTTTCTCGATTCATTCCATCAGTTAAAAAATGTCAAAATGAATAAATTCACTGATTCAATGACAACATTTCGATTTAATTTGCTAAAAATGTTGAAAATGTTAACCGTACGTCATAAATGGATAATAACTATTACGAAAATGGCGTATTTTTCCTATGTTGCATCTTGTCCGCCTAGCTTTTAGATTTTTCTCACTCCACCCACTACTTCTCCTACCTTCCTTCTCCGCACTCTCTTTCTCTCTCATCCTTTTCAAAAGTTGCGAACACCGAAAAAGCGAGCAAGAGAGAGAATGAGAGAAGCAACCCTCGCGTCGTAAAGCCTCGTCGCGTGCAATTCCCGTCATAACAACGACTTCAATTTTCGTCAAAAGTCTTTCGCCGTTATCGTCGTCACCGTCGTCCCTTTTTCTCTCTCTTGCTTTCCCCTCTCTCTTTCTCTCTAACGTCGGTCCGACCCTTCGATTTCCCGCTTTATAAACTCGATTGCCGGATGAAATCCAAGAACGGCGCGATATTTTCCAAATTATAAATTTTTACGAGGGCCCATGCATTTCTCCCTTTCTCTCTGTCTTTTCTTGTTTTTTTTGTTCCTTTCTCTCTTTCGATTTTCCTCTTTTTTACTCCATTCCCTTCCACGCATCGTCACTTTCTTCTTCCTCGTCTGGCTACCTCGCTCGCCCTCGCATCGCTGCAATCCTGTCAGTCAGATTAGATTTGTCCGATTTCACACGTCGAGTGGAAGGGAGATAAAGAAGGGCTGGTTCCGCTTCTCGAGCCCTTTTCGAGCATTCTCTATATCCATACTCCCGATCCCGCACCTTCCAACAACGTTTTATACTTTACGGATCGAAAAATCGAGGAAATTATTACGCGCGGAGTTCGTTATCTTTAATACGCTAGCCATATCTCGCGCTCGACTACGTCTCTCATAGGTATTACCGTTCGATCGATTCCTATCCCAACGTGACGTAATAAAAAAGGAAATCTTATTTTCGCCGAACACGAAGCAGACTTTCTGGTTGAAGCAAATCGAACCTGAGATCATAGTTTTCGAAGAAATATATTTTTATCGTTGGAAGAGAATTTACCGGTCTATAACTTCGAATTGTTTGTCAAAATTTTAATAAATAATTAAGTTGATAATATTACGTATTATCATAAATTATTAATTTTTTTTTTTATATTTAATATAATATTAATATTTAATATTATATTTTATAAAATTTATATTAATATTATAGTGCATTGTCGTGAATTTATAGTGACGTTGTTATATCGTTGTATCTTAAAATAATTATTACAGTAACTTAAAGATAAATAATATTAAATCTTTTGTTTCCATGGAATTAACAAAAGTTGAAATAAAACCATACATTATTCTGACTTAAAATGAAGTTTGCAAAAAAATTAAGTTTTTTTATGACTAATTAATAGAAATACCTACATTCGAAACTGTCTTTGTATATTTTATAAAAGATCAAAAATATTGAACCATCGAAAGAAATGAAGTATACTTATAACAAATTTCGTTATGGTAGATATCGGGCTATCTTTATGCATCGTCGTTATTAGAAAAAGAAGGACAGATAGGGTAGGAGAAGAAAAAGACGGAAGGAGTATAACTTCCCCTCGGCGATGCGCCGCCACGGAAAGAGCATTTTCTAATAACCACAATGTAAAGCCGGGGGTGCGTTACACAAAAGAAATCTTTTTCTCCGGCGAGGGTTTAGACTTATCTTAGTAATATTGGATTAAAACTTATACCTCTCTCTCTCTCTCCCCCACTTTCTCTCCCACTCTCTCTCTCTCTCTCGGTTGCAATATGTTATTTTTATTGCTCGTGGCTTTGCATAATACTCGCTGGGGTGCGCGTCTCCCTTGCATTCCCTGCCTCGCTCTACCTCTTTCTTTCTCTCTCACTCGCTCACCGACTCTTCTTTCTGCTCTCACAGGCTAATTTTAATTTTTATACCGGCACCGCGTTGGGGAACATTACGATTTCAGCGTAGCTTACTTATTTATGTTTCGACCGACCACTACACCACCGGCTTATTAGCCGAATTACCTACTCGTGGAAAAGAATGCCGTAAGACTGGTGTCTAAAGATTGCGAAGATAAATAATTAATGTTCAAGATTGAGTGGTCTTTACCGTCCATAAGTCACCTGATCGTTGTACCTCGATTTTAATGTATTATTTTATTATATGGTCATAGTTAATTTAAACATTTATTTTTTAGTAGCAACATTGGTTTAAAAAGTTGTAATGAAAGGTCATGAAATTATATTTTGAAATATTTTCGGTGATTTTAGTGTTACAATCAAATTTCCCGCATACAAAATAAATCATTGATTCGGAATTATACTTCTTTTTATATTATCCCACTGTTTATGGGGCTAATAGATAGATTGAGAGAGAAAATCGAGGGTTCTCTTTTATTATATGGCGAGACCACCATTAAGCAAGAAGATCGAAACTGAAGGTAATATTTTTTCTCGGACGTTCGCGCTTATAGGAGAGTTTCAATTTCGGGAACCCCAGAGAAAGTGCAAAATATCTTTATTACAAACACGAAACTTCAGCTTCTCTTCCGACGATAGTGCACGCGATCTGGTTCTTTTCTTTTATCGGAGTGGGAATGATTAACGTCAACGTTTCGGTAAAAAAAAAAAACGAGATCTCAAGTACCATTCAGTATTTAATCGAATAATTGCATTCTATTTTAATTGTAATGAAAATTAGAATTAATATATTCGTAATGATAAAATCAGAGCAATCATCGTTTCTTAAAGTTAAAGAGAGAACTAGAAAAAATACCCAACACCTATTTAGATCTAAAACACAATATCTAAAGGTATTGAAATTCCTAAAAAAAATGAAAGATCCTACAAGACACACGAATACCTTATCATTAGATCTGATTAAATTATTAATTCTAGACAAGGTTAAATAACTAATTCAAAAATACATATACTTCATACACCATCAAATCTATACCCATTCCTGCTAAAGCTGTTACCAGCAACGTTACCCATCCAAAATTACCATACATCACCCTACCCTTTACGAAGACCCACCATCAAAGATATAGACGTCAAAAATACAACAATCGTCGACTCGACGAATACGAGAAACGTCAAAACTTCCAATTCATCTCGATATCGGCCTAGAGGGTGAAGCTAAAAGACAGAGCAAGAATCGAAGACGTTGGTATAAGTAGGTAGGTAAGAAGAGCAAGAGAGAGAAAGAGAAACGAAGCCATCGGCAAATCCCAGGCGTGACGAGCCACGAGGCGTTTCTCGAAGCACGCGATACGTACTCTCGCCTGGGTAATACCCGATAATACCTGTATTTGCACGTGGCGAGCTGGGCACGTAGCTACTCTCACGACGTGCGTTACAGCCGCGTAATCCCGCCAATCTCGAGGACGTGGCCCAGTCTTCGGAACGCGTAATCCAGCCAATTTGGACCGCGGATTACCCCGCGAGCGAAGCCGACGACGACGAAGAGAGTGCCGACGTTGCGATGATAAACAGAGAGAAATTCTATGTTACATTTTTATTTGTCAAAATGTTCGAGAAGGAAAGAGAGAATACAGTGAGAGTAATAATAACACCGGGTGAGTCCTTCCATGTTTTCCAATTTCCCTTTCCATGGATTTTGTTTTATCCCTTCGGTTCTATTTTATGGCTGGTACTAACTACGATATTTTTTTAAGTTGGGGAATAAAAAAAGGTTTCTCGTTTATTTTATGCGAGATTGACTTTATTGTATGCAACTAAAAATGTAGTACGAATATTCTATATCACGTATTTCTTTCATATAATGTTTATTTTGATTTTTATTGATGTTTATTCTATAATTTATACATCTTTTAGAATTTGTTATAGGATCAAATTAGAGAAACCATGACAATCAGCTGTGTTATCTGTTTCAATATTAATCATAAAAAATTAGATTTTACTGATATTATAAGAAAAGATGAGATAAATATAAAATAGATTAAACACAATAATTTTAAATCAAAGATACCAAAAACCCCAAGGGTGACATAAATTTTTGTTTGTTCAATTTAATCGCCACTTAACACATTATTTCACATTTTAAATCGAACACCCAGAGATATGAAAGAGACGTAACTAAATTTAAAAAAAATCCTCTCATGAGTACAACAGGTATTTACATAAAAAACGAAATGTATGAAAAGTAAAACAAAAAAAAAAGATGCAAGTAATTTAAAAAATGTAAAAATGCATAATTATCGCTTCTCTCGGCATACAATTCCCTCAGGAATTTCTTCCAGTCACGCGACTCTCGTACTCGGCGATCCGGAACGGGACACGTTCGATCAGCTTGAAATTCGATTGGACCGCTCGTCGATCTCGATCGACTTGGAACTTTCGATGATCCACCGCGACGGGTAGTCAAAGGGGATACGGAGCGTGTGGATACTCCGCGAATCGTCTTGCCATCGTCGTGCCTCGCTCGAATAAAATATATCGCCTCGTAAAGCGTCCGTGGTGGTGGTCAGGCTTTTTGTATGTCTTTCAAAAGCAAAAGAGAAGGTCGAGAAGAAGCAGTGTCTCTCATTTCAATATTTCTACGATAAATCCGTAACGCGTTGGCCTTTTTACGACTCACGATGGAATAAATAATAAAGGTAAGTCCTTTTAACGTATCTCTCTTTCTCACTCGTTCTAACACGACGTTCTAGTCCAGCTTTTACGAGCCACCATAGAGAGTGGTCCGAGTGTCGGATCGAAATAATAAGCGTAGGGTGGTCGAAAGAAGGGAAGGGGTTGCTCGAAGGATATGCCGCTATATGCATCGCATAAACTCACGCCGACTTATGGCCACCGCCCGTTGCCACCACCCTCTCTCCCTTCCACTCGACGTTCTCACCCTTCTCTCTCTCTCTCAACCTCTCACCATCGCTCTAGCCGGGCAGCTTTATTAAGTCGTTAAATCGCGAAATCGTCCTCGACATTCGGGCCAACGTTTCCCGGCGTTACGAACCCACCGAGATCGAAAACGAGCGACGAGATCGTCCTCGGTGATCGGATGGCTTCTCGATTATCTCCAATTAGAGGAGAATCGTTGTTTTATTCGAGTCGCTATACGGAAGCAAAAGGTTTTTTGTTTTTGGTAAATAGGATGGTATTTAGCTTTTTTACTTATTAATTGACAATTGGGTATATATTTCTAATCAAATTGTTACCAATATTCTTCTTAACCTTTTAACTGATATAAGACGAGTTTACTTGTTGTAGAAAACAAAAAGCAAATATATCATTTGTTTTTCATTTCCATTGAGAATGTCATATACTTTATAGATTCTTTCTTACTCTGTTACATTTTTATTTCGAATAAATTACATGTATCTACGTTTGCATATTTATCCATAGCACTGAATTTGTATTTTTATATATTTATTCATATTATTTCACTATTATGATTATTCTTTATTTCATGTATATTAATTAATTTGATTTGCGAACGGATACATCCATTTCTGATACAAATAAATGAATTTACCCCAACCCATAATATCCAACTTAAATTCGTAAAGTAGCTTTATTCATAAAACTAAAATTTAAATAAAAAAATCTGATATCAAACGTTCAATTGAAAGTTCATCGAATGGAGCATAAAATCGATGTTTACCTCGGGAACCGCTCCCACGATTAAATGAAATAATAATTAATATCGTAATTAAGTCGAGGCCATAACTCAGAGAAAGAGAGAGAGAGTGAAAGGCCGAGAGACGTTGGGTCGTAGCACGGAAGAAGTAATTAGGGAATTATTTTGTTCCAAAAGAGATCTCGAGATCCCATCGGACGTCGAGGGGCTTCGCCGCGAGTCGACGTTTTACAACAACGACAAGGAGAAGAAGAGAGAACGAAGCAGCGTGGACAAATTGTAATTAAATATCAAACGTTTGCAATTATCTTCTTGCACCTGCACTATCTCTGTCTCCCATCTCTCTCTCTTACGTGAACACGTGTACGTCAATTTTTTCGTTCATACGAGTCACATTCTTCGATCTTTCTTTAAAAAAATAAATCTTGCATACGATTTTATAAATATAACATACGGAAAATGATCAAAAATAATTGTTCCTTTGTTACCGTTAATTTATATAGTCATATAGTATAGTCATATATGAAACACGTATTGGATAATTAATGAATCTACTTATTAGAAATATATTCATGTCTATTACAAAGTATTACACTATGTTCACGTAGATGTATTTAAAAACCTACACGTGACATGTACCTACATCTATATTTATTATATGTACTTATACGATAAAATATTCTGAAATTCCAGTTTTCCCAAGACCACTGAATTCATTTAGCATATTAATTATCCAAGAGCAATATTTGTTAAATAACTGGCCAAATAAAAGTTCATCGACGTCCAGAGAACGAGATTAAAACGAAACAACTTGTCGTTTTTCGTAATGACCTGTCCTAGGTTGTTTGGAGAGGCATATATTATTCCTCTCGTTTTATCTAGAGTGAAAACGTTATTTACGACGACGTGGTTGAGCACGAGAGAGTAGTCTGTACGATAGCTAGCATGTATGGGTATATGTGTGTGAGAGAGTGATGGAGAGAAAGAGAGAAGGGGAGAGGAAGAGTAGAGCGCGTGGACGTTGTCGGTTTGTGGTTGACCCGTGCCAGGCCGCACTCCGATACCTCTGCGGTCGCGAGCATGCCGACACACCCGGGCTACTACAGCATCCGTAACAATGTCCACGATGGAGGTCTAAGAAGCCGCGAGCCGCGTACTGACTTTTATCGTAGAACTCGACTTGTTCCGCCTCCAGTACCTTCTAGTCAAAGAACTTTTAAACCTTTTTCGAGATATCGTTCGAAAGAGAATTTTATCTGCTTTTTCAAAGTTTTCTTGAATTATATAGTATCGTGATTTTATTAATTTTTATGTATTATCAGATTAACAAAAACATAAGATTTACTTATATCAACGACAGAGTATCCTTGAAGATGTCGAGCAAACTTGTCAGTATTGAGAATACCTACATTCCTTAACATACAACTGTCTCCTATTTTTATCATTTGTGATTCATCAACAATACGATTAATGTTTATTATAATTTGTTTTATTAAATAATATTAGAAATAATTTATTAGGTATCTGCAATCGAATGCATGGACAGTTAAAAATAAAACAAATGTTACCTTATAATGTTAATTCTTAACCGAATAAATAATTCTAATCATCTAAAATCTAAAATCTAATAATCTAAGACAAAAAATATGTAACCTGTGTCCTTCGCGAAAAAAAGGGACTCTTCGTTACAGGGACACGAGTATCTCTCTCTTCCAAGAGAGATGATACACTGGAATGCGATAAGATCCAATACGTAAGAATGACAAAAAAGATAAAAATTGAACAACTAAAATAAAAAAGAAATGCAGGTACGCGTTGAAATTCGCGTGCCACTCTTAAGAAAGGGTGTCACACGTGCGCGTTGCGAAGCGTTCGACCGCGAATAAATCCCGGCATCGATCTTTTCTCTCTCTCTTTCTCTTTTATAACGTAAGTCAAGAGAGAGAGAGAAAGGACGGTCGTAACGTCGCCGTGCGCGAAAACTAACGCGTCGCGTTGCCTCTGGAAGTAGCGAAGCGTGAGACGATCGTCGTAAGTGCGATTGCTCCGACGACTTTCGCACTCCGGCGAAGCGACCAGTCGCGAAAGATTAGCCGACCGATTCGTCATTTCTTCCCTCCACCTTCTCAACCTTGCTTCGTGTACCTTCTTTACCTTCTCGCACCTTGGGACCCTTTCGCTTTTCGACGAGCTGCTCGTCGGCGTTCCTCGATAAATCTCGATTATCTGTTCCGAACGTTCTCGCCTTTCTCTTCTCGCGACCTTCCTTAATGACGTTTCTTTTCTATCGTTTTTTTCTTCTTTTTTTCCATGAAATATTATCCGTTTGCATTGAATTCTTTTCAAAAGCTTTTTTATTTATATACTTACTTACTGTTAATATCGTGATAACGTTAATGATGTCATTAAAATTTATTTAATTTGATAGTATTTTAACCCTTTGCACTCAGCTGTCCCCTCTGAGGCACCATATTTCCAACATCATATCCTTTCATTTCAAGTGATATATCATTACTTATATTGTAAAAAAAAAAATTGTTCGAGTTAGTAGATGAATTGGAGTAAAATCTGTGAGTTTAAAACAAAATTGAACGTCAAGGACCACTCGACATCGTATTATCCTCAAAATTGATCTTGTCGAGTTAGACTCGACGCGGAGTGCAGAGGGTTAAATGTATTTATTCATTCTATTTTAAACGTATTTATTAGTTGAGAAATCATTTAAGAAACATAAATATGTGTCTAAATTGTTTAATGCATATGTCTGGATGCTTTTATAATAAAAATACAATTATTTCCAACATTATAATTTACGTTTTATCATCGAGATATAAGTAACTAAAGATATTCAAATGCCTACATTTAGGTAGACCACTCTATAAAATTAACGACAACGAATCACAAAGTACAAAACTACATACAAACGTCCTTTAAAAAAAGATCAAAATACCTTTAACAAAACCCAAAGAAAATTTCTTTAAAAAAGATCACTTTCATCTTTGACTCCCTCGATATCAATAACAACGAGAGAGAGTACCAGTCATTAGAATTCGCAAAAGGGTGTCGAAAAGCCGAAGCAAACGAAACGCATTTCTCTTTCTCTTATCCCTGTAATGGAAAGGCAACTCCCAAAAGGGTTATCGTTGACGTCGTTATTGTCGTCGACGCTATCGCGTTTCAAGCTTCCACTGGTGCAGCAGAAACAACGATATCAAACGAGAGAGAGAGAGAGAAGGAAGGATAGAAGCCAGCTCGATCGCTTTCGGTAGTAGGAAGGTGCGTGCGCTCGGTGATCGTCGAAGAGGGAGCGCAGAGACGCTTTATCTTAATGCCGAAATCAAATCAGCTCTTGCATGGAATTAGAGATGGCATTACGAGGCTATCAGCACATATGCACCCTGCAACCGGACGGGCCGGTGCGAGCGTGCGCTCGTTCGTGAGCGCGCGCGCAATCGGGGAGTTCCGTGAGGCATAGCCTCGTCACAATGCGAGACGAAGGGCGAGAACAATGCATCGCCGATGGGGAAACACGAGAACGCGCGCATCCGATGATATTACCGCATCCCTCTTTTCTAACCCCCGCTGCTAAACTTCGTCAGAGTGAGAGAGAATGTGGCGAGATACGTAAGCTTATACGTGTAATTTCGAAAAATTGCCGTGATTGCTTCGATATACGCGGTGTCTCTTTTGAACTTGGCTAATATTATTTGAACTTGTTCAATTTTAATCTTTTGAAGAATATTGACACACGTGTGTATGGTTAGTTTTAATTTATAATAACGATGACTAGTGACATAAGTGAATATTTTTTTTTTTCTTTTATCCAAAATACCATAATATACTTTTGTCAGTTTTTACAAATAAAATTATAACAAATATTTCATATTAATGCCTTTTTTGTTTATGGTAATTTCCTTAAAATATTGAAAAGTGGAAATGTGTCTTTCTGTTTCCTGCCTCTGTAGGTATTACCTACTCATTTTTGGTTCGGGAGATAGTTTCGCTTGTCCTTTGACAATTAAGAGCATGGAGTTTTTTTACAATGATATGATATGTGTAGTACTGAAATGTTGTTATTAGAACATTTAACATAGTAGGTTTTAGCCTAGAATTCAATATAAACTGCTGTTTATCAAGTAATTTTTATTTTTCGAAGTGCTACAAAATATATTTTTCAAAGTGTTAAGAAAATGTTATTCAGTTGAGAAGGGTTTAGTAAATTTTAGAAAAAGCCACAGCAATGTAACGATGTTAATATTGAGAGAATAATAAAATTGATGAACATTCATAATATATTGTATTACAAGAAAATTCTTCAAGTCCGATTACTAAGTTCAAGATATAACAAATTATCAAATAAGTATGCATAGTGTACATACATTCATTAAAAACATTGTTGCATAAAATTCAACACCGAGATCCCAAAATTAGAATAAGAAACTATAAGAAAAAAAATTATCTCAGAAAGAATGATATGAGTTTCCAAAAGAAACGTAACGGTAGATCGAGAAAAGTCGGACGGATTTTATAAAGCTTCGGTTCCTCCTTTATCATCTCCCACCCACGTTTACCTCCCTTTTCTTTCTCCACCCTCCTCGACTCTTTCTCCTCGTTTTATACTTCTTTTATCCGCGTCGCTTCCTTCTAAACTAATTTTCTACCGCTCTGGCCCCCTCGCCGAAGAGAGAACCGTACAAAACGGAACCCGTGCTCGTCGGTGCAACAATCGAATTCTCTTTCTCTCTCTTTTCTCTCCATTTACCTATCCGTTTGTATCAACATTTACATTTATATTTGAATAATGGGGAAAATAAAGTGGCCGGGCGGCGTTCTCGCGTCGGACTTTTCAGAGATCCCGGGCTATTACATTTTTAAGCGTTCGAGCCCGCGGCAAGCTCATTTATACGAGTATAGGTGTATGTGTCGTGTCCTCCCTCTGTATATAGTACGTACTCGCACGGGACTCCCCGAGAAGGGAGACAAAAGTGATGTTAAAAGATCGACGAATGAAAAATCGCGAGAGATAAGAGGATCAACATTTTTAAAGACTTTTCAGGGATACAAAGAAAAAAAAAATTAAAATGATTTTTGCTTCGTAAAGTGTCGATGGATTAAAATTCATGTCATTTAAACGACGATGAACGTAATTACGCGTACATAATTGCTAGCCGGGTTAGTTCGTCGTCCGTTATGCTCGTGTTTACGTTTCGCCGAACGTAAGTCACGCAAATTACATGTACGTAGGTATGTGTATACGGGATTCATTGAGAGTCACGTTCTAATAAATATTAATATGAAGGTGATTTAAATATAAGCGAGCGTGGTAAAGATCGCCGTTGGCCACGAAATACCGTACCCGATATGATACATGCGCGGAAAAGAGTATAAAGCGTTGAAATTCGTTGATTTTATGGCTTACTTGTAAAGATATTAGTATTGTAGAATTTTTTGACCTTTTTTTGTATTAAGTTTATTTAAAGATGACAAAGATTTATAAGTGTAATTAATGATTTTCATAAATACTGAGAAACGATACGTGTTATAAACGTTTTAAATAGTAAACCAACGAGTGACTCTCGTCGAGGTACTTTAGGGAAACACCGTACGTGATATTGCCCGGTAAATCCGTTCGACGTCCCGTATTAACATTTAGATAAAGCTTATGTTAATATTATTTCCCAACCCTCTTTCTTTCATACAAAACTCTCGAGCTTTCTTTTCTTACCTGGAAGAAGCTATCTCTCGAAAAAGTTGAAGAGTCGCGTCTCGATTTTTCTCGAGTCTCGAGCGTACGATTTCGTATAACGACATCGTTTCTTCGAAGTAAAGGAGAACACTCTTCTTCTCTCTCGAGACAAGGAAACTTCGCGATCCTCTTTCCTTTATTTTCTTCTTTTTTTTTACAGCAAGAAGATACGAGTCCAATCGAGAGACTCCTGTCACGCGACATGCCGTACCAGTTTAGCCGAGCATCGACAAATGATCGATTAGGAAGATGAATTTGCACGAAACGTAAATCATGTTGCATTAATGTATTAAAGTATATATTGTTTTGCATATTGATTAATTATAAAAAGAATAGTTTGTACGTTCATGAAATAATCAATGTATAAGTATGTAACATGTGATTGTATCTGAGTTATCTTTTGAATAAATCAAAGATTTAGGAATCTTATTTTGAAACCAAACAGTCTACTTCCTTTTATCACTTAAAATATTTTCTTATTTATAACACTATTATGACACGAAACATCTGTTAAAAAATAAAATAAAAGTTTGAAGAATAAAGCTGTGACTCAAATTGTTGTAATGAATGAAAAAAATCATGTAAATCTAATAAAACTATCTCAACATTGCCATAGCTTGAGTTACAACCTTATTTTTGAAGGGTGTCGAAATATACTAATACACACAAAAAGAATATAAGGAAAGCTCACTCGTGGATCGGCCCTCGCGTCGAGATTCCTCGAAGCAGTAAAGAAAGATGGAAAAAATAATCAGATCTGGAACGAGCCTCTTTAAATCGTGAAACGAAAGAAGCATACCATTTCGCGATACGTAATATTTCGTAAAAGGGGGGAGGCAAAAGACGACCACTCGCAAGGCTGCTCGATATCGAAGCTATCGAGCGAAATAAATTCTTCGCAATTAGTTTCTAGTCGGTCCGATGAGACCGAAAGGAGGGTCAGGAGTCTATCGATCGAGCGTTCGTCGTTGTCCCGTGAGAATACGAGCGAGCGTCTCGTTGTCTGCCTTCCAAATGAATTCCTCGTCGGTAGATCAACCCCCGAGAGCGTTATGCAACGATACACGGCTAATCCGCATTCTCTTTCCTTCCATTCGCCCTATTTTTCTCCCTTTTTTTTTTCCTCGACAATAGCCAGTAACCATTTTGGATATCAGAATTCGATTATTCGCGTTCTTTTCTTATTGATTTATTTTCTAATTATTTTTCTTGAATTTTCATTAAGTATATGATGTAAAGTGTGAGTCAATGAGAACTATTATCTAAAATAATTTGTTTCGTATTGGTTGATTCGTCCAGTTTTGAAAATATTAACCAATTAAAAAGAAATAATCTGAATGTATAAAAAGTTGAAACATATTTTGGTTCTACTTTTTATTTGTTTAATTAAAGAATCGATTGAATCAATTATAGATTAGAGTATACTGAAAGTACTAGTTCCTAAAGTCGATCTATGTCCCATCAAGGATACGAAGGCTCTTTGTCGACATGCATTAATCCCTCAAGAACCCACTGAATTTTATTAGAAAACCATGTTATAACTAAATTACATAAACTAAGTTAAACTATTTTATAAAATAAACAGTCACATTGAACGTAATATTACAATAAAGTGAAATCCAAAGACTGTAGCTACAATTTAACTAACTCCATCAATATTTTTACAATCACCACAATATTCGCTTCTCTCTCAATTTCCTTAAAAACCAAAACACCCTACGTGAGAAAAGCAAAAAAAAAAATTGAAAATAATCGCATACTGCCAAATTTATAACAAGAATTATCGATTTATCGCGTTTGCTCCAACATGATCCTCGCAAGCTTCTTAGAATTCAACGATCTTGGAGAATAACACGGTCGGCCTCTGCACGATTGGTTCGCACTTTGCACCGTTTTACCGATTCCTTACGGCCTTTCTCGTATCGTCTATTCGTCGCGTAACAACCGATACTTATAACGTTCTTGAAGATCGCGTGAGCAGGAGGAGAATAGTCGAGGATTCGCTACGGAAGCGGGTAATGCGATTTCCCGTAGAAGTCGGTCGGAGCATCAATTTTCGCGAAATAAGTAACGTCCGTCGCTAAACGACGTGGCCCAACGCGTTAAAAGTTGACGTTGTACCCTCGAGCTTGCGCGATTCGACCGCGAAACCGATAAATCACTGGTTAAGGTTCGACGGTAATCGTGCGAGAAGCTACGGTGACACGCCTCGTCCATAAAAGACGAACCCACCGACTCTTGGTTTCGTGCTTGATCGAGACTCCTTACTTGTTCTCGACTTAACGCTTTTGCTGCATCGGTGACTGTTGTAATATTCCATGACCTTTCTTTCCTTCTAATCAAGTTTTTTTTTTTTTGTAATACTGAATTTTGTAGATTAATGTTTCATTATTTTCACTATTTATGTGACAAATGAAATGATTTATGTTGCTGGTTGTTATTTATAATGTGAAATAACTTGTGATAGTTCTAATTGTTTAATTTTAGAGTAAAATGATAATTTAAATGAAATATTTATTTAAAATTATAACTTATCTAATTGTCAATGATTACTTTATCTGTGAGTTTATTTTGCAAAAAATTTTGAAAGATATTAAATGAACATACAAATTTACATTAGGTTAATCCTTTCTCGAAAGTAGTGGATTCGTTGCCTCTAGTTAACCGGACTTTGGATACAGCAACATCACCGACGTTCTCCAAGTTACGAGATGCGTAACGAGCCCAGATATCTTCGAAAGTTGTATTTTCATCCGACGTGATCTCATCTCCGTACTATTTTCAGAAACGTTATTATCCCGAGCACCTTCTCTTCGAACAGTCGATGTACTCGAGTGATTTTAATAGACATATACAGGGAGGGACAAAAGTTACTTCCTTGTTTTGTTTACCATTTCGAAATAAATGAAAGATTATTTTTGGAGTGGATTTTTTTTTTAATCGATCAATTGTTCACCTTTAGCAATGTTTTATAGAATTTACTTTAAAATTATAAACAAACAAAATAAAAGAGTTACTTTCCTTTTACCCTATATACACTGTCCTAAAAAAGTAGCCTAGCAGGAATATAACCCGAAACCAATTAGAATGAAACAGTCGTAATTGTAATAAAATTTGTTTCAATAAATTAAACACTATTGCATAATAGTAATATCACACTATAGTTTTATCCATTATTGCTCGAAAAATAAACAATTTCTAAACCATTAAACTCGTACTACGATATGCATCAATTGGAATCCTTTTAACATCAACGTATATCCATTTTCGATCGAACAATTGAAGAGCGACAAATTCGATGGAACGAACCGATTAACGCGAATAAAATAAATGAATCAAGAGTTAAACGTTCGTAGCATGCTTAAACGAATTAACGCGGGCAGCCAGGAGGAGATGCTTCTCTCGTTAGGCAAATTCAACGCGAAATGTGATTTTTAACCCATTAACGGGGACCATTCCCATTATGTTTAAGGTCGCGAACGTACAATTGCGCGATTTATTTTGTCGAAAGTAATAAAGAAGGGTGTGCCATTGGAAACAATGAGCGGTCAATGGCGAACTACCATCGTAAAACTTGATGCACATTTTATCGTTATTTACAATTTCTGGCTTCTCGTATCATTTCGAAATTTAAAAGCAAAATATTGTTTTGGGAATTTTTATATTTGTATGGTAATCTTTCTTTGTTTTTTTAGGGTAAATGAGAAAAACCCTTAAATTTGTAAGGGGTTTTAACTCATTTTAATTGTCAATTGTATTTATTTTTTATACCGTGCTTTTTATTGGTAAAAAGTTAATATATTATTATTTTTACTAAAAATAAAACATTCCACTTCTTTGTTAAACAAGAATTGAAAATTTCGTTAATTGAAATTAAAAAATAATGTGATTAGATTCTAATTAATTCTAGTTGACCCATATAAAAATGTGATCTACGTTAACACAGCTCTTTGATAGAAAAACGAAAAATTGTAGAATACGGAGAAGGAAAGGAGATTCAACGAAATGGACGAAGGGGTAATCATCAATATAGAGAAACGATAGGATAGAGGGTCGAGCTTTACGAGCGAGCATATTTCTGGTAGCTCGTGTACGTACAACAGGAGCGTCGTGCCACCCACGGCGTATCGAGGGGGCGTCGTCGCTCGGAATAACATCCGAAATCATAACGGGCGATTGTCCGAGCCCTGCCACGGTCGGTTATGAAGCAGTAAACTTCCCTCCCTTTTCTCGTTTCTCGCGACACGATTATGCCGTTCGGTGTTACAGTTACCTTCGACAGTTTGCGTCGTTAAAATCATCCTTGAGGAATACGGCGATTGCTTCTCGAATGTCAAACGTTTTGTTCCGTCTCGATTCCTACGATTTTTGTGTAGTATCGATAATTTACATATTTGAATTATTTAACAAAATTTTCTAATGATTTTCATTAGAAAATGTTTATAAAATTAGCTTTGATTCTAATAAAAGTTGGTTAAGAGACTGGTTATTTTCACAAATAAGTAACCATAATTTTTTCCAATGCAATTTTGGTTCGTTTGATTTCAAATATCTAGAACTTCTACAATACGTCAATTTAGATATATCACTGGTAGGTGAGTAAGAGAGTATAAGTCAGAATTTATTATTAGAATGAATAATACATTGGCCTAGAATTTATCCTGTTTTATAACAAATTTGATTTATACTCTTTTGCCTTTCCATGAGAGATATATATTTAAATGTTGCAGATGTTACTTACTATCGTATGCAGCTTGAAAATGTATATAACAGTGCTAATGGGTTGAATTTAGGATACTCGTAGGTCTCACGTATTTCTTTGACTAACTCTACCGCTCTCGAAACGTCAGGATCTTCAAATTCGACTCATTTCATCCGCCCCGGTACCTACCTGAAAATGAAAAAGAAATACACAATTAGTATTGGTTCAACAGAGAAATAACTGAAATTAATAAGCGGAACGCGATCATAGTAATGATAGGTCTGGATAATTAATTAGTGTTAGTAAACAGCAATCTGACATCTTATCTTTATTATATAAGAGTTAATAATCTTTTACATCTTAAATGCTTACATCGTCATTTCTTACAAATTTCTATAATTTATATGCTTATTTAATTAATATTATGCAATAGAGTTTCTTTACCTATGACCATCTGACGTTACACATCTGTAAATTGCATTTTATTGTAAGCAGTTTCCATTTACTATTTAGTTCGTTTAGAATTTGGAAATAAAAGAAAAATTTGAAGGTCAAATGTCAACCTTCGATATGTCAAAATTTTAAACAAATCGACTCTTTTTATTCACTTTTTGAATATCGTTGTTCTATTGGTTTTCTATATAACCTCATAAAAAAAAGTCTGTAACTACAAAATCAAGTGAAAATCTACCAAAACGAAAAATTCAATGCCCCGAAAAAGGGTCTTTCAAAACCTGCATTGTTTCTCTGACTGTACGAGCTGTTGGACCGTTTTTTCCAAACCACATACAATTTTTGAAAATGGACAAAATACAATAAGCAATATTTGAAAAAATCTTTCGATTAATCTACAAAAGAAGAAATAGGAGAATCACTTTCAACCTACATAATTGATTTTAAATATTTTTTTTTTCAACACGCATGAATGACCTATAAGAAAAAGATACTAAAGCACCATCGATAACCTCAAAAAATATCGCGTTGCCACTTCATATAGGATCGACGAGTTCTTTAAAGCGAAAGCACGCGTGATTCTTTTCTTTGTCTCTCCGCATCTTTCTCTCGACCTTTCTATCTTCCTTTCTCTCTTCTTCTCGGTTTCTACGTCGGTCCAGTCTCGCAAGGATTTATACGAGCAATATCGGGGCGGGATTAGCACGATCGGACGGACTCGAGTCATGCTCGTAGCCGATACCACGTGGCTATTAGTGTCAAAATAAAAATGTGGCCACGATATATGGCGGGAACCGTAAGCCCTCTCTTATTGCTATAGCCGTGATGATAGAGAGAGAGAGTTGCTTCTTTCGCGCTCGCACACACATGAGGGTGAGAGTACTCGGAGAAAGAGTGCAAGAACGAAATGAAAAGTGAAAGAAAAGAACAATAAGAGGGAGAAATAAGTCGCATCTTCCTCTTCATCAAGTGTCTGCCTCATCCCAATTACATCTTCCTTGCCTTTTTCATCGAAAAACTCTCAGAGGTTAGGGTCCGCCTTCGATCTTTTTGTTGCCGCTGATTCCACCTAGCAAGATGATCAGCGTAAATCTTAGCGAGTTTTATGAGCTGGGTAATCAAAATTTTTCAGAAGCACCTACGTGGCGATGTGCCACCAAAAATCGTTCTCGCTAAATTCAGAAAGGCCGAGAAGAAGAAGAGAAAAAAAAAAGAAGGATGTTTTTTTTTTCAAGGATAAGGTTATGTATGGAAAAAAATTCGTGGGAAGAGCTGCCATTAGGTGAAACCTTGAGTAAAATAAAAATTGATTTAAGACTGATTTTGTTGAGTGCAACGACATATGCAAAAAAAAGAGTAAGAGTCATGATTTGATTGCGTGTACAAGAGATTAATAAGTCAAAAAATGATGGACAAAAGATGCAAATGTTTACAAAGAATGCTTAAAATTGTTACTACAGCTCGTTTTATTCGATATTTTATACGAAAAGAATAAAAATCAAGATAAACACATGATACCAAATGAAGTTACCGAATAAAATATAAAAAGTGGACGAATAATCCTTTTCGTAAAACATTGACTAAAAGATAGAAAGAAAAGACATAGTAGCTGAACGTAACAATGGGAGTAGATACGTTTACCACAAATCTATCGTCTTTCATCGCGAGTAGATATAACAAAGGGCAAAGTGAGAATAGAAAGGTCGACGTATCCTCGTAAATTATTTAGGACGCGGCAGCGTCGGAGGTGTCCTAAATAACGGCCCCGATTGGTCCGCACTGTCCAATCCGGGGGAAAATTAAATAACAACAAAACGATAAAAGACAATTGTTTCTAAGTTTTATGGCCCTGGCTCACGCCCCGGACGAGTCGACGAGACGAAGGGCGTTTTATTGCTCTCTCTTTCCCTCGTCGGGGTAGAACGTGTGTCGAGAGCGCGGATACTACCCACCAACACCATTAAACATCGCCAAGCCCGAGCACTCGTTTACTTTATTTAGGAGAAAATGGGTGAATGCGATTTCTCATCGTCCACTCTATCTAAAATTTCTTAGTGGATATAGGGTACAACTATATGGAGATATGTACCAAACGAATAAGCAAATACAGTTATTTTTCAATATATTATTGTTTATAATAAATGTATTAGGAAAGTAGTGGCAATTTATAGTCTAAATTCTAAATTTTTACTATTATTATTTCTTATTAAAAAGATGGCATTAAACCAAAGTCCACCCGAAGAAGCCTTCTTTAAATACGTAGAAAAAGAATTTGGATTCAACACACTACTGATATACAAATAATGGACACTAAATTGCTACTATTTTCCTAATTAATTAGAAGATTGAAGAGCACTATTATTTCTTATAATAAATATATTTAATTCTCTAATACCAGCCTTGTCATTGCGAATCAAACTTCCTCTTGCCACAACCTTTTTCTATTCATAAAAATAGTAATAATATTAAGAAATTTTAGATAACGAAATATTCAACTCATATTTCACTTTGTTTCACATATGTAACATCAAAAAATGTTAACATTTAACAGACAGGACACATGTCTAGAAACGAAGAAAAATAAGACAACCCATCCATTATGTGATAGAAAGAACTATAAGATTAGAACCGTCGAGATCAAAATTGTTCGAAGAAGACTACAAATCTGTAAGTCCATTTAAAAATTTGTATTTAAAAGTATACTCAAAATACATGTCCGCGTTGAAAGAAACGCTCGAACGAGGTGAAAAATTCACACGATCTCATAGCTCGTTCCCGTCATCGTTCATAAATCTAAAGCGGGAAACCACTTTTTCGAGTCTCTCGTGTTTCTTTTTCTCTAAACATTGACGATCGAGCCCTGCTACTTCCAACTAGCACCAAGAACGATATAATCTAAACGATACCGTGAAAAAATCGTTTATTTGTACGGATCGGAGTGTTTGTAGTAGAAACAACGAGTGGCGCGGCGCGAACGATTTTAAAAGCCACATATGTATATAAAACAATTTTTCTTTCGGCGTAAATGCGAAGGACCGCGTGAGTGTCGGAATCAAATGGTAAAAAAAGAAAGAATACTCTAGGGTGGTGATGTTTCTTGTCGTGTGAACTCTTCCTAGGAAAAGAAATAAATATTGTGCTCTATGTCTCGTAATTAAGCTATTCGAAAAGAAATTGATGCCATCGTGTGATCACGTGGTGTATCGTCATCAATGATGACAATCTCTAAGAATACCCTCGTCAAATATAAATATTTTATAATGTCAAGATTGGTTAAGAAGATTTTTAATTATTTATCTTGTCATACGGTGGGAAAAATCACGAAAGGGGACAGTCAATTATGTAAATTTTTTGTAATACTGTCAAGGATATCTATACTTTAATTACAGGATGCTCATTGGAGATTAGAATTAAATTAAATAGTTGATGACGTTTTAAATATTAAATTGTAGGTACTAAATAATTGTCATATTAACAAAAAAAAAAAAGTATGTTACGATAAATGACTTATTGTCAACCTTATAATAAATAATATCGACTAAATAGATTCCTACAGAAATATCTTCGTTATCACAAAAATTACATAACAAAGAACATGCAAATCATATCGACATCTTCGACACTCTACAATTAACTTCATTAACGTATCAATCCATTCAACAATAATATCATACATCACAAAATTCTACGTTCCTTTACCAATACTTAAAAAACAATTACTCCTTCTCTCCCTTTCTACAATCTCTCCTGAAAACAACTGCACGCACATCGAGATAACGTCGTTGACCGCGTAACCCGATCAAACGGATACGCTTATCGATGGTAGCTCGCATGCAAACACAAGCAATCCGATCGAATGTAAAGATACGTTTCCTTTAAAAAAAAATCCTTGATAAAGATGAATCGTACGTCTTCCGTTAAATTTCTTTAACGAAACGTTCTTATCACGAATGGAAATCGAAAGGTTCGAAGCCGCGAACTCGACTTACTTGGCTAGAATGTCCCGGTACACGGCTCTCTATTTTTATATCCGTTCCTGCAGGAAGTTGGCTCCGTAGGGATGGGGGAGTCCCGTGTACACGGGGACCCCAATGAAAATAATTATTAGCGTTAAGTGGACGTCGTTAGGTCGACGGAGGAGAGAGCCGTCGGTGACAGACGGAGAGCCGGTTACATCGAATCACGCTCGCAAGCACGCTCGTTCGGTATACGTGGATCTGACAAGAGGATGCGGATCCATTGGCCGGACAACTAGATTTCATTGCGTAATGCCATCTACGTAGAACATACGAGGAACGCCGTGTTAGCCGCGTTACGATCGTTCTCAACGTCCTCGTTCGACTCTACCATCGTCTCGAGGACAATAAAAAGCCTCGTGAGCGAAATGCAATCAAGGACGTAACATGAATTTTTATTCGTTCCGATCGCTGGATCATCTCATAAAACGATGAGTCGTTTGATCGAACTTCGAATCAGCTTGAAGCTGTCGCTACGTTATGGCGGGCTCTTTCAACCTTCATCAGGATTGAATGATTTTATAACGCAAACGGATTGAAGAGATTCACTGAATGATTTTTTCATATTTTATTTTATTTAATATTATTTTTGTGGGGATTAGTTGTAATATTGTAAAATAATAAAAGGAAAGTTAAATGATTGGTTATGTGTTTCTTGATTTTGTCAATAAGTTAGTTTTATAGAAATTTATTATTAATTATGCTGAGGCTACCCTTATTTGAGCTGAATACTGCATTTATTATTTAAATAAAGATACAAAAGACGTAATCAAAATCTCCTATTAGTAACTAATTATATCTATTCAATGTAACTTAAGTATTAGTCGAATAGATGAATGTGATGACAAGTGTGCATTTACTGCTTCGTTGCAAACTCAACAAATTTGTTCCATCAAATAACCGTTTCATTATAATTTCACACATTTTTATCGACATATTATATCTACTTGCATAGTTATTAAATGAAATTTTAAGTTTTCCAACGATGTTTAAGATCAAATCTAGTGCATGAATTAATTCAATTTCGCTTTTTATCTGTAATCTAATAAATACTTTCGACCAAATGAAATTTAATAAATTACGATACGAAGTGATAACGTTATAACACGATGTAATATACGAACGTTTACGTGACTCACTTGCAACGTAATAAATAAATTTCGTAGGGTGGTCGATGAGCACTTCGTAGAACATATAAATAAACGGTTTATGTTCGGGGTCTCGTCGATATCCTTGTTCTATCCCCCTCTTTCTACTAGGCTATCAACTCGTTGTCTTACTCACTCTCTATCTCACTCTCTCGTATTGATAGAGTTATGAATCGTAAAAGCTAGATCAGTGATCGTACCGAATCCTCCATCTCACTGGATCGAGGGTAACAAGACCCGTCAACGTTTAACTCTTGACGATAGTATTGACATTGTAGTCTCCTCCTAGCTTTAGTTTCGTTAGTCCTGTCAGCAATTGTCCGGCAGGAGTATTACGACGGGTTCGTAAAAGCCTCGACCACTATTCTCGGACCCTATGTCGAAGGTCGAGAAATCCACGGGAACCCAAGGATTGGGTGCGAATGTATTAAAGTTGGATATTTGCAGAGTGAATCGATAACTATTGTCGCTTGAAATAGGAATTGCTTTGATGGAGATAGGTAATGTAATTTTTATTTGTCTTGAAAAATTCAAAGCTGCAAATATATTAAAATTTATAAATAATAGAATTTTTCATTCCGTAAGCGAAATATTATTCTTCAAAATGTCTTTTGTTCTTCATAAAGGTTAAAGCATGTTATAAGTAAAGAATTAATTCATTTCCAATGTAATTGTAAAAACGGATAATTAATTAAAAAAATATCCCAAATTATAGTAATTCTAAAACACATTTAAACGTTCGAATATCTTCATTACTACAAAATTTTTCATTCGATCTAAGTTTACAGTTCTGATTTGGTATTTGATCACCATTATTTACAACAAATCGATACAATATTAATAAATAAAATTATAGATAAATCCAATGTCGTTTATTTTGTAAAGCTTGAAATTCCTGTTGAGAAATCCTCTCTTTTCTCTCTCTCTCCTTTTCGTGCCCGCGCGTACTCGTTAATTACGTCGTCGAGCGTTACAGAGTAAGGCTCAGACGTTGATTATTATTTGGCTAACGACGTTGCCCGACACTCGGCTTGGCATCAATTTTATTAATAACATTTTTCGTTCGAGCGACGTTCCTATCTTCCACTTTACCTCTCTCTCTCTCTCTCTAACTTTGCTCGCGCGTGGGTACTTTACAGAGCGCTCGTTAAGACTCAACTAATTGTCGTTTTTCTTCGTCGCGCGACGAAAAGTCCGTGACCGCCCTGCGTTTACTTTAATAAGCATATCCCTTTGACTTGCCTCGTTATAATCGATAATAACCCATTCGCGGTTTATATCATTATCTTTCTATACTGTCCTCGTAGTAGTATAATTTGAGTAGTTGGTACTCGTTATACGACTTCGTAACGTCTTGCTTATAAGTAAAGTTATTAATACTCTTTTAATGAACGTTCTGTACACTCCATAATAACGATTACAAGCGATATGGACCACCATAAACTTAATCAGAATTAAAAACATCAATTGTAAGCAAAATCCAATTTTGGTTATTTCTATTTAGTTTGGATGTTAATTATGTATTAAACAATAAAATGAAATATTTTTAAAGCAATACGAATTTAGGACTCGTTGATGGTATGGTCATGAGTTGGTTATATTAACACAATAATTATTTATGAGGTTAGTACACGTGCCACATGTGCTGACGTTTAACCTACTGTAGTCACGATCGAAGATTATTAACAGAGTATAGAGTTTCACAAATGCTAATATGTTTAAATCAAGATATTTATGCATTATTGATTACTTTAATAAATAAATTTCTCTTAATTATAAAAAGAAAACAATATAGTCCCATTCAAACCCTAACAACACAACACAAACTTTTTTAACAACTTAACAACCATATTACCCAGAACACCCCTATATTTAATAAACACATTTAACAAGTAAGTAATTTCCAAAAAATATACGCAATATTACATACATTATATATCCTATCCAAGTCACCATCAACATCCTTATTTTATCTTCACGAAAAAAAAAATCCGTCCCCCCAAGTTTTGTATTTCCGTAAAAAGAAAGGTCGGTAGATTAAGAGAACGTAAAAGGCACGCAGGTGTGTCCGTCTCGTCGGCACAAATCTCGTCCGGAAGCAGAGTTGACACCTGCACCTTGAGAACGTACTGGGTGCACGGAGGTCTATTTGAACGGAAACACTCGAGGTGTATATCGCTTCTGGCTCCCAGCATTGTGAGATCGCTTTGTAGTCCGTTGCTGGTGGTGTTGCTGCACATAAACTAGCACGCACACTCAGAGAAATACGCAGGCCTGCGCGCGTGGCGTGGATGGCGCCAGTCGAGGGACCGGCCTACCTGCCATCCAGTTCAACGTCTTTCTATTTGTATTCCGTTCCACTCATTATTTATTGCTCCGTATGCAAAAGAGGACGACGCGAAGTCAGACTCACTCCAGCGGAAAAATCGTCGTGAAAATTAACACGTCGTCGTTTATACCTTCACCCTATACTCTCTCTCTTTCTCTCTCTCTTTTCTTTTCTACAGTGTATCTCCACTCTCTGTTCCGTTCTGCTCTACTCTGTTCTATCGTTCGTCTTCTCGGCGAGCCGTGACCGTTCCGATCTTTCGCGAAACGAACGATCGAAACGCAATCTCACGGAGATAAGATCTTTTATGCTCGTTATTGAAGGTGTCCGTTTTCTCCCTACCTCTTTCACTCTATCGTTCTCTCTCCGTACATGCGCGCGATTTTTATCGGACGAAATCGAGTTCCACTCTCTTTTCGTTCTACTACTATCCGTACGTAAGTATAATACGCGAGTACGACGAGTAAAGAGACTTGTTTTATACAGGATGTTTCATAAAAAGTACACCGTGGGGTATCGAGAATGGGTTGTCAATTTTACTTTGTGTTCTTTTGTGTGACGGGAAATTGGGTTTTCTGTTTAACGAGTTTTAATTATTAGAAGTATTTTCCTTGATATAACGGTAAGAGATGGAAAAGATTCCTATTTGTGAAGTCATTACAAAATTTGGTTTGTCATCTATATGATCCATATAAAAATTGATGTAATTGATTAGATCTTTGAAGCTTGTCTTCATCATGCCGGATTAACCCTATAGAGAAATAAGACAAATGTCTAAGACTCGATTCAATCGAGTCCTATGCTTGTGAAAAATTGATTACTTTGATAAGATACATTTCTTTAGTTGATGGTTTAAATTGCCAAGAAACAAAGCCAAATGATATAAATAGGGGCCAGATTTTTTAACAGACTTAACTAGGTATTCTAATTTTATGGGAAATTGTGACAATCATATGAAACAAACGTCATGATTACCGTTCAGTAGCATTTCGGTGGAAAACACTTGAACGTACTCGAACGAGTTATTATCTGGTAGGTTCTTTTTTTTTAATACATCTTCCTCATGACCTTCTCAAGTATTACAGCGACACCGACGTTTTCCGAGTTTCCAAGTCGACTTTCAATTAATAGCATCAAAAGGACCTACCCGTGTCTGCTTTTCGTCCTAGGAAAGGGCACCGATGGAAGGAAAGAAAAAAAAAAGTTTGGAGATTCTTTATAGTCTTCTCTAACCATTTGAAGTAGCCGAGATGGCACTCGAGACGAAAACTATAACTGTCATAGCGTGGCCATTCAAGAAGGCAGGCAGGCAGCCGTGACGGTTATAAGATAACGAGGTCCTTTCAAAGCGAGGCCCTTTTTCGAGATAAAGGGCAACGTGTACTTCAAAGTAGTCTAGGAATTATCTCTCGTTCTCTGTTTTATAAAAGTTCTAAGAATTGCTATCTAATCAAATTTCTCCCGATACAAATAGATTTAAAATATATGATATCAAATTTGTGGTGAACAAAAAATTACATTGTATTTAGACTAAACTGTTTTATAATTAAAATAAACTGCCAAAAAATTATTTCACTATATCCAAATAAATATTATAAATATCAAAACATCTATTAACTTCTTCCCTGTCATCCAATCACCATCAATCTACCTTAACTACATAACAACAAAAAACTACCTATACTACCTTTATCAAACACCGAATTCCCATCGTAAAATCTTCAATTCTAAATTCCTTCTTTCTTCCCATCCGACTCTTGTTAAAATTTCCATCGTAGATATACCGAAAAAGATAGGAGAAAATAAAAAGGAAACCGTCTAATAATTTTTCCACGAGTGTTACTGGAGAGTCGCTCCAACGAGAGAACCTCTCCTTGCCTCACATGAAAACTCTTTACCGTTCGCTAGTCTTATCTACCTCATGCCATCGGGCAGCGCGTAATTCCGTATCATTCTTTCGACCGATCTAATTATCCTCGACACGCGGTACCGTAACGTTACATTCGTTATGCGCATGCGTTTATTAGCGTATGATGACTGTGGTAGCAACAGCAACGACTTCGTTGCACTTATAGTGCCGATGCGTGTTGGAAAGATAGGGCAGCATGTACGGGGTGACGCAAATATTTCCGAGTCTGTCGCGACGAAGACGACAAACGACGACGAGTAGATGATAATCGTCACGCTCGAAAAAGTTCGACGACACGATACGAGAAGTCAGAACGGAAACCGTGTGTTCCTATGTACTTGGTGTACCTGTATTAGTGTATTTACTCATATTACTTTTTATTTAAATAATTAGAAATTTTTTGAAAAATTTTGTTTAGTTATCTATAATATGTTGTTGTTAGATTTTTACTTACTCTTTTGTAGAGTATTTACAATATTTTTTTTTGTCAATGTAAGTTTTAATATTGTACATAAATGATTAGAAGGTAGAAATTTTCCACGTTCTTGCATTATTTTTCTTAAATAAAAGAAACCCAGCTCTAAGTTTTGGAATTCTCTCAATAGTGTTCAAAGAACCATTTCAAATAAAAATTATTACGATAGTTAGTATGACGGTTTTTCTTCGAAACAATCTCAACAAATTTTGAAAAGATTCTCACGTGTCGTTACGAAACACCATCTAGATTAATGTATTCGTTCGCTCGTGCGACAATGCAATGCGTTGTTTCCGCGTTGTAACCTCTTCTCTCCCGTGAGTTTTCCATCTTTTTCGAGACAAGTAGACACTCGAGCGAACAAGCACGTATTCGATGGATCGGCTTATACTACGTTATACTCGTCTAGGAGGGTGACTTCTCGGTAGGCCGATCGAGAACGCGTGTACCGCGAGCTGACTTCTTTTTCTTCCTCCTCCTTCTTCGGGTAGGTATAGTTCTTAATAGCCCGTGCAAAGAGGTTCATATACCTACGAGTAGTCGGAAGGCAAACGAGATTATTATTTATCTTTTCCTCTTTCCGTCTCGATCCCTATAATTATTCTATCATTAATTATCATATCATTGGCGGATACGAATCTACAAGGGATATATATATCATGCAGATCTCGAAATATAATTTTATAACACCTCAAACGTATTTTAAAACGGATTCGATAAGAATATTGTTGTTTCAAGAAATATTCATTTCATGGTACGATTACAATATAGATAAATAAAAAGTCTTAATATTATGTAATAAGGAAGTATTGTTTAATGAGATTTAAGTTTATTTAACTTTCCTTAACCTTGGAATGGTAGGGTTGAGTCAATTTTACAATTAGATCCCTCTCTTATGCATTTCGATAAAGTATTACCAAAACAATTTCTTTTCCTTAGACTGTACAAATTTTTCAAAAATAGAACAGTAAAACAGGAATACCATCCCAACTTTAAAATTACCACAAGTTGAAATTTACAAAATCTATAACGTTTAAAGACAATTGCAATGTTTTTATACCAATATCGATAAAATCTCTTATAAAAAGAAGTAAAGATGATCAGCTGTGGTAAGCAAGAAAAGATAAGAACGATAGAAGCATTAAAGTCCCGTTCATAATAGCGGAATTAGAGACGGCAATCGAAGCAGCATAAACTCGTGATGGGCTGCACTTCATATACCATATTTCCCTCTCTCTCTCTCTTTCATTCTCTCTCGCACGTATCAAAGTGACACGCGCTCACGGAACATCATAGCCATGTCCCGAGAGTATTAGCTGGAATGGAGCCGAGAAGATTCTCCTCGTTCGGCTACGATACGATCTTCATCTCGGCTAGTCGAAAGTACCTTCGAAGATCCTCTGCGAAAAGGGACTTAATCAACCGTCCGAGTGTTTATGATTTTTGTTATTGGTGTCATAGCTCGAAGTAGCCTTTTCCTGGATCTGCCCCGTACCCTCTTCCACTTCTTTCCTTAATACTACTTCCATCATCTTCCTTTCCTTCCCTCTTTCTCTTCGAGAACGGCGAATACACCTATTACGCGAGGACTTAAACTCGAAAAGCCGGGAAATGAAATCCGCTTGGTATAGACGTCACTATAAAAAGGAACGACCAGCTAGAATCGCTTAGGACTTTCGTATGGCAGCATCGTATGGAATCCAGGCAGAAACTTTCAACACTTTATCGTGAATGGGTGATGAGAAATAATTCTTTACGGATGTTATCAGCTTTTTTTTTCTAACCTTAGAAAACTATTTTATTAGACTGTTTTAACTGATCTTCGTTATTTTGAATATAATATTTTATAATTAAGAATTATTATTTAAAAATTAAATATTTTTTTAAATCAAATATTTAATGCTATGCCATTACATATCGTATACCTACGCGTTTTTAAATAAACTATATCTAAAACAAGTACTCGCTGCTGTTTCCAATATTTAAAAAAAAAAATAGTTTTTAAAGATAGTTGTGCATTTTAATTATTTACTTGATATTAATACATTTATTTAAAATAAATATATATTAAATGGACTTACTACTGCCTCTCTAACAAAATTAAGGTAATTTATCCTCTGCCATAAGTCAGATATTCGGAGTACCCTTTTTGCTAAAAAGGTTATGGCCTTCGGATATCTATCATATTATTACTATACCTGCTACACAAACTCTATACCTACTATTTTCTCTTTTATAACTATTTTGACAGAAACAAACTCGTTTTAAACAAAACTAACGATAACGAGGAAAAAATGGTTACCTCTACCCGGTAGTAAAGGCGTTAACTCGAGAAAAGACGAAAATCGGGTCGACGATGGGAAAGAACCTTCGACCTTGAACGGAATCACGGCAAATCTCGGTGGAGTGTGCTCGAGAGTGCAGAGATCATCGATCCCATTCGGATCCCAGGTATTTCCTCGAGGCGCTCGCGGATGCCGAGAGTATTTGCCGTGCTTGTCGTGAAGAGGAGAAGGACGATGGGCCGAAGTAGAATGGAGAGGGAAAGACAAGGAAGACGAGGAGAATGGATCCAGAAGAGGAGAGGGACATGATTGAGCCTTGTCGGCCGTAGCGATCGTACGGACGGTGAAACGGACGGCGAGTTGGATGGCTTGGCAAATATTCTCGCTTCTTTCTTCCAACGTCCTTTTCTCTCTCTCTCACGTTTCTGGATGTACACCACGATCGGTCAGTCGTGAACAGCCGTTACATATGTTGTCCATTCCGTGTACAAACAGCATAGAAATCGTCGAGAGGATCTACGTCGTGGAATAGAACGTCCTCTCTCGCGTTGGCGTTTAGTAACCGGCGTGCTTTTCATCTTCTTCCGTACTATCATTCTTTATCCAGTTTCATAGTATATGGTAGATATTATACGTTTAATTTTCTTGCATTTGTTTTTTTAAGATAATGTTTCATTTTTTACACATAATATGTGTTTATAGTATCTATAAAAAACAGCTTAACACTGTAAAATACATTGGCTCAAGTATATGCTCGAGTATGATAGCATATGTAAACATAGAAAAATATTTCAGATCATTTAACGTTGCATTAAAGTTAAGAAAATTTGTACAACCAAATACTTGGCACAAGAAATCCCATACGTTGGGCAGTAAATTGTTATGTCTTTACTCACATGTATTATTTTATTATGTAATTATAAGAACGATCGCTCTTGACGAATCTACTATTACAGTGTTGAGATTAAAAATTGTACAATTTATCGCGCAAACGACACGACCTTGACAGTAATCTCTTAACCGATATAACCTGGCATAGACTGACACGTTAAAATTTGGTACATTATTTGTAAATTTCTACTATACATTTTTGGTTCAATTCTAGTAAACGTCCAAACTGGAGCCATTAATCGCAACATAAAAATCGTTATCAATTATTTTTAATGGCTAGTGCATGACGTTGTATTGAGTCGTGTCGTATATAAGATGCACTCTCGTGCCAGATCATCAGTCACGCGTAATTCTTTCACCAGAGTTTCATCGTCAAAAAAATTTAAAACACTGTGTAGTGCAATCGGTAAAGATTCACGCCAGAATCATGAAGTACTTTATCATATTTGTGCTGATAGCTGTTTTACTTCAAGATATCACAGCGAGACCTAGTGAGTTTCCCCACTGATAATTATTGCTAAATTAATTTAAAAAATTGTTGTCCCCTCTACTTGAAGTGTTTAATCGTAGGTAAATGTACTTGTATTAAATTCTACCGGTCACGGTATATATTTACTTAACATTCTGTAACTATACATAAAGGGTTGCAAGGTCATCTATCCGATTATAAAAGATTTTCTGCGTTATGTAAATCTTGTTTATTCGATAGGTCCTTGGGTTGTGGATATGGTACTCAAGAACTGGAAGTCGGAGCAATCACAATCACAACAACCCCCGCCAATACACGTTTTACCAGTATCGTCTATAATATCACAATACCTAGAACTACAACATCTAGTACCTCAGAGTACAGTACCTCAGAGTACAGTACCTCAGAATTCAGTACCTCAGAGTTCAGTACCTCAGAGTCCAGTGCCTCAGAATTCAGTACTACCGCATCAAGTACACACAAATTCACCGCAATCCCTTGGTAAGCGGCCCAGTCCGACATATTAACGTATTAAATTCTAATTCAACGAGTGCAGAAAAGACACGAATGAGAATTGAATTTAATAGAAAAATGGCGTAAGATAAATCTGGGTAAGATCTCGAAAGATAAATAAGAGACAATTTTTAAAAAATGAATACATAAGTAAGGTTGAGTATTTTAAAGTATTTATCGCTTGGGTTTTATTATATGTATGATTAAAATTTGGCTAAGATTAAGCATTCCTATAAAAGTACTATGCATATATGGTTAATATTGCCTCAATTTTTGTATTGATATCTACACTTTTGGTTTTTTTATTTCTTAGAGTATCATCTTATGATAAGCTGCATTTATGTAAGATATCTTCCTCCTTCACCTCACATATGCGAGAACATGCGATTAAAACATAATTTAACAAGTTAAATGATAATACTTAGACCAATCGAATGTTGTAAATATTTTCTCTCGGAAATTTGTTAATCTATTGGTTTTTCCACTCCCGCAGTCGATAGCTATTATTAAATGTCGTCCGTAATGATATCCCGTATCGGTCTCATATCTCATTATGTACGGATTCAAGAATGAAGACTAATTAGAAGATAATTAAGAAGATTAATTATCTTATTCATAACGAAATTTGTGGCTTTTACAATTACAGGATATCAAGAACCTAGCAAGACTCCGAGTAAAATCGTAAATATAAATGGAGTCATTGGATCCTCTGGTAACAACAATGGCTCTCAAGGCCAAATTACCATTGGCTCGACAGGTTGGTAGGAAAGAAACGCATTGGTTCTTAATTCTGCAATTGTTGCAGAAGGACATGACTCTCCTTACAAAAGTTGAAGCATTTGGCTAACACTCCTAAAATTTCGGAAATTTTTTGTGATCAGAAATTTGTCAAACTTCTTTATATTGTTTAATTGTGAATAAAATCTTAAAGAACTATTCGATTAAATAAATGAATAATTATATAAATAAACAGTGTTCATATGATTGATTCAACAGCACAACAACCGAAAGGTGGTGTGGACATACAAAGTGATAACTTAATGAGTAGCAATGTAAACGTGGGCGGACTCAACGGACATAGTGGTGACGGCAATGGTTCCCAACATAATAATCACATTGGAATAATATTTCCAAATGGAAACAACGCATCATGACTAATTTCTGCGAAAACTGGACAAGGGCGTGATCACTCTTATAGGAACTGAATCATTTGTTAGGGACTAAATATTGATGACAAGTCTGATATCGATGACAATACTCCCACTAACAGATATGTTAAGTAATAAAGCATAAATATGTACCTACAAAATAAACTAATACAACGTAATATAATAATACTATATTGTATTTAAATAATAACAAATAAAAAATAAACATAAATTGTAAATTATTCACAAATTTCAATAGAATTCCTTATCCTTACTGTTTTACATATGTAGAAAAAAGTAGTTAATTTCCTTTTGTTCACCGGGTATATTTCTAAAAACATATCTTATAGAACAAAAGATTTTCAGCAGATATGCTTATAATTGTTCAGATCTTTTATTACACACATAATCAGCGAACTTTTGAATACTTAAGCGAAACTGATATTGAAACACTACTCCTCACGATTACAGATATAATGATTTAGTACATAATTTGGTCCATAGTTATATCATAAAGAACGGAATCTAAAAACTTTATCACCGAAACGGGACGACCTTCACGTTACCCTCTCCCGTTAAACAGAAAGCTTCTATCTTGTTTTATCAGAAATCTTACATACTTACGTCAAATCTCGTTCAATTTCCCCAAGTATAAAATTTGATAGCAGTTATTTTTATTCGTAAAAACGTGACACTATAGCATCGTGTAGTACCATATATAAGATGCGATTTGATGCGAAATATTCAGTCGCTCTAGGTTCACTGACTATAGAGATACATTATCAGAAACTGTGAAATACTTTCTCCGACAATCGGTCGAAATTCAAGTCAGTATCATGAAATTCTTCGTAAGTTTCGCACTAGTGCTCGTACTTCTTTTGGTTCAAGATTCCGAAGCAATGCCTGGTGGTAAGTTTTCGTATTCACGATTATTTTTAAATCGATGAAAAAAATAACATTACATGCAAAACTTTTCACAACTACACTTTTTTTATATAATTTTTCATACAATTTCTCTCGTCCCTTTAATTTTGTTCGAAATCTGTAAATATTGTTTTTAATATTGCTCCATCTGCGGCATAACATTCACGTATAGACACAAGTACAAATCCAGCCCAAATTATTATTTATAATTATGTAGATAAAACCTTGAAAATCTATTTGATTTGATACTTAAATAATTAAATTAATTAGTAATGCTCATTCGATAGGTCTCGTTGAGTTCAATATGATGACCAACTTGTTAGGACAAACGAAAGGTGATACAGGAGTAATCAACAAGCCGGATGGTATCGGCAACGGTGGACAAAGTGATCTTATAAGCTCATTAGAACCTTTAAAGCCTTTAAAGCCTCCATTTTTTTGAGGAAGAAGCGCAGTAACATTTAGTTATACGATCGTTGAACAACAACATGGCCTTCCTTATAAGAGTTGAATCACTTCTTCGCGATGGAATGTTGATGCCAACGTTGGTATTAATGACAATACCGATTATTTTCAAATAAAAGGTTGAATTCATAAGAAAAATACAGAGTTTTGTTATGTAAAGAAAATATTAAATATATTTTAATTATATTTTATTGTTGTTGTTTGATTATTCATATTTTCAACTTTCCTATACCTGGGCTAGTTTGCATGACACGTATACTTCGACATGGTGTTATAGACCCTCTTTTGTCTTGGGCATTACTGTTATATACATTTGATAGAATTTGATCTAACCTGTTGGTTTTTAATAATCTTTGCTGAAACTGCAATTTCATTAATAATTACAACATTTTATTAAAATTTTTTGAAAAATCAACTCATTGGTACACGTTTTTACCGTGGCATATGTAAGTATAGAAGGGTTAAGAAAATTAAAGTGTTATTTCCAAAATGTTAGAAAGTTAAATAGTCCATCGTTATTCAGTTTAATAATAAAGTCTTGATTTCGCGCAAATACAGCTAATTACAATAATTTCTTAAACTACCTTCTTGATGGTTAATACAATGAGGTACGGATAAGGTTACTCGAAAAATAGCTTTAAAGGAGTTTCTAATTGCATCACGAACGGCACGCGCAAGTCCCTCCGATATATTTTGCCACGCTAAATTCAAATTTATTTTCAGACATAATTTAACCCGTTCATTTTAATGAGTGTGATATATTTCAAATTATCGAAATTACACATTATCCACCGTTTATGTCCATTTAAAAAAAAAAACAAAATTCACTTTTATATAAAACCATGTAGAATCCCATTAACTTCTTTAAAAACATTAACACAAATGCGTACGCTTAGTTTTAATTTACAATAACGACAACTAGCCACCCAACTGAATATTATTATTTTTTCAACGTATCGTTACTTCTTTTATCACTATCGATTAAATAGAATAAGATATAACTACACAAAAAATTGGTTAATTTCCTTCCAACTTTAAGAAGTACCTAAAGAGGTTAAAGCTAGAGTCTGCAAAAAAAAAAAATACGATCATTGTATCTTTATTGGTCACTCTTACAAATTACTTCATTTCGTGGTAACCGATAATAAAAAGGAAGCTCATAAAAGAAATGAACCGACTCGCGAACTCGTATATTCGTCACCTTTATGCACTCGAGCGACGCTGTCGCTTTCCATTGGACGAATCATCGCGGAGAAACTACAATTCGTGATATCGGTCCGGGCCAAGAGCGGTTGCACTTTTACGAGTGGCGTGTCGGCACTCGCATGTCCGCTACACCCCAACTTCTCTTTCTCTTTCTGTTTCCCTCTCGCTCGCTCTCTCTATCTTTCTCCCTCTCGAGTAAAGCGCGCTCCCTTTCCCTAGCTACGGCTCCCTTCTGCCACATTGGCGTAATCAACGGAAGTGGTCTCTATACTTCTGTACTTCGGAAGATCGCCTCGACGATTTCGAGACTATAAGGTAGGCTATTTTTTTCCTCTCACGAAGTAACATGCCATAATCTGTGTTCGTTCTTTTATTATTTTTGAGCCTGCAAAGATTATGGTTTATATTTTTTGCTATTTTTTTGAGTAGATACTTATCGTTATGTACTCGAAATGGGATATCAGGCTCGACACTGAAGGATCATTATGTAACATAACGTAATCTTCAAAATCAAGGAATCTATTTTGTACCTCAGAAAGGAATAAAAAAATTGGTTTGATGATTTTGAACCGTTTAGGAGAAATTTTACATGTTTGTGTCTTTTTATAATTTAAGGTTTTTTCTTTATAGACGTACTTATAGTTCCGTAACGATTTTATAAATAAGATATTTATGCATCCATTTCTAATATAATAACTAATTCCACTTCTGGAAGAAAATGTAAAATTCCAGTGATCTCACTTGAGTAAATTGAAATTCAGTAAAAAAAAGTGATATCGAAGCATTGATTTTTTGAAGTACCCCAATCACAGAATATCGTAATCTCCGTAATTCAGCTAGGTTCGCGAAAGCAGGCTTACGTAATTCACGTGTCTGCCGAGAGCTCGCGTGTGAGTAAAGTAGTCGGGCACGAAGGTAAAGCGCAGAACGAAGGACTGTCCTTCGACCTCGCTCGTTTAGAAAAGGGTAATTCCCTACGAAAGTATGATTAATCGGCCCCAACTTCGTGCCCTTTCGTTTCTCTCATTCTCTCTTTTACAATTTATTTCATGTTACTTCGTCGTTTGATTATCCCTTACTTTTCATCGATTTTGATTCGGTTGCAATATACATTTTACTTCTAGATTTCATTTTTCCTTCAATTTCTAATACTATAATTTACGTTTAACAAAATTTGACACGATAAAGCATCTTTCTATCTATGCATCTTCATTATTTCCTGTATTTTATTTCCTAATCACCTAAACAGGAAATAATCGAAAGTAGAAATAATTTCTTGTGAGAAATGTTCATCCTTGCCAGTAGATATATTTAAAGATTAAGATTATATGAAAATACTTGAGCATAAATCATAAAACAAATCAGCAAATAAAACAATCATAACTCATCTTTAACGATCCGATATACCTATAAGATTACCTTCAAGATCGCATACATTGTAGATAATTGAGCAAAATGTAAACGTGCATGTATTTATATCGAATATAAGTACATCTACACACCTATCTATCCCGTTCATGTTCTTACATTTGTCTCTATATTTACAGATGTTATCTCTCCACTAAAATAAATCATATTCCCCCTCTCTTCTACTTCGCTCTCACGAACCTCTCGACCGGCTCACCGGGTGTCCCCGCGAGCTCTCATCCTTCAGAACGATTCTTCGTGAATTAATACGATCGACGCTTTCGAAGGTGAGTCCAGCACCTTCGAGTTTAATTTTCCTTGGTCGAGTTGGAACTCGAGACGATGAATACAAACTCGTGAAGAGACCAGAGAGAAAGAGTAATTTTGGTCTTTGGAAAAGTGTGTGAGATCATAAGAAGAATATATATATAGTTATACAAATACATATAACGTATAAATATATAGTTATATTCGAGTATAGTTTCGAGGCAAAGTATCTACCGTGGTCACGGTGTTTCCCGGCCACGTCGAGCCAATGCTGCCTTACACGGGGTTGATTCGGGGGCAAGAGAGGGCACGGGGGGGTCGTGCAGTTGCCACGCAGTCTGACTGACAAGCTGACTTATGCAAATACAACCTCGCTTCGCCAAGTAATCTGATCGTACGTAGGTACTACATACATACATATTACATAGCTACGAACGTACATACGTATCTGCGTTCTCGCGTTCGTACCCTTTATTTCTCGATGGGATTTAAATTACCTGTTAAGCCGTGCCGTTTTACGCTAATAATAATACCACGGCGACGACTTTATTGCCGTTCCATACAAATTCGCATCCGTCTCGCTTTCCTTATGGATCGTCCAATGATCGTCTTACAAATTTGAAAAGACGTTACGTGTTTCCCCCTTGACTATTAGTTTTATTTTATTAAAGTGAGGAATTTGGAAAAGTTTCTATTCGATTTTAGGTATATCTTAACGAATTCTTCTGCTTTTATGAATAAGTTGCTAATAATTTATTAATACTTGAACAGAATCGATGTACCTCATTATTGTAAGCATTTTGATAATGTTCAATAAAAAGTGAGAAAATAAACGAATTTATAGATACATTTTAATTTGTAGCTAAGATGTGTGATGTTTAAAGTGCCAGTGTCTAAAATTTGGATAGTTTGTGTTAATATTATGATAAATATAACAAAATTAGGAATCATAAATGAAATTAAGTATAATTAAATAACAATTATTATTTTTTCTTGTTATTGCTACTGACCGATACAAATCTCTTTCTCGCGGGAAAGAGTGTAAATTGACAAAGTAAGGACTCCCCTGTGGCCAATATTACAAATAAAAAACTAAGAAATTCATAAATCTCAAAAAATCCAAAAAACAGATAGTATTGTTTCAAAAAAACAAATCTTTAAAAATCGTCCATATTTTCGTTAAATGTCAGTATTAAAAGAATGACATGAACTAAAAGAGAGAAAGAGAAGCGTGTGTTGCGCGCGTGCCAAGCCGCCGGCTGCTTCACGACGTTAATTTCACATGGATGCTCCGAGGAAGTCAGCGAAGCGAATCGTTCGCACTTACGACGTTCTTCTTCGAAAGAAATCCAATCCCTCTCTCTTTGTATCAGAATCCAAAGAAGAGACCAGCATCATCCTCTAACTAAACTCGCGTTGTAATCATATCGAATCTCCCCGAATTTCGTGTAACTACCGGGTTCTTCGCGACGGGTTCTCGATGAATCTCGAGTTAACTAACGCGACGGCAGGTAATTAATTGAAAGGGTCTCCTCGAGTCGATCTATCTCTCTTCCTCCGTTCTAACGCAAGCGTAGGTGGTACGAACGGTTCTCGGTCCGGTCACCTCCGGCTAATCATAGACCGCGTTATTCCGATGGACCCCTTGGCACCCGACTCCGCGTTGTCTCCTCTACTCTCTCTCGTCTCCACCGCAACCTCTTCATCCTCGTACTCGACCACCTTCGAACCATACCGCGTGTCTCGCGTGGCGTACAAGGGTGTCTGATTGTAATTACTTTACTCAAGTGTGGTGATTAAACTTCTCCGCTGACCAATAATACCCAGCTCGCTCGCATTTCTTCCTACGCGCGAAAGGACACCTTTCTTTTACCTTTTTCCGCTTTTCGCGTAATGGACGATGATTGCTCGTCTAACGAGTGTCCCACGGAGATGAGAACGTTTTTAATTTGTATGTATTGTATACTTGTTGTGAAGAATTATTAAGATGGGTAGGTAGACTATATTTTTAGTGTCCTAGTACCTAAGATTATTATTTGTTGTATGGAAAGTGCGACTCAGTGTGCATCGGTAGGAATTAAATAAAGATGCTTATAGACCAGAGAGAGTGTTGTATGGAAATATACTTTAGTCGAAAGCAATATGTTCCAAACTTTTTGAAGGTGTATTGGATGGATTATAGAGTAGGAAATGTTGATTGTTAGTAGCGTGATTGAAAAATACTTTGATAGGAATTTATTTTCTTTCGTGTAAAATATATTGGGTTGGATATCGATAATTATTACTGTAGGAAGTGAGTTTTTTGGTGCAGAAATTACTAGAAAAGCAGAGATATATAAAATGAATATAAAGATTGTAACTGTGATTCATTATGCATGAACCTATTACAACAATAGTAAATGAATGAAGTATATCAAAGTACTATATATATTTTTAAACTCAATTGCTAAGAATCTTCCTCTCAAGAATTATTCACGCGATATTAACTTTGGTTGTTTGAAAAAATAAACCGTGACTAATTAAAAGAAATAAAGATCATATATCGAGTATCACAACTTCCTTATGTCAAACGAAGCAATTTTCTTAGGAGAGAAACCCTGTGGAAAGCTTAAAGGCCGGAGTTGAACCGTCACTCGTTACAGTCCCCGTTATCGGAAAATAAAAAGAACGCAAGAGAGAGTGTGTCAGGGGTGACGATTTCTCTGCCAACAGAGAATTTCCATACACACTGACAGCTTATTCGGAAGTCACAGCCAAAACTGGCACTTGCTAGATCGCACTTCGCATTGAATCCGAACAATCATTCCAGCGGGATTGGAAAAAGCTGGGTCGTCTGACACACGTTTTAGGTACACAGGTTGTAGGTACATACCTATACCACAAACTCCGAGTCCCGTCAGAATGGCGGATTAACGTGCCCACGTAATTCCCTTCTGTCGCCTGCGTGAAAATCGGCCGATTGAATCCGTTTCGCGGGCCGACTAAGTGGCCAAATCGCACGTTGCGGGCACACGCTCGACCGCGTTCCGAGCGTGTTTCCACGCTCGATTAAAATTCAGGAACGAGTATTTAACGTTTGGGAAATACCGATGGTGACGACGACCACCAACTTTCGACGGCTCTTGATGGAATCATCCTGCTTTTGGCACTCTGATTTCTCATCGAGCACCAGGAAAATACTATCCATTATAAGTATACTATAAACCTATGTCAAGTTCGATAGTAACAATTAGAACAAGGAAATATAAAAATGAATATAGAGTTGAGTATTTTTGGAATTATTTATATAATTTAGTGACTATTGTAAATTATTATCAATCTTTATGGAAGTAAATAAATACCATAATCTATTTAACAAATGAAAAAAAAAAACAGGAAACATACAACAAATTATTCTGATTGCCAAAGTAGTTAAGTGACTCGGTTTAGAATTGCTACATGTTATATCTTTGCATATTTCATTCTTAATGGTTCACGATGTATAATCATGCATCTAAAGATTAACAAATTGCTAAAACGTTTAAACAAACAAGCCTGATAATAAATGTAAGTATTTTAGACCACATACAAAAACTTTGCAGATCGCAGATCGAGTATAACTGATCTAAAGTAGTATGCAATATATGCACAAACTCATATTCTCGTAATAAATCTCGTTTAGATGATAAAATTATAAATCTCTAATAATCTGATATAACGAACTTGAATAATATATCGAAGAAGTCGAGTGTAACGACCGTCAGACTCACGATTCCCAAGCGGTCGGAGTTCAGCTTATCGATCCTCCTCTTCCTCCCAGTAGTCTCCCGTCGTAAAGCGGGACTCCCGAGAGGTGCTCGGCAAAAATAATAGCAGGTGCGAGCGTACGAAAGCGTGCGCGTGCAACGCGCCGAAATGTCATTCCCTTCTACCCTCGGGCTACTCTTGGCAAGCGACCAGCCCTATCGACTAAACGTGCGAGTGTGTACACACCTAACATATACTAAACTATAAATACGTGTAAACACTCGCACACAATTAACTAGTTCTGTTTTTTAACCCATTGATCTAATTCGTCCATCCATTCATCCTTTTAATAATTTTGTGAGCAGTAAATATGTTTACTATCATGGTATTTATGTTTGCAAAGTTGTTTTTTAAATAATAATAATAATATCAGTTTCAAACAAATCAATTTTCATAGCTGTGAGATTGAAAAAAATGTATATATGAACTATAAAAAACCTTTGAGGAAAAAAACAACAAAAGTTCACATTATTATGCTCGCTACAAAAAGGGCTTGTTATCGTACGATTTTTTTAAATAAACGTAACGAAACAATGTAGAAGTAACCATATGATTTGAAAGCATTTTTCCATGCTACCAATTATTCTAAATATCATAAATAAAAGTGAACAGAGTCGAGCATCAATGTCCTCGATGCTCGTCAACTTCGTTCTCCTTCAAAGAGACCTACTTTCGTTCGAGCTCGATCAACGATACATGTTCTTCCTCCTCTCTCTCTCGTGTTCGATGAAATATTTAAAAGGATGAGAAGAAGAAGGAACGTTAGCATAGCTACCGCGAGCTCTTATCGCTCCTGCATTATTTCTAAGCTAGCACGGGTGTCGATTGGCTGGCTCCATTTGCCAGCGTGCCACGGCATCTGGGACCACGGAAGAGCCTGATAAAAATTATGTATCACGGAGAAACGAATGCCCTTCCTTCCTTCCTTTCTCCGAGACTCGTCGAGAGCCCGAACTTTGAGCAGCTGCGCGTTCCCGGTAACGTCGATGAGCTCGAAAACGAGCTGGAAGAAGAGCGTTACGCATCTTCCTATTCCGTTAGTGGACTATACTTTTTTTTTCAAGTTTATGTTACCTCGATAAATCGATCCATTCTAGCTTCGATACAACGTCCTATGTCTTCGAAATGCTACCATGCTATGGAGCGTCGACTGAATTACGGTCATGGTCGATTAAGTACGAAGTAGTAGGTAAGTTTTGTATGTAAGATTAATTTGTTTTTATTATTAAGATAGAAACTTTCACTCGTTACTTTATAACTTTTAGAATATTTTTACCAAATTTAAATAAATGATATGTGTAGTGTGCGCCTGTGTAGTATTAACCCTTTTCACTCGGTGTCGAGTATGACTCGATTAATTGTTTACTTGTGTTTGGTACTCGAAAAATTTATTTAAAATTTATTTACCAGCAATACTAACATATTTTTTTCACATCATAGAGAATAATAAACAGGGTGTCCCAAAACCTAGTTTAGGACACCCTATATAATTTGAAATAAAATGGTAAATCATTGAACGGTCGAGTGTACAATGTTAATATCTTACAAATAATCTACATCAACCCATTGATAAGTATATAATATTACTTTTAAACAAACATATATTTAATTAAAACCCAACACAAGTATCAATCATCGTAAATGACTCTGTTTGACAAATCATTATGCTCGCGTTAAGAATTGCTATTATATTGCAAGAAAGGAAACAATAGATTATTTCATTTGATTACGTTAATAGATCGCTTCTTGATTATTTCTTCGTCGACGCCGCCGCCGGCCCATTTCGAAGACCGGTGAAGGTGATGGACGCGATGGCGAAATTAGTCTTCGCTAGGCACGCTCGTTACACTAATTATATGCGTCCGGACGATCGTCGACCTCTTCCCCTTCCGCTTCTACATCTTCTTAATCGGCACAATCTCGCGCGAGAAAAAGCAACGAGGAGAGACACGAGAGGCGTTACGCGCCGAATGCTAATCTGAGTTTCGACTTCCACGGCAAAAAAACGATTCGAACTGTTCACTTTTATTTGACAATTGCAGTTGTAAATTTTATCAAATGAAATAACAGAATTATTTTTCGTCTGACGAAAACAATAGCGAGAATAAAAAGTTAATAAGCAATTATTCGCTTTGTAAGCATACTTATTAGTAAATAATACTAATTATTCGATTATTAACATTACTAATTACTAATTAGCTATTGTGTTGATTTTATTTTTGAATCTGATTTATATTCGTGAAACATCTTTATACAATTTTGGTTGAAAATATTTAACCATAAGTATTTAATCGCAAACTTGTTCTGGTTTGATAATATTGATAATATTAACACGTGTAAGACAAGTTAAAAGTCTTCTAAAAGTAGAAGAACTCATGTACTTAATTCGTATGATGATTTTGTTAAATTAGAAAAAAAAAGGATAGTAATATTTAAAAATCTAGAACGAGTTATCTTACCTATCTCTAGATAAAGCGTCGGTACGTTCGAAACGGAAATCGATCGACGAGCGAGAATTAATAAACGACCGTCGAGTGTTCGCAAATATAATACCGTCGCGTAGCTCCGAGAATCCGACCAATCGGAGAAAGAAGTCAATGTGAACCGTCCAGGTGCGAAAGCCAAGACCATACTACATACATGCGAATACACGGAATGAGAACCTTATCGTTCGTTATTATTCCAAGCGAATCGGTCGTTGAGGTTAAATAAATATACGATGATGGAATTCTACAGGTGTAAGACAAATAAAGTTAGAATATTTACATACCGAAAGTAAAATTTTAACAATTAATACCGTATTCATTTTTATATAGAAGTATATTAGGTCGAGTTATAAATAATTTCTGTTTTTGTTGGTGTAACACTTTATCAATAAAATAAACAACAATTATATATTATTTTGTTTAATATCCTTGATTCCTTTATTCCCCTATCGATTGAAAATGAATAAAATATAACTACAAAAAAGTGAGTAAGACTATCCAAACAAATAAAAATAAATTTTCTTACATTATGAATTTCTTTCATTCGTAATAACAACCTAACACAAAGACATTTTCTAAATACTAGGTACAAACTTTTACATTTCGTAATATCGATTCATAGATTAATAAGTACCTTCGTAAGAGTTACCCCCGTGAAAGGGTTAAAATCCGCGTTGGCAGTGTATAAATTCGTTGAATTTACCGAACTCGAGGAAGCGTATATCTCCGTAACACGAAATCATCGGTCGTATTTCTTCTTTGATTAATTTAATAAGCGACAACTGAGAACGTTCCGCACACGCGCGTCCGTATGCCCTAGTTGTGCTCTTATTATTACCTAATAATCGGCAGTAGTAATAATAATTGCAGCAGGCTATATTATTTAACCCCTTGGCAGTATGATCATTAATTATTATAGATGTACAGTTCAGTTATAATTGTTGCTTGCACGTTCGGCAAGAACGTGTGGCGTTGGTCAGGTATAATTAATGGTTACAACAGCAATAAAGCATCGACTCTACGGCGAGTAATTATTACCGAATATACACGTTGATAATTTCTTACTCGCCTTTATGTCGAACGCACGACTACGGCTGGCTCATTGCATCTGCCATCTTTTGACCCTGTTTCCTCTTTAAAACGTAGACCATAATTGTAACGTCCCGTAACGAGTCTCTCTACCTTTGTCTTGTCAACTCAATCCACGAAGTTATTTACTGATAAATGCGATTGTGGAAAGTGAAAGGGTTCAAAAAATTCAACGAATGGAACCAGTGACGTTTATACAAGATGCTTTACCTAAGTGGGATACATATTTACATTTGTAAACTTTTTGTTATATGAAACAAGTTCAAAAAATACTTAAAAAATTGTTATATGGTCTCCTTGATACCGTGTCGTTTTATATAAAAAATGTTCTCTAAGTAGTTTAGGTAAATATACTAATATTTTATATACAGTACATGTACAAAGTATTCATATATTCTTTAAAACAGTATGATCGTTTTATTCCCAATAAAAATATCTTGAAATTATTAAAAGATTTCCCAAAATTAACAAAGACTTGCTAATACCAAATCCATTACAACGTAATGTAAACATAAAAGAAATAAAAAATAGGTATATACACACACATTTATATATTATCTTTAAAATAATCTTTTTTTTAGTTATTAACGATTCACACAAATTCCCCTGTCCTAGCTCGAGCGATCGTTCTTTGAAAAAAAAAAGAAACAATACGAATAAAAAAGAAAAGAAGAAAGAGAACGTAGAGAGAATGTAAACGGAAGCGTAAACGAGGTGGCGATACGGGTGAGAAAAGTTTCGTAATCGTCGATTAAGCGTGGAAATAGCGTAATAACATGCGGTGTTTCCCAAAGGGGTTTACGGACTACTCTTCCGGCGCTCTGTCGCGGCTCGCTTATTATTTTAACGCGGAGCCGAGGAGCAGCGCGTCCGACGGCTGTCGGTAGATGTTAAATTAATACCGAGAGCGCTAAATGCGCCGTGTGAAACGGTCAGGTGCTCGAAAAGCGTGTCGTCCCACGTTACGATCCGTCACCCGTTCTCCTTCTCGGATCCCGTCGGGCGCCTTTCGTCGCCCTTTCAAATCGTCCCGAAACTCTTAATGAATTTCGTGATTAGGCGATTCGATCGTCCTCGACGTGACCGTGCTCCCTCTCGGAAATTAAAACCGTCAAAGTCTTTGCGACTCTTTTGATATTTGTATTAGCTACGTCTATAGAGAATATAAAAAGTATTTTCGTGCTCTCTGGAAAATTGATTACTTTTTTCCTGTAAGGAAGAAAGTACCTTGAAATTACAAATTTATAATATTTAATGTATTCAAATAGAGATATCTAGGTAGGGTAAGGTTGCTCAAGTCGTACCCCCTAAGAAAAATCCTGCATAACAATGAGTATTTAGGAAATATGTATAAACTATATTTGCTATTCGATTCTAGTGTAAATATTGTTTTTATTTCTTAGAACAGCTCTGAAAAAATTATTGTGTTGTTATATAAATTAATCTAAATTGAAAAAAAGACTCCAAATACAGAACAGGTACGACTTGAGCACAGATACGACTTGAGCAACCTTACCCTATATCACGAATTTTGAACAAATAATTAATATTTGTTTTACTATAAAAATTTAATGTTTTTATTTATTTATTTTATTGACTACTACAAATTCTGATTTCCAATGATTTTATTAATTTATATATTAAATTCTATTAAATGGACTAAATCGATCTGAATTACAATTTAACATAGTGTATGTTGCAATTTTGTATGTGTTAATACCCGTTTCTCCATGTATATCCTATTAATGTTTATAACAAATTTTTAAGACGTAATATAGTATTAAAAGTATATATTAATTTGTCAAATGTGACAGATTGCTTTAACCAGAAAAATTCGTTCATAAATCTACTAAATGTACTTTTACCTCCATTGTATATTTCTCCTCCATAACGCATATGTAAAAAATTTTAGTACAAAAGATTTAAAAAAACTACATCTACATCTTACGAATATCTTTGTAGAACTTTTCTCCAGCATGCGAAGAACGATAAGAAGTTTAACGAAGACTCGATTCGAGCGAAGAACAAATCTCGGTCGGGCGTAGAAAACGCAAACCACACGGTACATTATTAATCGCTGTTACGAAGCTGTTCGGCGCATCGAGTACCCTTGATTAATCGGTGGCACGCTCGAGATTTTAATTAATCCGGCGCACGCTCTTCTCTGCCCGCGAACGATAGACTTTCCCTCTCTCTTTCTCGTTTATTCGCTCGTTCCTCTTCTCTCTAGTCGCGAAAAGGAGATTGCCTTGGCTTCGCCTTCGATATCACCGCGAGCGAAGCGAATCAATCGAAACAAAGGAACTCCCTTCGACTCGCAAAAGGCACTCCGGATATCCTGCCTCCTTAGATACCCTGTTAAGCATTCGACGTTCCATAAATTCCTACGAGAATCCCTCTTTAACCTTTGCTCGAGCAAAGTTCGTAAGAAGAAAAACGATCTTTGGAAAATTGTGAAACGATTTTTGCAATTCCTTTTCTCCCTTTTCTCTAATAATAATCGATAATGAAATGATTCGAAGAGATTCTTTTATATCTTTTATTTGATCTTTCATACATGCAATCTAGTATGGAACAGAATGAGTAATGTAACAAGTATATGCAAGATGCATTTAAATAGGTTGCGTGTAAGATACTTTGTCTTGGTACTCGGTGTGGAGTGTGACTCGACATTTTTCTTTTTGTACCTACTTAAAGATTTTTCTACGATTCACATACTGCTTATGTTTTTCGAGGGTAATTTATGCAATATAATTTAAATTTGTCATTTTTCTTGCAGGCATGTGTTATATGCACTTTTGATACCTTGCCACATTTATATTTCATACGATATAAACATTTGTAAAACAAACCTAAGCAATTCTTTTTACATAAATCAGACACACTTTTTAAATGTATTTATTAAGAACAAACCGATAATATTTATAAAACATTCCCAAAAATTTATCGTTATAACATCACGTTATAAAAATGAGCCGCAGTTACGTCGAATACAAAAAAAGAAAAAGGAGAGAAAGAAAATTCGCTGAATAACGATAAAATTTTCGAGATGGACTTACTTCGTCCAACATACGTACCTACGCAGGCTAGGAGAGAAATTCATGAAAACGTATTATCGATTTCCGAAGTAATTTTTTTCGTACCATCTCCGGCCCTTGATTCTTGCCGGAGTAATCGACGAAGAGAGAGAGGATAGGAGAAGAGAATATGCCGGTGGGTGTACCGGTGCTGGTTCTGCTGATGGTAGGTAGAAGCGGAGGTGGAAAAGTATTCCCGGGAAATATTTCCGTTTTTACGTAGCACGAGTAACGTGGAGGAGAGGGCGAGAATAGAGACGGAGATGGGGAGGGAGTTCTGATTTCATTAGGCTCCGTGTTATGCGATTAATTAAGTCGCGAGCTCGAGGAAAAATAAGAGAGGACTCCTCACCCTTCCTTCCCTCTCTCTCACTCGTTTCTTTTTTTCTCTTTTCGCTCGTAGCACTTCAGAGCGGAGGCACCCGTACAGAGAAAAAAATTAACTCGAGAAATTTCGGAAGGGAGAGCCGTTAGAAGGAGATAGAGGAACCAGGAAAAGTCTCGACCCCTAAAGCGAATTAACGTAAAGAGAACGGCTTCATGGCCGAAAGTACAAATTCTTAAGCACCGTGAAATACGCTTCGGAGGGATGATTATGCCGACCGAATTTTCCTCGTCTTACGACTATAGGTTTTTTATGAAAATTTTCGACGCAAGGTTCGGCTTGTCAACGATCGTTACATGATATAACGATGGCATAGGATATAGTATATCTTATATTGAATATGTCCTTAAGTATACGATATTTTTGTGAATCATTCTATTCCAAAATGAAATATGCAAAATGGTTCCTACCTTTTATCGAGAATAATACATAGCAATTATAAACCTAATTTGTGTAAAATAGTTCAAACATTTATTTTCTCCACAAATATATTCTGAAGTATAGTGTACCTACTATAGAAGCTTGTATATGACCCAAGAATCACAAAAGTTGAATACATCAGCTCTACCCAATCGATTACAAACCTAAACCTCTTTTTACATGATAAATACCTACGTTCCTAAAAATTACTAAATAAAATTCTCTAAATTGCAACAAAAATACAATGTTACAAAATTCTCAAAAATGTCTGAATTACACTTTTTTCTTTACCTAGTCCTTAAAGTGAATAAAAATTATCAACTCTAAATTCGCGTAAAAAAAGGTCTAGGTTTCCATCGATCCAACATAAAGCACAAAGACGTTCCTTTCTAAAAGACTAAAAATCGATGGATGCCTAAAAGAAGTTCTTTTCGTTTGGGTTCAAGAACATCGAACGAGTCTTGTTCGTTTCATGGTATGACACGTTACTACGTATCATTGGCAGACGCTGCTGGGTCGTATATAATATTTAATGGTAGTCAGGTATATATACGTATAAGTGTAAATGTAACACACACATACATAGACAGATAGACACTCATACGCAAGTACATACGTAGGGAACGAGAATGCGAGCGTAGGTATATCCGCCGCGCGGTGCGGCGCGGGCAAAGATGTATAATTGCGTTACCCATCGAATTCAGTTATACCGGCATGGCGAGTCTGATGCATAAAATGACAGGGCCAAATTCAGTTATAGTTCGCTTCACAAAGCGAATACGGCCGCGTCGTTAATATCGCGCGCCGTTGCGAACCGGTGTCACATTGTTACCGGAATTTTCGTCCGACCCGAAAAGTCATCGGAGAGGCTGCGATATATACCGAGAGAGAGAGAGAGACCTCTTTCACGTTACTATAGGACTCTTTTCTCTTCCTTCGATGCTTTGATATGCTTCACGATATGGAGCTGTTCCTCGCTAATGACTAAATGTAACGATTAATAACCGTAATCAATTTCGCTTAGTATATGGAACGTTATATGATATTAGTTAGTTCATATTTTATGTATAATAATACTGTATTGTTTAAATAATGATGTATGTTATGAAATATATGTGTGTGTAATTTAAAGTTTGAAATGGGATTGATAAAGTTTAGACGGAATATTTTATTTGAAGGTAGTGTTGATAGAAAAGACGATGTATCTTTAGAAATGCTGTGTATTTACCTAAACCATTGAGGATTTGCAATTATCGTTAGAATAAAATTATTAATAAGTCTAGATGACATGGTACTACAAATACATCAGTATTATCTCATTCAAATAGTATTTTAAATTCAATCCTGAAGCAACAAGGTGATGTGCACAACGAAAAATAAATGTATTTTAAAGAATTTTTTTAATTTTTGTTCATTTTGCTTAAAATTGTTATTTTTTATCCAACTTTTATTGAATCACCCAATATACCTACAAATAAGCATCTATAAATGTAGAAAGTGTTGAAAACTATGCAACAATTGGGAAGTACTTCGGAAAAGAATGGAAAAGTCGATTTGACCATATCATGCTGTAGAGGTAAAGGGGGAAACGAGAAATCGGACGATAGAGTGCCCACGATATATAACATCGTGCGCTACGCAGCTACTGCGATGCTTCTATCTGTCTCTGTCTGTCTCTCTCTCTCTCTCTGCGCCTACCGCGCGGCAGCACTCAATCAGAAGTCATAATACATTTACCGCGACCTAATGAAGAGTTGATGAAAGGCTACCGCTGGGACGGTAACCAGTGGTTCTCAGAACGCACCAATCGAACTGTACCACCCTATATATAGAAACATCTATATTTATGTTGGAATTGTAAAAGAATCGAATTAAAGAATGAACGATATACAGGAATGAAAATAAGGTATCCAACGAACGAAAGCGTCGTCTTTTATTCAGAAAAAAAAAAAAAAAGTAGAAATTGGAAACAAAGGAGTTGATCTTTATCGAGAAGAAGAAGCGTGAATCCGCGTAAGCGAATCCATTTTGTAACGTGTGCCTTTGAAATTACGGATCTCTTACCTTATCGTCAGGCACTATCTGCAGTGGTATGGCGTCACTTTCACGCGTATAAGGAATATAAAATGGAATAATATAATCGCGTTATTTCCTTCTGGGTGTCAAAATTTGCCGTGAAAGAAAAGTTCTGAAACTGATTAAAATCGACCTACTCTCGGTGCAATCTTGTTAGCCTTAGCGTAGGCGGAATAAATATAAATGAGATTAACTTGACTCTAAAACTGCTGTTTCGCGTAGTCTAACGAACTATACTTTTTGTTACGAACAGTTAACACGTTGAATGTCATAATATTGTTTATATTATTACGTATGTTCACTATGCTGCACTAACTGGACTTTATATTAGCCTTCATAGTCTTTATATTTTCAATATTTTTAACACGTGTTTATACATATACCTATGTTCATTTAATATCTTTTATAACTATATGAAAATAATTCCTATCCTGCATACTTTCCATATTCCTCTACAAATAATTATTATAATATCATAATTAATCTCACGTATATCGATAATAACTATTTAACGAATAACAGCGAATTAGTAACGAATATTTCAACAGTCAGCAGTCTCTGAACGCAGAAATAATGCGAGAGCAATCAAGCAGATCGCACGTACAGAAACATACAAACATATGTATATATATATATATATGAGATGAAAAAGATAGAAAGAGAAAGCGCAGACATTATTAACGACGAGAAGCCCGAATGGCAAATAGACTTTGTAGGAAACGGTAGGAGTAAATCTCGCGTGTCTAAAAAGGAGCCAGTTTGATGGTCATCGTCTTCCCTCTTTCTCCCTCTCCACGACTCATAATCCTCGGAAATTAAAAATGCCCGCGTATCTGAAACGTTTCAAAGGGCGGCCGGTGTGGCTTGCCACCCTCCAAGTACATCTCTCTTTTCCCGTTCGTACAGCATCCCCCTGACGGTCCAGCCACGCGTCTTGCTCGCTCCATTTACAGAAACTCCATCAAAGGGATTGTGGCATTACGCTTTAGAGTTTAGGAGGCAGGAAGAAGACGAGCGGTTTGTGTTCGGCCGAGCCGATGACTCGGAACGAAGTGCCGACGTTTTCTCTTTTTCTCTGTGGTAAGAGCATTTAGCTTTCCTTTTCCATCTCGAGAAGGCAAAGCTCGGGAGACAGGACAGTGACGAGAGGGAAAGAAAGAAAAGACTGTCGGACATTTACCCGTGTCTCCACGGTAAATGAGTATTTGCCTTTGTGAATAAATAAAATGCATTACAAAGTTCCCGTGTGTCTCGTGTGCCGGGAAGCAGGAGAAACGACGATGGTTGCTTACGAGTGTAAGAAGGGAGGGAGAGAGAGAAACCAAAGGAGAAAGTCGAGTAAGAGAAAGATAGAGCACATAGCAAACTTTGAATTGGAGGGAGAGCCACTGAAAAGGGAAACACGAAAGGAGTGTGCTGCTGCAAAAAAAGAGCAAAGTTATGTTTCGGATGAAGAGAAGAGGAAACTTGAAAGATTTCGTTGAAAGAATATAAGAAATCATAATAGGTACATCTTTTTGGGTATACATATATTTATCTAGGTCTACCATAGGTAGGTACGTGTAGTATGTGTGGGCAAAAATCCAAAGATGAATACACAGTTCACATTTAATATAAATATCCTTTCTAATTAAAACCTGTGTCATATTCAAAAATTGTTCTAAAGTCATTATTTTCAGTTGACATTGAACGAAGTTGACATTTTGTGACTTGTCTAGAAATACCAAATATTTTATAAAAACGATATGCAGTAATAAATAACTATTTGTCAAAAAAATCATCAAGACACGAAAGAACAGCAGTCAGATGAAATAAATAATTCCATAAGAATCTAAGTAGAGAAACATTTTCTTCCATTTCTTCTCATTGTTTCTCGCTCCAATTTGCATTCACCTCGTCTCCATTCTCGAGATCACGTACGGAAAGTAATTATTCGGAATGCATTTCTAGTTTAGTAACAACTTCCGCGATTAGATCGCGTAGCTCGGTGCGCGCGTAATTCGGATCGATACTCCGCGCGGTGCGTTTAATTGACGCATTAAGAATCGAGAAATGCAGCCCCGTAGAAAATTAACGAGTCGAGCTTACGCTGCGTAACGTTATATGCCAGCCGTACCGTTGCGATGGCCGTTAAAGCCGGCCGAGGCGACCTCCGAACGCGATACGATCTATGAATACCTATATTCTAATTTTTCGCACCTACTACGCAAACTAAACATGATAATATAATTAAGCGAGCTTTCGTTAAAAGGACTACTCGAATCCTCTTAAAAATCTTTCTTTATAGAAATGTTAATTATTTTGGGTATACCTATGATATTAAAATTTGTATATATTGATGTTAAATCATTATTATATCATATATTGATGATGAACCATTTAAATCATAAATATATAAAAAACAAAATATATAACTGTGAGTCATTTTCATAGTCAGCAGTACATACCCAAAAATACATACATCTACCTATACTACTTAATTTGTACACTTATCAATGAAATAATTAAAAAATATTGTTTAGAATACACACATGTCATAAATGAAACAAAATTGTATAAAAATTGCTACCTTAAAAAATATTCTTACGTTATTCGTTTTATTTCCTACGCAAAATTGCATACAGATATTTCTCTAGAAATGTCTGCTCCATGACGTAGGTAACTTTTGGTGAACCATCAAATCCGAAAGGACGTTACGTAAAGCACGGAGAGTCACAAAGCGTGGAGCATGCGCGAATAAAATCGACGTCGTCGTCGAGGTGGCCGCCTACTGCATCCGACTCTCGAAACGGGCCGTTGCTCGTGGAGGTACGCGAATCGTGTGGAAGAAGGAACATTGGTCTGGAGTGGGGAATAGTAGCGAAGAAGGAGAAGGAGAGTATAGGAAGGGGAAGGCCTGCAAGGGAGCAACATCTAAGACAATGAGATACGGGCCTTTGGAGTAATCCTCCGACCTTCCTTCGAGTATCGACATTAATTCCCTTGCCCCCAGCTTTTAACCGGAACAGACGCACCCTATAATAGGCAAGTTGGAATCCAATCTGCAAGTTTGCAAATTCAATTCGACCGTCTTCTTGCCGAGAAGAGCGCCAAACGAGCACCGAGGAACTATAACGTCGAGACCGACGTGCCTTTGCCACGGAACTTGCCACGCGAAACGGTGATTCGAATGCTCTTTTAAGAATGCACGCGATTCGTTTTACTACTTGTATTCGATTGGTGATTGGAGAACTTGTTCTTGCATAAGGAACGTTTAGATTTGTTTTATGTAGGACATAATCTATCGTATACGAGATTCGAATCATGTAAAATGTACTTTTTTAGGCAATTTCTCGTGTGTCAATATTTTATATGACTTTGGATAATAGAGACAGAGGAAAAGGAAATGAATGAAAATAATTTGCAGAGAATTGAATACAGCAGATATCTAAAAATAAATTATTGAATAACTTTTGATTTATCTTCTAACGTATCAAGATCTTAAAGAAAACATTATATCAAACAATCGTCAATCAAAAATAGTGTAACATAGTTACGATATTGTCAGCATAAAAATTAATTCAAAGGTAATGTACAGATGATATTGTTCAGCTGACAGTAAGTACTATATGGTCTAGGCACCTTTACTATAGAAGTTCCACGAATTATTTTAACGCGTCGCCAGCGGAGCGTTTTCTATATCTAAATTAATGCGATCTTTAAAGCGAGTCGCGTGGTACGGGATATTCAAATGAGCTCTCACCGCACTTTATGCCATTATGTTTTTAAGGCATATCTAATTTTGAATCGCAATTATAGTGTTTTATTACCTTGATAGGTATATCTAATATTATGCGTAAAAGCCTGGCATGCTTCCGGATGGATACACGTTGTACGCACGCTTCGGGTAAAAATAAATCAGTTCGTCTACCTACATACACACACATACAAAATTACTATCGTCGTCCATATCCTCTACATGGTATCTGCCAACACCTAATTTAATATAATAACATTTGATACTCGTTTGACACGAGACAAGCGCTTTTAGAAATTTTATATCGAAATATTGGATGGGGTGTGTGCATTAGTGACCTGTTATCAGTGAATGACTACTTTAAAAAGGTATAATGAACAAATATTACGTTGTTCTTTAAAAAACAGTTGTTCTGTAATATAGTTTCGTTTGGTGCTCTATAATTTACTTGATTACACGTGTTAATTATAATTAAAAATAAATTCGTGGAACTATGCAATCATTTTTTATTCCATAATGTAGTTTTGTTTAAAGGAAATTCAACAAATAGGTGCCTGTATATATAAGCTTTTTAATAAAATTGAAACGATATCACGTCGAAGAATTTTGCGAGTAAATGCCAAAGCAGCTCAATGGAGTCGTTCCTGACCTTAGACCGCATCGGCTCGTTTTCCTTCAAATGTTAATCGCTCGTGCGACCTTTCTCTCGACCGATACCTTCGTTTCGATCTCGTGAAGAAGGAAAGAGAGAGAGAGAAGTAGACGCCGATAGCGAGAAACTCGAGCGTCGTCCTTCCTCGAGCCCTCGTGAATCATTCAAATTGGATTCCTTGAGCTTACTTGACGCGGCATAGTCGCAGAGCTTGATGTAGAGCCGAAATAATTGTCGAGGAAAACGTCGGCGCCCTTGAGTAGTCGGACGAGATCTCGTTTAATCCGCAACGTATATCAGCGAAAGGGCGTGGAAAATTTGTACTATACGATGGCCCATGATAAATGTTTATGTACTCGTTTAAATACATCCAATGGAATTAGTTATGTTATAAAATACTACAAAGAACACAGAATTGAGACATATTAAAAATAATTTGTATCGAAAATTTAAAATGTTTTATGAAATAATAAAAGAAATTGAGATGTGAAAAATTCAGTTTGAACCATAGTAAACAGGTTACTATTACGGTATATAAATGTAGATTACATCTCCATACTCGTGAAACATATAAAAGAACATAAACCTATATACAAGCTACTGTACCAAGAGAACTCCATACATTCGTGCAAACCTTTCTAACAAACGTTTAAACTTCTCAAGATATCTACTTCAATTACCAATAAAATTACTTCCCACTCCCACAGAACCATTCACATTCTGCAACCTAGAATAAATTTAACAACTTAAATAAGCAATTGTGACTATTTTCACATCCTTCAGACATCAAACGTGGATATTCCTTTTTCGAGGTTATCTAATCGATGAATAAACGTGAACATTAATAAAACAAAGTTAATAAGAGTAAGAAGAGAGACAGCGAGACTTAGAAAATATTCCCCTACTCTCTCGCTATGCAAAAGAAAGTTCGAGCGTACAATTTCCCTCGACGATGTCGGGTTACCCGTTCCATTCGCATAAACGCAATAATTCGGAGGGTCGCGAAAGACGGGGTTGCGCGAGCGTGGCATGCGCGTAAATGTAGTTATAAATAAATCTAGAAGCTCTTAATGTTTGCCGGTCTCGCGGAAGTAGCGAGCGATGGGAAGGAGAGACGTAGAGATAGCGGAGGAGGAAGCCAAGGAGACGGGGCAAAGAAAAGCTGCGGAAGGGTTGAAGAGGCTGCGGAGAAACCGTGGCCGAAAGGGCTTCTCGAGGGTCTCCGAGGGTTGAACGCGTGCCGTGCAAGTCTCCCTCCATACTATCTTTCCTGCCCTCCTACAAACGCAGTTTCTAACCTCGAGTTGTTCGTCCGATTACTTCTCCTTCGGAAACCTCATCTTTTAGTATCAAAAAAGGATCGTGTAAAAATAATTCAGTTATGGGCTTTAACAACGATGTAATTGATCTAATTAATTAATTAAACGTAAAGTTACTTATTAAAATGTTTGGATAAAAATACATTTTGAATAAAATCATTTTGTACAAGGTATCTTACTTTTTTTTTTCTCTTATGAATATTATAATAACACAAATAACTAGTACAAGTAACTATTAATAGGTATAACAAAAAAATAAGTAATAAAAATCATTGATCAAATAATAACAACGTAATAAAATAATACACCCACTTAACACTAGAACTACCGGAGCAGTCAAAATGACTGGTTACGTGCTTTTAATTTCACCATTTTTCGAATAATAAAACAATGTTCGTTGAAATTTATTGTCTATTTTATTTATTCATTAGAAATGGGATATAAAATGTTACTTTTTTAATATTTATCAAATCATTACACGTGATGAAAATAAATATAGGTTTAACGTCGGCAGTTCTAGTGTTAAACCAAAATAATTGTTTAGATAAAGAGTCAAACATTTTTTAAAACTTTTCACGAATACGTTTGAGGTAATAGGAAACGCGTAGATTTCGTCGAGCATTTACTAAGGCAAGGAGAGCAACGCACTTTTCTTTGATCATAGGGGCTATCCTCTTAATTTGTTTCTCCTGCAACGATCTGCTTTGGATAAGAAGGCTCTCTTCTCTTTCTATCCGAGTGTTACGGTGAATTCGCACGCCAGGCAAAGAACTCAAGGCGCTTGCTTCGCACGCTCTTGGAAACCGTATTACGATAATTCGCGTTGAATCCCGGCGTGGGCGCCAACCTCCCTTCCCCGTCGCTCTGCTCTCTTATTCAAAGTGAGATAAATTAATTATTCGAGAACGAGTTCGGATCTTGCCGTCGTGAATACGAGTCTTTCCCGTGCACCTCTTTTTTTCTTCCTTCCTTCGTGACTTTGCTCTTTTTTTTTGTTAACTTCACCGCAGAGTCGAATTCGAACCGAAGATAAAAAGGAACGAGAAGCGATTTAACGATCCAAAGATGATTGGAAGATCCATCGAAATCAATCTCTGACATAATAAATGAAAACGTAACGAACTTTTGGAAGCAGATACGAGATTGTTACTTCTTAAATGAAATGTTCGATTATAAGGTAAGTGGGTTATTGGCTATGGATAGTCTTATTGGGAAAAGTTAAATGTGTTATTGTATATTCATTGTTATTTCTAGATTACATAAGAACTTTTAATTGAAAAATGAAACAAATCGAATATCGTTTCCAAAGTGTCAGTTAAAAAAAAATGAACTCTCCATTTCTCGCTAATTTCGTGACCATTTGTCGCGATAAGTTTTCACGTCGATGGCTCGAGTAGTCCTCCTCTCCGAGGAATATCTAAGGAACAACGGGAAAGGGCGCCCCGTGTGAAATGAGTCGCGAAATTGTTCCGAAGGAATTTATCAATTTTCTTTGAGGGATTCTAATTGTACTAATTTGTCGATCCCAAGAGGAAAGGGAAAGGCAACGGAATTCTATCGTTTAATCTCCAAGACCATCCACCATCTTTCTCTTTCCTTTCTCATTCACTTTGTATCGTCTTCTTCTTTTCCTTTTACCCTCGAAATATCAAAAAGGGAGTACGAGATACATACGATCGCAAGTTCTATTAGCTATTCGACAACTATCAAGACAAAAATTCCAAACTAATTAATCAATGTTGAACGATCATTTTTCCACGTCTAAAGTAAGATTTTATTCATTCAATCGTAAATCGAACGAAATTCCAATGGGGTCTTCATTTTACCACGAAAAAAAATATTAGATCGATAATTTGTTTCTACAAAAAAATTCTAATAATGCATTTTTAATCCCAATAGTTTTGTTGAAACGAAAATTATTTGTTTGGATTAGATGCCACTTTTATTTTTGCTCTAAATGTCATTTTTAATCATTTTACTCAAATTATAAATTTCGTAACGTTGAAACAGCCAATAAAGATAAATTAGGAATCGATCGACCGATCTAAACACATGTCTCGTATTTACGACGAGGAAAGCACGGAATGCGAATAGTATCTACAACCATTGCGAATTAATCCCAGCGCGAGCTCGTAAACCGTTCATAATGGGAGCAGCTCTTTTTCCTTTTTAATCGATGCTAGCGAGAGCTCACCATTCTCTTCCCGCAAAGCGGCCCGCCCACATCAGAAATATTTATACTCTAACGTTCTTGAGCTTATCAACGCTTGCTATCTACACCGAAGACTCGCATCGAAAAGCCCGAGCTATCTCTCTATCTCTTTTTTTTCTCTCCCTCTCTCTTTCTCTGGTTGCTATTCCGCTAATGCTACAATATTAGCTTTAACTATTTACTTTAGTTTTATGCTTCATTATTATCAATGTTACTATTGTTTTTATCTATTTACTTTTGTATGTCATTAGAGAATAATTAACACTTCGTGGTAGATTATATTTTAGTGATTTTCTGATCAGGCCTCATGAGTTTCATATACCCCACGATATCATGATTTAGTTTTCCTTCTGACATATAGCTTAGAATATTAATGATAATTATCACTACAGATATTATTCAGTTGTCTATACACGATTTCACAATAAATTTCTACTCGAAAAAATGGTAGATAACCTAAACGGAAAGTTGAAGTAATTCTTATTTTGTTTTTTGCCCGTCTAACGTATTTGCTTCGCTACACTATTACGAAGAACGCGAGTCGCGTTCTTCCGCGTACCGAAGTGGTAAAGGAATCTCGAAGGTAGATTCGAAGCGATGACGATCGAAGATGACTGAAAGGAAGAAGAAGAAGAAGGGAGAAAGAGAGAGAGTGCGCTCGACGGGGAAAGAAAGAATCGAGAGAGCTCGGGGCCGATATCAAAGCAGGGCAAACAATACGGCGAGATGCTGATGCGATTGTATTATGGCTAGTGGACCGATGATCCATTGTCTCGTCACGTTCTACCCACTCGCTTCTTTTATCTCGATCCCCAGAATATACTCGTATCTCGTCGTATCGAGTGAGCATCCATCGAAAGTAGCACGCTCCCGACGCCTTCGGAGGGGTTCATCGTAATACGAAATCTAGCGGGACGCGATTCGAGCGTTTTCGCACGCACCTATGTACGCAAGTAGACAAACAGCGAGAGTATAAGAGAGAAAAACGATGAAGACGATACAGAGATATTCGATTACTAAAAGATCGATCGCTTCCTACTCATCTTGAAGCACGAATTCGCCCTATCGATTTACCAAATTTCTTTCTTTACGTTGCGAGCCTGATGACACTCGAGATCGAGTTGTGACGATTTCTCACGATACAAGATTTATAGGGACGTTGGAACTTCATAGGTGAGGGACTTTTTTTTTATGAAATTACTAATTGATCGATAAAGTAATTTGTTTGTGGTCTGTGTTGACGCGTTGTTAAAATGGTTTTACTCGAAGTTTTTATCTTTTGATATCAACTTGCGTTAAATCGTGCTGCTAGTATACGTACTTATAACTATTATCGTATACGCGATAATAGTTATAAGTACTATTAAATACGTACTAACACGTTAAAAGTACTATTTATTGTGATTGGAATCATAGGATTGTTCATGGCTTGAAATTTTCATTTAATAGCAGTTGTTTAATCATAAATCAAAAGATTAACCGAGGGAATTTTGTTCCATTTCGGTATAGAAAAAATGTAATTTGTACGTGTCTGTTGAATATAATAGGATAGATTACTCCGTGTAAGAAAACACGCGAGGAAAAACGTAGCGCGGCCTACGCCTAATTAGGATAATCTTTCATCGTGAAATTATCTTTAAAATGAATCATTGCTCTTAAACTTCGTTTGACAACAATCATTCGTCCAGATTTCATTATTGAAGATTACTATAATTATTTTTTGAGATGATAAAGCAATATTATGACTGATAACTTTACGATGAATGTAATAAGAAAAATCATAAGAATTATCTAATTAAGTATTGATTGATTACGATCCGGACGATGATTACTTACTCAAGGGTTACATCTGCTACTCATTGTTCATGATTACTAATTAATCAATGATCATGGTCATAAATCACTAATTTGATTATTGCCTGATAATACTCGACAATCTTTCAATTTAATTATTTCATTCAACAATGGCAGCAATCTAATGAACACACTTGAAATATTTCGCAATGATTCTAACATTGCGAATAAACAAGTATTAGTTACATCTTTCACGTGTGCAATATGTTGTTTGAATAAAAATTATTATAAAGAATATTACGATAATATATAACAAGACATACCTAACAGTTTCATGATTTATGCAGAACGATCTTAGTAATCCATACCTGGAACAAAAATATGAAAAATAATTATATTTAAATATAAAGTACCTAAATAATTATATAAAATTCAGTAGAACAATAATAATTATACACATCAATCTTACAATCAATTCGGTATTACATAAATGTAAATAACATACATAATACGTAACTTTGACAGGGGAAAAAGTTCGGTTCCACATTATTGCGATATCCGGCAAGATATTAAACATTTTTTGATGATCTTACAGTTACGATATTATTGTAGTCGTGTCGGATGGCGCGATTACTCTGCTAAAATAAATGAAACCGGCGTGAAAACGAAATTGGATATACACGATGGCGGCGGTCGCGGCGGTGGTCTCGCCGACGAAATTTATTTGCTTTTCATTCAAATCGCCTCATCTCGCATTTATGTATTCCGTGATATTGCACTTTTTTAAACTCACCTCCTTTCATCGCACGCCCGTTGGATATTAAGAGCCCCAGAACCGCTCTGTATTAGTCGTATAAATTTACTTCGAACGACGTTAGATTCGTTCGTTCTTCTTCTCTTTCGGAGGAGCTTCCTTCGAAGCGTCTCGTATCAATTCGAATCGGTACGTGGATGCCTCGAGAAAGCAAGCGGAATTCATCGAATGACGTGCACGATCGTGAAATATGTAAATCGTTGATCGGACGATTCAACGTCCGAGAAAATTGGAGTCTCGCAAAATTTACCGTACTTTTTAACCCATTCGTTTTACATTTTCTACATGATGTACATAGATACATACCTGTATCGATATTTTATTTTACATAATATTTTACTTCATAGTGTCGAGGTAAAATATTTTTTTGTCAAGTTATGAGATTAATTGAAATAAAGTGCATTATCTATTATTAGGCAATTATAAGTTTTAATTAGAATTTATTAGTGTATAATTTTAGATCCTTTGAAGAACAAATGGATGTAAAATAAAATTCAAAGTCGAACAACAATCCTTTGTCTTGGATTTCTGCTAAAAGCTGATACTGTACTGTTTAATGCAATGTAAATGATATCATAAGGTGAATGTTATTTTTTCTCTCAAAGTTATTTTCGAGATAGATATGGCTGAAGATATTTAGGTGGATCACCCTGTATAATTCGTCACTACATTATAACGAATTAAAGATTCTTGATCTCCTATCAACACCATGCGCACGTATACCTCTCATATTACTCGTGTTAGATAAAAGAAGTAGATAACGCCTTTCAGTACCTAAATAATTATATTGTAAACGATTTTAAATATAAATCTGTAAAACAAATCCATGAAAATAAGTTTGACGAATTGCCTGAAAAAGACTAAAAAAAGGTTCAACCGTGAATCGGCTATCTCGAATCTCGCACTTATCCAAAGCCGGAAGGTAAATTACATGAAATTCAAGCAAGATCGCAAGGAAAATATCGCAAGGTGATACCCAGACTGTAGCTTGGGGAACGTTTAAACGTAAAGGATCCGATACCGGCATGCACGTACGCGTGAAGATAGATAAGTTCGCGAGTAAGACGGCATATAATCCTGAAAGATCGCTCGTAAGTCCTGCGAGTGTATCGCCGGCTCGGCGTAGGGTTAGTTAAGTCGATCGGATCGGCACGTAAATTGTACGCAAGCCAAGGAAATAGAGTCGTACCAATTAAACTTCGTAACGCTTTCCGATTTCTTTGTTTCTCATTCTCTCAATTTTTTCTTCATAAAAATGTCCTTAATCCACCACAACGTATCGTAGTTTTAAGATAACGCCCTATTATAATTATTTCCATCAACTATTCCTCACAGATCCGATAACCCTGACGAAGAGAAAGCATTTTTTAACGAAATATTTTATTACCAAAGTCAATTCATAGACTGTATTTTATAAACAATACAATTAAAAATTTTATGCCAGTGAAAAAAGTTGATAAATAAGAACGGTGAAAAATATTGAATTAAAACCACGAAGGATAAGTCGAAATAAAAATGATCGAAGGGCGAGTCTTTCTCCCGTTAAATTGACTGTAGAAGTATTTTTAATCGGGGCTCGAAAAAATGTACGACGTGCCAACGTATGGCGGAAGCAACGACGAGAAAAAAAAAGATATATATGTACAGAAGGGACGAGAAGAGGAGACAGAAAGAGAGAGAAAATCTTCCACCTCCCGTTTTCATTGTAGGCGTTGCTCGCGTTTTTAATCGACCCACCCCCATAGCCGTACGGAACTGAAATTCCTACGGTTAATTACACGGATTTCCAATGCACCACCCGACCCCGTGGAATTTTTACGATTGCCGCCTTGACCGTTCTCTCTCTCCCTTTTTCTCTCTTGCCTCCAGTACTTCCTCGCCAACCCCGAGCAGGGATTTGTACGACTGAAATATTCGAGGGATTTAATTTTATAAATGACCAACCTGTCCCAGCCACGTGCTGCCGACCCCTTTTAACGCCGAGTCGATCGCGCCCGCTTTTGTCTCTGCGTCGATTTGCTGCCGCAACGAAAACAAAATCATTTCCCGCGACAAAGTACGCAAAATGGAGGAAACGGAGAATGGGAGATGAAGAACGAGACATAGGTATTAGATGTATTGATTTTTTTTTATGTTCAATAACGATATTGGTTAAATTCAAAAACAAGAATCAAGTTAATGAAGAAATATTGATTAGGAAAATTGGTATAGAAGCGTATAACGTGTGAAAATAAACGATGGATATATGAGTAATAATAAATAAAGATATAAAATAAATGTTATGTGATGGTTCACAATAATAATAGAATGTTTTAGGGTAATGTAAGAATTTATAAGGTGCTAGTGATGACAACTGCGAAGAGATAAAAAGAGAATGATATATATAAAGAAAGCAATTCATAATAAATAATGAGCAAATCTGTTAAAGTAATAAAATTACTAAAATTTGTTTGTTGTTGTTTTAAGATAAAAAAAAAAGAATTAAATAAAATATGAAAATAAAAATTCAGAAAACATAAACAGAAAACAATATGAATGATAGAAAAAGCTACGAGCACCGTATAGCATTTTTTCGTACCGCAATATGGAAATATCGGACACGTCAGTACGAAATACCATCCGGCGTGCATCATGCCGCTACCATCGATCGTATCCGTTAAACGTTAAAGAAAAACGATTGAATTAAACCGTATCTACCCAAGTTTTATCATCTATATATATACATATATTGCATATATACATACACAAACACACGTGTTACATAAAAATTGTCGACATTATTTACGATTTTTCTTTTGGTTTCATCCTTTTTGATTCGAGGACGTAAGCGGGAAATATGAAAATCGTCCGGGCAAATTCCGAACACGGTATCTACTAGTGGAAAACCTCGAGGTGGCGATAAATCGGTGGCCGGCGGACGGAGAAAAAGCGGACGGGAGAAGAAAATCTCGCTTCCATAAATAATTCAAGTCCCGTCTTCTCGGACGAAATACGGCCAAGCGACTACACCCACCCTCTCTCTCTCTCTACCCTTTCGTTGGCCGGTCAAAGGGGAAGAACCTAAGAACCTAATCTTTTCGCGAAAGGGTTTTCCGGGAGCACCTGAGAACCACTACGGAAAAGTCTTCCGACACCCCCTAAATACTTAATTCCATTCTCTCCTCTAATTGGACAGTTTTATTAAGGGATGCATATTTCAGATGGCATTTTTATTGTGTCCATTGGGAGCGAAGCGTCTCGTCCATGAACGTGCTAAACGAATAAGAAGAAGAGGAAAGAGCTAAAAAGAGAGGAGAGGAGACAACGAAGAGAGAGAGAAAATAAAGGAGTTTAGACGGGTGGGAAAAGATAGCGTGACGGGGGTCTGGAAAAAAATTAGATTTCAACCCTTCGAAAAATATTAGCACGCTGGAAAAGGGAAAAAAGAGAAAGAGAGACTGGCAGTGACTATGAGGTAAAGGAGGAGAGACGATGGGAAAAAGAGAGGAGACTGCAAAGAAGTGCGAAAGAGAGACTCGATGAGAAAGCAACCCTTTGCCGTGGGCTACCGCGGTATTGTCTCGAGGATTAAAGTACGAAACTGTAATTTCTCCGGGACCAAGAACGGTTTCATACCTTATCGTGTGATCTCCCTTTTTTCACTGTCTCTCTCGTTCTTCTTTTTTCTCTCTTTTTCTCTCTCTTGGCGAGGCCAACAGTCTCGTGGAAGAAACGTAAGTATATCTTGATCGTTGTACGCAACGCGCAAGGTGTGCTTACAAATCGGGAAACGCGTTGCGAATGGAGAACATGCCTGAGGCAATTTGATACAGATGTAAAATTCATTGAAAAAACAAACAATATGATATAGAAAAAATAATGCCGTTGGGCTTGTGCCGAAAAGCAATGACTGTTTCTTGTGGGTATAACTTATTCTATTACTGTTAATCTAGATTTGCTTCTTGATGATAATATCTCAAGAATAATAACCGAATTAAATGAAACACTTATTTTGGATTAACGCAATATCGCACTTATGGTTAGATAAAGAAAATTTTAATACATGATTAAACAGAAAATTGATAAAACGGGAGACTAAAGAGAGAAAAAGACAGAAAAATAGAGAAAGATAGAGTGAGAGAGTCACGAAGCGAGGAGCTCGTATAAATTTTAATAAGTCTCATTCGGCGACCCTTTGAGGCCGCCGAAATGAACGAATTAAAAGTTTCTCTCGCTTTAGTGGTCTCGCGGTTGACATTTCGGCTCGCTCGATGATCTCACGGAATTGCGGAACTTTCGTCGTTTCGAAAAACTGTGCGCGAAATTTACCAGGAAATTCTACGGTATCTCCTTGAATTACTCATGTTCCAACCGCTCGCTAGCTCGAACCTCGCGATACGCCAAAAACGACACCAGGCCTTTTCCTTTCTTGTAAATCGCGGCCCGAGATTAAGGGATTACCGGTCGCTCGCTTCCACAATTATGACCCTTTCTTAATTAACTCGAAATTAAGTCGAACGTTTGAAAATATTTAAAAAAAGAACTAGCTACCTGTCCTCATTAACGAAACAATATCTCGTTTTACGACTTTCGTACACGTAAAACATTGATGTTAATCTTAATTAAGTGATTCTCGTAAAAAATGCAAGCTGTAAAGAATGCGTGGTATGAATCATTTTTTTTTTACCTAAAAGATTAAACAACTTCCGACCGAAGAAAATACTTTTTTTTCTATTCAAGAAAAAAGTAGCCCTATTGCGTGCCCACATTTACTAGGCCCTGGTGAAAAGTTGTCATGTACGTACAAACTTTTACTTTTTGTGTATAAATTTCAACTCGATTCAGTCAGCTCTTTGGATGCTAAAGTAGAGACACATACGTAGCCACTTTTATATAAAACATAAAAAACCCGAAGTATTTTAGAACATATCATAGATGAGTAATAGTTTCAAATATAATCACCTGCTATACTTTGCAGTTTAACAAGTGTATCAGAAACTCGACTAATCTATTTTAAATAGGCTACAAAATATGACTCCCTAATATTACTCTATTCTAATAATTTTTAACTTCATAATTAAGATATATACTAAAATTACTAATTATCAATTAATATACATGCCATAAGATAACTTCAAAGATTAATCATAAAAATTGCTCAATTGCTAAATCACCAAATCCATCAATATACAATAAAAATAATCAATTCACCCTAGCTCGATAGGAAGCATTAAACTGTTAAGACTTAGCGGTGGCAATAATTTCAGAAAACACAATATATACCACGTTACTCTAATCCACGTGATAACGAAGGAACAAACGTTCGCTCGTTATAAACGGGCGGAGGTAGCTCGCAACGAGCGAGCACGTAGAGAGACTCGAACCCCTCGCGACTAGCTCTCCGTTTCCACGGAGTGCATGATCGTCTTGCCCTTCGCGAATACGAGGAACCACCCAGTAAGATTTCAATTAAAACAACCCCCCGGAACGGCAGGGATTAGCAGTACGAATCCGTTTCATACCCTCGCTCGGATCTCGGTTATGACACGGCATAAATATCAATGTAAATTGCCTTCTCGCGAGTCGCTACTCCTCTTCCCTCCTCCACCACCTTCTTCCTCATTTCTCCTACCAAAGATGGCAGGAACCCGTCAAGACACCACGATGGACTCCTTTATGGACGCAATCATCGCACGATTTTGCATTTATGAGCTTTAAATTGGCACCGTTCTCTTGCTCGCGCCTTCCGAAGGATTTCCATGTAATTCGACGTTCGTAGGAGATCGTACTTTCCCACCATCTGAATTTCCTTTGGTGTCCCTTTTCCACAGGAAGTTCTCTCGTGTTATGTCTCATGATGACAGTGCCTTTGCATAAAGAGATCGCTCGAGACCGATCGTGAGATTTTTTAATCAGATTCTTTGTAGGCAAGGTTTTCTTTCTCTATCCGCAATTATTCATAGTTCGTTACGTTGTTAGTCGTTCGTAATTTAAATTCTTTCGTTATTTACATTACAATTTTGAACTTGTTTTCTTCTAAAATTGTCATCATTACAGATGTCATTTTATTATAAAAATATTAGTTTGAAAAAAAGAATTGAATCGAAGCAACATCCAACTTTTCTCAAAGATTATAAAAAAAACCAAAAGAAGCTTGTGAGCGTTAATACATGGACTCTCGTGACTCGTTCGATGAAGGCCTATATTCTTCATAACGTCAACGATATCGCGTGCAAGTTGTTTCTCGATCCTACTATTTTTCCTTCCTCTCTCCTTCTCTCCATTTCTCGAACAGTCATTCGAGATAATTAACTAGAAGTATACTCAAAAATTATATCAAGGGATTTCTAACAATTTGAGTATACTCTCAAAGATCGACGTTATATAAAATAATAATAATAATAATAACTGAGAGCAAGATGTACAGTGAAAATCGTGTAGGCGAACTGTAGGCACCAGGAGCAAAATCATACTCTACGAAATCATAATTAACGGAATTATGTCGAGGGTAACTCGATACGTTTTCGAGAGGCAGTAGAGAGAGACAGAGAAGCGAAGGAGAGGGGGAGAAGAACAGACATAGTCGGAACTTTCGAGGGGGCTTACGTCTAAGAAGGAAGGGTTGCTCCTGTATGAGTACATATATATATGCGTGAGTACGAGAGAGACAGAGAGGTTCAACCCTAACCGTCAAGAGAACGCGAACGCGTACGCACTCGTACGCGTGTAATGAACGTGAAATTAAACGGCACGATGTTTCGAGCTAGCTACGTTCGCGTACGAGTCCAGGAGATTGCCTTTGCCTTATTCAAAAGGTTTTAATTACAATGCCTCCCGGATCGGGAGGACCTATCGGTCCCATCTCGTTCGAGAAATTCGATACGACGACGACGAAGTTACTCGATATTTTGATAAAGATTAATATCTTCGTTTGCATTGCGATTAGAATATAAGATATTGTTATTGTTTTATCAGTTTTGTAGTTATCGTTAGTAAAAATGATTTATACCTAATCTGTGAGTTTATTTTTTAACGTATGCTACCCCTCTTCTTTTGAGATAACTTTTTTTAAAAGTATCAATGAAGACAATTTTAATATTAATTAATTCATTTGATAATAGCAATTGTAAGAAAAAGGATAGAAAAACAATATGTTAAAACTAAAAAGAAAAGTATAGCTATATTTATCACAAATGGAACTAAAACAAGGAGGTGTATATTAAACAGAAACCTAACCTAACCTAATCTTATGTAAAAAAATATTTAAAACAGCTTATTATTTTTTAGTTAAAGAATAAATACATAGTATTTTTGTAGACAAATCGTATAACATTTGGAATTATTCATCTACGCGTCGACAACGCGATTCATCGAACCGGATAATCGAGACTACACCACTTTTGAAAAATCCTTCGGGCGGCATCCGATTCTTCCACTCGGATTCGACAAATACGAAGATCAACTCTTGGAAAAAGATCGGTCGTCTAAGAGGTAGATAAGAAGGAAGGCATCGAACGCGTCCCGACAATAAGCCCCTCGGGACGAGAGTGTCCTTCTGCCTTTTTCTGGGACACGCTGACGCCCTCGTCAAAGAAGAATCCGATCCCCGTCGATGCGTGAAAACCACCGGGAAAATCCTCCAGATCTCATACCAGCCGTTCTTTACCCTCTCTTTCTTTGCTTCTCTGTTTGTCTTTCTCATCTTTATTATTCTGACTCATTCGTCATTAGATATTAACTTTAATCTAACTATTTTTTATATTTGTGATATTATTATTCTTGTTGTAAAAGTATAAAATATAAGCATATTATTAATAGCCAGTGAAATTAAGAATGTTGTTATATTAATCATTTTTATTAGAATCTTAATTGTAATTTTACCTTACCGGTTGACAATGTTTAAGTTGCATAAAACTTATAAATTTTCCATTTCTAACCCACCAAAAGCAAATTCTTCAACGATTTAACAAATTAATCTTTTTTCACACAATTTCTCCATTCCCTATGATGTCGCCGCTAATTTGACTACGCGTGAAAAATCCGGACCGCTTTGTTTCTCGAGTTCGCTCGTCATGCTCGATGAGAAAGCTTTCTCATTAGCTTCTACATTATCTCCTGAAAATTCGAAAGACAGAGAGAAAGAAAATCGACCGAAGGGTAGCGAATCGAGACTACCGAATTTTCTCGTTCAAGAGCATCGCATCTGCCTGACGGAAGATCGTGTCGAGAGAAAAAGGAAAAGAAGAAAAAAAAGGTAGCTTAGAGAAGAAAGAAAGAAAGAGAGAGAGTAAAGGGCGAGAACGAAAGCAAGCCAAGAGGGCGTTAACTGAACTTTAATGGAGATCGTAGATAAAATGTTCTCGGCGCTCGTTGAAAGAACTCTTTGACGGATTACGCCCAAATCGTATCTGTCTACTCGTCTTGTTTCTCTCTCTCTCATTCTCAGTGCATACCTGAAGAGAGAAAGAGAAAGATGGAAAAAGAGGGAGGCCAAAAAAGGGATGACCGAGGTGTTGTAAGAGCTCCAATGGATGGACTTATACCGGTAGAACGGTGTCTGCGAAGCGCGAGGAATGCGAGAAAAAGATAGAAAGTAAAAACATGGCGGAGGCATTATCTTCTCCGTTGAATAACCGAAGAAAGAGAGAGAGAGATAGTCTTGGAAGACCGGTACATAGCATACCGTGGCAGCCACCTTTTGTCGATGGCGCTTGCATTCGTATCGGTATCACGATCTGTCGAGTTGCAGCCCCTTCTTTGCAACAGCATCTTGGCATCTCGCTTTCGCTTCCTTCGAGATGTAGCAATTTTCACGTCCACCTTTTCAAACGTACCGCACGGCTTTCAGAGACGGCTTTCGGTATGGGTAGGTATAATCGTTTTACTATAACACGCGAGAACACGATTTCCATTCGTTCGAACTATTATCGTGAGAATTCGCGTACTCGCTCGTCGAAACCTCCCCGCCCTTACCCGATAGCGTGCCGATTTTGATCGAAGAACCCTAAAAAAAATCGGATATCGTAATTATATATAAAATATAATATTAGAAATAAAATTTGTCTTTTGCATAAAAATAGGGAGGTATTATCACGGTATGCGAGCGTGACATTTATCTACTTACTTTTATTGGTTTAAATGGATTTTTATTGGGGCAGAAAGATAGTATATTTTATCAATGTTTTGTGTTAATACTTTTTTAATTAAGAAGGGAATACAGAGTAATATTTTTTAAAGATTTTTCCTAACATTTGTAGGTATACAAACCTACCTAGAAAATTGTCGAACTATAATTTATTTTAATACTTTTAATGTCGAATAAATAAAATAAGTAATAAATGTCTACGTTTGTCAGTTGTTATAACTATTTTAGTAAAAAAATATTTTCATCCCCTTAATAAAAAATTCACCGTTCCATATTGTGATACCACTACAATTCTTTTGAGCTTGACTAACAAGAAATAAAGAAACACACAGAGGGAGAGAAAGAAGGAGTCATTTCCAGTTTCCCGCATGCAAACGACGGATTTCCTACACCCTCTTCTCGGTAAATAAGCCAGCATACCGATCTTTTTTTTCTCTTTCGCTATCCTTCCTCGTTCTTTCTCGGCCGGAAAACGCGCGGCTCGTGCGAAAAAAGGTGGAAAGGGGAGAGAAAGAAAGCTCAACAAGTCGAATAAAAAGGCCATAAATAAAGAGGAATTCTCTGTCTTTTTCTCTTTCCATCTGTCTGTCTCTCTCCCTCTCACACCGAAAGCACCCTTTTGCCCTCGTCCACCCACACTCCGCTCGCACGCACCCTCGTCGTTTCTGCGAATGTCCCCGCGGACACCTGTTGCTCTTTTGCTTTCTCTCTCTTCCTCCCTCTCTCGGCAACGACAAAGAGAGAAACTCGGGAAGGGAGAGAGAGAAGCAAATAAATCGACTCGTTCTCGATTCCATCCTACCGAAAGTGTCCTCTTCCACGTCGTAGTTGTAGTAGTTCGTCGAAATACTCTCTGACTCTCGCTTGTCGCTCCGTTGGACCTGATCTACCCTCGAGAAGACACCCCATAGCGGTGACGGGTGAGCGCGAGTCCGTGAGTAATGTTTCTGCGTTTGCCACCGAGGGTTAAATTATCCATTAGCCACGGATATGGAATCAATACAGGACTCTGCAGTTTTTTTCCCTTTGAAATGACTAACATCGAAGGACGAATGATCGAATTAAACGAATATTTTCGACAAGAAGCTATAAGGTTTAATATTACTTGTTATCAGTAATGTTAGAAATATAAATTATTATGTTGACATGAGGATATAGATGTTCAGTTTTTGTCGTTTATTCATTGGTCGATTAGGTCTGATTAGATTTTATAAGAAAACATAAATAGAGAACTAAGTTACTAATTATCATTATTTTTGTAGATATTTGTCTTCTTCAAGATAAGAGATTCTTAAAAAAAAAATAAATAGTTGTAATAGTAGTTTATTTAACTCCTTTAGCGGTTATATATAAGAAATGTATGCTTAAATGCTTATAAGAAACGTATAAAACTTAATTTTATCAATGTGGTAATATAAAAATATTTAAAAATCTATGAAAAAGGGTTAAATCTCATGTGGACATAGTTAGGTGATTCAATCGAAATATCGACATCGACGCGTTATCGAAACGAAACAACGAGAATGAAACGGCACGTTGAAAGCGAATTTGCGATAGGCAAGACCGCAGGTTTTCGGGTGCAGCTGTTGATTCGCGATAAATGGAATCCGGAGAACGCGACGATAGCGGGATATTATGCTCCGGGCAGGCCACTAATTGCAGGGTACCCTCGAATAAATTACGACGCGGTAAAACGGCCTGGGTCCCCGCTCGCGTAACTTTTGCGTTACGACATGAAAACTTCTTCCTCTTTTCTCCTTGTTCCTCCATTTTCTTTCTTTTTTTGTTACGAAAAAAGAAACGAGAGGTAAGAAGAAATCTATCTGGAATGACCATCGCTGCCGAGGCGTAAGAGGTATGCGGGTTATTTTATTTCCCAATATCTCGCAGGAGATATCGACAGACATTTCAATTTCTGCGTCACGATAGGAGAATGTTCGACCCCTGGCAAATCGGATCGTACGGCTCCCTCGGATACCCTACTTTTTTTTCTTAGCTATCCTCGAATCGTTCTCGGACTCGTCCCCAAATTTCGATCGCTTTTCAATTTACGAAAGTTTTCTTGTGTTATGTCGAAGTTAGACGTATCGTCGGTTTTCTGATAAATTTCATCAAGTATATTTCCTTCGATGAAAATTTATTTTACGTGGAATTTAATATGAAAAAAAATAATTAAATATTTATATAGAGTTCTTAACACGATGGCCATCATGATTTTTTAATCTTTGAATTACTCATATTTTCTTCTCATCTATTTCATAAGTATACTCAAACCTGTTTTTGTACGATTCCTTATTCAGTATTGCCACAATATCTTTAGTTTGAGTGTATTTAAAATAACATTTTATTCACAACTATTTCACATTACAAAAATAACTTAATTACTCGAAAGATCGTCACACTAAAAACCTACAACCAGTAATTAAACTAATTTGAAAAAAAAATATCATTAATAAAATATTATCGATTCCCCTACAAAGAAACATTCCCCAAATATCTTTTCCACCTCTTACTTTTAACCTCCAACGCGGACAGAATCGAAGCAAGGGATGAAATTCTCAACGCGAGGCTTTAAAACTTCCGTAAGAAGGGAGAAAAGTTAGCGATGCCCGGAGGACGTAGAGGCTGGTTGAAACGTTCGTGAATAACGTCATTCGCGCTCGGATAATAACAGCTCCGTCTATTACTTTATTCCGTGTCGAATGCGTTTTCGCTTGGGAAAAAAAAAGGCAAAACCGTGTCTCGAGTCTCATAATCCTGTTCCTTTACAGTCGATGCTTGCTCCCCTCGACTATTCGAGGCTCTTTCTCTCGATTACAACTTTTTATTGCATTTCCATTTCATCTCTCGCCCGGCCGAATAAAGAAAGGAAAGTCTCGTCGGACGGCGAAAGAAATTGAAACGAATGCGTTTTAAATGCGATTATTGCGCCAAGATCCGCGCCCCGAAGGGGAAAGCGATAGCGATACGTTTACATGCACAGTTTTGTATGTATTTTTGCTTTGTTGAAATGAGATCTTCGTATAGGGTGTGTATATGTGTTGCTATTCGAACGATATCTCGTTAAATCTCGCGTGCTCGCGATCCACGCTTGAATACTATTACCGTACCACGATCTACAAACTCGAATCACTTTTCCTGTGGACCGAATGCCTCGCTAACGTCAAACTTCTTTGAACGGAAACGAGTTCGCGAAATGGCGAGTCACGAACGGATTAAGATTTCTGTTCTCATTGTAAATGGGACGATATGGGAGAGGAAAAAAGCTAAAAAATTCGATAAACGGCACGTTTATTGGCTGGTTTCTTGTGATAGGGTTTTTTTTTTTTTTTAATAATGATTGTGCATTTTAAATATAAGTAACCCTCAAGTAACACGGATGAAAATCAGATCAAATAATTTTCTTTTTATAGATAAGTGAAATATTTTTTTAATATTGATTCAATCTTTGATTATTGCATATTAATATTCTATCGATGCAAATTTAAATTTATTATCTAAATAATTTGTATCTAATATGTATAAGATAATCATTCGTTCTTTACTCTAATTCCAAAAAGGACGCTTTAATAATCTATATACGATTTCACATCACGCTAAGGTACGATTTCAAGGGAGAAAGCGTGCTTCGATCGATCGGACTCTCCTTCCTTTCATCTCCCGATTTGACATTCGATATTCGAAGGAAACGAAGATGTTCGAGACCGCGCGGAACGAGCCTAAAGTAATTCGAGATGACAGAAGAAAAAGACATGAGACGCGCCGCGGTTTACGACTATTATTTATTACGCTGATCGTTGGCAAACTTACGAGTCGATTCCTCTCCTCTTCGATCTTTTTTTGCATAAATTTACATCGTCTTTTGTTTTTTGCAATAAAAATAATATTTTAAAAACCTGTTTTTGGTTCACTTGCCCAGTATACGAGATGAGGCATTCAAAGGAAACCACTACATTTTTTGTAGACTGTATAAAAACATTTTTCATAAAGTAAGAACTCTTGGAATGATAACTATAGGTCAAGAGATTTTTAAAAACTAATGTAAAGTAACGAAAAAATGAGTGCAAATAACACTTTGGTCATGTAAATCAAAAAATTTCCCCTTCCATTCGTTGCGAATTGAATGTGAACACCGAGAAACAACGATGAAATCGCTAAAAAGCAGAATTTGTTGAAGGAAAGAGATACATATAACGCGCGTGCTGAATTGCGAACAGTTAAAGCGAATCGACGGCGCGTGGACGAGCGACGTGTAAATACACGTGTACGTATCATAGGCATGTTGTATATACTTTCGTCGCGACGGACACGCACGCACGCTTTTCATTTCGCGATGCTTGAGAAAACGTATGAATTTCAAAAAATAACGAACCTATGGCATATCGGTAACGAGGCTACTGATTAGAAGTACTTAGAAATGAATTTTTAATTATTTTTACCTAATATCGATCACTGACTATTATTTTCATTCGTATTTTTTGGGTAATTTCTCATTAAATTTGTTATATACTTTTATCTTTAGTTTTGATTAAAGCAACAGAAACATTGACTTATGAATAAACTGTTGAAATGATCGATGTAGGTATAAGATCTGATAAAATCTAATTAAAATTCTATACCTTTATACCTACTTACATTTATAGCAAAAAGAAATGTTTCCTTCACCTCGTAATAACTTTTTTCTCCATATTTACCTCATCATTCGGCTACATTTCTAATCTCACAGTACCATGAAGTAATTAACGTATTTATCAATATTCCAATAAATTCTCATTAAGATTCCATACTTATTAACGTTTATAATGAAACGAATATTGACATTTAACTTATACTCGTTATCTTATCTTAATACTCGACAACATTTCTAATCCTTGAATGCATGTAACGTAGTGAAAGTATGTGTATTCTGACAGGTTTTACTTAAGGCTCCATACTGTGATACCTAATTACGTTTACGATAAAAGAAACGTCGGAGATTTAATGTTAAATTTAAAAGACGAATCACCGCTTACCCATAAAATCGGACACGCGACATTATGGGCAAACATATTTTATACATTCTCTACAGTTAGTAATTATTCGTTGCACGGAAGCTGAATAGATCTGAAAATGTATAATTAATGCTTGAAGCCGTATAAACGTAGACATTTATGTCATATCTCAGTCGGTCTATTATAATACGAATATAGGGTAAATAAGACACGCGTGGTTAGTATGGAGCTTTCTCAAAACTAGTATCGTGTAAAACATTGTAATAGTGATAAAAATGTGATAAAAAATGACAAAAATACCAAAAACACCCCAGAAGATAATCTTAAATTTGACAAATGTTATAGCAAATATTAAGGATGTACCATGGAGCATCAGGATACATTATTCGAAACATTTTTTCACTTGAATTATAATATTTTAGACTGAAAGGAACGATAGTAGAAAAAAAGTTGAGAGACTCTGGTTTAAAGAGAGTAACAGACGAGTCGTTTCGATAAATATTACTCGGTAATTAAGACGGTAGTCATTTATCATTTTGTTATCACGAACACGAGACCTAACGTTTGTCCATAGTTATGCTATGTGCCTTCTACTTTTCCCGTCTCGGTAATCTCGGTAGGTACGCACTCGTAGAAATTAAATAGGACTCTTAATTGCAGTTAATATACGTACATATGTACGTACATCGTACATTTTTTCTCTGATTGTGCTACCTCGCTCTTATAAATACCTTCCGTTTCCTGCCGGTAGAAACCGACATGAAGATACTTATCTCTCTCTCAGCAAGCATTTTGTGCGACTTTCCATTAGGAGACCTTGCTGTCAAAAAAGTCTTTTGATCGTTTATTAATTTATGAACTAATTATAAAAATCACCATTCCTTCCAAATTACTTATATCTTTTCTTTTAAAAATATGCGTTAATATTATAAAAGAAATGTACAAAACATGCTTGATAATAAATTTCTATTAAAGTAACTTTATTATTTAAAAAATCCCAGCCTTGGTAACTGTTTACTATTAATAAAATTGTTTATAAATTGATCTAAAAAATTAGTATTACAAAAAAGAGTGCTAAGTTTTACAGCATAAGTTTAAGCATGTATACAGGTATAGACACATGTATTATTCAGGAGCCACGTGTACGACTAGTTAGTAGACAAAGATCATGTTTTGTACCTAATAGAAAAGGAGAGAAAGGCGGTCAGAAAATCGGCGCCCTCCTCTGATCGCTACCGAATCCAAAAACTATTCTCGCGAAAAGCGGAACGGTAAGATCAAGCGCACGGCTTTGCGTCAATAGCTTGCACGACCCTCTCGTAGCTACTGTCTCCTTTTCCCGAACGTATCTCAAATAATTCGGGGATGCGTAAAATCCGCCGGAGACCCATTTAGCGCGATAATCGGGGCGTAAACAATTTCGAGAGAGAAGGAGAGAGGTTTAGAAGGCATTTAAAGCACGTTTATCCATCGTGGCGAACGTCCATCGTGTTACGCAACGAAATACCCGCCCTTTCGTCTTCTACCCCTCGCCACCCGTCGTGAACCTCGGGGGCGAGAAATTGGGCACCTTTTTAAATGCAAGATGACACCCGCGGCGCGATTATGCGTCCGGCTGCTACCACGGTTGCTACCAACGTCCTGGGAGTAGAGACGTGATCTTTCAAGTACAGCCGAGCGTACAGAGCGAGAATTTCGATGGTAAGTAGTACTTTTGCTACCGTTAAATGGAGGGATAGATTTGTGTCAAATAAGGAAAATGTATTTGTAGTTGGTACTTCAAGATCATGATTATTGGTGTATTTTTAACATTCTTTTTTCTTTAGTCTGATACTAGACTAGTAAACTAGACTGTAGACTAAACAGACAGTTCTGTTTGTATGTCATTTCAATCTCTTTAGTATTTATTTTTTTATAGGTCGACTATTTATCGAATATCAATTGCTGCATGATTTAGATACCTACCCATCTAATTAATTTTTTTATTATCGACCAAATGTAGTGTTAAATATTTGGAATCCATCTAAAAAACCGTGATCCATTCTTCTAAAAACGTTATGTAAATGACCCTGTATATGTATTTAATCATACATACCTAAATATAGGTGCATAGAACTTATGTTTGTAACAAATAAGGTAAGCAGTACAACTTAATCTTTGTAATTTGAAATAATAACGATAGATGATATTTAAGAGATGAAACAAGTATGTGTCATCGGCTAAGTAAAACGGGGCTAACGATTAACCCCATCCACCAACGCATTCTCAAGATAATTGCTATATTACTCTTTGCCAATAAACTCCGGAACGTTCGAAATCTTGGCAAAACCGGTGGACGATACCGAAGCTCGTCGATTTTGACGTCGATAGAAAAATCGAGTGGCTGAATTCAACGAGGTGGATAAGTATGCGACTGCCGAAGAAAGAACGTCTAATAACACGCTCGTCTCTATCTGAAATCTTGAAAGAACGAACGAAGGAACGAAGCGTCGTTGCTCAGCTCGGGTAAATACCTGTACGTAGCGGCGTGCACAATCACGATGCCTCGGTGCTCAGGTATTGCCATTACCGTAGTCGTGGGATTATTTACGGTTACCATAACTCCCAGGGCTTGTGTTGCACTTAAGATCTTAAGAGCCTTCGCGCACGGTACGCGAAGACTAGATAGAGAAAGAGAGAAGAACGCGTAACCACGGACCATTTGTTCGTTGAAAGAAAGAGAGAGAGAAAGAAGAACGAATCTTCTAGTTGAAATTTTTCTAGCGAATCAAATCGATGCCAAGGGCTCGAGTACGTTGACAGAATGATACGTAGGTGGTAGGAAAAATATGAGAAGGCATCGCTTCGATTTATCACAAATGTTGAACCTTGTGAGTGCTCCCTAATTCGTACTATAAAATGTCAAATCATACATTTTTTTTTAATATTATATAGAATATTGCCGAGTACACATCATTTCGAATACATATAGATTACAACCGTGAATAAGTCACTAGGATAGAACTTTTCAGGACAGCAATTTTATAAATGTGGATTTGAATCTTTAACTTTAATATCAGTTTCGATATACTAACTTATTCACGGGTACAGTAGTTGCCTATCCCGACCTAACCTCCTTTATTTGTCCACTTACGAACGTTGACACTGTCATTACTAGACGTTTGTCATAATTATCTTTTATCTTCTTTTTTTTTCAAATTTATACAGAAGAAAACAATAGCCATATAAATGCATCGCAAGATACTTCCATCATTAATTCACAAATTCACCATTACGAAACATGTAGCAGTACTTGGATTTGGTCCACCGGTACTTCCGACAACGTTTCTTCCGTCCTATCTAGTTTATAAAGTGTAACGTCCTTTTTAATGAATCGTTCCCGGCATTAAGATAGAATTAACTCGTAATAAAACGTTATCGGTCTCGTTCCTCGTCCTCGTCTTCCGACTATATAAAGCACTATTTACATATTCATATTCGAGATTCAACTATGACGTTAATTTTCAACATTACTTATACGTATACATTCTACATACAAGTGTTCGTGCACGAGAATGTGTTAGAACGCGCGTAATCGAGAAAGGATATACAGGCGCGAACGTAAACGAGAGAGATCGTAGATTTCACACGTGGCTCTCACAGAAAGTCAGATTTCCATCTTACCAGCGCGGAAAACTCGAGAATTACTCGATGTCAAGAAACGAATATCTCTCTCTCTTTACTTCTATCTATCCTTCTCTTACACTTTAATGTAATAAAAATACAATGCTTCTTCACTATCCATGATTTAATCGGTTCCACAGTAGGTTCGCCACCGTCTTTGCAATGTAAAAATCACGTCCGTCATATCGCTATCATCTTGATCCCGTCTATCTCTTTCGCACCTTTTTCTCGCATTACGGTAAATTTAACGTGACAGAAATGATCAAGAAATCCGATCCATTTTACTCGTTGCCATTTACGAACAAATGTTCCATTAGCCGAAATGAGTTACGTTTGGTATCTGGTTATAAGATCGTATGAATATATGTAAAAGGTTTTACAACGGGTTTACTCGCGTTTCCGTGATTTTCCGCACTGCAACCCGTAGAAACACAACATTGTAATAGAAATAATCACGCGATGCAATTAAAGAGTCGCGTACACTGGCCAAACGATGCGACGTGTTCTAGGGAGATCATAAAAACGCTTCCGATTTTCTCTTTATGGTTGATCTTTACCCCTCGAGCGAATATATTTGTAAAAGAAAATTGCGATTCTGCTATTTGGAAATTATTTTCTCTAGAAAGTATACAGATTTAAGAGAAGAAAGCGAGATAAGTTATTAAACCCACAAAAACAGTCTTATAAATTCAGTGGTTTTTTGACACAAAAATGTTGTGTCGAGCTCACAGGAATTAATGATCTCGTTAAAAACGAATTACCTTGGAGCACTGAATTCCTATGGCATACCAAGAAATATATTAAATTAAATGTTATTATCGTATATTCATTTGACTAATTTTCTATTAAACTTCATCTGACATTATCTTAGAGTATGAATAAATTTTTAGAATATTTTCAATTGGAGATTAGAATTAGCGGCCTTGGCCTTAAGAACGATCCAAACGCATTCCCAATACCGATTAACGTTCCTATCAACAATGTTCACGTAACGGCTGCCGTTTGGCTGTTTCGATCGCCTTTACGAACATTCAGCGACGCATAACATACAACATGCATACCTACATACGTATGCACGTACGCTGTGTACGTTCGAGCGTGAAAGCAGTACCGTATTCGCATACATAATGCATAATGCAACGTGCGATATCGCTGACATGCGATTCCGGCTCTCTCGAGTCTCCCTTCACGACGCAGCCCTTCGAAAGGGCCCACTAAAGAAGAGAAAGAAGAGGGGAGAGAGACAGTCTGACAGACAGAGAAAGAGAAGAAGAGGAAAAGCGACAAGTCTCGTGTAAGGTAAGATAATCGCTAATTACTCCTTGACAATCCTCCCGCATGTAAAATAAAGACGAGATGCCCTCGGAGAATTTAATACCTTAGGAAATGAAGACGTTCTTGTTTTCGCAATAAGGAGATAACGTTCTGTCATGATGGATTGTTATAATTAAGAAAATATCACGGTGTTGTATCGTATTAAAAAAATAATTAAAAGGCTATGAATTCTAATGTGGATGTTAGAATATTATTATTTCTCATAGATAAATGGTGAAAATCAGTGGCAGTGTTTTTTGTTGATATATTATTCAATAATAACAGAATTATATACCCTGACTTATTATCGGTTCTGTAGAATACTTTGTCGAATACTTTCATTAAACATTTTATCAAACAAATATTCTAATTATAAATACTACACAAAAAGGGTGAGGTATAAGTGTTCAAGAAAAATATTTATCCTCTCTAAAACATTCAATCCTACAACATTCTCTAATTTCTGAGTATGATCCTGCGAAATAGATCTTGAAAATGAAGGCCAAAGTAATTCATCTTTCTTTCAACGAATAGAATTTTCCGAGATAATGATTGCACTTCACCTAGAAGATGAAGATTTCCTACGTGATCACGTGCTGCAATTACTGGATAATTACTCGACGAAGTGATAACAAATATTGTTTTTCCACGATTGATGAATAGGTAGGAAAAGTAGTAAGCTAGAGAGACGCGTAAACGTGTTCGGGCACACGTACTCGTACGTTAACGCGCCGTAGCAAAGCTCTCAATCGTATTAACGACTCGTGTATGTGCATTAACGAGCGCGTCTCGCGCGCGTTACAATGTCGAGTCGAGGTAGTTCTGGTAGCTAATTAAGAGCGGTCGTTCGCGAACTCGACTTCTCCTCGACCTTCCGTGCCGCTTCCTTCTTCGCGACGCGTTTGTCGAGAGAATCGGTCGAACCGTCTCGACCTTTTCTTCGTGACGTACATAAATGTTTAAGGAGAGAAAGGAAACAGGATCTTAGAAATTCCACGCTCTCGCTTTTACGAACGTTTATCGTGACATATTCAGAAAACTTGCCATTTATCGCGTGACACGGTATCATATATTTGTTAAACGATAGTAGGAGATTGTTTATCTTTTTTATAGAGTATTATCATACAAGAGGAATCTTAACTTACTATTTAATTTGGTAATAATTATTAAATATCGTGATTGAATTTTTTTTTTATACGTTTTTAAAGGACCATGGAAAAAATAAAGTACGTTTATCTTAACCCTTTATAGGGCAAAACTTTCCACATAATTTTTTCTGCTATGTATGGTTTATTCTCGGTAATTAGGATTTAGTTTACGAGATAAAGGTTTCGGTAGGTATATGAAGGTAAAGAAGAAAAATTGTTGATTATAAAACGAACCGGAACTGAAATAAAAATAATTATGTGTCGATTTCTAATATGATTATAGATCTTTAAAAAAAAGCTAATTACAATGTCTGTACCTTTCGCAGTCTCGTTCTCTTTAGTCTGACTTATCTTACTATCATTAGTCGTACAATTACGCAAGGTATCATATCGAACTATATCAACATGGTTTTACGTTAACCTGAACTATAATCGAAATTCGAATGGCTACCATAATCGATCTATTCGCTACTGCTCCAACATACTTTTCACTTTATCTAGAACAATAAGTCACGTAATATCAGTTCGGTTATAAAATGCTACGTAACCGGACTAACCGCAGACTGGAACACGCGATTAGACCGACATACTAGAAAAAAGGATAAAAATAAATGTATGCAAAAATGTGATTTTATACCTTGTGAACATATTTTACACAGTATCCTGACCGTTTCTATAGTCTGTTTTATCACTGTAGAAACGGGGGCTGGTAGTTAACACTTTATAGAAAAGCAGCTATATTTTGAAAATGAAATATTATTTGGACGTATTGATCTTTGTAACTGACAGTAGAACTCTTTGACCAACGTTTAGATTAGAAAAAACTCACCTATTCCTATTCTAATGTAATTTCTAAAAAAAAATATAAAATGTCTAAAAATATTAACATCATCTCTATCCTCTAGCTTTCAAGGTAAAGGTATGTTGCTGCTCCACTATTTACTACTTTCCATAATTATGATCCTAACAAATATTCCGAACAAAAGAAACACTGGAACAATATTTCTTTGTTTCGCTCTCGTCCCAACATAATAACAGGGAATACTTCATTAACAATCGCTTAAATGTCCATTACTCATCGACTCGTATCTAGGCTTTCTCCTTCTCACGTAAATTGGTAACATTCGCAAGATCGTTTCCTATTTCTTGAGAAATTCGAGATATACTAATTATGGAAAAATCATACGTCGGCCGTGGTAGCTAGTTCGTAGGCCATATAGGCCGTGTTTCCTCTTTAGTAGTAAGAAGGGAGAGAAGAATGAAAAATAAGGAGAAGAAGAAAAAAAAGAGAAAAAGATAGAGAAGAAGGGAGGGGGCGGTATACAGTCAACAACCCGAAGAATCGTTGGTGCTGCTGCTGGTGCTCCAGCTCCCGCTGCAGCTCGTTCTTGATGGTCGGTATCATTAAAACGTAATCACTGCCGTTCGCCAAGCTCGGCGATGCTAATTTGTTCGTTAATTAATGCCAGGTCCCATTGTGCTCGCGTATATATGCCTACAAAAGCGATTATTTAGCACGGAGCTCCTGCGTCGGACTTGAAGCGTTCTTCGATAGAGCACCTTCCTGTTTTCCACTCGCGATCACCTATTCGCGCTGTTTAAACCTCGAACGTGCCTATGCGTTTCCTTAAATATTTCGAGGTTCGTCGATAACAATTATCCTTTATCTTTTTAATTGTATTAATTTGAATTTGGATTCTATAATTATGTTTAATTAAACTGTGATAGGCATATCCTTCCTGTATTCACTTATTTTCAAACTACAAAGTTTAAAAAAAGAAATTTCAAGTCTATCAACCTACATATGACGTATAAATCTTTATATATATTTATATTTAATGTATTTATATTTGCCTACTGTAAAATTATTTCTAAAAAATTAAGTACAATTTAAAATCTCCCGCTATATTAAAAGTATGTATCTAAAATCGATATTTCGGTAAAATAGTAACGAAGTTTAAACTGAAATCATAGAGAATCGTCCGAACGCAAGCGCGTGGCTCGATATCGGTAGTACCCACCTATGTAGTTCGTCACGTGATCAAAGAACCCACCGATCTTTACCCCCTGCCACCCTTTCAAAACGTACCAGAAGGAAGACCCCGCCTCCGGGAGGCGTTAGACTCGTCGACAACGAGTACAAAATAGACGCGATCGTCTGCCATCGGATTCGTCCCTCGGTGGAGAATAAAAAAGAAAGAAATATAAAGCGAAGTGGAGGGGGATTAAATGTAGCAGAAGGAAAAATTCACGGCATCACGTGCTTAGGACAATTAGACGTTTTCTAAAGGATCTCCTTTGTCTATAAAAGGAGTGAACGAACGCAGTCTGTGATCCTTCTTACTCCAAGTGCTCTTTAACGCTTTTTTTTATCACGAAAGAGAGAGAGAGAGCCATTCGACGTCTTTCTCACTTCTCTCTCAGCTTTGGTCTTCATTATCGTCGGCGACAGACGGTGACAATGGCCGTCGAAACCCTCGGCTACTTCGTTCGCAAATAAGTTTTGTTCCTACTCCTCTTCAACAATGATCTTCTCGGTCCCTCGCCGTCTCTCATTGCTGAGTCTCGATGCCATCCGTTCGTTTCTTTTTAGCTTTCTTTCTTTCATTCTTTCTTTCTTTCTTACATCTTGTAGCATTCTTATATTCTCACTCGCTGTATTAGTTGCTCATGCTTCGACCATCGGGTTTCTTTTACGATTGAAATACTCAGGGATAACACCTGGACCAGTATTTGTCGAATATGTAACGAACGATGGATTACAAGAAGTTTGCTGAGCTCGAAAGAAACATACGGTTTCTATTCTCCTCGATACATTCTATACATTATAGGTATATTGTAAGAAAAAATATCAACGGAATAAATACTTTTTCTCATCAAGTCTTTTTATGATATAAAAATCAAGTGTTCAATCAATTTAAATGTTCTTGATAGCATCTTAGACATCAATTACAATCAGACAATTTTAACACAGGCTATTGAATTTTTTAAAAATTATCATTATCAATATTGTAAAGTCGACATTTATTCCAACACAATGTTGAAGAGCCTACATACGAATAATCGTTGAAGTCATTTTACTTCGTACATTACCCAATACCTCATCACTTTTCTTTCAAGCCTTTCGCTGTCCGCTGTTTTCAAACGAAATTGACGCTCGTTAAATGACTCGTAACGCTAATTCACTCGTATAGTATATGCGTTATTATCGTCAAATATCGGACATGTCTACTCGGTAGTTATTTCCTAACGCCATTACGAAATAGACTCGTTGTAAAACGTTAAAAGGCATTTCGTGCGTTTCCGAGCTTTCGAGAAAATGATAGGAATAATTGTATTTAAGATAATACCTGAATCCTATATATACACGACTCGCACAGTGTATCAAACGATTTATATAATTCTTCACGGGAAATTATACCTTTACAATAAAATACAGCACGATTTGTGATCTGTAACCGATTTGATGAAAAAAATTAGAAAAAAGTAGGTCTTATGAACATATAGAACGCAGATTCCACAGACTTCTTTTCATGTCCTCGTCAAAAAATCTAACAAAAATTCATCTGGAAAACGTAATATCACTTTCAGTATCTATATTTTTTTTTTTTTTTTTTTTGTTTAAGCAGTTTCAACTTCCTTGAGGTTAACTGCTAGTAACTATATTTTCCCATTACAACTTTCATCTAACAACTTTGGAGGTTCCTATTTTTTTCTAGTATTATTACAGAAACTTCAAATTCAGACTATCCCTTTAAACAAATGTCAAAATCCAAATTCGTTTATATAAAAAAAAAGTAACCGTAAATTTCACCCTATTCTGACTTGGAAAAATCAAATTTAAGAACGTTCGTCCCTAATTATACATACGTTGACATAACCCCAAAACTTTCGAAAGAGAGTAACAAACGCAGCGTGTACTTAGAAGATAAAAATCGTGATCGTGGGTCCCTCTCGATCTCGGGATACACGGGAAAAATACTCGGGATACATCCCGGCCGATATCGGGAACCCCATCATCCGCCGATCAACGCTATCGGTCAGCTGCTCCTCCGTCTGCTTTTGTAGATGCGGCTGACGTTGCAACTTCGACCCCCTGTGCGACTAGGCGAGTTTTTTAGCGAATTTAATATTTATACCGAATGACTGATGACTGTAATAAAGAAACGGGGTCGTATTGTTCGAAATGTTTGTGTCATTGATCGATACGACTCTCTCTCTCTCACACGCACACACGTGGGCATAGAAAGAAAAAAAAAAAGCAAAGGCTCGCCCGTACTCCGTCACCCTGCTTTACGTTTTGTGACTGGAATAGAACCGTATGTTTCGTTTAGATCGATCTTCCCTTCCGTCTTCAAAATCGAATCTCATCGAGATAAAAAGACCGTATTTATACTTAAACTTTCCGAACATTTGTTATCCCTCCCAACATACGTGTAAAAATAACGAGAAGAAGAAAAATCGAGTTCACAATGTTTCTCGTAAAGTAACAAGAACGCTTCGTACAGTTTGAAACGAGCGAAGATGAAACAGGCCTACGCATTTTCCAGCCGACGTCCCACCACCCGCTGATTTTCCCTTTGCACGCTCTACCGTCCAGTGTTTCAGCGAATCGTTTAGCTAATCCGCGTGAAATTTCGTTTGTTCCGTCAACGCGCGTTCCGTCACGATCCAAGTTACTTTGTACGGTGTAAAATAGAAAAAGAGTACCGGCAAAGTACAAAGTCCCTTTTTTTTTCAAGGGGCAAAAGCATGCTTTAAACCGAGCAAATATATACGTGGAATCATTAACGAATCATTACCGTTCGTCAGGCTCGTGAGAGCCCTTGAAACAAAACCATTAATGATTTCTATTTGTATTCGTTCGGTGGTTGGTTTGGTGAGGAGGTAATAGAGCTTCGGGCCCGAGTCTCCAGTGAATTATGTGAGAAGTTAGCTTATTTTCGTTAAGCCGGACTCCCGCGGCGCGAACAAATCGTCCGTCGCTGCCGCTTCGGAAAGAAGACCCCGAAGTCTTTTTGTTTTTCGATTTTTCGTGCCCCGCACGGCACACAATCGGGACTTTCGGTACTGGATTCACCTTATCCGGGTATACGTCTTACCAGATATGGTTTAAAATGTTATTATCGAGAGAAGGATGCTGATTTTTAGCTGGTATTGCTTCGGTGAATGTGTAGACTTGATTAGAATGTAGTTGTAATTAAAAATTGGCAATAATTGTAATCAAGAGACTGGGTGCAGAACTCTAAATTTTATCAAATTTCTTGTTCTTGGATTCCAGTATTGTCACGTAGTTTGTTAGGCCGGCCCTACACGTTACGGTAAACCGGAGAGGTTTGCCTGCGCAGTTTTTCCGGACAGGCGTGTGGACTAGCATTTTCGGCACAACTGTTCAATTGTTTCAGTCGCTAGACCTGAACAGTTTTACCGAAAATGCAAGTCCACACGCCTGTCCGGTAAAACTGCGCAGGCAAACCTCTCCGGTTTACCGTAACGTGTAGGGCCGGCCTTAGAATACATATTGAACTTGTCTGCTTTTTGACATCAAAAGATGGCAGCTAATAGATACTACAGTCAGTACAGTACATCTAAAATTAGATACTGTAGTATCTACAGACTGTCTACGACTACTTGATGTAATATAACTGTATGATCAATAAGAAACTTTCTGTAGGTATGTTATTTGAATGACAAAAATTCCCATAACAATAACTATTTATCTGTCTACCTCACTTTAGCTCCGTCAACCAACAATATTTTGAAACCATTCGTTTCTCTTTAGACGATTGAACGGACGTGGCTCTTTGATCGGTGATTTTATCGCTCATCGACCGATCAAGAGAGTCCATAGACCAGCGAGGAAGAGTACTCGCCGCCATTTGTAGACGATATTTTAGCGAGTTTTGTCGTAAACACTACGCTAGCTCGTTTCTATCCATCCTCTAGCGTTCGCAGTGCTCGGCTTTGCGAAGGTGGCTATCACGTGTTTGAAATTATAATAAATATCAAACGCCGATTCGAAGGATTGTTTTCACAGATGATAACCCTTCTCCATTAACGGCGAAGACTTTGTATGCTTTTCATACTTGTCTGAATATTTAACAAATCTTTTTATCGCGAGTAATTCTTATCGATTGCCAAAATGAATCTTACTATATGTAGGTATAATTTACGTTCCATAAATCAAAAGACAATTATTCGTCACAAAAATGTATTTAAATATTTTTATGGCCATAATATCGTAAAATATTTATTAAATGTTTGTATTTCGAAAAAATGTATTTAAAATAATTATTTATCGAAGAATCTATATTTTAAATATTACTTTATCTATAATTGTCAGATACAATTACTAGCCTTCGGTGATAAACAAAAACTATACAAGCAACGGATAGTAGAAAAAGTATTAAGAAAGTTCCGTAGAACAATTGGTAAAAACTGTACATGGTAAATTCGTACAAAAATTGATATAAATAGCTAAAACTATATTTATCAAAGTAAGCCGAAGAACATACGCAAGAAAAAAAAGAACATATTCTCTCTCGCGTTTCTCGATCGAAGCTTACACGGGCAATAAGTATTCGGCGGCGTTGGCGCCGCTAATGATATTGGTTTAGGCGCATCGTTCTTACGATTGCTAATAAATAACGACGAAAGAGAGAGAGAAAATGCGTTACTCGACGCTGAGAGAAGGATGGACGATGGGACTCGTGCAATGGTGTGGGGAGAAGGTTACCGGTGGTGGTCCAAAGGAGATTCGCAAAGGTTGGGCTAGAAGGGGAGGTGATTTTGTATATGTGTGTGTGTTGAGTAAGAGGTGGGGTAAAGGGAGAGGTGGGGATTGGGAGAAGCCACTTTTGACGGGCCGACCATCGCGGAGAGGGCTCGTCTGTTTTCTCAGGCAAGAGCCAGAAAATGAGATATATGCATGCGTACGAGACGTAGCACGCTTTCAAGATGCGAAGTGCGAACGGTCATTAACACGTTGCCGTTAGTAGACACTACCGAGGCATCGTTGATATTAGACTTAGTATAAGAACACTCTTCTCTCCAATCTTTGAATAGTGATGTGAAATAACATCGTTGAAGTCTCAATGATTTGACTTTTTTCTTTAGAAAATGCATGTGTTTCATTTTTTTGAAAATTATTCATTTTATATAGGGAATATCTAATTTATATGGTATATTGAGATCATCATCTGTAAGGAAAAAGCTCGGCTTGTTAACGCATAGAAATTTTTATGTATTTTTTAATAAACAGTAGTCAATAGTCTCATGATTTTAACCTTGAAATTAATTATACCTATATATGAAATAAAATCAATACATTTTGAAGAAAAAGTACAGACTTTACTTGAGATAGAACAACAAATTTAATTTACCTAGGTATCCATTAATTAGCTTCATTATACCTCTCAGTTCAATTATTTCGTTAATATTTACCATCAATCCTGCAAATATTCAAAATACATATATAAACGAAGAAGTTGTCACGTATCAATGTCAGTACCGTCAGTGAACCACGACGTGTTGAGCTTTATTCGAGGTAGAGTCGAGATAAATCGATGATCGAGGATGCTCGCACGAAACTTTGGCTTGACGTTTGAATATGGATATGTGTAAAGTTAAATCCAACACTTTTACGTCAACCCGAATCTTTTTCAATATCCATAACTTTATGCGTTTTCTCACCCAATATATTTATTACATTGGTAGAGCACGGGCATGCAAGATATAAACATTTCGATCTATCGCTTTCGGTTGATACGACGCGACGTTTTATTTAAATGTGACAAAAAGATGAAAGAAATGCGTTAGTATGAACAAATATTTATCTTAATGAAACATTATATTTTTTTTTATCGGACATATTCGTCAGAACATCTCCATTCTTCTATAACAAATACGATTAATTCAATTTGCATTGCATACCAACAACGTATAAAATTTGATATTAACAAAAATATGTCAAGTTTCTTTCATTCTACTCAACGTTAAAAAAAAAATATTTTCCCCTCGGTCGAAAACTTGTATTCCCTATTATTAGTCCGAATAACGGAGATTCCATTGTAATTAAAACGCAACGAATGCATCGTTTCGAGCGTCGTTACTCGCGAAAAGTTTCATAGCCGATGCGTGACACGTTCAAGACGAAATAAAGAGGCGGAGAAAAGAGAAAGAAGTAAAATCGAGTTCGGAGTGGAGAGCTCGACCGGAATAAGAGCAATATCGTGGCTCGAAAACGAGGGAGTAATTAGTGGGATTCGTATTTCGTATTCCAATCTAAATCAAGCAAAGGAGACGCGAGGAAAGAGGCGAAGAAGAAAAAGAGAAAAACGAGAAGAAAGACGAAGAAGGTCTGTGGTGGCGGCGATTGCGACCGCGAGGACGTCGGCGCCGTTGAACGCACGAAGAGAAGAGTGTTTCTATACCTGGACGTACCCTCGGAGGCACTGACAGAAAGCGACCCGCCCACAAAAGTAATCTCGACCTCGAGAGTCCGAACTAAAAGAAGTAGACGACCAGAGAGAGAGAAAAAGAGAGGAAGAGTCAGAGAGACAGAAAGAGAGAGCCGCACCTGATTCATCAGCGCGGAATAAATCGAAAGCCGAGCCAAAAACAAAACGAACGATCATCGCGAGGTCTCCGCGTCGACCAGACCTCTCTCTCTATCTCCCTTTCTTTGTGAATTCACTCTTCTTTTGAATAGTTCGGTATAACGTGTTCGATAGATTTTTATCAATTTTTCCAAATGTTATTTTGCATTCCTTCTATTTTATTAGTTCTATTCGGTAAAACTTTAGAAATACAATTAACTTTTAAATCTTATCAATACCTACGTAGGTATATGTATATATGGTGTAATGCGATTGAGGAATTCATGATCCCGACAAATTTGACTATCGTTTTCAATATCTCAGAGTTTTGCCCAATCTTAGGACTTCGTCCAAATTATATTAGAATAATACGAATGTAGGAAAAAGAGAAAGAAGATGTTTACTTTTTTAACTCTTGGTTAACACGGGTCTGACAGTTCAATAATGATACATAAAATCCCTTCCATATTGACATATGTGTTATTGTTAAACATTTACAAAACCCTAATATAATAAATCTGCATATACTCTATATTTCCCAAATCCCGAAAATCGTCTTTCTCCTCGACTATTTTTGCCAAACAGAAACCACGAAGTATTTCGTTGCACTTTCCTTGAATACCTCGACTAGCAAAGCGAATAAAGAAGAAGAACTCGCGTGTGGGTGTACGTACATCGTCTCTTTTTTCTTGACTCGCCGGGAAGCGTGAGCAAACAGAGAGATACGACCCATCCTTCTCTTTCCCTCCCCCTCTTCCGGCGTATATAAATTACCTTTTTAATTTCTCGCCAAGACAAATGATTTAATTTATTCTATCAATTATCAACGGACGGCGAGGATGCGAGCGGCGCTGGGAAGTCGATTGGGGAGGACTTGTTTGGTTTTCATTTCGATTCATCGATATTCGTGCCTCGATGAATCTCTCTTTATCTCTCTCTCTCTCTCTTTCAAACATATACACACCTACACACACACTCTCTCTCTTTCTCATTCCCTCGTTCCTTTATCTCCTACATCTCGAACGCTCCGTACGATTCTCTTCCTTCCTCTTACTCATTTTGTTCTCGGAACCTCCCTCTTCCCCGCTTTTACGTCCAGCAGCATTCTCGATACGGCAGCAACGGATGCAGCAACGCGGCTTCTAGTTCGCCTGGAGCGATCTCTTTCGATTGCTCTCTCGTTCTATCGCTCTATCTTTCTTCTTCCTCGCGATTCCTCGTGCCTCCTCCGTTCGACGGCTTATTAACGAACGGACGAGTCGATCGAGATCACGGTAGTAGGTACGATACAACTTCGACATAACGATACAACGGGGCATGTAAATGCGTACACGAATTTTATAGATCTTTGAATGGCATGAATGGCATTTTTTGTTTAATTGTACTCAAAAGAATTACAGCAAAGTTGGAGGATTTTATTAGAAATTGTGGTATTTATTTAATTTGGAACAAATTATTAGGAAACTTGAGTCGAACCTCGTTTACTCGAAGTATTTTCGAGAATTCACCTCTAAAATTCGAATGATTTTTTAAATAACTCGACCATCTTGCTTATTTGAAAAACTTGATTACTTAAAGCACCCTCTATGCCTTCAAAATTTCAATTAGAAAGGTTGAAAGGTATGTCATTATCACATGCCATTGTGTCTACACACAATTATATTTAAATTTATATAACGTTTATAAGCCTGTACTAATTAATAAAATATATCATTAGCTAACAATGTTGTATATGATCTCTGATTTAAATCACAAAATATACTATCTATCTATTCCGTGAGTATCGCAAAGAAACACGCGTTCGCGTTATTCGCTGCCCGAAGCGGTCAAAAATATCGACTATCGTTTTACCGATATCGACCAATCGAACGCAACCTTCTCTTATAACGTTAAGCATTACTTTTATACCTACAACTCGTGAGACTCGTGAGACCACACCGATTTCTCGAGTCGAACGCGTTCACCGCATTTAAAGAGTCCGAGCAGCCACCCGCGGTGACGAGCGCGCGCGCACACGGTTATCTTTACGAGCACGATCACGGCGTGTCTCGCGGCGTTAGATGTTTTCCACGGTTAGAACTTGACGGATGTCAAAATGTTTCGATTGCCAAGCGTGATGGAGAATAAGTGCGATCCGACGTACGTATACCGAACGAATACAATGTAACTCTGTGTTACGTTCATTCGCTTAAGATGGTATCACCAAATTTGTAGAGTTATCAGGAATGAACTCTTGATGAGAATAGTTGACTATTTCTATGAATCCGAGTGACTTTAAAATCACATGTGTATTGTCTAAATTTTATTTTATTTTACTAGTAAAACTTAACGAATTTCCATGGTGGTAACCTATTATGGTTATTACTATACTTAACAAATTTCCAATTGTAGAGTGTGATATATGTACACAATTTTTACTTTGAAATTCTAAACAGTTTTTTCAATAATAACATATTTAAAAAATTATTAATCAATTATTAGTCCATGTCAGAAGTTTAATTTTTCTTCATTTGACCAGAGTTAACTAACAAGTCGACGTAAATTTATGTCAGTGGCTGCAAATTTTGCAAGAATTGATAACAACGTTACCTAAGAAAACTTAGTACTTCGTACAATACGTTTACTTCAGTTTGACGTTAAGAAAATGTCATTAAAAGGTCGCTTGTAGGAATAAAATTGTTATCAAAGCGAGAACTCGAAACGATTATTTACCCTTTTATCGAAACTACGACGGAACTCTCCTAATATTCGCTTTTACTCGAGGCCAAAGCCGCGAGCGATAAAATAGAGGAAAGAGGTAGAGAAGGGGCGAAGGGGGGCGGTTGTAAGCCGGCGAAGAAAAGAATCGCGATGAGTAGATAGGCATGCAACGCACGAGTTATGAGCATCGCGCGATAAAATCAAAAACAAGCGGTTGCACTGTACCACCGTGTTGTACGAGTTTATGTGCGCTCGCACGTTGGGAGAACGAAGGGAGGAAAGAAGAAGGGGGTGGTAGTGGTGGTGTAGGTGGAGGGAGAACGCGAGACACGTGTTTCCATCGTTGGTAGACACCGTCGAGACTTCTCTCTGTTTCTCTTTTCGAAACCGGTTCAACGTGCGTCCGAATCAGGCTAGGTCAGTTATTCAAAAACTGAAATATCGCCTCATCAACGAACTCCTCGTTTACGAACTTTTAGAAGAAGAAGCCAAACTGACTTCTCGTTTTCTGACTCCCCCAATGTCTATATCTTTTTCTTTCTCCTCAAAATTCTTTATCACTGTTAGATTACATGGTCTTTCAGATATTTTGAAGTTCCAAGAAATAATCCTACTATTACTAATTGTAAGCAGTGTATCTTTGTAAAAAAAAAAAAGATAGCAAACATGGAATAATATATAAGATATACATCTAGATAAGAAAAAATGTACAAATAAGAAAGTAAAACTTCTTCCTTTTTACTACAAATCCCTTGATCATAAAAATTCTCCTATTCCCCTCATCCGTTCGAAATATCGAAGAAAATCATACAGGGGAAGGTAATACGACTCTCGTGGAGAAGGCCGCAAGAAAAAGTATCTCGTAGGTAGAGCTTCGAAAGGCCGCGGACAAAAAAGAAAAAAGAGGAAGAGAAGGAAAGGAAAGAAAGGAGCAAGTAGACCAAACAACAGAATATTACCGTTCACGAAATGCCTCTCTACAGTGGAATTCTTACGTTGCTTCCTTTCCTTTCTGTTGGACTGGTTCGTTCTTTCATAACCGGGTCTCTCTTGCTGTCTCTCTTTTTCTCTTTCTCTCTGGCAATCGGCCGCCTCGAAGAATCGTGAGGGTGATGCGAGATAAAACGACCACAGAGCTTGCGTAACGCTGGCCGCGATCAAAAACGATTTACCGGAACGTGTATAAACGTTGATTCGCCGTTAATCGCAGCTCGGACGGTTCTGCGACGTGACTGCCCGAGCGAAAAGAAAGAAAAATGAGATATGATTGATTTATTCGACGGATGATTTTGAAGAAAGTTCAAATGCACCAACGATCATCGCCGCTTATCGCGAGAAAAAAGAAATACGATTTCACGAGACTCTTTTATGATCGAGAACTCTTTCAAATGATTAAGAAATCAATTTTTCACAAAATTATTAACGAATAGGTTTATCCAAGCTTCCCATAAAATTATCTGGCTCGTAAATATCTATACGTGGCTTTTAAGTGACCAACAACTAGGAATTTCAGCATTTGTCTCCTACGTAACTTTATGGGAAAGTTGGATAAACGTGACCATAGACATATATTCCCAAAATATGAATACTGTTTAATTAAAAATAAAATATCTAAATACCGTGTCATTGAATGAATGTTGGTTCAAAAGTAGTAATGAAGATGTTCGTTTGGTGAACTCTACAGATCCTGCGTTCCGCATTATAAAGAATGATCACTTATATCGACTTTCCATTACTCTAGCATATCTATAATATAGCACTAGATTTCTTATTATATTTATTTTCGCCGTTTCACGCACGGCTCATCCTCGATTAATCATTAGCTCGCGCGGTTAAACGCCCAATCAAGAGAGCCCTTTTTGCAAGTATGATTGTCTCTACTGGCGCAATTGCCGACACACGCTCGGATCGCGGTATACCGGAGAGTTGTTCGGTTCTTATCTACTATATCGCCGGTACAGTCGAATTAAAATGTACTTTATGGCTCGTGTCGAGCGATAATAATCGCTGGAGCCTCTCCGAAGATCGACTCTCTCTCCCTCTTTCTCACACACTTTCTCCCCTGCGTGGGTGGAAAGCTCGAAACTCTTGAAACGATTCTAATTCAAAGAGAAGAGTAGAATATGTAATAGAGTAGTCTTTTCGATATTGTAGAAACATTTTTCCAAAGAAGTTGTGATACATATAAATAGAAAATTTGTTAATATAATAAATATTTATTTTGTCAATATTGTTTGAATTGTCGTAAAATAAAATGTAGATTGAATGAATATTAAAAAATTTTAAACTACCTTATCTTTCCTGTACAATTCATATCGATCATACATACTTTATTAATGCAATATATCTATTGCATTAATCGAGATTATTATATGTCATTGTGCTACAAATTCTTCACCAAGAATTATAAATACATTACAACATCTTTTAACAATAAATGTCTATATGTCAGAAATTTAAAAAAAAGTTTTCACTTTAGCAAGACATACTCCAATATATACTAACATATAAATGGACGACGAAGACTCGAGAATTCGACTTGTGTAATAAAGACTATCGTTTTCATTTATTTCGATGAATTAACTTCGCAGAGACGTGGTAACGAGCGACGTTGATAAATAGCGAGGGTTCCGAGAGCCAGGCCCTTCGTAATTATACGCCTATGCATACTGCAGCTCTCGCGATTACACAGCTCCGAAACAGCTAAAAATGACAGTTCGTTCGCATTCTGATCGCGTTACGATGATCAAGTTTATGTATGCAAATTTATATTTCTTCCAGAAATCGTCTTGACACGTTTCGTATTACAAGAAAATTAGTAACGGTCATATAAATGACTTTACGTTTAAACAAATATTTCAATTTTTTAACATGATAATTGGACGAACTAATTTCAGTAATAAAATGTTTGAAAGTTAATCATAAATTACATAACGGCATATTTTCAATATAATTTTAATAAAAGATTGCAAGTAAGAAAATTCAGTCATTAAACGAATATTTAAATTTTCATTACATAACTAACATTTGTCAAACTTGATCGTCATAAATTTTTATTCGAGCAAAGTCAATGCAAGTTTTGATATTATACGAACTAAATCTTACAGCATCGTAACTTCGCGTGCTCCTTCTTCGACTTTACGAATCCTTACAAATATAATCCTTTTTCTCCATCAGTTTCTATGCTAATAAAAGAAGCTTATTAGATACCCGTTCTGAAGTGGCAGCAAGGAACACGATTCCTTATGAAACTTAAATCGAAACAATACCTAGAAACGCCAGATGGTAAGATAAACATCTGACAGCGTGCAGTATCCGCGAAAGTGATCGATACTCTTACACATACATATATCCATGGAGTAACGCTTTGTAAACGTAACGATCGTACGAGCCCGTTTCTAGTACAACACATGTCAATTCGGAGTGCTTTGATTTCTCGAGTCGCATAATTCTCGGCGATTTTATCGACCGATTAAATTTCACGACATCGCTTAGCGAGTGAGAATGAAAAAAAAGTGAAATTCGATCCCGTTTAAAGGTATGTCTAATGAAGAAATTAGATTTGTGATACGATTGTTATAACTTTTCCATCATGTTGCATATAGAGCAATACCCACTATTTTCATATCTTTATAGCTACTTATACACAATGAAAAACTATCTATTAAGAAATATTTAAATCGTCATCAAAATGAACATTAATTTTCTATAGATAAATAAAATAAAAAAATTATATAATTTGCCAAAGCACTTACCATAATTCACAATGCAAATTGATTAATCGATTCGAGTCACGCGAGTATCAATTCGATCGTCGGTCACAACATTCGAAGGATCGCACACGGTGACGTCTACGCAACGCTGTGGGCTACGTTGGGATGTATCAATGTCAGCCGCTAATAACGACACCTCAACTCTTCGTACATATACACACACCATAGCACGCGCATGCGCACGAGGTCTCTTACCCTAGCTGTCAGGTATTTCGAGACAATGATATAATTGCATATTATTCGCCATTATCTCGATCGGCTCGAATTATATTGGAAGAACGGCGAGTATGCGCACGATCAAGACGCAGCCCTTCCTAACGTACGAGTAGACGACCGTTTACGATTAAGTAAGGACTGCTCGAGTGTTTTCTTTGATCCTGCGCGATACAAAGACGTTCTTGGAACAATAAACGAGCATGGAATCCAACTGTTTCAATGGAGCTGTTACTACTTGTGAAATTTTTATTGACGTGCTTATATTATTTCTAATGCTCTGCAAAAAAATTTCTAACCCCCATAGAATTGTCTCCATTGATTTTATTGGTTTTTATAGCCTGACACGAGTAAATTTGTGTAATAAATTAAATAAATTTGAATATATCCACAAAAGAAGCATACTTGTATTGGATACATATATTTGATTAGAAAATAAATTACGAGATTTTCCAACCCACCCAAAGGGCTACATCTTACTATACTAACAATTAATTCGACTCTTTATGATGTTTACTTAACATACATCGCTTTCACCGACTTTCGTAACAAATTTGATGAAAAATAATCTCGTGATCAGGAAAGTAATTGGCTGCTCGATACTGAGAATACGTTCGATATCATCGGGCTCTTCTTCCATAATTTTAGATAAACGCATTCGGGATTGATTCGTCCTAGACCATCTATATATCGAGTACTCTTTTCTAATATCCCAAGTCAGTCGACACTTTCGAAACATTATACGATATACATACGTACACACACACGTATAAGATAAAATGCTCGCGTGCTGCTACGTAATAAGATATTATTATCGTCACCGAGGCACAAGTTTATCGTTTACCTCGCACGCGTGAAACCGTCGATCGTCGCTTTTATCGGCGAAGGAGAGATCGGAAAGAAGGATGAGCCGAGGAGAAACAAAGAGAGAGAGAGAAAGAGAGAGAATTCTGATTCTTGTCGGTAGAAGAAGCGAAGGGATTCGATCGTGTCGAAGATTCGCCGAGTCGAATCGTTTCTCGGATCGTTCTAAATTGCCCTTTCATTATCACGGCACCGTCGTGAAGATGCTGGAAGAGAAAGAGCCGAAGGAGAGGGAGAAGATGGCAAAACGAATAGTCGTCTTCTGCTTCTTTGGGAAAGAGAGGATCTCGAATCGTGTTTCGCGAGAGAACATCGCCGATCCCGAATCAAATCAGCGAAAAGAAAGCCGAGACACTCTTCGGCGTGCATAGCGAACGTGTATTCGAATGATACGAACGAATTTCAGGAGTGGTGCCTTCCGAAATGTTCGAGAATCAACGCCGGCTATTCTTTGTGCTGCTAGGAAAGAGAGAAAGACGATGCAAGAGAGAGAGAGAGGAGGAAGCGATGAAATTGCAAAGAGTCGTCCTTCTCGATCGAACCTAAATTGCCTCGGATTGTGAAGCGTAATACGGCGTGCATTGTGTCGAGCGGCGTTTCTCTGCGCTACCGTGAAAGTGGATGTTGCCTACAACGTGTATCTTTCTTTTGTTTTTTTTGTCTTGCCCCTTTTTTTACTCTTTTTCCCGCTTGTAACGGGTTCGCGGTATCCTTGTACCGTATGGGGACTCGGCGGAATCTTCTCTGCTGCATTTCGACCGACTCGGTCATTGCGAATTCTTGGAAAATTGTAGAATCTTTATAATATATTAGTGTATGCAAAGAATTATTTGTATTGTAATATCATCGTGTGATTATAATGCCCTGGCAAAACATTCCAAAATAGTCATTTGCATTGTTTGGATAATTTTTGTGTAACTCTGTATGTACACGATACTATTGTATTGGATAGCAATATAAATAATACAATACCGACAATAAAACTATATAATACTATTTTACTAAACTATTACAGTAATGTACAAATATATCACAACACTATTGTACCCTTCTAACTAAACTGAACCTACAATATAGATAACACGAATAACTCGAAATTTCTCGACAATTCAGAATAATAGAAACTTGTAGATACGTGGACGAGTTGGCAACTGTTGACGAAGTGGCAGAAAAAGGAGACGAAGGAAGAAGAAGTAGAAGAAGAGAAAGCGGAATAAGAAGCAGAGGCATGCGTGCATCACGCGAGCGGAGGCGAACGCGTGTAAAGATGGCTCCTCGGCTCGCCTGACGCCTGGCAAACGCCGAGTTGGCTATGAGTGAGCTGATTGGACTGACTCGGGCTGGGTACCCTTCGCGGATATATCATGGACTATCAGGCGTCCATGTACGTAAGATCGACTCGACATGGAGTACAGGGATCATTACTATAGGAACCCCACCAAGTGCCCTCTTTGATTGACGCGCGACGTTGCGCCAAACTCCGAGGCACGCGAACCTAACGAAACGGGGCCTCCTCGTATTCCCACCCTTCCACCTTTCTCGTTCTCCGTGAAAACTGTCTTTGATTCTACGATGGAGTTCCGTTTATCCGAACGTATCCTAAGGCAGCTTTGATCGGATAATGATAGCTTGCTTACTCCCTTCTCGACTATTTCTTTTATTGGCACATATTTAATCTATGCTTAGGACAAACGAATGGATGCTTTGCATTTATGTATTTATATGAACCTAGAACAGGTACCTACTGTTTTTTGTAGGCATATAGATTATATACAACGTGAATCGATAAGAGCTAGTGCTTGTATCAAGTAACGTTTTAAATGGATTATGTTACATTTGAAAAGACTCATCTAATGAATGCAATTTCATTTTGTTATATTTTATACACATTTTAGTAAGAAGTTAGAAATTAATAGATATCTATTCTAAAATATAACCTATATATTTGGACACTACATTTTGACATAAATTTTAAAAGGTCGAAAAAAACACTAATTGATTTATTTCACATCGCTATAGTTTGCATAATAAAACATAAAAAAGAAATCTCCTACACTCGTCATCGCTCGCTATCTAAACCGTTCTCGCCATTTCTAAATTTCCGGACATTCAATGAGAAAAATAAAGAGGATCCTATATCATCGAATAAGAAGAAAGAAAGAAGACAAGATAGGTATACGTTATCGCGTGTATCGAGCGCACGAATCGCAACGCATTAACGTTTCTTCGATCTGCACGTCTCGTTGCATATATCTACATGGAATATGGAGCCTCGGGGGAACAACACTGGATGTAACGTAATACACGAAGAGAATCTGAAAATCGTCTCGGCGGCGCGAGGAACTCTCAGCCGTTTCCGTTTTCTCGTCGAAAGAAGAGTTCTAACAGCGGCTAAGTACACCCTACCCACCTTCCTTCCTTACCTACCTACTGCAACTCGTTGGGTCTCGTGCGTCGTTTAATTACCGTATGTAACGAGTTAGAGTGGCTGGCGTGCGCACGAAAACCCTTCTCGCGAGAAAGGGGTGCGATATGCTCCCTGACGTCGTCCACGAATCACTCGAAATTACCGAGTACCGTTGTGACAGCAACCACCACCTTCTCTCGTGCACTTTCAAACTTCTTCGATCGGATTCGTTGTAAATAAGTAGACGGTGTCCCTTTCGAGCTTTTCAAACGTATTCGGATGATCGAAAAGTTCTCGACGACACGAGCCACAACGTCGCGTGTCCACTCGAGGGTAATTGCCTCGAGAGCACTAGGGGAAGCGCCGAGGGAGAACTTCCAACGAGTGGTTGTCTTCGACTCGCGGAAATCTTCTTGCCTGTTCGAATGTAGCCGCTCGTTCTTAAGGAATGTCTACCGATTGTGTGTTAGAGAACTTTCCGTTGACTCGTAATTTGCAAGGTCTTAGTTTCTAAGGACCCTATAGACGCGATAAATGTTTGACGTAGTATTATTTACAAGAAAAATAATACCGTGAGCCAGTAATCTCTATGATTCAAAGTATTAGAGATGCGAAGGTATTTTATATTTTTACGAGGATTAACATCTTGGGTACAACGCGAAATGTAAACGATCTTATAAACCAACATGAAGCTGCACGAAGATTGTGGAGACTTTCTCTCTTAATCCTTCCTTGTCAACATTATTTTCGAGTATTTGGTTAAGTTATTTTCATTCGTTTTGTTATGTAGATTCTTTTTCTTGAATAGTAATTATTTATGTTCAATTATTATTTCTTAACTTTTTTACAAAATGTGGGCAATTCTCAGTTTTGAACGATCAATAACGACTGTAACTGTTTGTTAGCAATGGCGAAGGAAACGAATAACCCGATGATATTCCTCGATCACGGTTTGTACCCAAGATCGATTCGATCCCGAGCATAATCTTGCCAATTTAACTGTGCATCTACGAGCATTCGAGCATCTAAACGCAGGAAGAACGTTGAGAAGCGTGCGTGGCTACCATTACCGAGCGAGAGCACTAAAATCGAGGGGTGTGGACAGAAGAATGAAAGAGGGACAGAGAGAAGGAACGGTGTGTGAGAATAGATGGCACGATCGAATTCTCTCATTGACTTGCAAGATTCCATCGTGTACCTCTTTGTCCTGGCTATGAGAGGAATTTTGCAAAAGCAGTAGAAATTTTTAGTAAATATGAGCCTGCCCAAAAAGTTTCTTTCGGAATATTAGTAAACAGTAGATATATAGTATTTGATGTTTTATGCCATGTCATTGAAATATGTACAATCCAACATTTACTGAAACATAAAGTAAGAAATACAAGTGACATATCTGTGGGTGTAAACGAAACAACATAAGTCAAATGTCGTCTTGAACATTAAGTTGTTATCACTACCGAGCGAAGCACAACATGATTATTTGAATAAGGAAAAATTGTTTTTATGCCTTTTCTATTCCCCAGAACACAAATACATTTGAAACTACACCTTGGCATCAATTAATACATAAACTGAAATTTGTTCAACATTTCACTTACATTCTTTTACTTTACAAGCACAGATATATTCTATACAATTGAAAAAACGGTGACAAAGTATAATTATAGAAAATCCCGGGCGAGGGGTTTCGAAAAATCGAAGAAAACAGCAACGCATAGCTTTGAGAGAGAGAAGAGACGACATCGGATTATGGAAGAAACGTGGCCTTACGGGAGACACGTTATCGGGGGATGGCTGTGTGCGAGAAGGGAGTAACCCCCGTTACAAGGGTGGTTCGAGGGTAAAGAACAAGAAGCGGGTTCCAGGCATAGTCAGCTGTTTTAATATGGGTCACCGGTACGTTCCCGAACGATCGATTTCCGTCGGTACGAACTTGCCGAGAGTGGACGGGTTAAGGTTCCCAAGTACTCGATAAGAAGCAAGAATTATGGAAAAAGCGACCAACAAATAAAAACTTTCTTCTTTACCGGCACGCGTTCTTTGCGAGCTCAAACGATCGAAGTGCAACTCGGTCCGAAGACCTTCCCACTTTTCTCTTTCGAGTTCGACGATAAAATCTGTGGTGGGTCAGCCACTCAGGCGAGTTCGACTTCCCGGCGGTCGATCGACCATGTGGCACGCGTTTGCCGATCCGTCGCCGTGGGCGAACTTGCAAGCGAATGCTTTCGAGTGATCAACGCGATCGAGAACTCCCGCGTTTTAATTTGTTTTTTTTGTAATAGGGTTTATTTTATTTTATTCGCTATCAGTTGTTTGAAAATCATCATTGTTAAGAACAAATAAGAGAAAGTTATCCCTCTACTTATAACGTTCTTCCTCCAAACGTCGAATTTTTTGTCGCAGCCTACTGTTCTACCTGTCCTCTTCGCTCCAAGATACCTTTTTTCTTTCTTTTCTCTCCATGATTAAAAATATTTTCTCTGCCTATGCAATTTCATTTTACTTTACAAATTACTTGAATTATAAAGATACAGAAATTAGCGACCGTTCGATCATGCTCCGACAATGTTCGAAAAGTGACAAAAAGTAGCTTTAGCGAGAAGAGAAAAGGGAGGCCGCGAAACAGGAGCCTGGCGCCATTTCGATACAATACGGAACCCGATGACTTGCATTTGTATCTTGGCATGGAGAAGCTTCGATGATTATAGCGATGGACCCTCCCGTCCTTCTCCCTTTCCGTCAACTTTTCTCTCTCCCCACCTGGACCGTAAGCGAGTTCTTCCCATCGAGAAACAATCTCATCTTTTTCCATTGATGTCGAACGAATCGATCGCCTGATAATAATATTGTGACTTTGATCGTGCGAGTTTGATATCATCCAACTTTGGATATTGAAACAACGGATCTTTTTATCGATATTCACTCTAGAGGATTCACTTTAATATTCTTTTTATTAGACTGATATAACGAGTTTGTAGAGAAATTTCTTTATTGCTTGACGTGAGAATCTTGATCGAGTAAATAAAATAATGAAAAATGAATCACACCTATGCTGCATTTTTAGAAAGTATAATCTATGCCCGAAATGACCATATAAAAAAATGAATAGAAAAATTATTCGATTTCACTCAATAAACAAAAATACTCCATCATAATATCACTACCGTGTGTGTGGCACACAAATGTTGAAATACTAAAAAATACGGGAATCATAAAACTTAAAACAAAGTTAAATATCAGCTACATCAAGAGACTACAAAAAATAACTTATCCGATCGACCAGTGTAGTAAATGATACGCACTTATATAACACCGTTATATCTATCAAAATTGTAACTATAATTATCCACACTGTCCTTGCAGTATTAACCGTTAATTAATAAAACATATTTAGTAAAAAAGTTCGAGAAACGGCAATATTAAATTCACGAAAAAAACACGTTTCGTTCCATTCAATTACTGTGATATCAACCGAAGGAAAAGAAACGTAAAAATCATTCCTATAATCCTACAAAGCTTGCCGTTTAATATTGTCCATTATTTTGCAAATTACGTTTATTGCATAATCCGTAATAAAAAGATTGAACTGCACGTACCTACTCGTACACGGACAAAACCTCGCGTGATCGTACTCGCTCGACGAATCGCGACAACCTGGACGGATTTTATGAGCGCGACGCTCGTGTCCCTTCGTGTCGCGTTGAAACTTCGAGGTACGCGAGGGTGCCACCGATAAGCTTTTTTATCGAGCTACTGGCTCACGCTGGCGAAACCTCCCTTCGATTTTCGCAACGTTGGATGAGGCAAACTTAAAATATTCGACGATACGACACGCGTTTCGAGTTTCTTCTCGCGGATATTTACCTTGTATTTTAGTTCGTGCGATAAAAGCAAACCGGAACTTTTGTAACGTGTAACAGATTAACCAATTAACGAACATATTAGTATTTCTTTCGCTACACACCGATGTAAACAAAATTCGATAGTTTTGGAATGATCAAGAGTAACGATTACGTTGAATTAAACAAATTTCCTTCGTTTGAAGAATTGTGAACATGAATAAAATACAGTTTGCGAAATATAAATGATCAATTGTAAATAGATTATTCCATTTGTTCAATTTGAAATTATACTTGATGCTTTTTAGAATAATATTTATCAAACACTTTTAAGTATGATTTCCACGCACTCAAATTAACACAATACATACATCTTTATATGTATTTGTATATTTCAATTAAGTCAAAATTAAATCAAAATGTTTTAAAGCTAAAAATTGTCAAAGATTCTCTCTTTTTATCGCATGTTGAAAGATAAACGTAGTCTTAAAACGCATTCAAGATATTCGCTCGTAAACAGCCGTTCCGTCGGCCATCTTTGACACCGCGATACGACGATAATGGTCTGAAAGATTCGCAAGGAGGATATTTTGAGTAAAAGGGAACGAGAGATAGATAGGGAAAAAGAGAAAGGGAGAGACGATTTAATCCTTCTTGTTTGTCTTTGCATTAATTATCTAGAATTAAGAATGCCGCTTGCCGCGACGCGCACCAGCCGGATTACTGGCTTTATTATTACTTGTTGCAGATTATTAATTACCGGGAATTACGAGCGCGGTGCACGATGCCGTAGGGATGCTGGACGAAGGACGGTGGACCGAGGGTGAGTTGTCGTTGCTCTTGCTCTGTTGTTTCCTGCAGGATGTCGGAAAGAAAGGAGCCCCTTCCCAGATTTGTGTTTTCAATTAATTTTCCTGAATTAAGAAACGATTGTAAGAAGGAATTAATGCTACAACGAATACGAGCTGGAACTTTGCGAATCGATAAAGTCGTTTTACGGCATCGCCGTCCATTGTCGCGTTCTACTCTTTCGCACGATATCTTTATTTTGGGAAAAAAAATGAAAGAAGTTGTTAGCCTTCTCGATAGAAAACTATCTATATACGATTGCAAGTTTAGAACTTTAATCTCTAAATCGATTTCAATTTATGTAACGCTCAGTTTATGTCCTGAGTCAGTAAAACTAGGTAACGCCGCTGGAATTCTGATTGCGCGACCCGTTGGTCACTTTCATATGCTATTGTTATTTAATATACATCGAGCTATCTGTTTTATTTTACTGCATTGCTATCTACTTGCATGTGGAGGTAAGAAAAAGAGAACAACACGGTCATATGTGTCTTTTTGGAAACTACAAGTAAAATAACTCATGTGAAATCAAGCATAAGATCAATAAGCTTAAGTTAGAACCGATAAACCGACGCCTACGTTAAAATAATAAAATTATGAATAGAATATAGTGAGATAATATCCTTGAAATGCACTTTTTTTGAGTCAGTAAAAGATTTTCAACAGAAGAAAGGATTACGATCTTTATTCAAAAGAAAATCTTATCTGCAACCACCGAAATATTATAACCCCGAGTGAGAACGCATCCAACTGAGCGTCGGTAAGACGTATGCGCGTTATTCTTTCGGTCTATACGATTAGAGTCGATGAAAGAAAGATAGAGAGAGAGAGAGAGTTAGGCGGTACAAGCTGGATGCAGCAAGCGTAGGTAGTCGCTACTATAAAGTGTAGCACGTATCTATATCAAAAGCAAGATCAACAATAGGGTCATATGAGCCCTTATAATATCGTACCGGCTTTGAGAGGAGGGAAAAAAGCAGAGAGAGAGAGAGAGATGAAGAAAGAGAAATGGAAGCCAGAGGGCCAGCTGCCATAACCGATACAATTGCCAAAAGAACCCAGGAAAGAGAGAAACAAAGAAACTCGCATAAAGGGATGAGCAGAAAAATAAATTCTTCACGAATGTGAAATAATATTATATGCAAATAATAACTACGTGAAATGTATTAGTAAAAATAAATGATTTGACTGTAACAACAAAGAAATAGTAACATAATTAACATTGTACCATACCATTTAAATAATTACATAAGCTATTATTTGTACGAATGATAAAGTATGACAATTTTGATACGGACAAAGTCGTAGCCCCATAACTCTATTTAATACTCATCTATAAAACACACTGTATACGTATTAACAAATATTTCATTTTGAAATTTTTATTTAAACAATGAAACCTTGCATAAAAATCTTACAGAAATAATGCCCGTTCACCAATCACAACCGTGTCAAGCTCTCTCTCTACCCACTCTAATATTTATTTCGCGATTTCGCGCGGTTCGCGCTCTCTCGCGAAAAGAGAAGCCTAGATCGAAAGAAGGGGAGAAACGCGAGGAATATTCAAAGCACGCGTAATTCGTATGATTTATGTACGTAAAAACGGGCACACAAACGCACCCATACGCACACAGACGATGGGTGTTAGACGAGCCGTGCTTCTCGTAGGCACGCATCGATGCACCAGGACTATGCAGCAACGAGGAACACTGAAATAACGAACGGCGGAAATAAATATTAATAAAGTGCTCTCTCCCTCTCTTTTTCTCCATCTCTGTCTCTTTCCCCGCCCCCCTCTCGTCTTATTCTCTCTCTCTGTCTCTCTGTTGCGCGCGCATTACGTGCCCGTGCATTGTTCAGGCCATTACGAGAGCCAATTAATCTATGCACAATTTTATAATTAAACGGCTAATAGTGCATAGAATTATAGTCCAGGGCCGCTCAAGCGCTCCCACGTACGGCGCTACGCGTTTTCAGGCGTTACGATGGGAAGAAGACAGTCGCGGGAAGGATGAAACGGGAAAGCGGCGTTTCTTCTTCCTTCTCTTCATTTCTTTCCATCTATCTATCGTTATAATGTGATGCTAAAGCTGTACGCGAGCTACTTACTTTGATTGAACATCTATTTTGTTTCTTTGTATTGTTGTAGGTTAGTTTCAATCTGTAGTTATTTACATATAGGTATAGCAAAGATGTGCGTTTATAATTATATTTTTGAAACAAGCAGAGGCATACAGAATGAGTCAAGTAACTGATTACCAGTCATTATTAAAAAACATCGAAAACATTAAAAACAAGTCGTTTAAAGTGCTCATTGAATGCAATACAATAATGATTAAAGCTCTAATCATTGACATAAGTTACTATCACTAAACGTGTAGACTTTGTATAGTAATAAGCCATTAGCCTAATTTGGTAGATAGTATATGGATAGATAATACTGATATTACTAAACTAAATACTACAAGTAACTAAGAAAGAGAACGGTGATTTAATATCGAACAATGAGTTCATGATATCAAGAACGGCCATAGGTCAAGTAAATATAAAGGATCGATCAACGCGAAGGCGGAAAAGATGCTGGTTCAACGATACTCAACTTCAAATGATCGCATATCCCTCTCTTTCTCTTACACACACTCTGTACCTATCGCGATCGCGATAGTCACGATGATCGATAAGGAAATAATAATGCGGCCCCTCTTTGTGCGCGGCTAACGAGTCGAGTCAATTATATTAATTAATTTGCCTAACTCGGCCGAAGCAACGATTATATACTGGCTGGCTACATTATCCCATTGGATGGCAGTGAACGTTCGTGCGCAACGAGCCCTCTCTTCTTTAATTAGTTGTCTACCGAAGAAAAAGGAGGTGAGGAAGAGGAATGATCGATCGAAAAGGTGGAAAAGTGGAAAAATGTGATAGATCGATAGATGGATACACAGATAGGAGGATAGATAGGTAGATGGATCAATTTATTTGCTCTTGACGTGAATCGAAAGGACAGTCCGTAAGATTTATGAGATGACAAGATTTTACCTTAGTACAGTGGAATACAGATTGTACGAGTCGTGTAACAACTTGGACCGATAAATCGATATTCGCTTCAGTTTATTTCTTAATCGCTAATACTTTTCTTTTGCATGTATATTTTAGACTTTTTGTTCCCTAATGTTTTGATAGAAATCGTTCACGGTATTTACTCGTGTATGATTTAAGGAACATTAAAGATAAACGTGATTTCTATGAAACAATTTCGATGAGATGGCACTCTTCATTTTCAGTAATGTTTTAATCAATAATCTTTTCTACAAACAAATTATTTAGACTTTAACTTAATCGTGAAACTGAAACTCAGAATTAAAGTAGAGATATCGTTCGTATGATCGTACCTAAACCGATAAACAGCGAGAACAAAATAAACATCGCTTTCTTGAACTACATATGAAAAAAGAATTAAGTAGAAAATAAATATAACAAAATACAAACTCTTACAAATTAACCAAAATGTAAACAGCGAATGAAGGTGTATGCGATGAAAGATAAAATTGGAAATCTGAGAGGATGGAAAGAGTTATATTTAGAAAAGGTTACTAGCTAAATAACATTAACGAATTATTGACTGGTTCAACCGCCGATCCATAGAAATCGGTCTATTATCATCAAAAATGAAAGCAAAATTAACTAAGAAGAAAAATCAAGCAATTTCCAAAACTAAGATTAAACGTCTCAAAGAAGCCTTCAAGTTTTCCATCGAAGAAACAGCTTCCCGTCGCCCAAAGTTTAGTTATAATCGAACGCATCCACCCGCGCAAGGAAACTGGACTCATCCCCCCTGAACATTGATTCTATATTATCGCGAATTCGAACGAACGAAGCAACGCACCTGGCGCCGCTCCGGCAAACCGCAAGAAAAAAGTCCCTGAATTATCGATGCGGTTCTCGATGCATGCTGTTGCATCGATGCTGCTGCTGCTACAGCTCGTAGAAGAGCGACTACGATGGTCGTAGTCGATGAGAACGTATACGTGGGTGGTGTTTGGCTGTAAATGCAGGAGATCGGTGTTTCCCCGTAGTCGTTGCCGCTGCTACTGGCATGGCCGTGCATTATCAGAGTGTAACGATGCCAATGGTACACGCGATCGGACCGCACACGAGCTTCGTGCCATGGCCTCTTAATCATCCGATTTTTCGTAACAACATTCGACTTTTTTTCCTATACTATTTGGTGACTGAACTATCGCAGCCAACGACGCTCGTACGACGACAATAGTTATACGAGAGAGAACGTGTATTGATGTTGGGACGGAACAGTTTTCAGCCAAGTTATTACCACGATTTTATCTATAGTTTGGACTTCATCGACTATTAAGAAGTTTAGAAAACATCGAGGTAACCTGTTTATATGTAGGTAAATGAGGAACTTTTTGGAGATACGTTTTTATAAGGAGGAATATAAATACTTTGGAAATTTGTTAATGGGAATGTGGACTTGTGGTTGTTGCGATGCATATAGTTTTGTTTCGTTATTCGTTGAGTTGACATATCAGAGTTTAGTGTCAAGTGTCAATGAGTTTGTCAAAATTGATGATCGTAGATTGGCAATTCTTATGAAATTCTTAGATATGTTCTTAATAGTTTAATTTTTCTTCATTGCAGTATCCGAAAATTCTTTTTTTTTGTTCACAACGAGAACAAATGTAGACTAATTTGAATATCAAAACAAGGAGGCTTGTTACAGCCGTGTTACTTGAACTGTAACTACATTAAATAACCATGATTTAGTGTCTATTTATCACTGAACGTAATGAAACAGCTTTTAGTTATACGACTACGATGTTTATGTGTAGCGTAAAAATTGTAGTTAATCGAGAACAACTATGAATACTTTGAGAATCAAATGAAAGTTTGATTATTTGAGATGCACATCAGAGTATTCTATTTTGCCCGTTGCAAAGGAAAGAAAAAATGTAGGAATACAAGAAAAATCACGCAATCTACAGAGAAAAGACCAGCACGGAAGCTTCATGCATTTGATTTTCCGTTAGCGCTCTTGAACTTTTTTGCTATCGATTCAATGGCCGGATTATCCCTTGACAGCCACATGAGAGACACGATCGCGTAGACCACCGTCGCTTCTCGTGTCTGATCCAAAGATACTAAAAACGAAACTGATATTGATGGAGAACCTGAACATTACTGTGCTTAATGTTACGGCGATTATTATTGCACTCCAATCTTCGTACCAAACCCGAGCCAGTAAACATTGTAACATGATTTTTATACCTATTCTAGAATTGAGAAAAAATCGAAAGAGGAATCGTTCCTGGAGGAAATTTGAGGATTACACTTAGATTAAAGACCGATAGTTTAAGAAATTTGTATATGGGATCTATCACATTACAACAACACTACTTAAATCTTACATCAACGAACCAGGATTGATTCCAAATTTGTTTGAATACTACAGAAATGGCAGTTACTCTATATTGAGAACCACGAATTCAACTTTTCCTCACTCTTCCCGAACGAATTCATGAAAGAAAGTAGGTAATACATCTCGGATTTGAAAGCGACGAATCGTAGAAACGAGATCTAAACAGTTCCTGCGAAAGGAAGAGACCCGCACGAGCCGACGGCTCGCAGAGTTCTGCTCTGTGACTACGACTGGGATTATTTGGATCCCTATCCCTACGGCTTTCTCCCTCTTTCTCCCTTTCTCTTTCTCCTTCACACTCCCTCGATCCTCTCGCTCTTTCTCCCTTCTCTGTGTCGCGTTGAATCCGTTTCCGTTGCGACTGCCACGGCACGCTTCTCACGGGAGAAGTCTTGTCCGGGAATCTCGCTTTGAATTTTCCAAATGTACCACAACATGGACCGGTAAAATAAGAAAGAAACCCAAGAAAAGTTCTCTTAAAACCATCAAGCAATCGCTAGAAAGCAATATTCAGACGCAAGAAGTTCTTAGATGAAGATGTCAGCTACTAGTCGAGAACAAAAGTGACAATATTTTCTCCGGGAAGCTCGGATCCCCTCGTTCCGTTTACCATTCCGTTTCGTCTGTCGTCTGTGCTGTGGGCGTAGGTGGGGTAAGCTTGTACTACACCACTTTCGCTCTTTCTCTCTCTCTCTCGATGGGGACGATTCATTCAGAGAAACTGCCGTGAAAGGGACACCTGTTGGCACGGGACTCGGTGACAATCCTAGAAACACGAGCACGTGCCACGCTCGGATACGTCTCCCAGTACCTCTCTCGACGATGCTTTGCTATATCCAACGTGACCCAATCGGATATCTACCCATCGAATGGAATGTATAAAGACGATTACTTCACACGAGAGACGATAAATTTGTTGTCGTACAACGAACGTTATCGCGAGAATGCATCGACGGGTTTAGGAGAGCCCGCCGTACAAAAAGTCCGAGCGATGATTAAGTCTTACGGAACGGTAGGTGGTAGACAATTAAAGTACTTTTAGGTCGAGCGGTAGCGCCGAAAGGCGGATGGGCGAAGATAAAGTGTTGCCCAGGGGCGACACCATCCGTTATTAATGTATGCGAGGATCGTAGCTTCCGCTTGTTTCAGAACCCGCGAGCGAGTCTCGCGCGATGAACCTACGGACGGCCGGCTTATCTCTTGGAATTATCGTTCGATCTTGATCGAGCTAGCTGTCGGTAACTTTTACAAAGATTTCGAGCAAAGGATGAACCAGTTCGTAAAACGAACACCATCGGCATCGAACTGTGGTAACGTAAAATTGTTTCTTAACAACGTAGTTGCAGCTTCTCTTCGTTGCCCCTTTTCGATTAGGTATCAGTTTCGCACTCGATCTATTCGTGTAATCACGATGGACGGTCAATTGTTGCTTCACCTACCTGGCCGTGGTGCAGTCCCTGTAGAGAATGTCGAAGTCCTTGCAGCTGAGCAGCTTGCAACGATTGACGCCCGGTTGGATGGCTCCAAGGCCGCGTAGGATCCGAACCTGCTCGACGTTGCATACCAGCGGCACGATATCTAGTCTCTTGAGTTTGGTATAAACGGTATGTAGACCACCCACGAGGTGTTTGAGAAAAAGCTCAAAGGCTTGGGGCAAACAGAGCATGGTGTCACCGGCGATAATGAATGCAGCGACTTTCTGACCGCGATAATCGACGAGCTTGCATTCGTTCGCCGTTGGATCGCTGGTACTAATCGGCGGTGGACTGTTGTACGATCTGGGTGGTAGGACGGCGTGATGTGCTGCCATCAATTCCAAAGGCGATCCATGATGACCGCTTAGCATACCACCTAACTGGCCCAATAGGCCCAGTCCCGGTGGCGGTAGTCCCGGCATACGTGGTACCATTCCCGGAGGTGCACCGGGTCCTCCCCCGGCCGACAGAGGCGGTGGACTCAGGGGAAGACCCTGCGGCGGTGATCCTCTCGTTGGAGAACCCGGTGTGGGTACGCCTCGGTGTTGTTGCTGCTGTTGCTGTTGTTGATGTTCGCGTAACTGATCTCGCGGATGGGACTGTTGTAAAGAGGACTGGTGCTGGGAGCCGTGCAGCTGTTGCTGCTGTTGACTCTGTTGGGCTGACGGACTGTGAGGATGTTTTGGACTGCCGGTTACGGGACTGGCACGACTGCTGTGTTCAGAAGAGCTGTCCATCGCTCCGTGGTCCATCGATGGCCAAAATCTCGTTGCTTTCCTTTCCCTTTCTTATCTTTTGCCGTCCGTCCACCGCTTTCCGTTCTTTTCGTTTACAATTAATAGCAACCCCAACCGTCAGACGTCACAACGACAAATCACTCTTTTTCGAAAACGGTTAACGACCCTCGCGATCGTCCGACGAGACGATCGGTCCTTTCGAAGATTATCACCATACGAAGAAAAACACGCGAACCCAAAATCACTGGGCCGTCGTAATATACTACGTCGACCGTTCCAAAAAGGCTTATCACTGTCACTTAAGGAATCCTTGTCCCGTACGATCGCACAAAAGAGTACCAGGTTCACCATGCGCGAGAACGTGGCAAGTCTTGTTCATAACTCGGAAAGTCTCGATGTTGTCGTTCACGCGCACTGACGAGTCGTCCATCGGTCGTCCATTGCAACGTCCTTGGAACGAGCAGGGACGTTCAGGACGTCTTGATAGTTACGACGATCACGACGGCGACAACGACGACAACAACAACGACGACGACGCGACGATCACGGAACCCAACGATCACACTCGGACGAGAGGAAAGAACGCGAACGCGACGAGAGCTGCCAGCAACGACGACGACGACGGCGACAACGGTGGCAGCAGCAACGACGACAACGACGACGACGACGACGACGACGAAAATCACCACGACGGCGACGACTACGGTAACTCGTAGGGACGCGCGTCGCTCGTTCTCAAAGTGGCAAACGCTCTCTCGGTCGAGTCCGGAGTATTTCCTTACCCAGTCACAGATGTAATAAATAAAAACATCAGTGGGAGCACCACGAACGGGGAGGATGGGCGTTCTCTGCGCACACCGGGCAATCCGGTTGGCGGAGCCAGCGAGCGATGGTACACCGTGATTCGTTCTTGGGTTGGGAACGTCGACGCCTCCGGAACCTTCCCCCGGCTGGCGGCGGGTCCACCGCCGCTCTGCCTCCCCTCGCTCCTGATCCACCCCACTACCAACTTTTCTACCACCACCACGATCGCTGTTACCACCACCACCAGCTCTATCACCGCCGCCGCTGCCGCTACCACCACCACTAGCAGGCTGAACGACAGAACGCTTCGGTTCTTCCAGCGACGACTAACGGCGAGAACAGACGAGGAGGACTGACTAGGAAGAGAGCGCGACGGCGTTCTCGGCGACGACTCTACCCGAGGGCCAGTAATACGCGCGCGCGCAGCCAACAGTTCTATAGAAAGACAGACGGAGTGAAAGAGAAAGAGAGAGAGTGAGAGAGAGAGAGTGTGTATAAGAGACCGAGGACAGTACGACTCGACGAACGTACCGGCGGCGCTGACGGTTCTACGAGTGGGGATTTCTTCTTTTTCCTCGCGACTTCTCCTCCCTCCTCCGCCACCTCCAGCCTCTCTCGGAGGTATAGCTCCTCCGGCCCGCCCTCCTTCCAACGGTCTCTCTAGCATTCTCTCCATCTCTTTCTACCGCGAGACGGCCCTCTTTACCGCGTTTCCACCTTCTCCTCCTCCTCCACCACCTCCCGGACCTTACCCTCCTCCTCTCTTCTCCGAAGAATGTCGCCGGCTACGTTCGAATCGATCGTTTGCTCTCTCGCGGTACTCCTCCCACCCACCGGCTCCCTCTTCCCCTCTCCCTCCCTCCTCCACCATATTCGCCATCAGTATTACACGCGCGCACTTATTTCTTCCGTAGGTAACTCCGCTTTCTCGCGATCTTTTCCCCTCCTCCTCCTACCCCACTTCCTCCTTTTCCTCCTACTCCTCGTCGTCTGTTGCCCACGAACGACTCTCTCTCTCTCTTTCTCCCCCTTTCTCTCTCTTTCTCTCACCCCCTCTCCCACTCCGCGACATCGCTCTATCTCCGTCTCGATCGCTCTCTCGGGCTCATCTGACCCCTACCACGCTTCCACTGGCACTTTCCCACCCTCGATCCCAACCACCACCATCACCACCGCCACCAGCAACGTTCTTGTCGTCGTCGTCGTCGTCGTTGGGGTATGGGCGCTTAATATCTTTGTGCCATAGCCAAGGCGTACATATCCACCGACGGTTCCCGGAGGTGAACTTTTCGTGCGACCGAATGTGTCTCGCGAGGGAGAGAAGAGAAAAATGAAAAAACGTGAGAGAACGAAGCTCTCGCTCGTTCGTTCGCTTTCTTTCGTTTTTTTTTCTTTTTTTTTTCTTTCTTTCTTTCTTCCTCCTGAGCCAAGCCGATCGCCCGACGTTGATAGGTCGGTGCCGGGTAACGATTAAGTCGGAGGCGTAGGTACGTTACTTGTGATTCGTCCGTGCCTCCGTTCTTCAGCTGCACCTTGCATTTACTTTCGGCTTTCGTGCCCGATCCCCTGAATTCGGTTCTTCGAATTTTCTACGCGTCAAATCTCGTGGGCGAAGTAGCTTTTTTAGTCACATCGTTAATATTTCTTTGTTTCGTCATTTTTGTTTGCAATAATCGTCATGTTTTTTATTTGACTAATTTGACTGTAAGTTTGTTGACTAATTTTAGTTTGAGTCGATGAACGTTTCGCGATTGAAGTTGATCCGTTTGATTAATGGAAAGAAACTTTTCGTATTATTCGTCTGTCTCATAATATGCTTCAAATAAGCTTTTGGTGTCGATGATTTTCATTTGAGCTAAGAATCTTTTCGGTCGACCATTTCACCAACCTGTGAGAACCAAATGACATATTTTTGACACTGGTCGATCTTTTATCGTCTTTACTTCTTAAATAATTCTGATTCCCTGGAACTTTTGTTTTATCAACATGTCCAATTTTGAATATTCTCGTAGACAGATCTTTGTATAAGACAAATATGTAGTTTTATGTCGGTGTAAACTAAAACTGAATTATACGAAGATGCCACGAAAATATTGCATCATTTTTCCTCTCTAATAACACGGCGCTAGTAAGGTAACAATAAAAGACGATCAAAAACTAGTTGTAGTAACGTTCTGCTGTAATTCTCTCGGTGAATTATTTTTATTTGGTATTCAAATGAAAATCTATTCCATCGAACAAATATTTTTACCTAGTTTCCATTCATGCAAGAAAGATAAATGAGCAACGGAGTGCCATTTTGGTCATTTTATCCATACCATGTATGATTTTATTTTTTTTTCGTTTTATCACACTAGATGGCGTTGAAACATATTGTGCACTTCTATTTAGCCATTTTATCTATATGTGCGACATGTGGAACACTATGCGCTGTAGGGTTATGTTAAATCTTACAATTACAAAATTACTACTTTCGTAGAAAACTTTCCATGCGAAAGTATTGCATTATTCGCCGAATGTAAAACCCACCGTTTCTTAGTCACTTTTTCCGTACGAGAATTCTCAGCTTATCGAATCAAATTGGAGTCCTGGCGTTGCTTATACACTCGCGAGTAAGCTACTCTCGGCAGAATTTTCTACCGACTCTCCGAGAGCGCTTCCACGATTGTGTCCATTACAAATTTTCGACATTTTTTCTAACAAATACTCTCTTCTATCTCACAGATAGATAACAAACATTTGGTGCAAGAACTATTTAATTCCTGTGGATCCATCGTACGGGGAACAAAGCTTTTTTTCAAATAGACGTAGAGAAGACGTAGACGTAGAGACGTTCAAGAACCTTCTATTTTTTGTCTACAAACAACCAAACAAAATAAATAACAACAAAAAAGACCAAGAAATCGTTTCTTTTCCAAAAATCGAAAGTTTAGGTAGCTTGTGAGCGAGAAATAGGCGAGAAGCCGAAAAGGCGAGTACGCGTCGGCAGGAAGGAGGGAGAGGCAGGACCGCGCTCCGATTATCTTGTCATAGATGTTTCGAGAGTCGATGGGAGGAAGCAAGAGGGCGACGTACTCTCCACCTCCTCCTCGTTCTCTCTTTTGGCCGGTCATCCCCTCGTCGGCCCTCGTCGGCCCTCATCGGCCCGGTGACCCAGATCTACCGATGAAGGAGGGATCCTCTCCTCGCCTTCGTTACATCTATGTGTACCTAACGCGTGTAGGTATGTGCCAACGTGTGTTGGTGTACGTGCGTGTTAGAAAGAGAGAGAAAGATGTGTACGTATATACCTATATTCCGTAACTCCGCGCATACGTTCGCCGACCGCAGCTGATCCCTTGACCTCGTCCAACCCCGAACGAAACGGGAGACCCCGATGGGCCTAACGTTCATTGACCGTCGGCGCTCGAGCGAGAAGGGCTGATCGCGATTTGGCCGGTCGACGACGAGGTGGACGTTTCTTTCCCAAAATCCCCGTCCACTTTTTCTCTTTTTACGCGCGTCATTAGTCCCAAGAGGGGCTAACTTATCCTCGAAATATTCGCTCCCTCGCCGTGGTACCTACCTCGTAATATTTGTTTTTTACTAGATCCTCTTCGTGCGTGATAATAACCTACCTGGTAATGGTAGGTACGAAAGAATATCTAACCTTAATATTCTGCTCATTTTAGTCGAGAGGAGATTTAGGATATTTGTTTTTAATAGTTTTTTTTTTTTTTCTTTAACACTACCTTCTTATACAGGGTGGTCCACCTAAATATCTCTTTTATTTGCGATGATATAACAAATGACCTTAGAGTTAGATGCTTAGAGTTAAAATAAAATAATCATTAAAATAAAATCATTCCGAGACCTTGTATTAGGAGGTAAATAAATAAATATTCTTTTATTATTTGGAGGTCTATGTTTGTGACCTTTTAAGCGATTTTCGTCGCATATAAGTGATTTTTATTGAATACTTTAATATTTGCAATGATCGCCATTTTCAATTACCTTCATCTATTAGCAAAACAAATGTGTTTATTTGACTCGATACCGATGACAGCATAATTCAAGAGTGACAACATTTAAAAAGAACAACCCTAAGCAGCGAACATAGTAGTATATAAAATAAAACACCTAATACAGAGAAAGATCTCGCGAATTCAGCAGAATCCGCGACATCCCATTAAAAGAAAAGAAAGCAGAAGCTCGACGGCCTCGCTGTTATCGCTTTTGGACGATCCCGAAACCCGTCTTGAAATCGGACAGAAAGGGAAATTTATTCGACCTTCCAAAAGACAAACTTCGCTCTCGGTCGCTCACTAGCTCGGTCATCCGAGATAACGCGAGAATCGTTCTTTGTCTCTTGAAAGCGATCGATCATGAGATCGATGTCCGCCGTCCGACGAAGGCGGCCCGATCGGCAGGGGGGCCGATGTTTGCCTCGACCCAAACCACGTCCAATTAGTGGAATTAATACCGGCTGGCTTTGGGGGAGCTAATGCCCCTGTGTGCATACCTACGGGTATGCACGCCGATGACTGCACTTTCCTTCGTGCGTAATGAAGGACAAACGCGCCGCCGCTCGCACCACCTCGATGCGTTCGCTCGCGAAGCCGATCGGTGACTGCGCTCTTGTGTTCTCCGCGGCACGACGTGAAATTCCGCGACTCTGCGGTGTCCACACGACACCGCTCTCTCTCTCCAGCTAGCTCTCTTTCTCTCTCTCTCTCTTTCTTACTCTCGCTCGTACTCGAGCGACCCGTTTGGAAACTCGTGCGCTTAATTACGTTTCGATGCCACGCGTTTTCCGCCGACTTGTTCGTTCTACTGTTAATAATAATGAAGATAATAATAATGACAGCACTAGTGGTGACGATAGTATGACCAATGAATGTTGCGATGATCATGGAAACAGGGGTTGCTTACTTTTGGCATTCAAAATGACTGAGAGTATATGAATTTTATACTTTTGGGCTGCTGGGAAACTTCAGTGAATAGTGGGCTTTTATAAGTTAGATGTCAGAATTTTAAGGGTTTGTAGGGAACCGATAAAATAAGAACAAAATTTTTATAGAGATTAGTTCATCTTTGTTTTGTTTTGGAGAACATGGCGAAAAAAACAAAATAGTTTACTCATCATCTTTTATATCGAATGATTAAATATGCTGGCATGGTTTACAGGTGTGGTTTATCTGACAATAATGTTTCAATAAACAGATGGTACCATGAATACATCCCTGAAACCTTCGATATCATAGTAATCTCTAATTGACACACGAGTGATCAGTGTATCGCATACATTTACCATTTTATTTGCATAACAATTATTTTTCGTTTTGCTCTTTATTTTTATCAACACAAAAAAAGGTGCTTGTAGAGAGAATAACCATAGACCAGTAAAATTTGATAAAAATTTGTGACACTTAATCATTCGTTTCGCGAACGACGATTCGTTATGCGTTAGATATCGCACGTCACTCGAACCAAAGCAAATCCTTTTTTCGTGTCACAATGGTCCCGCGACCGCACGAAACGTGTTTGACCCGACTCAATGAAGGGAGAGGAAGGCTTGCGATTGAAAAACCAGGTACCCACCAAATTTTTGACAGAATTGGGAATCTAGTTTCCATTAAACAGCATTTCATTGAAACACTCCGTGAAAGCGGAACAATTTCGCTCGAAAAAGTCCGCAATTTTTGTGTCGTTTTCCGCGTAGTCTTTTCGATGGTCGGTCAGGAAACAATGCTTTAAGTGTCAAGTTATTTTTATTCCTGCATACTGAAAAAAATTGCACGAATACACGATTGATTGTACTCTTAATTGACTTTTATGATAATAAATTTTCTTTTAACAACATAATACTATGTAATACTAATAAATTCCAAGAATTATAAACATTTCAAATACCAGTAATATTTTCTACAATCACCATATAATATAACATGAAGAAACAGCACCTAAAATGAAATCATCAATTGACTGTTCTCATTTCCAACCAACAGAATTGAACTCTCAACATCCAAAATGATTATTCGTCTCTTCCACTCTAAAATTTTCTAACCATCTTCTATGACTCTCCTCATCCCATACCAACCCTTGTAGATGCGCGCGCGCTCGCGCACTTGTGTTACTCCTCTCCCGTTTTACACGAGCTTTCGCACAACCGGGAAGGTTGAACGCGGCAGCGCATTTTCAGGCAGACTGCCGTGTGATACGCATTGTTCACTCTGAACACCATCTCTATCTCTCTCTCTCGTTCCTTGCTTGCGTCCTACAACACAGTCATGCGCGCGCGCGATGCACGCACAGTGTGTTTGCATCGTGCATAGACGTCGTTGCGTAACCCTCGTCATTGTTTGTGCCTTGCGTCGTTGTTACACGCCGGCACGCGGAAAGCCGAGGGTAGATTTTAGCCTCTGACGGGAGACGTAAAAGAGTGCGCCAATTTTTGTTCACCTCGCACCGCGAATGGACGTGTGCCAGCCGAGGCGAACCGCGTTGAGCCGCGCGGCGTTCAGTCCCGCCATGCCGCCTCGTAGAATTCGTTCTACCGGAAGCCTCCTTCCTTCTACGTACCCCCGATTTCTCTCTTCGTTGAATCCCGGGCTCGCGAATTTTCGATCGGCCGACTTGACGATAACGAAACGCGTTCATCGATTTTTCAGTAACCTTTTACGCGCTTCCCTCTTTGCGACCTGCTAATTTTTCTTATAGGTTTTGTAATAGCCTTATGACCTGACGTTAGAAAGCGTCGAAAATGTGGGGTATTGGATCTAATCGTATTATGGAATAATTTTTTATTGTGATGATATTATTGAGTGTCAATGGAGTGTTCCAGATTCGAGAGTCAAGAACGTTATAATACCTATATTTTTTTTTTTGGTCTAACATTTGAATAAATAAGATTTATTGATTAGATACCTAAGTCTTTGGTTGTTAATATGTCGGAGTAAATGAAGAAAGTTGAGAAGTCTCTCAAAGTGTATTAGTGCAAAAAAAGGGTAGTCTCTCCAAGAGTTAATTTCATATACTTTATGGTTTGTCTTTGTAAAATATTGCTCTACAAATATACTTGATCTTGACTTTGTAGGTATTAAAATGTAAACAGTTGTACTGTCAATTACAAGTATCGAAATGTTAAGATAATATGTTACTTTTCAAAATATAGCTCTTTTCGACAAAAGTATAATTACTAGCTCTTGTCTTCCCTACAATCCACGAGCATAAGTCTTCCTGCTTACAATTAGTACGCGTGGAACAGTTAAGCAATTCTCTCTTATTTCCTTGGACCGTCGTCATTTTCAAAGTCGTTACCAAGGCAGATGCCGCAGAATCCACCATACGAGCTTACCGCGACCGCAGATGTGCGAGTAAGCGGTTAACCCTTAGCGGTCGACCGTTTGGTATTTGTGGCATCGGTAGTTTTCAGTTTCAGTCGCAAGACCCGAACTAGCGGTATACGAAGACTCGTGATCCTCTGAGGAACACGCGCTCGCGTAACAAATATTCTTCGACCAAATATCTTCAAAATTTGACAACATTATCCCCATGTATGGAATGTTAATGCTATTAAATGTTTAGAAGCGTAAAATGAATACGTTGGCCTATATTTGTCCTTTCTCGAGAACACTTGAACTAGAAATACCTACCGTCAGATTTTGTTAACAATTATACTTTTTTTTATTTCAATAATATTAAATCTGATCCAATTTGATGTTGAGCACCAATACATGCTAACACATTCAATTTATTTATTGATACGGCATTATGAACAATTGTATTGATGTATTTCTACAATTGTATTGAAGATGTGTAAATAATGACAAAGAATAACGCTGTTATTTTAATGAAAATTATTTCATTCAACCTTGCCTTTTATATAAATCTAACCAATGATGTGACACGTTTACCTGATTTACCCTAATAAAAAAAAAAGATGGAAAATGTTTTTACGTTACTAGACAGAACAGGGAATTGCGTTGCATTGAATAATGCTTTTCGTCATTACCTTTCAATGACAGCCAATAAATCTACATGCCTATTGGTTTATCCAATTGTGAAGGCTTAAAATTGAATGTTACCACTGTGTGACAGGTCGAAGGGATAGAAGGTGCGAGTGGCGATCAGACGGACACGCGATTACACGTATGTTCGACGAGCGGATATTCGTAAAAGCTTGCAAGAGCGAGCACACTCGGTCGAATTTGTTCGAAGAGCGAGCACGGACAACGGGAGTGCGGTATGCAAACGAGCCGAATCTAACCGAGAGAGAGAGAGAGAGAGATGCGTTTACATTTTCCGGATTGAAATGTTAACCCAGTAGGAAGGTGGCCGACGTGCGTGCGCATTATGGTTTATAACCCGATAAAGCCGTGCTTGTATATGCAACCCACCCTTGCAGGCAGCATCCCTGTTGGACTCACTCCCTCCCTCTCTCTTCCCCCTCTCTCTCTTTCTCTCTTCCCGCGATGGAGCAATCACCGTCGATAAGCATTGTGTGGCGCCAATACAATGGACAAGACTTTCCATCCGCTCACCCTTCCCTCTCGGTTTCTGTATGACCCATCCACCCACGTTTCATCCTCTCGGCGCAAAATCTCGGTATAATCCTCTAGCTGATCCTGAGTATCTTCGTGAATCAGGAATAAGCGAGATTCTCCGATTTATTTCTCGACCCGAAACACGTGCTACATTTACCGATAGTACGTGAATATTCGGAACTTATGCATGAAATCGCGGTACTACGTGCGAATTAGAATGTATGAGAAAGATTTCTAAGCTACATGGAAATATCTCTCGTCGTTATTGGAATTATTTATGTAAGATTATGAATAATACTTTTTTAGTACGTGTAAGTAATCTTTTGAATTTTAAGCGTTGCCAGTTTTTAGTTACAACCATAGAAAGTTTTGCGCTAATTCATTTAATATTAAAACATATATATCCATGTACAAATAAATTTAATTCTTATTTACGATAAAAATTTAAAAACTCTATTGGTGAAATAATTCGACTAGATTTGTAATAATTGAAAAATGCATTGTTTTTATCATTTTTCGTCTATTTTACACAACTACAACAACTTACCAAAATACCCACTTCATAATGTTAAATATCCGTAGATCGGAGTGGCTGTCCTTCAACTACATATAAATTCTTATTCCCTACACCGTCGAAAGTCCGCACGACATCGACGTCGGTGGCGATGTCAACGACGGCTACAGAGGCAGTAGCAACGACGGTGGCTATAAAACATTTTCTCGACTCTCGAATACGGCCGATAGAATTATCGTTTCCCATACCGTCGAAGCATCGATAAAACGTACTCGACGCGGAGAGTTTTAATTAAAAGGCGATACTTGCTTACGCGCTACGAAATCCAAACGGTATAGTTTACGCGCGTTCATGTGAGGGATGGTGATGATGACGAACAGAAAGTTTTACCGGAGCTAGATCGTTTGTGGTGGATGGAAATAATTTACCACTTTTTTTTTTTATATTAATATGCTTATAACAAATCTGGTATGATATTCGAAAAGCATTAGACGATTTCTTCGAAATTTAAAACTAAACATTCTTCAAATAAAATAATAAAATAAAGGTTATAACCAAGAGATATATCTACCAAAAGATATAACAAAGCCAATGCTGTTTGTGATAGTACCTTTATAAGACACTCTCAGCAAACATGCCTAAAAAACAGCTAAACAACAAAAAAGTGGACTGGGTGGAAAGACAACGCAATTATCTGCGGTTGCAGGCACGTAGGAATAAAATAGAATGGGAATAACGCTCGTGCATAGGCTGGTTGCAACAATGAAAAAGCACAGGCAATATTTTTCTCCGTCGGTGGCGGGCCAGGCGGCTCGAACGTTCGATTTTTCGGCATGGGTTTGCGCACAGCTAATTACCCGTGTGCCACGTGTTATTATAAATAGCCAATCGTTACTGGCGGCGGTGGCGGCACTCGCGATTCGCCCATAATGGCGTGTTATCGGATAAATAAAACGGATAGCCGCTCTAGATATAGGCTGCATCCCAATTGTGCGAGGCTCGACATCATCGCGACATCGACCCACCTACGTTTTCCACCGCGTGATTCTACGGATCGCTCGTAAATTCTCGCGAATCGTTCCCGATCGTTCCGCTATCAGCACGAAAATCGTTTTTAATCTAATATACTATATATATATAACCTTCGTGTACACCTCGTGTCGATGATGGCAAAAAAATTATATGCGAGTTAACGATACCAGTAATCGTGGTTTTTAATTGACAAATGTTTCTGGTGAAAAAAAAATTGGAGATGAAATTTGTCAAATATGTAGCACATTTTGGGGACATATTTTTTCTGCCATAGTGAAGTGTCAAGCTTGCGTTAAACTTCTTGAACACTAGGTTTACAACGAGTTAGCATATAGGTACCTATTTTTACCAGAAAAGTAAAAAAGACATTTTCAGACTATTATGAAGTTAAAATAGCAAAAAAATGAACTAGAAATAATATATAATTTATTAAAATATTGTTATAAAATACGGCAAGAATTTTCTTGAAAAAAATTAATAAAAAGTGAAGTCAGAATAGTCGATTTGACCCCCTTGGTAAATTGATTGTTAACTATATTGCGACACAAATAAAATAAAATTGAACATAGATTTATAAAAAAATCTGTGTAGGTACTAATGATAGCAAGTTTCGTTTGACTTTTACGTAAACGAAAGAGAGGGAGAGAGAATCAAGTAATTAAGTGGTATCCTTAATGAATGGTATAACGAGGAATACTGACGACATAAAACATTGTAAGTAGAAAGGTTAAAGACCTATCGTTATTGTCGATATTGCATATAGTACGTAAAAAAAGACATGTATTTTTGTCGTTCCCTCGTTACACGTTACGTACGAATCTCCTTCTGTAACCTCGAATCTTTACGACGGCTAAAGCCTCTTTTAACGTTTCACTCTGGAATATTGTACCCGTCTTTATTCCGCTTTTAGTATCTATTTGACGTTATCCCAACACGAGCGACTTGCCATCTGCTTATAACGTCGAATGACCTTTCAAACGCGAACGGCGTTACGTAAATTCGCTCGTTATAGGTGCATATACCCATTGGGAATCGTTTCTTCTGAGAAATAGAAAAATGAAGAAAAGTAATATTTCTTTTCGAATTTGAATAAACTATGAAATTCTGTATAAGAAAGTGTTATACTAAGTAGGGTTTAAGTCATGTTACCAAACTTATCCCATATTTTAATATTATATTAGTAATTCTTGCCTAGAAAAATATTATCATTAGGTATTTGTGATTTTCTAAATAAAAAATATTGCTCTCAATTCACGAGCATCGTATTTATATTAAAACTGACATCATCCAGTTCTAAAACCTATTAATTCACTTACTAAATTAATTTTTAATAATTACCTAAGTAATTATAAATAATTCGTAATTTTTACGGATCCAACAGCATCACCCAATATTAAAAAAGAAAAATTCCTCTAGCAGTCTAATAAATATTAAGCTATAAATATAATACGTAACCGAGCGGACAGTTAAACGAAGAGAGGAAGGTAAAGGAAAAGCATGGTAGCCCGGGATGGGTGTATTCAGAGCTTACTATCCGAGATAACCGAGCGTTGGGCTCTTTCACAGCCACCGTCGTCGCCACGATGACGGTGGCCGATGGCGGTGGCAAAACGCGTCTTTAACGTAGCCGCGCGTCGTCAGAAACGCCGGCTAAACGCATTAGAAAACTCATTTGAATACGACACACAATGGGGGAAGACGTGATCGCGCCAGCTCGCGGGTAAATTCGCCTTGCCCGGGATATTATTGTCCGAGGTGTCCAGAACGTTGTCGGGAGGCGTCACGACGCTTTCTCCCCCCTAGTGTACCACCCAAGAAGGTCTCTTTCTTGAACGCGCCTCGTTAGCTTAACGAATTACTGTACCGAAGGCGGAAGAAGTCTTCCCGAACTTCTTGCAGAGGAGCCTTCCTGTTTCGAAGCGGTGAATGCGAGTGGGCAATAGTTTTCCGCTCGAACGTACGTGCCGCGCCGAGAGACAATCACGTTGACACCGCGTGATGGATGTCCCAGCTTGCTCAAAATAGGCACCCTCAGTTTTCCCGCCAATAAAGCCCATTGTAAATGCGAACTATTCGAAATATTAGAGCGCGTCCGCGTACCGGCGATTACCGGCCGTTCAGTCATCGCTGCTGACGCACCGTAATCCTTTCCCAGTTCTTTCTCTTTGTCTCGTCCTCTCGGTCGTTACACTCTCTCTCTCTCTCTTTCCCTCTCTTTCTCTCTGCCACCCCGTCTACCACCTTCTCTGTGTTCCTCATTCTCTTCAAGATCGATACTCTTTTTCTTTGATCTATTAGAAATCTCAAATTTGTTAGACGATTCTGTTTCTGTGACAGAAAAGTTGCATGCAACCTTTCGTGTGATTTCATAAATTATCGAACTGTTTTCATAAAAATTAAAAAGAAAGCTCGATATTTTCATACTACGGACATCTCTCTAATTTTTTTAATTATATGTCCCAAATACGAAAACAACTTGAACTTGCAAATTGCGAACTAAATAATAATGTAATCATTTACTTGGCTTTGGTAATCACTGATTAAATGATGGCAGTTAAGCACATCGAGTATTTTACTATTAGAAGGGTGAAAATGATACAATCAACTCTCCCCTACAATTTATAAACTTGGATTATTGAAATATCTCATACATAGAAAGATAAAAAGATTGTCTTCTAATAATTTCGTAATTTAAAGTAAATCAACAAACCCTGACAAAAACGCAAAGAATTAATCGCGGATTCAAAGATTTCATCCAACATCAGCGCTACTGACGAGAGCGCGAACGTGTATCTTTTATCTCGCGGTAAGACCGATCCTCTATCTAACGCCAACAATCTGGCATACCTCACACTCAACGAACAGAGGACAATGATATTTCAACAACCGTGCATTGTAAGCGGAAAATCGAGTGTGCTTGTATTCGTACGTGTAGGGAACAACCTCGATGCTCGCTATCATCAGATGATAAATTAAAGTAACGAACCGAATAGTTTTCTCTCCGTGATCGATAAAAATAAACAAATAACCTAAGTATGGGGAAACGATTAACTATTAACCATTTGTTAATTTGTTAAAATAAATAATTCTCATGAGAATTTATTTTTGTTGAATCGATTTGTTACAACTATTCAACTGTTATAACATTAAGACTTGGTTTAGCTCTATATATTTTTAATAAGCCACAAAAAACATTTTTTATGTATGACATGAACACACCGATAAAAAAAAAACATAATTTCGCTGCAAAAACATTTTACCTAGAAACAGATAAAAAAAATGGTCCTACGTCTTTTCCACGTAAACTTAAAATGATTCTAAGTCGCTGTGCACAAAAGCCATTCAATCGAATGCTCTACCGACGGATTCACACGCGAAAAAAAAAAGGTTTCGACGACGCGTTCGTTTGGCACGCTGTTAATCTCCATTATAATTGCACGCGCGGCCCATAACCCGAAAAAGGAGATGACCGAACAATTTCGAAGTTGGATTGTCGAGACATGATGGATCGCCCTTTTGTAAGCGGCGCTGATGATACCTCGTAGATGCGTATCCGGCATACCCTTTTCGAAACGAAACCACTTGCCGGCGATTATCGATTAAATGCGTGCACGTTCGACTTCGCTCGATCTTTTCCTTCCTCCTTTTATTTCTTTCTTTGTGCTTCTCGAATGTTTTTTCTAAATTCGTTACCCCGAAGGATACCGACATCTGCCTCAAGGGCCGAATCCAACGAGAAGAACGATTAGCGTGCGAGATCTCGTGCGAATGGTCGACCTTTGACTAAACTGGAGGATCTCAAACGTTGAGATTTAGAGCTCCTCGCAGATTACGTGATCTCGTTGTCCTTCTTCAGGATTGATCGACGACGATTCCAATAAAGGGATGCGAGTTATAAGAGGAAACGATCGCACGTGATTATGTAAAATGGGTACCGTCGCAATTTTTTTTTTTTTTTTTTATATAAAACTAACGAGGTCGGTAAAGAAAGGGAATTGTGTTATTCTTAGAAGTTACAGATATTCTAATTTTGTAATAACCACATTGAATGAAAAAGTTGACGGTATTAACATGTTAATAGGTGAATATTGACTTTCGAGTGCCTTATTAGGTATATTGTCTTTAGATACGTTCTCAAGAAAGAATACGAGTTATAACAAAGTGACAAGAGTTATTTTAACATTTTAATGTTTTACTTGTTTTAATAATTATTTTTGCGCAGTCGAAACAAACGGTAAATGAGGTAAAAATATTATAGAAATAAGCAATAGCAATAAATGGCAATAGAAACTATGTGAAATGGAAATAATAATGCACTCATTTCTCGTAGATTTATCCAATACTCTCTCGATCGTCTTATTTCCCTTTCAACTTATGAACTTATCGACTATTCTTCATTGTATACAACTTTCATCAAGGACTTATTCTCCATTTTTTTCTTTTCTAATTTCCACATAGATACTTATGCGACGTAAGTTCGGTACGCAGCTTCATTTACATGAATTACTCGAAGGAGACGACTGGGTGCGCGTCTCGGACTTAGCCACGTAGTTGTGCGTTGCATCGAGCAATCTCGGTAGCATTAAGAAGGTGTTTACCTTGATACGAACCTGCAGAGTCGAAGTTTACTCTGGCATAGCCAGGAAGCACGGCTCCCAGCACGATCTTCCGAAATACATTTACTCGCACTCTTCGGCTTCGTTTCCCGAAGAAATACGAAAATTCATTTCTCTCTAGCCTTTACCATTCTCTTAACTTAACAAGTCTGCTATACAGAATATATCGATAATTACAGTTTACTCGAAAAAATGATACTAGTTATTATTTTTATTTCGTTGGAAAATTGCAACATTCCACACGATAATTCGGCATAGAAGGTTCTTTATTGATTTTAATGACCTCTAAATATGTTATCAAGGTCAACATTCTGAACATCTTTTCCCAATAGGTACATAGATCTTCATAAAAATAGATACAGAATGATTGTATCGATGGAAAACTACCTACGTAATTTATTTTAACTTATTATAATGTTTAAGGTGTCTCTGTGTCGACCCATTGAAACAAATATCTAAAAATAAAAATAAAAGATAGTTCTGGGCATATATGTGTTAATTAGAAGCCCTAATTCGTGTAAAAAAAAAAATTAGTCAAAATGTTTCGTTTCCACAATCACAAGCTTTTACAACGATTCTCGAGCGAAAGATCGTCTCTTAGATATGGTCAATCGCGAACAGATGTCTCCACTCCAGATAATCCGATGCTTTTACATTAATCTAATCGATATCATTAAATACGAGAATACATTTAATAATCGATACGTTCTACTGCTACGCACACCGACCATATGATATCCTTCCTCTACGCTTGAGAGATAAATGAATTTCCTCGATTTAACGTGTCGCCGTGATAATAATAACTTTCATAGTGCTCGTCGATGTACTAAACGCGTCCTCCGATAATAATCAAATCCAATGGACTTCGATGTAACGTATCTTTCAAAAGTAGATAGGTATACGTCGGTTCTACGACGAGCGCAAATTTACATACGTTAGAGGCGAAGTTTCGTCCACGTGCATGTACTCATTTAGCGAGACAAGCACCGAGATGATAAATTTAAAATTTTGATTCACTTTAAATACTAGTAGGTCTATATACATGTTTTTTGATTTTCTACTTACTTCACAAAATAATTAATCAATTATTATAGATTATTTAAGGTATTAAAAAATTATTGGGGGAGTATCTGAAGTTATAAATTTCAAACTACTCAATGTATATAAACATTCTTCTATATCATTAGGTAAATACACATATGTTGTGATATCATTGCAAAATCTATAATACTACTATAAAAATATGGATAATAATATTAATTTATCCATAATTTATTCAAAATGAAACTATACCGATACATGTCGATATTATAACTATTATACCTACATTAAATGCAACGCATACTATGTGTTGCGTTTAAATTGTGTTGCATACTAAATGTCACGACCAATATACTACATACTTGTTTTGTAAATCATTAAGAAAACTAAACGAAATTGAAATACACAATCCGACATGATCATAAAGTGTATTTTCAAGAGTCCTAATAAAAAGATCGAAAATGAAAAGCGCGCGGCGTAACGTGCACTCTCGAAGTGTGCACAAACTTTTCAATAAGAGCCTGCGAGGCATTATCTACTAGCGATAATCGCTCTCGAAATATGTACATATTTACACGAGATTCCATTTGCGTTGCCGCCGCAAGCGTGCAAATCCGTATACTACCTACCGAAAAAGAAAGGCTGCCTTCGTTATCGTCGAATAGTGATACATCCTTTTGTATCGAAAAGAATACGAAAATACCATCTTCCTTCGTTTTTATTCTACGTATCCCCTCAACGATCGACATTTGCATTATTATTTTAGCCATACTCGAAAGTAATGAAAAACATCAGCAAAGGACATTTACGTATCGTATAGAACGAGGGAAGAGTAGGAAAGAGACTGTGCGTAATAAATATGTATACCTATATGCATATGTACCATGATACTCGTTATATATATAACCATTTACCTAACTGTATGATATCTATGTACTTGTATCTATCCTATGTGTACGCTTCTGTAGTTATGCGATTATATGGAAGATAGAATCCGATATGGATTATAAATTTGGACTTATACCACTTTCAAAATAAAGCACAAAAATGTAGTAAAATATATGTAAAAAATTGATTTCATTAAATTATAGATTTTAAAAATATCTTTTGATGTAATAATCGTACACGTATATAATGTAAATGTTTGTAACAAAATGAAAATATATACATAGAAGTGAATATACACATATCAAAATGAATATAGACCCGACAAAAAGGTTTTTATACACCCACATTATACTTGTACATTAAACTGCCGCAACTATAGGTAGGTACCGAGCAATATTTTATATAAGTAGCAATATATACCAGAAGGAATATCCCTTTTCTAAATGAGAAGAAGCGGAGAAAGAGACGAAGGAATAGAAGCGCGAAAGTTCTGCCACGTCCGGCCCAGATTTTCGTGACTTTTGCTGCCGAGCGTAAAGTCGCACGACGGAGTTAAAGCACGCCTGGCGCAAGCTCCTTCTACTTTATAAATAATAAATTTGCGCGAGTAGACGGGATAGTACGCAAGAGTGAGAGAGAGAAAGAGGAAAAAGAGGGACCAAAAGAGACGGTTGGTAATAAAGAGCCGGCAGTAAGAGCGGCGAAGTGACGTCCTGTGTCGCGGAGCCATAAAACTGGGCCCCGGGATCTCCAGCTTACACTCTTATTAAAACGTCGTCCTGCATATTGACGGTTATTGATCACCCTTCGGTACACGTCGCCGGTTTTATGATATAAGGGCGAACCCAACTTGAAAACCACCGACAAAGTATCGAACAATCTTTTTTTTTCACACCAAACACGAACCAACGATTTTGATTTTAAGAAATGATCTAAAGATGAGCTCTCTTCTTAGTTTTTAATATCATTGTTTATAGACAATTAACTGGATATCTAATTTGGAAAGTATGCAAATTTATGTAAAAGTTTGTAATGCATGTATCTTGTATCCTCTGCAAATATAAGACAAAGTATTTTAGCCTACGCGAGGATATACCGGTATGGACATCTCTCGGAGTGAATAAAATCTACTTATACCGCTGGAGTACTCGGAAACTCACTGTATCAGAAGATTTTTAAAATCCTGCATATCAGAGATCGGCAAACTGGGTATCCAGAATGGCTGGCAAAGGGTATTTTACCACAGACGAGGTATAGGATAGATGTATCATGCAATGTAAATTTTTGTCCCACGGTTTTGGGGCTACGTAGCCCCATTACCATTTTAGTGTCGCATGCGACAATATCGGTTTAGAATGGAAAAAGGCAACATTCAGATAGCAACATTTCAATGAAAAGGCTTCATTGCAGATAGTGATCGATTTTTAACATAAATCCTGATGTATGCATCATGATTTTTGCCAAAATGGTCACCACCGCCGATTTCAATGTTTAATGGCTCATTTTAAAGGACAAAGCATGCAGAATAATGTTCCGTTGTCCGTTTTTCGATATCGTTAAGCAATGATGAGAAATTAATCTTTTAAGTGTCGGAGTATGGGTCATTTTCAAGCTTTAAACTGCTGTATCTTTCGAACCAGCCATCCTATCGAAACGCGACTTGCATATTCGTAAAGAGGAGACTTTACTCTTTCGAACAAGTATTTGATCGGGCAAATTCGAGATGCATCGATTTTTGACAAAAATCCTGATGTATACATCAAGATTTAGAAAGAAGAAAGCACGCAGAATACAGTCCCGTTGTCCGTTTTTCGATATCGTTACGCAATGATGAGAAATTAATATTTTAAGTGTCGAAGTATGGATTATTTTCAAGGGGGGATGAGATTCTCGTCCTTTATCGCAACAGATCTATTGATGTTACCAACTTCGATTATTGGGTCGAATATGATTCCTAAATTCACCGCTCCATATGGTAGAGGGCGTAAATAAACGTTTGTTGTTTTGCACGATCGGTATTTCAGTACATGGGACACGAAGTCCCATAAGATGATAGGTCTATCCTTATACCACAGACGAGGTATAGGATAGACCTATCATGCAATGTAAATTTTTGTCCCTGGGTACTGGGGCTACGTAGCCCCATTACCATTTTAGTGTCACATGCGACAATATCGGTTAAGAATGGAAAAAGGCAACAGCGCTACCGAATCGGTAGAGATTATAACTAAATATTACGATTGTTAATTATTTGTTACTGACATGAATAACAATTCGAATCAAACGATAGAATCGAAAATTAATGAAAAAAATCACAGTAGCCGTACCATATTTGCCATACTATATTTATAAATTAATAACTTTTTGATATATGTATACATACACCAAAAAAAGGGTTACTTTTTTCTTGATGCACTATATTGACTTGTGCCAATCTGTGAGGATACATAGTGGGAGTATGAGATACTTCGACTTTAGACGCTTATATCTCCTCAAGTAATTTCCATAGCCAAATGATAGTTACACGTGCTTGTAGCTTGAAGTCTTAGCTTTCGAACGAGTCATAGAACGTGCAGATCGGCCGAAAATTGCATTCGGTAGGAGAGTTCGCGCGGTCGAAGTCGAAATCTCGATGTCAGAAAATCGACTTTTTGGGATCGACCCTTTGGAAATGGTAGTCCAGAGCCCCCAATCTTCGGCCGAATGGCCTGATCGATGGCTCGTTCGAAAGAGGACAGTCCAGGGTACACCTTAGGATAGGGGCTTTCTCCGTATCATCTCAGCATCATCGTCGTTATAGCTTCCGAAAGTTTGCAAGCTTACCGTACTCGTTCTAATTGTCACAGCCATACCATGCAGGCATCATCTTGTAGGTTGAACTTCTAGCTATCGAACGCGCCATTAATCATTAGAATCGGTCGAGAATTCATGGCGCTAGAAGCGTTTAAGTGAGCACCAAAAATCCTGATTTTTCACTTTTCTTTTTTCAACTTTAGACGCTTATATCTCCTCAAGTAATTTCCATAGCCAAATGATAGTTACACGTGCTTGTAGCTTGAAGTCTTAGCTGTCGAACGAGTCATAAAACGTGCAGATCGGCCGAAAATTGCATTCGGTAGGAGAGTTCGCGCGGTCGAAGTCGAAATCTCGATGTCAGAAAATTGACTTTTTGGGATCGACCCTTTGGAAATGGTAGTCCAGAGCCCCCAATCTTCGGCCGAATGGCCTGATCGATGGCTCGTTCGAAAGAGGACGGTCCAGGGTACACCTTAGGATAGGGGCTTTCTCCGTATCATCTCAGCATCATCGTCGTTATAGCTTCCGAAAGTTTGCAAGCTTACCGTACTCGTTCTAATTGTCACAGCCATACCATGCAGGCATCATCTTGTAGGTTGAACTTCTAGCTATCGAACGCGCCATTAATCATTAGAATCGGTCGAGAATTCATGGCGCTAGAAGCGTTTAAGTGAGCACCAAAAATCCTGATTTTTCACTTTTCTTTTTTCAACTTTAGACGCTTATATCTCCTCAAGTAATTTCCATAGCCAAATGATAGTTACACGTGCTTGTAGCTTGAAGTCTTAGCTGTCGAACGAGTCATAAAACGTGCAGATCGGCCGAAAATTGCATTCGGTAGGAGAGTTCGCGCGGTCGAAGTCGAAATCTCGATGTCAGAAAATTGACTTTTTGGGATCGACCCTTTGGAAATGGTAGTCCAGAGCCCCCAATCTTCGGCCGAATGGCCTGATCGATGGCTCGTTCGAAAGAGGACGGTCCAGGGTACACCTTAGGATAGGGGCTTTCTCCGTATCATCTCAGCATCATCGTCGTTATAGCTTCCGAAAGTTTGCAAGCTTACCGTACTCGTTCTAATTGTCACAGCCATACCATGCAGGCATCATCTTGTAGGCTGAACTTCTAGCTATCGAACGCGCCATTAATCATTAGAATCGGTCGAGAATTCATGGCGCTAGAAGCGTTTAAGTGAGCACCAAAAATCCTGATTTTTCACTTTTCTTTTTTCAACTTTAGACGCTTATATCTCCTCAAGTAATTTCCATAGCCAAATGATAGTTACACGTGCTTGTAGCTTGAAGTCTTAGCTGTCGAACGAGTCATAAAACGTGCAGATCGGCCGAAAATTGCATTCGGTAGGAGAGTTCGCGCGGTCGAAGTCGAAATCTCGATGTCAGAAAATCGACCTTTTTCGGTCGTTTCAACTTGGTCGTTCTCTCGGTGAAGGGAGTATATATATTGATATTACCGACTTCAATTATTCGGTTGAATATGGTTCCTAAAGTCACTGCTTCATATCGTAGAGGGCGTAAGAAAACGTATGTTTTTTCGTACGATCGATATTTCAGTACATAGGACACAAAATCCCATAGGATGACAGGTCTATTCTTATACCTCGTCTGTGCTTATACCTCAAAAACGGTTGGCGATTGTTTCCACGCATGCGCGGTACGCTATTTAGCGCATGGCGGGCCTGAAAATTCAAAACTTCGTTTTGACTTGCGTCTAGCTACGTCATATAATTATTCATTTTCTATACAATGTACTTGTCCCTAATTTATAGAAGGAAATGGGGAGATAAGAGTATACATTTACCAGAAAATCTGCGCATTATCGCGAATTGCGAAATTTCGATTCTATCGACTAATTCGAATTGTAATTCACGTCAGTCAAAAATAATTAACAATCGCAACGTAGTAGTGCTTATGACCTTGACCTAGTTTAATTTAAAAGAAAAAACTTTTTACTTTACTTTTTAAGTAAACGATGAAATAGATTTCACCATTTTATTATAGAGTCATACATATTATACTTTCTTTTTATTAGAACATTAATAAAAAAAAACCTTATTTATTCAATTTTTTATCGAAGTTTATAAAATAATGACAAGGGAAATTATATTTATGTTTTTCTCAGTAGAAATATTGATTTCTATAATATACTGTTTTATTTTCTGACATTGTAATTAAAAATAATAAAAAAGAAATTGATTACACAGCAGATATTTTTTATCCGTGTTTAAGATTACATAAGTTTTGGAGTTTTTAGTATATCTAATATAAAAAAGAAAACAATACTACATTCATTCATCTATATAAAACAGGGATAATTGATAAGAAGTATCTAAAAGTGATGGAAATAAATAAGAGTGATGATGCAAACAAAAAATCAGAAGAAGGGGCTATAAGAAAAAATTGTCAATGGAATGGTTTGTGTATCCACTGTATTGGTCACCTACAAGTAAACCATAGCCATAGTGAAGAATAACAATATTTAACACGGCCGATACAAAATTATATTTATATCTATACGTATAATGTAATATAGAAATACATTTGAACAATTGTGCTGGTGTATGGTTAGATATTAGTGAATGATTATTTAAGAAGAGAAATAATAACAATTAAAAGCACATATTTGTTTGGTGCTAGAATATAGTTATTGCATAATCATAAATCATCTTACTTTGCATTCCATTGATTAAAAAAATAGTTATAAACTGCAAAACCAAGAAACCTCAGTTATGCAACATATTTGAGCGCCATAGTTATGTTACATTAATATAACTATTTTAAATTAACTATCTTTATGATATTTTTCTCATGTATAATAATTCATTAAACATGTTATGTATTATGTAAAGTATTAATCATAATACTCTAACTCTATTTAATCTGACTTTCATTACTTTATCTCAAATGGAATGGTCAGCCAGCATTTACAATCATAAATTTTCTAAAATAATTTCTTTTTTCAAATCGAAGCTTCGTTTATAGCATAGTTTAGTCATTGCTTTTGATGTATAAATTAATTTCACCTATTATTTACTTTGTTTTCTAAATGGAAGACAAAGCAATAACTGTAATAAACCTTACATAATCTTAATATGTCATCTAATGACATCTCTATCATACAGGGGTATTAAGAAAAACACCAAGAGCTTAGAAAATATATAGTATTCGCTAAACTAACCATATATACAAAATGCTTAGTAAATATAAGTAAAAAAAAATTAATCTGCTTAGATTTGGAAGAAAGAATCAATTTTGCAAATGCGACTGACTTGGTTGCCTCTATTTGTTAGTATCTCCAAGGAAGGGATTGACAGATGAATACAATGGATTTTGATGAATATAAAAAATAAAGATAATTGCAAGAAATGTAAGAATATGATAATAAATAAAAATCTTTCGTTTAACCCCGCAAATAACATAAATTGAAGCATATGTGTCAATCCAATTTAGAAACTGATAACTGCTTCTAACTCTAAGATAATTTGTCTACCTATATTAACTAATTGTAAACATTGTGTGATTAGCGTAGTAAATACTACATATTTTACTAGCTCTTATTACCCTTTAGAATACTTAAAGCAAGTATATAATTATATACACTGTGGTGCAAATAAAACAGAACATTTACGTATCTCTACTAAAATTTGGAAAAAATGAAATTACTTTTATGTAAATTCTATATAAAGTGTATTATAATCTTCCAGATAAGGAAAATTCTGTAGTTTGCCAATAATAAAAATTTTTAAGCACCCAATTTCCAATTGATTATATTATATAGTTCATCCTATATACTTAATCGACAAAAATGTACATATTTGAACATAAATATTTTTACTATATCGAAGATGTCATGATTTATATAAATTAACATTACTAAATTGTTAAATAACTTATTCAACAAAATAATTACTCTTGGTATTTTCATTTCATGCATATTTGCAAGTCTTTTTTAACTCGATTTTACTTACTAATTGATATTTCCATATAATACTTAATCAAAAAAAATTTACAAAGAAGATGAGACTGCGAGATAAATGCTATTTCTAGAAATTCTTCGCTCATGTACGAGTCTCATCTGTTCTATTTTATCATTAAACTTATTACATAATATTTCCAGAATATATAAAATGAATGAATATATAAAAATATTTTAATATCATGCATCACATGTTTGAAAAGGGTTACCTTACGGCATAAAAATCTAAAGCTTTGGTCCATTCTTTGTTTAATTAAACACTCAAAATTTTGTTAAATGATAATACATGTACCAAAAATTTTTAAATAAAGTAATTAATGATAAATGAAAGTGAAATATGACTCAAGATCTGCAATGTTTTATAATGTATGGAATATGTTAAAAATGAAAGTTTAACTTTGCAAGTACAGTAAATCACTTTATCTTATTTTATACAGAAAAGCTTGGAACTGCATTAAAAAAAAATTATAGCAACAAATATTGTGGTTTTTTTAAGTCTAGAATCTTTTATGATATTTTAAATAAAGTTATGATTTAATTTGCTATGCTGATAGAATCATAACTTTATAATTTGAATTAGTTTGAAAAAAGATCATTTAGCGCCAGGCTAATTATTTGTATCTTTGACATTATACGTATTAGGACTTTTATCTAGTTGATCTTTTGTGTTAGTGTGTTTTTGTTCTTGAACTTCGTTTATTGATGTAGTTCGTTGTATTATTGACAGGTGTATTGTTGACGGAGGCATCTGAAACATCGTCACTGCTATTACTTCGTATATCACCTTCCATCTGCAACATTTTCGTAATAGATACAAAATCAAATTTTGTAGTTGTCAGTAATTGTGGTTCGTTCTGTAAACGAAAGGTAATAAATTAATATATCGAGTATTATATACATGCAATATGCAAAGTTACACAGATTCTGTAATTTCAAAATTGTTTTATTGTTAACATTATCAATCACAATGTAAAAAATGTCGTAATTTAAAAAATATAATGGTGTAGTTAAATTTATTAATATGTACCTGGCCAGCATAGAAGGCATTGTATGCAATTTTAAGTATAAGATAAGTCCAAATTGCATGAAGTACAAGTAGGAGATATAATAATGCATTAAAAATGTAATATGCTGGAAACATCGGCACTATGCTTGGTGCTATAATTGATGTACTGAAAAAAATACATATTATTATTATCCTTGCAAATGTCATATTTAATAATTTTATTATAATGATATAAAATAAACTACAAATAATAATTTTGACTTACCTATAAATTATCCAAAATGGAAATATACCGACGCGTGTCACAATCCATAGTATTGTGAAAATAACAAATATGAAATCACATAATTTTTGATAATTAGCATACTTCGCCATTTTTGCTGCCTAAAAGAAACATATTATGTCTTACTGCATAAATACCATGATTATACCAGCTACCCAAAATAGTTTCTTTCATTCTTTTATGATTCAGTTTATAATATTCATAAAATATTAATTGAAGAACAGTAATCTAAACAAGACAGTATAAATATTCAAAAAATGTAATGTATAAATTGCACTTACTTCTAAAAATATATCTGCACAATCATGTACTAACAAAACTAATGTACCAATCCTTGTTAAATTTCCAACCCATGACAAGCTCATCAATACAATAGTAGCTATATGATGAATGAACATTTGCCAAAAATCTTTTCTTTTTACATCAAAGAATTGGGAAAAACTCAATGACCAGTAAAATGCCATAGATATCATATAATACCACCATACATCATTGCTCACTGAATGATATGGATAGTTGTAATAGCATTGTTTAATATCCCATAGCCATGGTTTATTCCATAGAATAATAAGGCCATACAAAAATGAATATGAGTAATATAAACACCTCCAACTGAAAGAAAAAAAGGTATTAAGCCCTATCTATCGTCTTCTATTATTAGATAAAATATAACGATTTTACCTATTCTCACAAAATTTTGTTAATGTAGATGGTTTGTCCTGTGAACGTCTAAGTCTAAGCCATCTTTCTACTTGTCGCTCTGACCAATCCAGTTGCTTGGCCAAAGCCAATATCTTAGAATAAAGTTCCTTATTAACGCAGGTACATTATTTAACTCTTCAAAATTTGGTTAGATATAAGAAATCTAAAAATTTACCTGCTTATGTTTTATTTTTTTACTAGTATAAGCCTTTTCCAATATTTCATTCTGTGGTACTTTCTTAGCTCTTGTGTTTTTAATACCAAGCGATATGCCCAAAGGTGCAAACCAATACCTATATGACAGGATCGATTAGTTTATTAGAATATGAGTAGCGGCATATATATACGATTAATGAAAATAAAAAAGACAAGAAAAGAAACAAACAATTCTTTTTAAAATGTGACGGAGGAAAGATATGGAAGTATAGATCATACAAAAAAATTGGAGTACCACGCAATGCTTAACATCACACCATCCTCATAGTGTTATTTCCTAACCAAAACCACTTAATATATAAAAACATATTTCTACCAAATACTAAGATTATTACCTTTCTAGAGCATATCTCAGAGCCAGAAGAATATAGGCCATCGGCAGAGGAAATATTAAATGCTGATAGTCGGTATATTTATTTTCCGAATTTGGTTTAATATCGTCCCACGTTATATTGGGTGGCAACCATATATCCGGCGACCAAAATGCCATCGATATATTCCTCAGAATATCCATTATCAATTATTTCTGTAGTAACTTGTCTTTGATAATCTAAATACCGTAGATTCAATAAACTATTCTATAAAAAATTGTCAAACGATACTCTCTAACGCATTTCTCATATCGTCGCACTGTATAACTTTATCTACCTTCAGCGAATATCACGCCGCCACGAAAATGTGACGAGTGTTTGTTCGAGGGACTAGAATACACGGAAATACTGTTTACACCATAATTATCGTGTCATTTATCTGAAAAAGGGGAAACTTTGTTGTAACTTGGTTTAAAAATATGTCAAATACATGTAGATAATTGTTAATGGATCACGTTAGTGAGGTTGTAGATCAGTCAACTACACACCAGGGAACAGCGCGTATATAAGAAAATCTTTGGAACAACAGCTACTCGACCGATAATCCTCACTGCTTTTTATTATCTCGAGAACTACTCAATTTGTTACGCAGTGAAGGATATTTTTTTTTTTCTTATTAATTTACATGCAAAATTACACCTTGTATATATCATTACGAATAAGGGACGAAAGTATACATATGTAAATACATGGTTTTCCAGATTTGTAATTATGCAAAGATTTATAGTCCGAAGATATCACATTCATCCATTAATCAAAATTTCCATAAATTTATGATGATTCAAATTATAATTTATAATTAAAGTACATTTTCTTCTATTTTACTCTCTAATGTGAATATTATTTAGTTCAAGTACCGCATTAACGGTACGTTGTTCACAATTTTTAAGTAATATCTCGATTAGTATGGTTAGTTTATATTGTAATCGCGTGAATTTAAATAATTTCTACCGTTATCGAAGACAATTAATTATAAAAGAGAAAACTTTGTATAAAACCATTGTTGAAATGAATCTTGGTATTACGTCGAAACAGAGAGAAAGAACATAATAATTAAAATTATATTTATAAAATACCGTAAAATAGAATCAATATATTAACTTATAACACGGTTGAATAATACTTTACGATTTTAAAGAAATATAGAATATACCATTTAATCGTGATGTCAATCAGAGTACTCATTAATTCGAACTATTTCAGAACATACTAAAAGCTAGTGTTATGAAAGTGTACATTCTTCGGCAAAAATAACGAGACCGTAACTAAAAGGCGGTTCCATCTACAGTGCTGCCACAAGAATTCTTAGGACCTGAGTCTTATACTTAACCTCTACTTAATATAGAATCTAAAATTTATCTTGGAAAATCATGTTCTCCTTAGACTATCATTTTTATTATTAAATGAATAACGTTATTTAAACTACTGGTGCTATAATAGAAGTATTATTTTGTGAAAATGAATTTACGCCGATTTATTGACAGGTATCGTTATCATCTTACAATGAGCTACGATACACTGGTACAGTCATTTTCAATTTACGCTTATGTCGTTAAAGGTACAATATACAAGTTATGAGAAACACGCAAATGTCAGTTGCACGACTCAGTGTAGAAGCGTAGGTATGTGACCGGGCGTTATTAGACAAGTTAAAGTCGAAGAGCAAATTATTCGTACTACATATCGACGTAATAAAATCTTGTTAACAAATTTATAATGGAAGGTCACCAGGTATGTTAATAAATCGATGTTTTAAAGTCGATTAAATCATTGTCAAAAGTTCAGTCAACTTTTGTTCTGTTTCGTGAGTCATACTTATGTGTGGCAATTTAGAATACTATCTTTAATATAGAGTAAATATTGTAAAATTTGTATACTATTTTCTTAGGTAAGAGCTTTATATGACTTTACTGGTGAGTCAGGAACAGCCGAATTGTCAATCGTTGCAGGAGAAGTTTTAACTGTCATGAGAGACAATGTCGGCGATGGATGGTGCGAAGGATTTAATCAAAGTGGAAAGTCTGGTCTTTTCCCAGCAGCTTATGTACAAGTGATCGAGTCATCCGCTCCTGTTTCGAGTATGATAAAATAAAGATATAATTTATACAAAACTGTTATGGAATACTCTTAAATCATTGCAATTGGTAAGAATTCTGTTTTTAGCATTTAACATTATTATACAATAGGTAGTATGACAGCATCACAACAAAGTTCAGGAGATTACTGGGATGATGATTGGGACGATGATTCCGAAGTTGGTCAAACGCAAGCATATGTTCCTGTTAATCAGCAGCAGCAACAACAACAATCTTTTCACATAGGACAATCTAATAACTCAGATAGTGGAAATTCTATTCCAATTCACACTATACATTCTGTGATACCTGAGAGACCTATATCCAATATACCAAAGAAAAATAATAAGTTTTCTACTCTGATTAAATCTGGCGAAGATAGTTTTTTATTAGGAGTCAGAGTAGTGAATGTGCCAGAAAATGAAAAGCTCTTCATTGAAGAAACTGAAGATGGGCGCTGTGCATGGGTACCAACGGGAGAACCGTACAATTGCGTTGTTACATCTCCTAAGAAAGAATCAAAACTTAAGGGTCTTAAGAGCTTTATTGTGTATCAATTAACACCTACGGTATGTACTAGTTACTTTTACTTTGTTTCAATATCTTATTTTAATCCATTGACTTTGTGTACAGTTTTATATGAATCTTAAATTACAGTTTAATAATATTCAAGTTTCAAGGAGATACAAGCATTTCGATTGGTTACATGAACGTTTAGAAGAAAAATATTGCTTTATACCAATTCCACCATTACCCGATAAGCAGATATCAGGACGATATGAGGAACAATTCATTGAACATCGTCGTACACAATTACAAGAATTTGTGGATTATGTATGTCGTCATCCTGTATTATCACGTAGCAAAGTGTGGGATCACTTTATGACTTGTACCGATGGAAAAAGGTGGAAAGCAGGAAAACGACAAGCTGAAAAAGATGAATTATTAGGAGTGAATTATTTTAATGCTATTCAATGCAGTGATACACCATTAGATGGAATAAAAATAGAAATTCAAACAGATGCATTTAGTAGATTTATAAGTGGTTTGGATCCTGTTGTTAAAAACTTTATGGCCATGGCTGTTGATCAAGCAAAAAAGCATCAAGTTCTTTATAAAAGGGAGTTTCAAAAAATAAGTCAATCATTTACTTCATTAGGAAATGCTTTAGAAGGAGATGATAGTAATCATAGAACGTTGACTTTTGCATTAAAAGCAACAGGTGATGCATACAATGATATTGGCCGTCTTTATGAGGAACAGCCAAAGTTTGATTGGGAACCACTCGCTGACAAATTTCATATCTATAGAGGAATTATTAGTAGTTTTCCAGATGTCATCAGTATACATAAGGTACGACTTTTTGGATGACATTTGAGACATCACGATCGAATTTTTTTTTTCAGTAATTGAAAAAATCTTAAAAAATTACTTTAAAACTTATTACAAAAATATCAGGCAAGATATTGGACCGATTATTAATTAATATTTATTTGGTGATGTTTTAATAGAGCGCAGTACAAAAAAGAAAAGATTGTGAGAGATTAGTTGCCGAACATAAAATGGAACCACAACAATTGCGTGAATTATCTCATCGAACTGACATAATAGCACATGCATTAATGGCAGAAGAAACTCATTTCCAATCTGAACGTGATATACACATTAATCAAGCTATGAAAACGCATTTACAGGAACAAATTTCCTTTTATCAAAAAATTGTAAATAAATTGCAAGAAGCATTAAATGCGTACAATGATTGAAGCAGGTATTGAAAACATGACTACACCAATATTATGTACCTTTCCCAGGCAAGAATTAGTAATTTTGATATATGATCACAATGCTTGCTTATGAAATCATTATATTGAATTGTACATGCAGTCACAGTAAGAAGTTTAATCACATTTTCTTAATACAATGTTTATCATAGCATTGCAAAGATTCTATTATAAAAATAAAAAGGGGCCAACCATTTTTATATTGGACATGTTAATAATTGAAAACATTATTTACTATATAAATATCTGTGACATTTATTTATACTTAAAAAGCACAATCTATTTGATAATACTACATTGAATAATTTCTAATTCATTTGTATAGTATAATATTGCTCAAGTTATTCATTCAATCAGATATTTATAGTGACATATTTTTCTAATGCATTTTTAAAACCATATGCAAATATCAGTTACAATGACGTTATTTTTTCTATCATTTGCTATACTAATGTATTTAATTATACTTAAATGATACACTAAGTTAGGATACGTTAACTTATACATTAGAATCGATCATTTAAACGAATTTTCAATTTTTACATAATTTTAGAAAATATAAATTTAGAAAACTTACATTTTCAAACAATAAGGAACCAAATTGTTATTACATAGAATTATAGCTTTTATATAGTGACTATTAATTCATATGTTCTTCATAAATATATAAAAATATTATTACATCTCAATTGATTACAAAATGTTTTACATTAAACAATAATAGCAGTAGTTATACCTATTATTAGGTATCTGAAGATGTGATTATAGAACACAGATATATAATAATAACTTGCAAAAGCCTATAAAACATAAGTTTTTACATCAATAATATTTGTACAGTACATTATGTATGTGAACATATGTCAAATATTATATAAATACCTTTAAGCGATAGCTAAGTAACTTTTGAATAATTAAAACAAATATAAATTTAATAATTCACTAGATAAACTTACTAATAGGCTAACTATTGAACAAATGCAGCAAATTGGGATTAATATATCTTTGTTTCAATTTAACATAATAATTTATTTGAAATGCTAAAAAATGATTGAAACGCCTACAATACAAATTATTCGAATGAATTCAAGAAAACAATCATGGAGTATATGGTAGGAAAAATAACGCGAATTATGAAAAAACTCGAGTAATCTTATAAATTTTCTAAAAAAAGAACTCCTATCGTTGTACCTATCGCGTATAGCGCGATTCTTTTCTTAAATTTACTTGAGCAATTCTAGAGTCAAGACAATATTACATTCAGGATGCAAAGTGTATATGCCTCGTGATAAATAGCGACATTTATCGGTTAAAAATAAGATATAAAAGTATTCTCGAAATTGCTGTAATAAAGTACATTGAAATTGTTATTTCTTTTACTACAGAGTAATAGTATTTAAACCGAAATATGGTATTCTTTCCAGAAACAATTTAAATGATTTTTTAATTTTCTTTGCAAAATAAGAAAAACTACACGAAAGCAATAAAGACAAAATCCTTATGTTTTTGCTATCATAGTTTGCTCATTGTCTTGTCAGTATTTTGTTGAGACACAGTGTATATGTATGCTGTATACATTTGCGGTTATTTACGTACGCAGGCGCATATAAACCTTTATTCTATGATTTAAAGAAAAAAATTAAGTACATTTATCGCATTTGTATTATAGTATAGGTTTATAAATGCAGCTAATGTTTTAAAGGAAACATTTTTAAAGTTTATGTAACATTATATAATATTATAATAATTAAAAGAAATGTATAAATAAACATAGCAGCTAAATCAATCGGTTTCTAATCAACAAGAATTACTAACATATTTTCTATTAATTGTACAAAACAGTAACATAGTTATTTTTTAAGCACAAAGTTATGTAATCTTATTAATGCCAATGAAATTATCTTCATTCTTACAGGCACAAAGAATGTAATAAAGTATATGTTATATTAACATACCACGTTATGATGTGTTTTCATGAAAATATAAGTGTAATTCTAAACATTAAGAAATATTATTTTCGTGCATATGTTTATAAATATATTAGTTTCACGAGATTCAATTGTCATTGAGAAGAATTGCATGCTACTTTTTGAAAATATTACAAATATAACTGTTATTTAACATTTAGAATAAAAAAACTGTAATAAATCAGGCATAATCATCTCATTCAAAATTAGTATAAACAGTATATTTGATATATGAATGTGTAATATATATCGAAATGGAAAATGAAAATTGCTTTCTTTATTTCCATATTCTCGGGAACCTTTGTAGGATTATTAAGCGATACCAATGTCTATGCGATATGACAGAATAAATAATTATTTCAGTTTTGTATTTTAAGGTGCTATTATTGAAATAGAGGAATATTATTAGTTCAATACAATTTGTTTTTAAGAATATAATTAATAGTTCATATAGTAATCAATTTAGCAAAAAAACAAAAAGAATTTATTATGAAAACAGAGATAATTGATATTATTTTGAAAACTTTCGACAAGCCAATTGAAAACTGTTTAACTTTTATTTGAAAATTTTTTTAATCAGATTATTAGAAATGTTTGGATAATTATGATCTCATTTTTTTGCATTTTTAGACTCAGGGGATCTCAAAACATTGCCGTAAAATGCCAAAAAAGGCGCAGGGGGGAAGACATAGTCTTCTGTTCCTGCATTATATTGCCACCTGTTTCCCTACATTATATTATGCGTAACAGATAAGGAAAATAATATTTATTAGTTTTATTTAACAAAACATTAAATTTTGTTTAACATTTAATTTTAATTTTAAAGTAAACTTCTGCATACAATCTAAAGCATACGGGTTATTCGTCACGACTTTCGTTTTTGAAATATTCATTTTCAAGCCTACTTTTTCAGATTCCATCTTCAGCAATATATCTTCAGTTATCAAAGAAAAAGAGAAATGTACCATATCGGCGTCGAATCTCAAATTCGAAAGTCTCTTGCTATCTATCCTTAAACTTTCTTCGTCCCCGTTTACTTTTAACTTATTAGTATATAATTTGAAACACAAATAAACATTTCCAATAATTTGTATTAACAACGAGCATCTATTTGTCCCTATACTTGTAAATCAAAAGATCTAAGGAAACGAATTGTCTTGCATAAAATGGTATACAGGATATAAATTTTCTTAAAATGTTATCTTTATTTTGACCCCAAACAAGCCAAATCTTCATTCTTGAAATTAACTATGCAAACTTGAGTATAAGTAATATTTTTAATAAAGCACTTTAACAATTGATAACTAAATTACAATGCTACATCTATAATAATATGAATTACATAATAGCTCCAATTATATCGTTTAATTGTGTTGAGGTTGCGAACTCAGAATTGAATTCAAATGTGACCCGTCATTCGAGTATTATTACATCCTGACACATGAACGCTGTCTATATTCACATGTTTCTCTTTCTTTTGTTATTACAATATACGAAATTACTATCGTCCAACGTTGTTCAAACCGTTTCGTTCCCTGCCGATAATCTTGCTCTCACAGATTGTTATTTATTATTATCATATTTTTACATAGCGTAATGCGCATTATAAATTAGTAAATATTGTTTGTTTAGTATTTTTTTATATAATAGAATTGTTATAGTGGAAAAGATATGTATTTAGATTCCAAAAATAAAACAAGTAGATATGGTTTACATAGATTTAAAAAATAAAGAAGATATTTCAATAAAATATTCGCCCTCTAAAGAACAGCAAACCCTCATCAGGAAAATCCTAATCTTTAACTAATAATTAAAAATGATATATTTATATGTGGTATTATAATAAAATACACAAGTTCTTAAACATTATGTAATTTGAATTTATTACTTCCATATGGCGTATTATTGTTTAAAATATGTTCTTTTTATAAACTTCAAGTTTCACAGAACAAGAAACATCACCTGATTCTATAGCACAGCAATAATTGTTTTTATTAATATCAAAGTATTTTATTTGCAGATAACCTTCAATTCAGTCCTTCTTTTTGATACTGTATGTTACATGCTGTATGTATACATATGTATGTATATATATATATATGCATACAGAGCACGCATACATAACATGTACTTAGCAACAATTTTTATATGCATTTTTTTGTGTAATTTATATGGTTAATAGCATCAAACATGAATTTTGATTTGTTGTAATCAGATAATAAGTTAGTTAAACGTTACGGTAATATCGTTATCACAAGAGGCACACATACATTGCACTTTTGCAGATATTATTTACGAAAGTGATTGCATGAGAAAACTAAACAATTTAAAATAAAAATGTCATCCTGTCAATTGTTTGTGGAAGCAAAATTGCAATATCTATGTTCTGAAATCTTAGATATTACTGTATGTGGTAACCATAAATTCTATTATTAAGATACAAATACAAACAAGTTATTTTTACAACATTTACATGGACTATGTAACATTTTATACATTTTGGTTAGAATGTTATTGTAATGACTTTTGCATGTAGATTATATTATACAAATATTGCAAGAAGTATTGAACATGATACTAAAAGTTAAAATAATTGAATATAGAGATAAAAATGTTGGTATTCGTTATCATAATTCAATTATGCTTCTTATATAATTGGTCGAAAATAAATGTAATGTTATATTTAATATAATGTATATGATGTCTAGCATAATAAACTTCATATTATAATACATACTGTTTATATTTGTATCTTAAAATTATTGAAGGTATGCATGCATATGTGTCTATGTTTTATTTACATATTTTTTAAGATATTGTGAGATAGATTAAAAATATTATCAGAATAATCTCATATGCATATATGCATGTGTCTGTGCACTTATACGCGGATAATGTCTTTCCTTGTTGCTTAACTTAACATTGCATTATATCATTAAACTAATACACTAATATCACCATATAATGTGCATAGAACATGTGTGAAAAACCAAATAATTTCATATACATATAATTTGAAATACCCAATAATTTTAAACAATGTTACTTCTCTGTAAGTTAATGTACTATTGTTATATACACGTAAAGGCCCAAAATTAATCACTGTATACATGTACTTAGAAATTGTTTCAAAATCTAGCATCTTTTAAAGTTATTTGTTCTTCTATCACCATTTCCAGTACCTGCGTTACATGTACTTAATGCACTTTTCACAGCATGAGATTGATTAACCTCGGCGAATTACATGCATCTACAAATATTCTTCAACTTCAAACTATCCGAAGTGTACACTTTAGAAACTATTCAAATTTGTCATAAGCCATAAGTGGAAATGCACACGGGATTTTTTTGACGGTTATACACAATTTGTGTAGTTTAAAACAATTTTTCATATAAGCAATTATTATAAAAGGCTTATGCGCATTGTATTGAAATATACATGATTACAAAATAAAATATTTCGCTTTTTTTTGTAGAACATGAGAACACACGATAAGAGATTCCTTATAACTGTTTTATATTTGTTCAAGACACAATTCTGTAAGATATTAAATATATGTAGTATAAAATAACAAATTTTTATTTTTTTTAATGAATAACTCTAATTATTTATAATAACAATGAAATAAAGACACGAAATAACTTGTATTAAACGTAATACTTAAGTTATCAAACATGTTTCTATCGCACAGAATTGTTTTGAGCAGTAAATGTTCGCTATTTAGAAGACTTTACAAAAGATAAAAACTTGTCGTTGTACTGTTCACTCGATTTTGATAATTTAAAAATTCAATCTTATAAGATTTCATAAATTTATATACTGTCAGATTATTGATAGATTACAAGACTATAGGGATATAAGATCAATACGCTAATCAAATAAATATTGTAACAGGATATTTGCCTGTTATATTTTTTGAAACAATCCATTAATCTTATCTTCAAACCTATCATTTAGTAATATTCAACAAGAGCAATGCTGTATGTATAAATATTAAAAAGAAAATGTCAGATTCGAAAAAAGGCAACAGACAGTATGAAAACTGTGATTTATATGTGCAAGCCATTGAACAGTGTGTACTATACATGATCAGCATTTATCATGTCATAGGAAACCGTAATAAAGCATTATAGCTTGAGGTAATGTAGCTTTCACTCTTTGTAAGTTATCATTACAAAGCGTACATTTCATTAACATTAACTTCTAGAGAATGTTTAGCAGTGAGATTCAACTTTTTTTATACTTCCTTTGTTTCCTAAGATAAGAGACATTTACTCGAAAAAGAGTAGAGAGAGCAGTACGTGTACTGCCCCATAGTTTAAAGCGTTTGCTGCGTAAATATAATGGAGAGCTAGGAGTAAGTGGAATGGGGGAGGTTGGCAAAGCCACCAAGTTTGGTGTGGACAATGATGGCTCAAATATATCCTTCAATTGAGGTTGTTCGGAGGTCCCTGTGGTCTGTGCTGGTGGTTGGGATTGGTTTGCGATTGATCGGGACACGGCGTGGGGTTGCCGCTGCAGGGGCCTGATCCTGGGCCCTGTTGCTGCTGGCCGCTGTTGAGTGCCAGTCTCTGCATTTGACGTATGACCGTGGTTGCGTGATACGCTTGCTGGAACCATGAGAGAAGTGGGAGACTTTCCTACGGAGCCTGGTGAGCAAACATATGCACAATCAGGAACTTGCTAACCACACATCCATACTAACCTTCCACTTCGATTTGGCAAAGTTCTTTTTAAGTTGTTCAGATACAGTACCATGGATATTTTTATTGCTAGCTGCGTTCCCAGAAATCCTGGAAAAATGGATTGCGCAAAATTAAATGAAGAATCTAAATTTTGGCAATACATGATTAAAGAACATACATTACGTTAAAAAATACAAAACTTAGTAAAGCCACAATCTTATTTGGAGAAATAGTTAAATTTAAATTATTATGTATGCAATATGCCTGAATAATACAGTAATAAAATTATTATTATTCTTAAATTTTCTTTTTGCCATTTCTTTATAAAAAAAAAAAAATTGTTAAAGATATATTAACACTTTTTAAGTATTACACAAACCGCAGGTCAACATAAAGAATATAATTTAATTACTTACTTAATCCATATTAATTACATATTATCTGATATCAATTGTGTTCCTGTAATATCTTGCTTTATAAAGTCAGTATGCGTTTTAGATATTGTTTGTAGTATATTACCTGCAGTTCTATTATGATTTTTGTCACAAAAGATATAATATTGTTTTAAACATGAAATTTATATTACTTTAATTTTTGTTTATTGTTTCACTTATCTTTATTTTTTTTCTTGTATGAAATTTGTTCTATCCTAGATTGTATCAAAGAAAGTGTAATATTAAAATATATTCTTACCAAGGATGTGCTAGGGCTTGCTTGCATGTATAGCGTTCCTCGACATTGACGCACATCAACTTTTGTATGAAATCCTTAGCTGAATCACTGATATCGTCCCAGTATGGTGAATCAAATTCAAATTCACCTACAACAGTCTGGTTAGCTCCTTGCTATAGAGTAGACGATTTTGTGACAGTATAAGTAGAGAGCAAGTGTATAATTTTTATGGGAAAAAGAGACAAGTGAAAAAAGAGAAATAGGAAACTGTTTATCTTGAGTTCCTCATAATTAGTATCCACATGATGCCTGATTACTTATAATTTCAGTTTTAAGTCTATTTCATTTAATTTCAAAATACTATTATGTAAAAAATTAACCCTTGGAGATGCGCCATACCTACATAAAAGATCCGTAAGAGCATACAAAGACGCGCGTACAAGCACTCTACCATACATGCATGCATGTATAGTATTTGACTGTAATTTTATTCAAAATTTATTGATAAAATGTCTGCCCATTACGGAAAGAATTGAGAGTATAAAGCATTCATCACCAAAGGGGTAATAATTAACAATCAAATACAAGGACTCAGACGCACACAGAAATTTCATTACTTACTACGCTAGTATGTACTAAAGCTGCATACGAAAACTAGAATAGTACCTTAAAAATGAAAATTTCAAATTAATGTATTACTTCATGTGCTTGTCAGTCCTAAAGGTTATGATTAATCTGAATATCCGACAATATTGTTTTCTCTCCGCTTGCTAAAACAATATGCGTACATCCGTTTTCATTACCTTTTAGAATCTGTGCAAAGAGATTGGCATCATTGTCATCATAAAATGGAGGGTATCCACATAAGAGGATATAAGAAATAACACCTATACTCCACACATCAACTGCCTTGCCGTATGGCTTCTGAGCAAGTACTTCAGGAGCTGTAAAGAATAATTTGAATAATATCAAGTGTCTACAATATTTGTGAGTATTATATAATTCTAAATGTCTACAAAATGGAAAAATAAACATAGAAAATATGAAAAAAGGAAAAGTACATAAAAAGACATTATTTTATCCACATACCAACATATCCTGGTGTACCACAGGCAGTAGCCATTATTCCTGAGTCCTCCATCTTTGACAAACCAAAATCACTAATCATAATTTTACTCTCTTCATCTGGACTATAATATAAGAGATTCTCGGGCTTAAGATCTCTATGAACAACACCTTGTTCATGCATATAATCAACTGCTTCTAAGACTTGTCTTATTAAACCTGAGGCATCTTTTTCTGTATAGGAACCTTTTTCAACTATTCTGTCAAATAGTTCACCACCAGTAACCCTGGAATAAGATAAGTATAATTAATATTATTTACGTTTAATCTACTAATTATATATGTACTAAAAATGCAATGTCACTTACAACTCCATAACTAAGTACACTTTAAGCTTGTCTTCATAAGTTTCCAGTAGTTGTACGATATTTGGATGTGTTAACCTGAAACAGCCATATTTAATTTTTGTGTGTTTCTCATTATAAACTATCTTCCATAGATTTTAAACATTCTTTTTATAAATAATGTTATAGTTTTTTTCTTTTGATTCTAATAGTACCACATATCTTTGAAATTTGTATAAAACAGTAATCCTATTCTAAGAGCAACTTTACTTGTAAATAGCGATTCTTTGGCAATTAATTAATCAATTTAAAATGCAGAAGCTAATAAACATATTAATACCTCATTATACTGAATAATATATATTAAAATTAAATAGTTGCAAACAAAATGTAAGAATATAGTATTTAATTATATATTATAGTATATTATAGTAATACAATATAATATATTTTATAAAATAAGTATAAACATTGTCAATCACGTCACATGCTCCAGTAGCTGTGGTTATTATTTTCTCAAAACTGTATATGAGCATTTTCACAAAATACTACTGATGTTAGCAAAGCAAAAAACTTCATATACATGATCCTATGAATAAGTAAGGTATGGTAAATGAACAATTATAGGACATGAGAAGAGGAAGAAGCACTAACAACATTTAAAACAATCATGAATGAATTAGAAGAATTTTTACCATAATAGTAAAATATTTGAATTACTGTTGTTATGTGTATATATATGACACACACATTTACTTTTTGTTACTAATAACACTTCATACATCATTACTATTATATATAATGACATAATAAAATACATACATGTATGTATTATAATTATGCATTTATATATCAATAAATGAAGTAATTGACAGTGAAACATATATATTTTATTTTTAATGACTGCAGTGTTAATCAGATCTTATTAATCTTTTATAACTTGAATGTAATTTGAATCTATTTTAAATGTTATATTTTTAGTGTTCTTTTTTGTTTCATACATAACAAATAATGTATTTCAGACTCTGCTTGTGGCAATAATACCTGTTTGTTTATAATATGTGGAGAATATTTTATAATTGTAACATTTATACTATTGTCTGTTATACAATTTATTTCTTATACATTATATGACATATAATAGTGCTAACAGTGAATGAGAAGATCAAATATAACATAGAGGAACAGTTGAAGAGGAAACCATCGAATGAGCTGTGTGAATAAGTGAGACAGTTTGACATACTAGTGAAACAAATAGAGTAGGTTGGAAGGATTTTGGAATATTAAAGAGCATGAGAGAAATATGAAGGAGGTATGTAAATTGTATGAATGTAAGAATAATATATAGAGACTAGATGTAAGAAATCTATTGTATGGAGGAGAGGGGGCCACTTGCGTAAACACCCCTAAAGGTCATACCTGAAATAAAGACTGTAATATATGATTACATTATATGTACAATGGCAATTTAATTTAAATTATAATTTAAAAGATTTCTACAATTTATAATAACAGACAAATAAAATGGAAAAAGAAGATAACTACTATATTTTATTTATGAAAAACAAATGTCAATAATAGGACAGGATGTAAAAAGGAAACAAAAAAAAAATTAGGACAGTGGATGTTAATAAAAAAAAAACAATAGAAAATATAAACTACAGATACCATTACATAAATTAACACATTTGAAACAAAAGAGAAAAAAATGTTTTAACCACCATAATTAGGATTATATTAGAAAGAAAAATAAAAAATAAATCTATCGGCTGAATGAGTAAGAAGTTATAGAGGAATTTTTTATGCATTGAATAAACTACAGGGAAACTATAAACAAAATTCTTTAATGTAGATCTGTAGAAGATTGATAAAGAATTTAATTTTGCAATTTTGATTATAACAAATTATTTTTTGTTTACTTTCTTTTATCTTTTTAATGTGCATTTATATCAAATAAAAACTGTGCTCATTTTTTTTTCATCGTTCTAGATTTTGATATTTATGTAAGCAATAAATTTATAGGTTGAATTATAGTAATGTATGATATTGTTGAATGATACAGGAATTGAGTCGCATAGGCAGTTGGTGCCCAAATATAGGGCCCACACTTACCATCCTGCTTCGCCACTATTATCCGACTTGAGGAGTCCATCACCACTCTGTGGTGTCACTCTTTCACTGAACCTACGAAGTATAACAATACCATACTAAATTACATAATGTATGTGGAAAATAACTGATAGCTTGCTCGAACTTTCTTTTTTTGGATTTTTCTTCAGTTTATTTTGTGCAGATCCTCTTATCCAAGCAGAATGTGGTCAGATAAACAAATGTTTTGTAGAAACGTGTGATGCTTTATATAAACATTTTAGAGAAACTATATTTTTACAAAATATGTAAAATTATGTATTTTAATATTGACAGATTTGAGTAATACTGAAGTGATCCAATATATAATGCGATGGCATCATTATAAATTAACAAGTTGGATGTATACATGGTGGTTCACTAACTAAAATAACTTTAATTATAGTGAAAAATGGTTCAGATAATTATTGCATAATTTAAAAGGGGTTTATATAATTCTTTATTCAAAACTAGTTTATTAATTGTCATTTCAAAGATTTTAGTATTCATTTTAGATTTTTAAACAAAATTATTTATTGATTATTTTTTTATTGGATTATTTAAACAACGAACATATTGAAACTTAATAAACATTATTAATATAATTGACCAAATTCCTATAACTTCTTGTACTGCAACAGATGCATGTATATTTAGTAAAATCCAAATAAAAGAATATAGAAATATATCAAAATTTTATGTAAATACGTTGAACATTTTTTATAAAGCAGAAAAAAACAACAAAAAATATCTATGGTACCCATTAATTTTATCATTTACATAATGATTACATACTTATATACATAATGAATACATCAAAATGAATAAAGTTGCAATAAGAATTTTTTTGTATTAGTAATATCAGTAAGAAAATAACCATTATACAGCATTGATTTTCTGTTTTCTATAATAATCTCTAATATATTCATATGGTTGAATAATCCAAAAAATAAAACTGAAATAAATAAGGTAAAGGTAGCCTGAAGATGAAATTCTTTTAGTTCACTGTCCAGTACTGGATGCAACTATTTATAACAGACTGTGATGTGTAAATATTACCAGTAAATTTTCTAAGCATAACATCAACATCACAAAGATGATAACCAAAAAATAAAAAATAAAATTTGAATAGAAATTGGATGTTTCTTTTAAAACTACAAAATACTCATCTGAATCACTTTTTATTAAAGTTCACATCTAGAAAGTCACCAAGATTTGTTTGGTTCTATTTCTGTATTGTAAATATCTACAAATTAAATTAGTTTTGAATTAATTATATCAATTTAATTATATATTTATAATTAGTAGATTGTACTTTCCATGTATAAATTTGGTGTATGTTTATGTGAGTGTTTCTTACCTACTACTCTACTATGCACGTTTATCTTCAGTAGGTTTTCATATATTTGTAATTTGTAGATTTTATGTACTCTTTTCTAAGCGTGTGTATACTTATGGCCAGCAAATAAGATATTTTGTTTACTCGTGTTGTATGCAAGATAAGTCACAGAACTAGAATAGGTCTTTTTTGGGTTGGAGAAACATGAACATCCAATAAAATGATAAAGGAAATAGTTAAGTAATATAAGACTATTTTTGCTATAAACCTTATATAAATATGTCCCACAAAAATGAAATTCCACTTTCTTTTTTGCATATAAATTAATGTTTCCTCTTCTCTTATGTACTTATTATTATTAACTCTACTCATAAATATTGGAAAACAATTTAATGGAAATAATATTGTTCAAAAAAATATATTAAAATGGATAAGAAACTTAGTTTTCATTATGTTAATAAAGATGGATATATTTTGAACAGTATTCATTTTGGAAATACTTTCTCTTAATATTTGTACATGCCAAACATTCAAAAGAATCAATTTAAAAGAAAAGCACATAGTTCCTTAAAAAAAATGCATCAGTGCATTATGAAAAAAGTAAGTTTCCACTAAAATAAAAATTCAACTTAAACTCTATCACTTTTTTCATCTTTATTCCAAGAAGAAATATAATCCATACTAGTTCTATAACTCACCTTGCATATAAAATATACTTTTATTCATAAATATCAAATATTAGTTAGACTCTTCTTTAAAAGTTTTTATTAAATAAGATATATCCTTATGTAAAGGAAACAATGAAGAGAGAATCATCATAAATCATTGAAAACTTTAGATCACTATATAATTAAAAATTTATGATTTTTGTAATTAAGTCTGTCAGAATTAACAGTTCATATGTTAAGGTACAATAAAATAGTAAGTATCTATAAATAAATTATTTATATATTATAGTTTTAATATTGTTGCAAACTCATTGATTATTTTTAAAACCTGATATATGATATATATAAAATATGATGTGGGGATAAAAAATAAATTTTACATAAAAAGCAAATACTTTAAAAGACATGCAAGAAAATACTAACATCGAAGCTAGCGATTAAAAAGGTAATAATTAATCAGCCACTACTAAGCACTTGGAGAAGCATATATCACACAACTACTACAAATGCTGGGAAATTAGAGTTTTACCTTACCTTCGTAAGACTTTTATTTCATTTTCTAAAGAATCTTCTTTTCCTTTCAGTGCCTTTTTGTCGATAATCTTGACAGCAAACATTTGACCAGGTTTTTCTTTACTTTCTGCTAATCTTACTTCAGAAAAAGCACCCCTGTAGAAAAGAGTTTAAGTTTGCAATGTGGATAAAAACAATTCTTGTCTAATTTGTTCTACATGACAATTGATAAATATCTCTCAAAAATATTATAGATTAAAGTATATAGCATAAGATTTTGCAAAATGAATAATACATGATAATTACAGTTCAATGCACATTTAAAAAATTCAAAACATTCAATTAAATTTATTTGTACTCAAACTAATATCAAATTGGATGAAGATCTCCTTCCTCATAATTTATATATAATTTTCATTAAAAAATGTATAACGCATCAAACTACCAAAAAAGATAAAACTATATAAACATTTTTCAACATTTTAAACATATACAATTATATAAGAATATTATCTGAACCATATACAATATTCCTGTAAAAAATATTAACACATTACTGTCCGGAGACATAAAAATATGTGTATATATATATATATAGTACATTGTAAGTAATTACATTGAAAAAGGCCTAGTAAACACAACATAATAAAATAGCAATTTATATAATTGAACATAAATAAAATCTGTTTTGAATGGAGTAACATATCTCATTATTTAATTGTAAAATAATGACTATGTAAAAAAGTCCACTTCAGATTTCATAAAAAATATTTTATATTTTAAAAGTTATAACCATTTTTGGAAAGTGATGCAACATAGTCAAAAACCTTAAAATATACCGGCTACACGCAAAAGTTTCCGCGCAAACAGCCCGGACCGTAATGTGTTAAGCAATAAAGAATATAGATTTACAATAAAATATTTTACAGAGCCAAATGTCATACGTAATTGACACAATAGAGTCTTTTCCTACATCAAACGATTTTACTTGTAATCGGTTAAAAAAAAAAAAAGAAAACGACATAAAACAATTCTGTAAGAAAAATAAATAGAAAAATAAAGATAAATAGAAACAAGCCATGTGATGCAAACATTCTACCTATGCAATCTATGTAGGAACAAAAAGAGATTACGTATCATTGTTAACCATATATATATATATATATATATATATAAGAAAAAAAAACTGCGAAGCTCACGTTCCAAGTAATTCCTTCAAAATATATTTGTCTTCGACGGACGGTGATTTATCGTCCTTCCCGTCTTTCTTCATCTTTTTGTTCGAATCCTTTTTACCAAACAACGGCATTTTAAAGTTGTTCGAAAACAGGTATGGAACGCACTTTCACAAAAATTTAAATAGACAGATAATCCCAGTCGGAGAAAACGAATAAAACTATCACTCGCACAGCCGCATTCACTTTTGCTATTTTAACACCAGCTCTTTTTACACCAGAATTCCTTATGCGCTTATACGGAAAATTATAATACTTGATATCTGTCCAATATCAAAGAGGAAAAAGGAAGGAGGCCGTCGTCAAACGCTTCGTAAGATCCAGATCATCGTTCCTCTCCGTTCAACCGATCGTGAACTCTTGACCTTTTACACGCAAACGATATCTCTCACTGCGCTAAACCGTTCTCATGTGTACTTCTCTCTCTCTTTCTCTCTTTCTCTCTCGTACTCGAAGCGATTGAGCACGACTGATTGCAAGACTTTTTCGACGACGCGTATTCCAACGCATTCGGTTGCACTCAACACACTACGCTACTACCGGTCCGCTGTCCAGGATACTATTGCGCGTATCGGGCTCAGGGTCGCGGCCCTGCGCCCTCGCGATATGCACTGTAGATAGCTCCTCCTCCTTTTCCTTTTCCTCCTGCTCTTCTTCCTTCTCCTCCTTCGCCACCACCTTTAGCTCACCCAACGCTTTAACACCTCTGCTACACTTTTAATGCAATGCAATGCACCGTTTTGACGTTGGTGACGAATACTTGACGCACTTTAAATGGGTCATGTCGAATTTTTCACCTTTTTTTTTTTGCTAATCTCTTCTCATAAGATACGATTAAAAGATGTTCGTTAAGCTTTCTATACAACGATTATCCATAGGCAACAGCTAGATAGCAGCTTGACGTATCTCCTTAATCGTGCAGTCCACGAACTAACGTAGTCTTAAGAGTTGATCAAGTTATCGACGAAATCGTTTACAAGCAACAATTTGCTTCTTCACTTTTAGCATGGGCGCGAATTTTAAATTTCTTCGGCTATTATGAAATTAATCGGCATTTGTGTCTCTAATGTTTGAATTTATATATGACTTCTAATATGACGTTTCAATCTCATTCAATATACTTAAAGACTTTATAATATTATATATTATATTGCTTATATATTGCTTCTAAACAGTAAAATAACAAAATTTGTCATTTATTTTTTATATCTTCTGGAAAACTATCAAGTTTAATTTACTGAAAATATGTTTTATTATTACTATTTTTTTATTTAATAACAGATGTATTAGAAAAAGGGATTATTCCATTTAACAACTTGATGTAAATATTTTATCGAACAACTTTTGACGTGCGCGATAGTTATTGTTATTATCCAATCATCGTCTTTTCTGCATTATATACATATTTTCCTTCTTTGAGATGGAAGTAAAGGTTATTTTTATTCGTTTATTATATGAACATTTGTCTAGTTTCGTGAATATGTGATAATTAGATATAATAAAGTAGCGTAAAATTGACAAACTTTTAAAAGAAGTATTTTAGACAATTTTTATACTTTGACATTGAGTAGTAACATTATTTCTAATTTTGTTTATGGTAATGTCTATAATTTTATTTGGAAAATGTTTCTATCCTCTGCTTTACCAATGTCACGATGTAAGTTTAAAACATATTAATATTAATATAAAATGTCACAGCATGGCTGCTAATGTGCTATTATTATTGATATAATGAATTTGATTTTATTGATTGAAACGATAAAAACCTCAATAACTGCTACTATATAAATGTTTTACAGTGCAAATATATCGAATGTCACATTCTAAATTTATACCTATATCCAATCCTATCAGAAAAGAAGATGTGTTACGGTTGAGAGACTTTATAGAAAGTAATAATCGAATATGTGTTTTAACCGGTGCTGGTATATCCACCGAAAGTGGAATTCCAGATTACAGATCAGCAGGTGTTGGCTTATATGCTACGAGTAGTCGAAGACCAGTTCTTTATAAAGACTTCTGCACAAATGAGTTTATTAGAAGACGATATTGGGCCCGAAATTTTGTAGGATGGCCCAGGTTTGAATTATTCTTTTGTATTTAAGTATATTGCTTCTGTATCAAAATGAACAATTTATAAGGTATCCTATGAATAACTACATACGAAGACTGTTTCAATGCAGATTTTCAACATTTCAACCAAACAAAACTCATAAAGTATTGAAGAGTCTTGAAGATAGTGGTAAAATATCATATATTGTTACACAAAATGTGGATAATTTGCATACAAAAGCTGGAAGTAAAAATGTTATAGAACTTCATGGTACAGCATTTCGAGTAATGTGTCTTAACTGTGATCACAAAATTAATAGATCTTATTTTCAAACTGTTCTTGAAGAACTTAATCCACTTTTAAATGCTAGTAGCGACATGATAAGGCCAGATGGGGATGTAGATTTATCTCAGGTATTTCTCAGAATAATTTACTAGCTATTATATATACACGCTGTATATCAATTTGTAGTAATTTTTGACAGGAGGAAACTGAAGAGTTTAATATTCCACCGTGTCAGAATTGTGGTGGTATATTGAAACCAGATATAGTCTTTTTTGGAGATAATGTACCCCGTCGTATTGTAGAAAATGTTAAAAGTGTTGTAGAACAATCAAGTTCATTACTAATCCTTGGAAGTTCCTTAAGTACATTTTCTGGATATAGAATAGTACTTCAAGCACTTGAAGCTAAAAAACCTATAACTTTAGTAAACATAGGTAAAACTAGAGCTGACAATGATGTACATATTAAAATAGAAGGAAGATGCGGATATGTGCTTCCTAAAGCTTGTAGATTTAATAATGATTTAATTATAGAAAATCAAGTTTATTCTTGATTACATAGATTATATTTATTATCAAAGTTAATGCAATTTCTATATGAAAAATAAAACTTCCAATGAATTCTATCAATAAATAAGTTAAATTGCTATTCATTTTTTGTTTAAATTAAATTAACAATATATACCTATAATTTAAAATCATATATTTATTATTGAGTCAATTCTAATTGAATTTTATAATTTGAGCATTAAAACAGAAAAGACTTAATCTTGTAAATATCTCTGGACAGTATCATAGAAAAGTAATATATGATTATACAGATTTAATATTTTATTACAAGTTTGTAATCATATAATCATTTACAATGTCTTTATATTTTATTAAGTAGTAGATTTTGATTCCTTTGCATGTTGGAGACTTTGTGTAATATATAACTTGGCTAAACTTTGTGCACAGAATTGTGATATATGTTCGCTGTAAGTGTTAATTTGTCCTGCGACAATCATTGGGTTCAGTCTTGGTGGTACTGGCAAAGGTCTCATTAATTTGTTAATATCATCATCAGGAAGTGGTGGTTCATCTTTAGCAGCTCTTGCAGCATTTTCTTGGGCCCTCTTTGTTAATAATCTGTTTTTGTCTTGCTGCTGTCGAACGACCAATTGTTGATATCGGTTAAACTTCATAGCTTCTTGATTTAATTCATCCACGCGATCCATCAAGCAACGTAGTTGATTTTCTAATACAGAAGCTGTTCCAAGATCTAAATATTTTGTGCCTTCCTCTTCTGGAACCATTTCTTCTAATTCTGACATCATAATATTTGTTAAGTTGCTATTTTTTATAACAACAGGAATTTCTACAAAAAGGGTTTCATAACCAATCTTAAGAGTTCGCAAAGCTTCTGGTGTAAATTCGCCTTCTTTATACATTTGTATAGCTTGTGGCGTCAAACGGTATGCTTTAAGAGTTAAGAACCCTCTTGCCGATTTGGCTGTATCATAAATTAATACAACTGATTCTTCTATAGAAGTTTGGTAATGATATTGCGACTCTAAAAGTGATACGTTTAAAAAGTTACCAACGTCTGCGCTTTGATACCAACCAACATGAAAATGATCTACGTTAACCCTAAAAATAAATGTTACAAGTTATATAGACAGTAAAAGAGCATATTTCTAGATATTTAATAAGATTTTAAGCATGGTATATTTCGTATAAAAAATCTAAGCTATTTAATCACAACTAATTTTTTTGACATACCATCTTAGTCTACGCATCATAGCCAATTGATATTCTTCTTCATCAGCAATTTCATCATTTTTTGGGAAAGGAAAACAATTCGTTATTTCCAATCTATTTTGTACAACTAAACCGAGAAGCGCACCTTGAGCAACTTCCATGTTGCTCATAGATTCTTCATGACAGTGCTTCACCATTTTCATTACTACTAACCCATCACACTGTACGTAATCTATACGCGGTTCGGCCTCAGGAATTCTTCTCGACGTTGTCCTCGAAGCCATTTTGGCAAAAAAATTATAAGCTTTTATTGGAGTATGTCACTTTCAGAGGTATGCAAAATGCACCACGCCGACGTGTAAATTAGAATCGAAAAGAGACGGGTTATACCGTATAAAAAATGAAATGTACAGTCATAGAATGTATAGTAATTGGAGTATAAACTGTATGTTGCTCTAGAATTCTAGATGGCGCAAGTATGCCTGTCTGTTATGATGGTATCATAAATGAGAACCAGTCAGATTGCAGTGTACTTCTAGTTGCTTCTAGTCGTTATAGACATTTACGGGCCGAATAACTTGACAGGAGGTTAGAATCAGGGTGTGGACACTCCTTACCCCCACCACCTTGGCAATTTAACGTAGTCCCCGCCGTTCACGCATGCGCATTGTGGAAAATAATCACCTGGAGGGCAGCACTAACGGACGCAAAGCTGCCAACCGTGTTTATTGCTTCTGTTCGTATAGTAACTAGCCTGCCGAGGTCGAAATCCCCGAGTAGAAGTGTAGTCCCCGAGAACGAGTGCAGTCCCCGCTAGCCCCTTAAACCTGTTAACCCGTTAGCCTTTTAAACCCGCCAGCCGGCTAATTAGAAGGGGCACATGAGATACATACATGTTAAAAAAGCCGTCTGTTTAATAAATAGTGAGATAGATTCATTCTTCGAAATTGTTTATCGTCGTTTAACAATACTTGAAGGAATATGCAAGTCGCGTTTCGATAGTAAGACCAGTTCGGAAGTTACAACAGTTTAAATCTTAAGATTCATCTCAGCATAAAGTGCAATATAATAATATGTTATTATTTATTTTATGTGTATTTGAATAATATTTAAGTATCGTATTTATTTACAATAAGAATTATTATACATTATAACAAAAGTGCGTCCGATGTATTAAAAGTTATAATTATTCTATGATTTATATTACTTTCCGACTATTTGTAAAAATGTACATATATAAAATTTATATAAATAAACAAAAATAAGATACATTGCAAAAAATACTGGAATTTTTAATTGAAACCATGAATTAACCATCCAATTCCCTTATTTGTTCAACTTCTCGAGTTATTGCCTTTTGACGAAAACTCTATCAATGGAGAAAGTATCAGGAGAACATGAGCTACAAGGAGGAATTCGGATTTCAAGACCCACCTCTTCAAATAGTATGATTTCCTGGTAGAAATCCCAGTTTACGGGGAATTTGCCGAATCGCTGAGAATCGAGAAAGTATCATGAGAACGTGAGCAGCAACGAGGTATTCGGATTTCACGTGCCACTTCTTCAAATAGTATGCTTTCCTGGTAGAAATCCCAGTTTACGGGGAATTTGCCGAATCGCTGAGAATCGAGAAAGTATCATGAGAACGTGAACAGCAACGAGGTATTCGGATTTCACGTGCCACCTCTTCACATATTATGGTATCCTGTTAGAAATCCCAGTTTACGGGAAAATGTTCCGAAAGCGTTCGTGAGAACATTGGCAGCGCCATCTAGCGGTGGAGAGAAGAGGCGAAATTTCATGCGTTTGCAAGGTGTTCCTTTAAAACACTCTCCTGGTCGCAACAATTAACCGATTCTTATGAACGATACCTTGTTGGAAAGCTAAAAGAACGGGCTACGAAATGGCTATTATAGAATTTTTATAATACCTCACTTTCAGTCTCTAAATCGCACTTAAACTTTTCAAATGTAATTTCTATGATGATGCTAACGTTAATAATAAAATTTGTTATAGCTATCTTATAGCTTGTTCTTTTAGCTTTCCGATGAGCTATTGATCGTAGAAATCGATCAAGAATTGTGATCAGAATTAATTTTTAAAGTAAATCTCTCGAAAGTCGATAAAACAGGTCCTCAATTGCACGCTGGCGCCATCTAGCGGTGGAGACAAGAGGCAAAATTTGATGATTTTTCAGGGGGGTCTTTAAAAAATTCTCCTGGTCGTAATAATTAACCGATTCTTATGAACGATACCTTGTTGGAAAGCTAAAAGAACGGGCTACGATATGGCTATTATAGAATTTTTATAATACCTCACTTTCAGTCTCTAAATCGCACTTAAACTTTTCAAATGTAATTTCTATGATGATGCTAACGTTAATAATAAAATTTGTTATAGCTATCTTATAGCTTGTTCTTTTAGCTTTCCAACAAGGTATCGTTCATAAGAATCGGTTAATTATTACGACCAGAAAAGTGTTTTAAAGGAACCCCTTGCAAATGCATGAAATTTTGCCTCTTCTCACCACCGCTAGATGGCGCCAGCGTGCAATTAAGACCCTATTTTATCGACTTTCGAGAGATTTACTTTAAAAATTAATTCTGATCACAATTCTTGATCGATTTCTACGATCAATAGCTCGTCGGAAAGCTAAAAGAACAAGCTATAAGCTAGCTGTAACAAATTTTATTATTAATGTTAGCATCATCATATAAATTACATTTGAAAAGTTTAAGTGCGAATTAGAGACTGAAAGTGAGGTATTATAAAAATTCTATAATAGCCATTTTGTAGCCCGTTCTTTTAGCTTTCCAACAAGGTATCGTTCATAAGAATCGGTTAAGTATTACGACCAGGAGAATTTGTTAAAGACCCCCCTGAAAAATCATCAAATTTTGCCTCTTGTCTCCACCGCTAGATGGCGCCAGCGTGCAATTGAGGACCTGTTTTATCGACTTTCGAGAGATTTACTTTAAAAATTAATTCTGATCACAATTCTTGATCGATTTCTACGATCAATAGCTCATCGGAAAGCTAAAAGAACAAGCTATAAGATAGCTATAACAAATTTTATTATTAACGTTAGCATCATCATAGAAATTACATTTGAAAAGTTTAAGTGCGATTTAGAGACTGAAAGTGAGGTATTATAAAAATTCTATAATAGCCATTTCGTAGCCCGTTCTTTTAGCTTTCCAACAAGGTATCGTTCATAAGAATCGGTTAATTGTTGCGACCAGGTAAGTGTTTTAAAGGAACACCTTGCAAACGCATGAAATTTCGCCTCTTCTCTCCACCGCTAGATGGCGCTGCCAATGTTCTCACGAACGCTTTCGGAACATTTTCCCGTAAACTGGGATTTCTAACAGGATACCATAATATGTGAAGAGGTGGCACGTGAAATCCGAATACCTCGTTGCTGCTCACGTTCTCATGATACTTTCTCGATTCTCAGCGATTCGGCAAATTCCCCGTAAACTGGGATTTCTACCAGGAAAGCATACTATTTGAAGAGGTGGGTCTTGAAATCCGAATTCCTCCTTATAGCTCATGTTCTCCTGATACTTTCTCCATTGATGGAGTTTTCGTCAAAAGGCAATAACTCGAGAAGTTGAACAAATAAGGGAATTGGATGTAATTCATGGTTTCAATTAAAAATTCCAGTATTTTTTGCAATGTATCTCATTTTTGTTTATTTATATAAATTTTATATATGTACATTTTTACAAATAGTCGGAAAGTAATATAAATCATAGAATAATTATAACTTTTAATACATCGGACGCACTTTTGTTATAATGTATAATAATTCTTATTGTAAATAAATACGATACTTAAATATTATTCAAATACACATAAAATAAATAATAACATATTATTATATTGCACTTTATGCTGAGATGAATCTTAAGATTTAAACTGTTGTAACTTCCGAACTGGTCTTACTATCGAAACGCGACTTGCATATTCCTTCAAGTATTGTTAAACGACGATAAACAATTTCGAAGAATGAATCTATCTCACTATTTATTAAACAGACGGCTTTTTTAACATGTATGTATCTCATGTGCCCCTTCTAATTAGCCGGCTGGCGGGTTTAAAAGGCTAACGGGTTAACAGGTTTAAGGGGCTAGCGGGGACTGCACTCGTTCTCGGGGACTACACTTCTACTCGGGGATTTCGACCTCGGCAGGCTAGTTACTATACGAACAGAAGCAATAAACACGGTTGGCAGCTTTGCGTCCGTTAGTGCTGCCTTCCAGGTGATTATTTTCCACAATGCGCATGCGTGAACGGCGGGGACTACGTTAAATAAGGCTCCTATGCTTATGCATTGAGTTACAACACCCTGGTTAGAATAACCCGGCCTGGAACAAACACAAACATTATCTGATACAAACAAATCTTGATTTTTTTCAAAATTGTTAACTAATTGATATTATATACAAGTTCGAAACTAAACCAAAATCATGACTAATAATACATTACTTGAAATTGATGATACGATTCTAACGAATAATTTATTATTACCTGTAAGTAATTTAATTGTTTATTATGTAAAAGTTTTTATTTATAATTACATAGAATATTTGTATCACAGGAAAATGATAGCGAACGAGAAATAAATGACATGTTAAGAGAATTTGAAACAAAATCTAAATATATTATTGTTCATCCTTCGCCTGGTATGTAAACAGTTAAGTGTAATATTAGTTACATAAATATTCTTAGTAATACATATATATTTATTATATAATATTCTAGGTGCTTGTATAAAAGTAAGATTGAATACAGGTGAAAAAGTATTTTTAAATGTATGTACGTCAACTAAAATACCACCACCAGATGATATAACAGAAGAGAAACTCCTTTCTCTTTTAGATGAAGAAACTCCTGCTTTTAGCATACCAATGAGTATTGGTGAAGAAAGATTAGAAGTTGATAAAGGTAAGATATAATCATTTCTATATAACTATAAAGATTTAATATTATTCTATCATTGTTTACGAAAAATAGGTGGCACCCCATGCATAACACATGATGTTATCATAAATAAAGACTATTTTGAAAAATGTCAAGCTAAACAAAGTTTTTGGTTATTTACAATATCTATTATAATAGAAGGTATATCAAATAAGTTTAATAGATCTTTGGATTCTGAAACATGTACTTTTCTTAAAAATCGAAAAGTAAGTTATTTTACTAAAAAATAAATTTTATATACATTTAATATTGGTTTCAATTAATAAAACTTCTAATAGGTCATGGGTACATTAAAACCACAACGTATTGAGGATCGTGAATCACGGAAAACACCGCTGCAGCCTCCTAAACTATTAATTCAGGAAATATCAAGTTCTTCAAAAACTGTCTGCAATAATATTACTACCTCGGTACAATCACAAAATAATAATGGAGAACCAAATACATGTAATTACGTTATATTGAAAGAACCTTCAAAGGGAATCACAAATAGATTAATTGGGCTATTTCAAATACCTAAAGGCGTAAGATATGCATTTGTATATTGTTGAGTATGAGTGTGCATACTCCTTAATTTTATTGTAACATAAAACAATGTGGTATATACTTTATGCACATTTCGTTTTATTTCTCTAGATATCCAGTAAAGATCTGATTGTGCTTGTTGATCCAGTTCGTTTAGTTATCACCACCAATGAAAATAAATTTGCCTATGATATTTGTGTACCTTATACCATGAAGACAGATGAGATAGAAAGTTTCTTTGATAAAGATCTCAGGGTAAGCACATGTAAAATATATTTTATAATATAAATATTTTGATAATAATTTATCTTATTTGTATTTCATATAGGTATTACGGTTGAATATGCCTGTTTACAAAAAATAATGAGAAAGAAGACAATAACAAGTAATACAAAGACATACTAGTTTCTTGTGCATAAGTTTTTTTAGTTTCTTATATTATGGTATTGTTTATACATGAAGTATGATGTTAAAACTATTATGTAATAATAATAATTTAAATATAGCAACAATAAGAAAAGGTTCCATCCCGATTTGTCTATCCACCACAAAGTACTGTCCAGACAAACATAAAAAAAAACTGCAGCAACATCGTCCTATGTCGAATTGACTCCTCTTTTTTTTTTCAAAGTCGGTTAACAATATGTTATTGTCGTACGTATGTATATATTGTACGTACAAGTAGGAATCGTACAACTCAGGCAGTCAATGTATTTAAAATTTAAAATTACTTATAATTTACAATATATTAGTAACAAGAAGATAACAATTCTGAGATAACAATACATAATTGAATTTGTTTGACAAGTATACTCCACATATATTCCGTATTGTTAAACAATACACATAATATATGTATTATAATACAATATATTAACTATAATTTTACATTTCTGTATAAAATGTTGGCCGTTCGATACTAAGCATAGTGAATACATTTGGAAAAAGGTACACTGTATTTACACCTATCATAAAACAAGTGATATATTTATAGACTAGGTCAGTAAGAATCTTATTTTTATTTCCCAAGTGGTTCTCACTTTTCATGAGTTCCTTAGAATTGACTTTAAGTATGGCACACATTATAGTATAACAGAGGAATTTACTAAGAGCCTTGGTTCCTATGACACCGCAGAAGCCAAGTACGGTTCTAAGAATCATATGTCCCAACATATGGTAAGATGGCCAAAGAATATTATATGGTGGTGAAAGAGGTGGAAGCAAAAGTGCACCAGTTCTGTAATTTAGCCACGACCCTGCATGCACTCCAGCAGTTACAGAAACAACCAAGGTTGTATCACCACTATAATTATATATACCATAATGATTGTTTTATTTAAATAATTATAAATGAAATAAAATATAACTTCTTACCGGGTTGGTGTCCATCTGTCGCTACATGGATAATAAACCACAGCAGCAATGCTAATTGCTATTAAAAATATGAGAACCCAGACATTAGTAAGAATGTAATAATCTAACATATCTATTAAAGGTATCAATAGAACCATTAGTAACACAGATAGTAATAGTCCTGCTACAATGTCCAATACTGTATGCATTCCCAAATAGAGCCGACTCATGCAGATAAGTGTACACCTATAAAAGTACAATGGTATAAACCTTCAGAAATGTAATAAAATCTATATTAGTTTAACAATTGTATTGTGCTACACTTACCAACAAAAAGCTATTGTAAAACCAATAGAAAATGGATAGATATATCTATTCATAGTAAATATCAATATACTAAATGGAATTGAAACGCCAATCATAGCATGAGTCGATGGCATTCCATATTCTTGAGACCATTTACTTTGCAATCTGATAACTGGTGGACATGCCGGTCTTGGCCAACAAATTACATCTTTCAATGCTTGTCCTACATAATAAAACCATTAATATACCATATAAAATAAATATTCTATATGTTAAAATGTTAGCTACAATTATTACCAATGCTCATAATAATTGCCCATACTAAGACCACTCGTCTTCCAACAGCGCCATCAATATTCCAAAACCAAAAAGGTATAAATGTTGAATAAAAAATTTCATCTCCTAATTCTGTCCCAAACATAAACAAGTAGTACCAAAAACGGTTTTTAATGAAGTATCTTGGACCATCTAATTCCGATGAACATTCCGTAGGTGAAGATTCTCCTTTGCACGATGATGCATCTGTTTTAATATACCCATTTGAAATTTCTTCAACTATGTTATTATCATTAGATTCCTTATTATGAGATAACCTATGGCAGGCAAAGACAAAAATCTATCGACCCTGTACATTAATATGAAACATTTTATACATTTTCTTACCTATGCTTCTCAGAACACTGTATATTATAATTTCCTTCTACTCCAAAAAACTTCTGTATACTAGCAACTGGATGTGGGTCCTTTAAGTACTCAATAATTTTTAACAACAACATTTTCATCAATTTTAGCGTATCATACTTAGTGTAAAAAGCATTGTGATGTTAAAAAATCTACAACATAATAAGATACTTTTTAAAAATTATATCAAATCAGTGAAATACAATATAATGTAATAATAATAGTAAAACTATAGAAACCTTAAAACAATTTGCCATAGGAAATAACTTACCAAAAACTGTTTATTCAATTTATGAGCGTAAACAAAATAAAATATTTTAAATGAAAATTGCTAAAGTTTTAAATTCGAAATCAAAACACACCTAGTTAGGCGGTAAATTAATTTCTAGAAGAAAGCCGGCATAATGCATTGACAGTCAGTGAAGATGGTGTAAAGCAATATACAGCGTACACTTACGTTTCTCCTCTATATATGTCCATTCAATGGGCAATATTAGTCGTATTTTTTTGACAGAACATAACTACGAGTCTCTTTGTTGATGCAGCATGCACGTATATATATACACACTGATTCTATTTGCTCACCGCATTGACCATAGATTATTTCACTGAAGACTGAGTCACTGTGCTTAAATATTCAGACTTGAAATGAAGAAAAAGCAACAATAAACTTTTACGATAGTTTTTAACAGATAACTAATCTTGCTAAATTTGCATCGTGTCTTTAATGCGATAACAATTATGCTTTATAGTTCTTTCACTGTTCCAACAATTGACAAACACTACGAAATCGTTATCTTTCTCTGTACATTCATTTAAAAGAGTAAGATATTCGTCGATTACTCAACGTTCACTAAATAAAATCTATATATTTTATTCGTTCCATTTAATATTGGATGATGAATATATCTTTTTTATTTATAATGTTCTATTAACGTAGTACAGGCGTAGACAACGTTTCTTTGTCTTCTTCGTAGAAAGAAGTACTGAACAATCACGTGTGTGTTGCATGTACATAATTATCTACCCTAATTGAATAATTTTTTTTATCTTATATTCAAATAAAAGATTAGCAGGGAATTCCAAGTCCTTGTACGACTTGAAAAAATAGATATGAGAATTCAATCGCTTTTTATTATATAGATAAGTCATTAAAATTACAATTATACGAATTTTTATGTACAATTAATGTAAATAGAGCACACGCTTAAAAGTGGAAATCCTTCGGAATCACTAGCGGTGCCTGTTTCGAAATCTTACAAATAACCGTTATCGTGTTATATTATGAAAGTGTAGAGATTTATTTACAATTAGAGAACATCATATCGTTAGTATTTTGCAACTCTCATAATACCCTATATTCATTTTAAAATATTTTCCTGCTTTCCCAGAAAGTAGTATAGATAAATGATAAAGTAAATTTAAGTCGTGATAAGAATATTACAGATAAAATATAATTTTATTATATGTAATCTGTATAAATGTTAATTATTTATGGTGAATCATTTTTATTCATTGAAATAAATATTCTTTTTATTTGCGAGCAAGATATAAATACCGTTTTACGTAATATAACATTGCACAGAATGTTTTTCACTTATCATTAAAAATATTCAACTTTATAAATAAAAAATAAAATTCTATATTATGAACCCATTACCCCAATAATAGTATAAAATAATTGCACCCGGAAATAACAAAAAAAGGAGTACCTATCATAGCATACATTTTAGATACTTTAACACTTCATAAGAGTCATTAACCTTTAGAAGACGGGACTGGTCCCAAAAGGGACAACCCAGGGAGACAAAATTTTTAATGTTTTCCAGGGATAATTTGATGTGCTGAATACGGGAAAAATAGTGAAAAAAATCCTGGAGGCATCCAGGATCTTCAAAAAAGTCATTTCGAGGTCAAATTTTTTTCCTATTTTGATCTATTTAAAATTTGACCTTGAAATGGCCTTTTTCAAGGTCGAGGACGCACCCAAGGTTTTTTCAACTATTTTTTTCGTATTCAGTGCAAAAAGATACATTGAAAAACACCCAAAAACCATTGCATCAACTTTTTGGCATTGACCTTTCTCTTGCGGACGGGACTGGTCCCTTTAAAGACCACCTGTTTGGTCGGAGACTCGTCCTAAGTTACGCATTCGATTTATATATGAATTACACAATTTGAAATAGGTCGATTTGCACTGAAAATTTCCAGTTCTCTAAAGGTTAAAAATCATTATTTATCACAGAAGGGTTCTAGTTAGCTTTCATTTCATCACATTTTTACGAGTAAAAGACTTGTCCAATAATAGCAATATTTCTTACTGCTGATGCTACATCTGGTATATCCGGACTAGGATGGACATGTAATGCAGAAGTACCAACAACAGTTGCAGTAGCAGCAGCATGCGTATTCATTCCTTGAACACCATCCGCGTAACTTTTATTTGCTTGTGAACCTAAAGCACTATTTATATTGTTTAAATGAGGTGGTGGCAGTGTTGAAATGATAGGAGGAATAACCGGTGTAGTCGTGCAAACATTTGCTTGAGGTTGACAGTAATTCTGTGAATTTTGAGTCGTTGGAGGTTGGTAATTACTATACTGAGCTTTACATTTCTTTTCATGCACAAATAAGCTGCCAGAATGACTATAAGCTGTGCCACATATTTTACACGCGTATGGTTTTTCTCCTGTATGCGTGAATCTATGTTCTTTTAAATACTTTAGTCTTCTGAAAGACTTACCGCATGTTTTGCAGTGATAATTTGCTTCACCGGTATGCGTAGTAATGTGCGCTTTAAGAGTACAAGATTTAGCAAAGGCAGCACTGCAGAAGTGACAAACAAATGGTCGGTCACCGGTGTGCGTTCTTTCGTGATTAATACAATTTGAATTTGATGTAAAACCTCTTCCACAATATTTACAGACATGAGGTTTATATCCGGTATGTGTTCTCATATGAAACATTAGACCTGTATTTTGTCTGAAAGTTTTACTACATATGTGACACAAAAATCGTTTGAAATTTGAATCTTGTTGTTCTTTTGTACGTTCATGTATACGCATATGCCTTTGTAATTTCATTTCTTTTTCAAAAGTTTTATTACATTCATCACATGTAAAACTTTTTAGTTTCTCATTACTTTTTTGAGATCCTTTACATTTTACAGCACATTTACAGTCCTTACCACAATTTGCACAGTTTTCTTCTCGCACATTGTGCACATTTGTCTGATGTTTTAATAATGATTTATTTGTATCGTACGATTTACCACAAATTTTACATGGAAAGCCCTTTCCTTCATTATCAGAATCCAATTCTTCTCTAATCCAACTATTTATTAACTTAATAGCAGACTTATCATCAGGTGGTTTTTGAGGTATGGAACAATCGTTATCTTCATCATGTCCATACCTATCTCTATGACTTTTAAGTCTATCTTGGCGAAAAAATTTCATATTACAAACATTACAAACAAATTTTTTTTCATCGTGTATTAACAAGTGACGCCGAAGAGATATCTCTGTAGAATAACATTTGGTGCAATATTCGCAATGATAAAGCACTACATTATCAGAAGAATTTGATTTGTTATCACAATTAGAATGAGACTTAGATGTGTATACGTTATCACTTTTGTCATCTGTATTGGATATTTGTTTATCTAAAGCTTTTATCATACTATTACCATCACTGTGAATTAGTTTTTTATCTGCTGTATCTTCTGTTTTAATAGAAATTTGATTATCTATCTCTGAAGATTGTGTGCTATTTTCTACCTTTCTTCTATCCCTAATTTCTTTCAGTATAGAAAAAACTTCCTTAGGATTAGCTCTTTTATGAACATTTAAATGTCGTACCATGGTATCAGTTTTTCTAAAATTTTTATTACATATTTTACATGGTATTAATTTTGATTTTTCCTTTGGTCTATGGAGTTTGCTATGTTGAAGTAATTTATCGATGTGAAAGAACTGTTTATCACATTTTTCACATTTGAGTTGTTTTTCATTATGGGTCAATACATGTCTTTCTAATGATTTCTTATTGGAATAACATCTATTACAATGTGGACATTCCAGATTTAATTCAGAATTTACAGTGGAAACTCTGTCTACTTTATTATAAGCATTTTCTACATTTAATAATGAATCTTTTTCAACAGCATCATGTTTTGTATTTCCATTTTTCTTTATATATTGCCTCTGCCTTTCTTTATGATTTTTCAAATTTTCCATAGAAGTAACTCTTTTAAACATTGTCAGTCTCTTTGAACGATAAGCTCCTCTTTTAATAACAGCTGCTTCCTGCATCGATTGTTCATACTTATTATCAATATCATGTGTTAGCTCATTATCAGAAATATCATTTGCATTATGAGAAATATCATTCTCATTAATTGTACTTTTTAAATCTGGGGGAGAATCTTCGTTCCACGGTACCAGGTTGTTATGTACAAAAGTATAACTATCTTCTTCTTTCATTAGAGTAATGACATTTTCATCAGTTTGACAACATTGATCCTAAAAAGATAAGTAATGGTATTATCTCCAAACTAACATCGAAATTGATATCAAAAAGAATACTTACTTTCACAATTGCATGGTTTAAAGAGTCACCTTTCTTTGTCGCCTTCCCATACAATTCTCTTAGCTTTGTATCTGCTCGTTGACATTGTTCCCTGAGCTCGTGGGCAGCATTGATTTTCAAAATACATTTCGTACAAATATGGTCAGGCAATCCATCGTTTTTCACAACCTAGAGATAACCTTAAAGATTTTTAGATCTTATGGACATACATTGAGCATGTATATAAAAATATTTGATACAACTGACCTCGATACCCCCACATAACCGTAACTTTTGAGGCAGGTTGAGTGCAGCCGTGTCTCTAAAATAAGTCTGATTCGTGGCAAAGATGCATTGATTATCCTTACTTGAGGAGAGACAAATGCGGCATAAATTGGTATCTTGGTTTGTCATTATTTTCAATTCAATTTCCTTGCTGGTTGCTTACCATCCCCCCACCATCCTTTTTTAAATTTTCAGAGAATCCTCCACTCGTAAAATAAACAAATTTTGACGTCATGTCATCGTTGAGCACCGTACGCCATCATACATACATGCCCCAATTTTTTGTCCTTTTTTTTTTTACCCGAAAGTATACAACAAAGAGAGTATTTTGTGTTCGTAATGCTTATAAGGTACGACCGGAAAGGATTCCCTATGCTCTCGAAAAATTAAAAAGTGTATCAGACGATTATCTACGAAATTACTTAAGATATTCAAAAACTCTGCTGGATCATTACGTTTCATATCAAAATGTAAGTGTATGTACATGAACACTCAATGCATAAGCATAGGAGGCTTATTTGCGCAGCAGTGTATTTATATGTGTATGTCTGTATCCACTCTAAAGTGCTCTAAAGTCTAAATGATTGAATGGGAGTCGAAATTTATTAAAAAAATCAGGTCTCACTCAACGAGGATCCGCTAACAATTCCGGTTCGATTTGACTTCCGATTTAGAAATGGCGGGTGTTTCAAAAATTGAAAAACTTATAAAAAATCCTTTATTCGACTTAAATTTTGTAGAAGTATCTAACAAATAGTACCAGCAAATAGGATGAATCTTTTCAACATTTTTTATCGAAACGATAAAAAATAGCAAATGAGCAAATATTTTTATCTACTTTTCGAACAGTTGTCTTTAGGTAATGAAAAAATTCCGACGAAAAATCGCATACATGACGAAAGCAGTTAAAACGTTTTGGGAATACGTAAAATATTGTCCATAACACTGTACGATATTATCGGTCGTGTTGAATGCCGAAAAACGTCTTTTTTATCTAGATGTACAGTCGGCGGCATATATGACTCCCCAGTATGAAGTTGGCGATAAATAAAATATATGACAATTTCTATAGTATTTCTGTTATTACTAACTTCATACTGGAGAACCATATATGCCACCGACTGTACCACAGGAGCCCAAGCCAAAGATTTTCTCTTTTCTCTATCAAACTTCCTTGTGTTTTATACGTATACTTTTTTCTATCGTTACTACTCTCTAATATCAATTATTATAAACACGGAATAGATTACAAAAGAAAGGAATAAAAAATTAAATAGCGTTGAGGAGAATTGTTGACGAAATTTTGTCCCGCGTTTTTCGATATGTCGGTACCACGTGACAAGTGACATTTGCCAAGTACTCATCGTTTATAGACTTGCTTGTCAAATAGATGTAAGATAACATTGTTGATAAAGTGAAGATCAATAAACAATACTGTTATTAGAAGTTTCAGATTTCTTCTCTGATATTATAAAATGATTTCTTGAGAATAATTTATAGCAATCATTAAAGTTTTGCTATATATACACTTACGATATATTGGAATATATAGTTAAGGTAAGCAATCCTTATTTTTAAGGATTAATATATTTGCCTAATTGATATGCACATTTGTCAATATGTAAATGTAAATAAAAAAAATGTCATGAATTGTAAGTCTACCTTAAGTTTGCTTTTACGCACGCAATTATTGTGATGCTGTGTACATACAGCAATAAATATTCCGCACAAAATCTATTTACTTGAATTTTTGAGACACGTGTTGCATTGTATGAACAATTTGTATTGTGCCTATGCAATTATAAAGCATTGAAAATTTGTTGTTCTTGATACACAAAGAAAATCGCGCACATCAAGTACAGGTCTTCTTCGACCGCAACATTATTTATAATACTTGTTGGTTGGTCGATTTAAACGTTCTATAGTTTTCGCAGCTATTGCGAATGGAGCAACCACGAAAGAAAACTTCCGCCAAAAAATACAAGAGCAATGATAACGATGAAAAAACAAGAGATCTTAATAATACCTCGAAATCGTGGCAGGAGTTAACCTACGATGTCCTGCGTATTATATTTAAATATTTAAGTGGATTAGACTTGTCTAATGCATCGAGAGTATGCAGGTATGATTATCATTGACTATGTTACAATGCCTTTTATTAATAACAATATTATTAATGAACAATGTTTAATAAAAATAACCTGAAAAATATATTTGCGTTATTAATGTTTGATATAAATTTTACAGATCTTGGTTGGAAGCTGCAAATAGCGAAAAAAGAACCAGAGGTCCTATGTGCTTAACACGACATGAAGCAGACGTAGGATCTACAATAACTGATTGGGAGGAATTAAAAAAAGAAACCATAAAATGTTCTATGGTTAAACCTAGTTTGGCTCTCTTTTTTACTGTTGGACGTGGAGGTTCATTTTCACAAAGTAGGTTTGTAATTACATTTTTGAAGAATTTATAAAAAATTGCAGAAAACTAATCATAAAACTGTTAACTGCTGAACTTTTTGTATATACCATAAAGTAGCTCATAGTGTAATTGTAAAGAGTACATTTTTGCATATTAATTTGTTTGAAATTCTTTACTTTATCTGAACATATCTAATTATGAAATAATATTACTTAAGATATTATTATGATTTTTTAAAGGATGTCATTGTGATTTTTTACCATCCAATTGTGACTCCATATCAGTGGATACTTATGGTGTTGTAATAAATAACACAGAGAACACAGGAGATGATAGTAACAATCTCGTATGTATGTTTTTACCTGAAGTGTCTAACATAAAAATATCTACACTTCTTTTCAATGTTTATGATTGGGAGAAATCGAGGTTAGCATATTGTCAACAACTAAAGGCTGCATTTAAAACTTCTGGCAATGACTGCCGCAAGACAAGTTGTTTGATGTTATTCAGTGAATGGAATGGTCGTCGTATAGCATTGAATTTACTGAAATCTTCAAAATACTGGTAAAATTTTTAATATTTACAATTTTTTTATTCCTCCATGGCACTGACAATTTAAATTTATAAATGCCTAGACATTTGCATTTTTATGCAGGCTTCCCAAAACAAAACCTTGTATATGGGGTGGAATCACTAGATATTTAACAGTGTGTAACTCTGTGAATAATACACGTGTATGTGAAAGTAATCCAAATTGCATTGCTATTGTGCTGAGTGGTACAAAAATGCGGACTTTTTCTATACTTCTGGATGCAAACTGTAATACTAAAGAAAAAGTTGAAAATGAACTGAGAACCTTTAAAGACAGTGTAAAGTTAAAAAAACACTCTATGGGTTTTATGTTCGCTTGCTGTATACGGGGTGCAAAAATGTTTGATGAATACAATGTGGAATCGACTACCTTTAAGCGATTATTTCCAAATGTCCCATTAGTTGGATGTTTTGGTGATGGAGAATTTGGGAAAAACATACTAAACGGTTTGTAAATTTCTCATAATAAAATAACATTTCATTTATGTTTTGTATCAAATTTTTTATTTATGCTATTTCAGAAACATCTACAAAAAAATATATCAAGTGGTATAACTCTGTATCTACAGCATTTATGATACTCACCTATGATTAGGTATCAAAGGAACATGGAATTTGGCGTTACCATCATTGAACAGAGTTCATATAGGTTTTGTCTATATTTCGACAAAATGTATATAGAATTTTTTAATAATAATGTATGATAAAAGAATGTGTGTATGTTTCTATATGTGTTATGTATGTAAGATAACCGAGTGTCGTTTGTATTTTTCTTATACCACTTGAAACTCTACATTGTATTTATCATATAAATATCAAACTTGAAATTATTCAGTGGCGAAAGAAAATAAGCTCTCAAGAATATCACGTTTCCGTTTATTCATAGCCATTATTGATATCAGTTGGCAAAAAGTCTCCAGAAACTGGTTGACTCGGTTGGATATGCGCAAGTAAATCGGTTTTAACTTGTCTCCTACTGTTTATGATTACAATGCTTAAGGCATTACCAACAAACTACTTGATAGTATTTCCGCTTGGGTGATACCGTGTTAGAGATAAGGGTAAAAAAAAACTGGGCCAAAAAAGGGATATTAACACTCGTCATGATATAAGTAAGGATTTATAAAAGGGGAACCTTCCTATCCGAAGGTATTCTAGTTGTTACTTCTGTACCGATAGTTATATTACTGTAACATATAAATTTAGGCTTTAAATAAAACAAATGTCGCTTCTAAATGTACTGACGGACGTAATTGTCCTTGTATTATTTCTTGATTCTGCCATTTCTAAACGATGGGAAAGCGGTTTGCGCGAAAGGTATGATGGATATGGAGAGGATTGGATATTTATGCCAGATGGAAATGATTTACCTCAAGTCGCAATATTAAAATACGATGAAGGAGGAACACGAGGCATTCTTGATAATGAAAAAATATCTTATATCCTGTACACACGGTATGGTTCTAATTAAATGTTATAAATTTTTTGGATAAGCGAATAAATACACTAATTGCATGCAAAAAATTATGTGACCAACTCTATATGTTGTAATTTAAGATCAAGCCCAGAAAATGGCACGAGACTGATGATCAATGATACAACGACTCTTCTTGATTCAGATTTTGAACCATCGCGAAAAACAAAGTTCATAACACACGGATGGAAGTCTAGTTCGATGAGCACGGGTCTAAGGAATATGAAGGATGGTATGGAAGAATTGTTATAAAAAAAAATTATATATGCAATTGATCAAATGTGTAACTGATATGACATTACATATTGATCGTACAGAATACTTGCAACACGGCGATTACAATGTTATTCTCGTTGATTGGGAACCTCTAGCTGCGAGTACTTTTTATCTTGGTCCAATGCAAAATACCGTTCGCGTGGGAAAAGATGCGGCTAATTTTATCGATTTTTTGATCGCAGAAACTAATTTAAAGGCCGAGGACATCCACTTTCTTGGTATATTTTGCACTAATCTTAAGACGAAAGGAACATAAATAAGTTATAATGATTAATTAACAAAACCTGATTGTATGTATATATAAAGATTGTAAGTACATGGTTCCAACGTTGTTAAACAAATCTTAGGTCACTCTCTGGGCGCGCATGTTGCTGGCAATGCTGGAGAATCGATAACTTCCGGTCGATTAGGCAGAATAACTGGATTTGATCCAGCTTTGCCCGGATTTCATATGTTTGCTTCCGATAAAACTCGCTTGGATTCAGAGGATGCAATATTTGTCGACGTTATTCATTCCTGCGGTGGCATTTTAGGATATCTTCAACCTCTAGGCAAAGCCGATTTTTATCCAAATGCAGGAACAGCCGTTCAACCAGGCTGTTGCTGCGCTCCAGAAATAATGGGTATAAGTACACCACTAAAAGTACATATCGAATAATTTAAAAATGGCACACATTTTCTATCTTCTTTATTTCAGAGGCTTGCAGTCATGGACGATCCTACGTGTACTTCACGGAAAGTATTAATTCAAAGGTGGGACTCCAAGCCGCAAAATGTGAAAATTGGGATCATTATATGAGTGGCGATTGCACGAATTCCGAGTTGGTTTTAATGGGAGAGCACATAGATACATCCGCTAGCGGATCTTATTTCCTCAGAACAAGATCTGAATCACCTTATGCGTATCTACCAGAAATAATCAGCAACAGTATTTAAAATTTAATGTTAATGTAATAGGGAAAACCAAATCTTGTAATTCTTTAATTAATATATGATGTAATTACAGAACGTACTATTATCAATTTTAATCATAAAAGCTTGCCTCCTTTTTGCTTAATAATAGAAAACATACAATAACGCTACTTTTTAAAAGTCTATAAAATATATGAAGCACTTGGTTCTCTTTAATAAATAATAATTATATTATTGTACAATTAAGCCACTTTTATCACTCGTGTATCAGCTTACCTACAAAGTTTCTGATGTTTGAATAGCGTGCGTAGCTATTCATATAACTGCATTGACCCAGAACAACTAAATATTATGGATGCATGTAGGAATGATTTAAGCCATTAGATTGGTTTATAAAGTAAAGTAGTTACATATTTCTTCCTATATCGGTGTGTGGCTGATAAAACCATTACGCTATCTTTAATACTTAAAGCATATAGATGATTCAACATCACATGATTTGGTTCTGGCAGAAGGGTTGGTTCGCACTAAAAGAAGGTGTTATGTGTTTTACAGAGCTCTATAAATTATGAAAAATAATGATTTCATAGTTACTCACAGATAAAGGTGTGTCTTTATTAAGAATAACTTGTAATAAATGTGGTGGCAAGATTGGCGGTCCAACTACTTTTTCCCATGGCTTATGCGGTGGGATTTCTTGACCATATTCAGTTTGAACACTAGTAGAAACACCTTCGCTATCTTTTGCAAGAGCTTGAAACACTTCAAAATCTGACTGTCTTACAGATACTAAATTGTTTTTGGAACCCATACCGTTGTCAACTATTTTCTACAAGAAAATCTTATAATTAATAACTATTTTTATTATTTGTTATTTATTTAGTCAATTTTCTTCTTACCAAACCAGGATCATGCCTCCATTCTCCATCGACATAAAATTTATATTGATGTTCTCCTTCTGGTAAGTCAATAATAGTTACAAAATCACCATGACTTTTTACCATAGGCAATGTTTTCCATCCTGTAAAAGTTCCACTGATGTATACTTGCTTGCCACCACCTTCCCATTTGAAGACCGTAGGTAACACTTTGCTATCCGCAACTTTTGTTCCTTCAGAAACCGTATTTGATCTTGGACGCGGTGCACCAAAATTATCTCCATCTTGTTGACCTGTCTGTATGTCAAGGCAGAAATAAATTTATCATTATATTATATTTGTTAATATATGAGAGTTTATATTTGCTATAATGAGAAGTACCTTCGTATAATAAGGTTCTTCCTCTTCATGAGAGGATTGGAAGACTAGCTTTTGATTAGGTTTTTTATCAAAGACGAATGCCTGGCCTTCCTTTCCCGGGGAAGGTGGTGCATGTTCCTTAGTATGACGATGCTCTCTACCTGCAGTATGACCATGATGACTGACTGTTTGATTACTTCCAGCATTACCCATTATTGTGCGACGATGTCTATAGATACACAAATAAAATCTCGGATCCGTTATTTTGTCACAAAGAATAATGGTTTTTGAAATAAATTTCTTTTTTTCTTACCCAACAAAGTAACACCGAAGTGTTCTAACAATTTGTTTTTCATGTAACACTCTGATCTACGACGTAAATAGGTACGAAAAGTGGCAAGTATGTGCGATAGAGCTAAAGGAGAAACAGAACGTGTACCTGATGTTTTCGGCGCAGGTAGTACGCGGGAAATACGAATTGAAACCTTACGCTTTTAAAAAATAAAACTTTTATCAAATGAAATATTACAAGTTCATTAATAATTTCTACTTAAATTTTAGATTTATTAAATAAATAATACCTGAAATTTATACAAAAAATTAGATTACATAAAGCAAATAGCTATCTATAATTTTGTTCTGCTCCAACTTCCGGTTCAAAATAAGGAGTATTCCATTATTAAATAAATTTGTAAAAAATAGTATACACAATAGAGTTCAAATATTTTAGAAACGCATAGAATATTATTCACGATACTACATTATGTCGCCGGTTACGAATACCGTGATAGAATGAAACATTTTGGCGGGAAGTTTTGGGGGTGAAACCCTCGGAGGGCTGAAAGGATTGATTTTTACTTTTTACATTTTTTTTGTATGACAATTATTATAGACGATTTTCTCCTCGTCGATCGTGAGCACAGAAGCATTGTTGATCCCAAATTGTTTATTTTCATTATTACTGAATTGTTTAAGTTTGGGTAATTAAATGGATATTATCATATTGGGAAAGAATTGAAAGAAATAAACCGTCTTGCGTTGAAAGTAGTTTTTGTAATAAATAGGGTATATTAAATTATTATTTTTATGTAATTAAATGAAGTACAATAATTAAATTAGAGACATCAAATTCTTCTCACAAGTTAATATATAAAACCACTGGGCAATGATCACTACCATAAACACTGCTTCTTATAATATTATCGCATACTTTGTTCCGGATACGTTCGGATACCAAGAAGTAATCCAATCTCCTGAATATAAAATGAATTGATAACAAAAATGCATGTATATACGGTTTTATCAAGTATCTTATATAAAAGGTGATTCACTAACTGTGTCATGAAAAGTTACCTGTCAGTCTATTGATATCACATTTTTTTAAAAATTCGTTATTCAAGAAAAGTTTTTCAGAGATAACTTTTTATAACGAAGTTAGTGTATTATCTTGTGCAAATTTTACAAGCAGATAGACTCAACTAATGCTATATTAATTAATATGATTCGTAAACTTACCAGCCGATATTTTTACTTCTTGCATTAGCAAAATATGACCAAAAAGTATATGCTCCTGTTTTATCTGGATACAACATTCTAAATGTATCAACAAATCCTTCTTCTAGAAAGTCAGTCATACCTTCTCGTTCTTCTTTAGTAAATCCAGCATTTTTTGTATTGGTCTTAGGATTAGTTAAATCTGTAAAAGAATATATATGTACATTTATATATTTGTTTATAAATATGTATTTATTAAATAATTATGGATAATTGTACGTACCAATTTCTTGATGAGCCACATTCATATCCCCACAAATAATGACGGGCTTTTTCTTATCTAATTCTTTAATATGCGATTTAAATTTCTCATTCCACTCTAATCTTTTGGGCAAAGTTACAAGTTTTGCTCCAGCATTAGGCACATCTACGGTATTAGACTAGATTTATAATATATTAACAAAAGATTACTTAACTTATCATAGTTAAGTTATGCTACCTATACTATTGCATAAAGATTTAAAAAATATTCATACTAAGTTATAAACAAATATATATAAGATTTCATATATCATTACAAATAACTTACAAACATTAACTAAGAAAAACTTTGGATACTCGGCTGTAATCATCCTGCCTTCCTCATCAAATTTTGCATTATTTAAACCATATTTAATATTAATTGGCTTTTGTTTTGAATATAAAGCAACACCACAGTAGCCAGCTTTTTTGCCTGCCATAAAGATAGTTATTTGTAGTATTAATTGATGAATTCATGTATGTATGAGAATTATCCTTACTATCTTCATAATAATGATGGTATCCTGCCACTTTTATTTCACTTGGTAATTTTGTTTTATCACATTTAGTTTCTTGCAACGCAACAATATCTGCATTTTCCTTAATAATATAATCCAGTCCATTTTTCTGTATCATAATATTTACATACAGTAAGTGATTATATATTAAAATATCAGTGAATATACAAGAAAAACCTACCTTTATGACCGCTCTAACTCCAGACACATTCCATGAGCTGATTTTCAAATTATATTTCATTCCTTCGGCATTCAGTTTTTCACACTCAAAATCAATTTCATTCAAGTTAGTATCTGTTCTGTTCATAGCGGGCTTATTTTCAACTTTGGCTTTTTTAGCAACAGGTTCATCTTTGCCATTTGCCTTACGCTTATTTCTGGAGGTAGATTCTTTAACAGAATTTATATTACTTTCCTCAACAGCTTCTTTGGAGTCTTTAATACTTTCTTTATTGATTTGTTTACTAGCTGCTTTGGTACGTTTTTTAGTAACTTTTTCAGGTATTTCATTTGATTCCTCTGTATGTTCTGAACTAGATTCTTCCGATTCCTTAGTAGAATCAATCAAATCGGGTGATCCTTTTTTTTTATTAAGCTTAGCTTGCGAGGTACTAGTCTGGACGATAAAATTATTATGTAGTATTAATTACTAAAAAATGTTTTATTTTCTTAATCTTTTACTACATTTCAACAGTTATCAATATCGTCAAATAGTTTTTTCATTTAAAAATGAGAAATAATACATAATAATCATAATATTATAAGAAAAATTGTTCTACTATGTTTACAAAAGTTACATGGGTATCTTATATTAACGGATGTTTTAATATTTACCTTCGTCACTTTACTTCGCTTTGGTGGCATATCGATTATCGTTGCTCTTTTGAGAGACCGATGTTATTATAAATTAAATATATATACAATATATTAATAATAAAACACAAATTACTCGTATGTATAGACAAGGAATAATGATCTGTTGCAATTTAAGTACAGAAATCTCATTGAAACATCTCAAAATTGGTCGCCAAGTTCGGAAACTATTACAAATGATTGAACAGAAAACTGAGAAGGACGCTAAATTACGCGGGATATTTAGCGCGCATGCCAAATTTTTTTATAGAAATGTGGTTGATTTGTGAGAATAGATATGTAACGCCCTCTTTCCTATAGTACAACCTTCACAAAGTAAGTTACTAGTTTTTTAACAAAGAACGAGTAAATTACTATAAACAAAAGACGAACACACGTATATCATCGTATCGAGTGTATGTTCCAATAAAGAAATTTAAAAATCGTTCCCCGGGGTGCTGGATTTGAAGCGCGAATTTTAATTGTGTATACGTTTGAGATGGGCGATAGACCCCTAATGTATCGATACAGCGTATCGATACACCCAAAATATCGGAACAGGTGTATCGATACAATTAATATCAAATGATTTGTTTTTATAAGGCTCGGTTGCTCCAACCTCCCTGTAAAGTTATTCGGTCCGTAAAGGTCTATACGTGACTTTTAAGTGGTCAACAACTAGGAATTTCAGCATTTATCCCGTAACTTTACTGACGCCGACTGTACAATGCGCATGCGTAAAGAGGTTGAAAAGAGTGCGCTTCCAGTCTTCAAGCCACTGTGACCAATGTAGTATCACTCATTAATGTGTTTCATAGTTCATTTTTAAGGGTTGGTGTGGGTTGAGGGGCTAGACAAATAGTGGCATGGTGGGGGTAAAGAGATCATGGTATTTCGAAATGCTTCGAAACACGTGCCGGCAATCGCGCGCATGATTGCATGTTCAAAATTGTCCTGTGTGAACCTAACGTTGATCTAACGACACTATGATTTGAGGTTATTCATACTTAAAATATATTCTTTGGACACACGACGAAAAGAAAAATCAAATTTTGTGAAAGCAAATTGACATTGTAAAATAAAAGAGTGTTTAATGTTTTTTATATTTAGAGCTACAAATTTATAAAAATCAATATCTATATCATAATCGTTTACATTGTTCGTAATAACATTATATAAAGATGTTTCGCTATCGAGTAATATTATATGTCAAAGAAAGAACATGTTGTCTGTAAGTGATATAATTAAAATTTATTTATATACTTTTATTTTTAGTTTAATGTACTTAATTTTTATACTTGCGTATACATATAAGTATATACCTAGTCATATATTTTATTTATCCACAGTATGCAACCACTCCACATGACACGGTCAAATGAATTATTTTTTACCAAATTTCATACTAACAATACAAAGCAATACTGTACTTCCGTAAAGGATGAAAGAAGAAGACAAAAGATGGTCAATATATCTAAGGTGATAATGCATAAACCATGAAATATTTGTTACCTTTTTGTTAATATTTATTTGATATAAATTACATTAAATTAAACTTTTTTAATAAATTATTGTAGATGAACGATATCCCTGTAAAAGAACCAATACAACCAGATTTTGAAAATATGACTAGACATGGGGAGTCTTTAGAAACAGATTTATGTAAGGTAAATGATGTGCCCTATGTATTGATAGCAACTAATGATACTAAAATAAATATCTATATTACAGGAAAGCAGGCATAGAGAATCTGAAAGTGAGATGAATACAACAAATAATATTTCTGAAAAGATGAGTACAGTTTCACATAGAGGTAATGTCATCATCTGTATTTATTAAAATATTTTAAAGAGTGTCTCCAGATTAGATTCATTTAATGCGTTTGTGCTATGATTATATGAACATTTCAGGTTTACATGCAATGTATCCAAATCCTGTTCATACTGTACATAATGTCTACAATATTGTGACTAAAGAGCTAAATGATAATAGTGTACTTAATGTGCATTATAAAAAATGTAGTAGTAAAACATCACCTTGGAAATGTATTTATTCTATTTCTTGGCCTGAGAAAGAAGAAATTATAGCACATGGTATATCTAAAGTTGCAGCTTCAAAGCAGGCAGCATTGAAATGTTTGAACTTGTTGCATACACAACAAAAAATAAGAGATGGGAAACCAGTAATATATAGCAATGAGGAGATAGGGAACAAATTACACAAGCCTATTCCACTTCATTTTAATTTTGAATGTTATGAGGAAGTGAAACAATTGCTTAGCACGTATGAAACGGTAAATCTTAATAATTTTTAATATGATAGCAAAATTTTTACTACAAAAAATATTTCATGCTTTAATATTACTCTATTTTAGGATATTAAAGATATAATTCTATATTCGCAATTAAGTGGTAATAGATCAAGTTTTACCTCGTCTAACAAAGATTTCATCTTCAATCACTCTCCTTCATTTCTGCAATGCATTACTCGTAATAAAGAACTACAAGATAGATACTTGCTAAATAATGTAGATAAGAAGAATGATCTTCCTATTTTGGAATATAGGTAATCAAGTCGGATATTATAAAATCAACATGCAATATACACAGTGCTGACATTGACTACCATGATCTACACTAGTACCAGTAATAATAATAATTTTGATTACTTTTAGGGATGAAATACTTCAAAAATTGAAAAATAATCAAGTTATAGTGATTAAAGGTCATACAGGTTGTGGTAAAACTACACAAGTACCTCAATTTATAATGGATTCTTTTATAAAGGAAGGAAATGCTACAGATTGTAATATTTTGATATCGCAACCTCGCCGAATTTCTGCAATATCTTTAGCAGAACGTATTGCATTTGAAAGAGAAGAAACTGTAGGGGATGTAGTAGGATATTCTGTACGATTAGAATCAAGACTGCCAAAATTTCCTGGTGGGATGCTTTTTTGTACAACTGGTATTTTACGTCAACTGATACAAGTCAATCCAAATTTAACAGGATATAGTCATGTTATTTTGGATGAAGCACATGAGCGTTCATTGGACATTGATGTACTTTTAGTTCTAGTTAAAAGAGCAATGCAAAATAATCCTGCCATAAAGCTTATTGTTATGTCTGCAACTATTAATACTAATTTATTTCAAAAATACTATAATTGTCCATCCATTGATATACCTGGTAAAACATATCCTGTTAAAATGCATTTTATGGAGGACTTTCAGAGTGTATTGCCCGGTTCAAAAAACAAAGAGAATATTGATCAAAATGAGGATAAACCAATAGTTAATTGCTTTGATATTGCAAATCTCATAAGATGGATTCTTGAAACAAAACCACCTGGTACAATATTATGCTTTCTACCAGGATGGATGGAAATTACGAAAGTAAATGAACTATTAGAAAATATGAGATCAATAAAGCATAAAGTGCTGATACTTCCACTTCATTCTAAATTATCAAATATTAATCAGCGTAAAATTTTTAAGTCAGCACCACCAAATACTACTAAAGTTATTTTAGCTACAGATATTGCTGAAACTGGCATCACTGTTCCTGATGTTGTATATGTTGTTGATTCTACTATAAAAAATGATCTTTCGTGGGATGAAAGGAAATTCTCGCTTTGCATGAATTATCAGAAGGTGTCGCAAGCCAACATACAACAAAGGTAATAAGAGTGATCATATAGAATAATTTATGGAATTGTAGTGACTTTGTTGACTTCGTAGAAACAAGGTTTAGTAAGCGATGGTTTAAACAAATATTTTGTCATTCAAAGTATGATTAAAAATGATTTTAGTATTATGTTTATTCTGTCAATTGGAATGAAATATTTCTTTTAATAGAAGTTATAGGAAATGTTGATGGCCATTATAATTTTTTAATATTTTTATTTCGGAAAAGTGTTATATTTATAAGATTAACTTCTTAAAGTTTGTCAACTTCAATATGTAATATTTCTTAGTTAAGAGGTATACCATATGTTTAGGAAAGGAAGAGCTGGTCGGACGCAGCCAGGTGAAAGTTATCATTTTATAAGAAAGGAAGAATATGATTACTTAGAACCTTACGTAATTCCTGAGATATTACGTTCCTCTTTGGAAAAAACAGTTGTGGAAATTAAAACTTACACTAATGAGAAGGTTGGTAAATTTTGTGGCAGTATGCTCCAGCCACCCAGTGACATAGCCCTGTATAAAGCAGTAAATACATTGAGGCAGTTAAATATCCTTGATGTGCGTGAAAATTTGACACCATTGGGGAAACTAGTAGCCAAAATTCCAGTACATCCAACTTTAGGCAAGGCTTTGGTTCTTTCGACAGTTTTTCAGTAAGAAATAACATTATTATCTTATGACTAAACTTGCATATTGTCGCTGTGACTGCCAAGTAACATGTTTTTTTGCAAGTTTTTAGAAAATAACAAAATCCCATACAGATCAGGGCAGAGATATTTTTGGCAGGCTCAGCGATGATATAATTTTATAAATAATTTATATGAATTAAACATTTTACAGATGTTTTCAACCCATTTTATATATTACCACAATTTATTCTATGGATAAAGATTTGTTTGTAAATTCATTATATAATAGAGCCTTAAAAAAAACAATTAAAGAGCACTATCACAAAACAAGCGATCATCTTGCTACAGCTATGTTATATGCAGAATGGCGAAAAAACTTTAATGAATCCGATTATGGAGGAGATATTTTCTGTAATGAAATGGATATTAGTCCTTTCAAACTAAGATTAGCGTCAAGTAAATTTCTACTTTCTAAAATATAGAATTTAATAGAATATGCATTAACATTTTTTTTTATTTAGCAACTTTGTCATATTTTCAGAAACATGTGATGCATATGTTAAGTATTTGGAGGAATGTAATTTATTAGATAAACAAAGTGATTCAGATGATTCAGAAATGCTTCAAAACAAATATGCATTCTTGGAAGAAATGATCCATGGCATTATTTTATCATCTACAAATAAATTACTTCAACATAATGAATTTTCTTATCATAAAGGTGTTTTTAGGAAAAAACGTCAACTTTTAACTGAGTATGTTTACAAATACATTCCTAAAATCATAAATGGAATTTATCCTAACAATACAAATTTTATTAATATTATATCTTTTTTAACTGATTTTTTAAATATAATTTATTTATTTCAGGAATAATGAACGAGCTGAAATATCTAATGAAAGTGTAAATCATGGCAGGAAATATTGGCCTAGTCCATTTGTGACATATATAACTGGTATACATATTCATAACAGGCCCAGTATGAAAATAAATGATAGCAGTATAATATCTCCACTAACAGTGTTGCTTTTTAGTCAAGGTGAAATGTATTACAAGGTACATCATAAATTATAATACGATTTTCTAATTTCATAGTATGAATATACCTATAAAAAGATAATCCACTTTTTTTTTTCTTAGTACGATGACTCTACCAATAGTGGAAATATCATTATTGATATAGGAAGGAAAAGGAAGCTATTGTTTTCGTGTAATTCAGAGTAAATATCATATTTAATACAATTCTTTTTTTTTTTTTAATTTAAATAAGTTTGATTCATAATAAACATGTTTTCAGGGAAGCTCATGTATTGATGTCATTTCGTAATGCTATTTGGTCTCTAGTAGATTATTTCATTAGAGAAAAGCATTCTAACGTGGATTCAACAAATGAACTAAATCGTATGAACGAATACAGATCTGAGGTATTCGATGTACTTTCCAAAATGTTAAGTACGCCTGGCGCAAATGAAGAATGATACGTGTATAGTGTAAATATAGATATATGTAATGTAACATATAATATGTTATTTTAATATTTTATGACAGTACGCATAAATAAGAAAATATATAACAACATTAAATGTAATAATAATTCTTTAATTGCAACTGTTTGTTGTATGTACAGCTAGTTTGTTTCTATGTGTACATATTTATAGTAAATATACATAAACAGTATTATACACCATGCAGATGTTAAGTAATCAATTTTACAATGTCAACAGCACATATTGAGTCGTGAGAGTTCGGCACACCATACCAAATAATAGAACTATGAGACATATCTCTGCGTTATCGACATTGCAATACTCGCGATGGTTTTCGTAGTCGTGTCTAAAAATCTGGATTAGCTAATATTAATTAACAATTTTAGTTCGGATCGACTTTTGGCTTCATAGTGGCCGGTATTTCAATGTTAAACAAATTCGTGAAATATCGTATTTCTGAATATTAATTATACGAAAAGAGAACAAAAACGTCAATCGTTACTCAAACAGATCAATTGTTATGGTTTACCTCAAATATTTTTTTCACAACGTAGCGAGTAATATAAAATTTAAATTAAATTAAATGATATAGCATTGTAAATTCGTTAAGTGTAAAGGGTCAAATAAATAAATACTTATCATTAAATGACCGATAAATTATGTTATATTTATGGCAAAACGTTTTTATTTCATTTTTACGAAATTCTTATTCGTGTTACAATATCAACTACAAAAGTTATTAAAAGATGTAGAACGAAATTAGTATTTGTTCATTAAAGATCTATTCGCATTAGATAGATATATCATACATCATATCACGTTACCTCTTTAGATTTTTAATTTTTATTCATCGTTCGTTTTTACGTTTGAGATTCATAATAAATAAAATCTAATTACTTCGACCCCTTTCAAAACCTTTGCCCTTACCAACACCCGTTCTATCTTCCCTTAGTAATAGGAGAGAAATGATAAAAATGATTATTTCACTTTCTCAATCCCAAATTCTCATAAGTCTGTCTTTGTCGTTGTATACAGGGTATCATTTCAAAAGAAATTCTTCTCTGTATGTATTTCCATATTATACAATTTATAAATGAGCATAATTTCGTTCAAACAAAGCAATGAGTAATTATTTATTCATAAGTTGAAAATAGATTTTCATATTAGAGGAATGATTTTTTAAAACATAAATTAATTAAAGGTAATACTTTGAATATGAACACTAATCGTTCGATCACGTATAAAGACATCTGAATTATTTACTAATCATGTTAATTTGAAAGAATAAATAAAAAAGATTTTAGGAAAAGTCGATGTTTCTACCAACGTTATTACACATATTGAGCGATTGAGTTTTTCATAGTGGGATACCCCGTATACACCGTTTCGTACAAATTTTATGTACATACATATATAAATATATAAAAAAATGTATAAATATATGTATAATAAAATGTAAAAAATTAATTTACTTTATCATAGAATGTTATGACCTAATTAATTTACACTTACAGTAATTATATTTAAATTTACCCTATTTAAAATTCATTTTGCAGGTACATGGAAGCGTGCGCTTCTGGTATAACAACTGTTTTTTTTCGTGTTACATGATAATAATGTTATATATATTAACGCAAAATTATATTCTAAAGGATAACGTACGAGTTATCCTCCGACTGAAAAGATCTTTAAATAAGCAACAATAAACATTTGGGAATTAAGCGCAAATAAATTATAATGTATAACAGTAATGAATTGTAGTTAAACAATAAATATGTCAACTAAATAACAGGTCAGCTTTATAAACTGAAAAAAATGAAAACATTAACTGGTAATATATTATGCATGTATATTATTTTCCCGGCCTGTTATATGTAATATAACAGAGTTACTTGTCTGGTTCGTTGTATGTAGCTTAACATAAGGAAAGTACGGCGATTGGTAATCATTTGACTTTAATTCTTTTCTTTGTGCCGGGAAAATCTCGTAACGTTGTCGCATATTTTATTATATGGCAACTATAACAAACCAACTTTAATGTTACATAAATAAATACTCCAACTATTTGTTAATTGTAATTATTTTTTTTTAAAGTATAAAACTTGTTTGTTGCCGTAATAAATTGTTATTACATGCATTAAATTTTAGGCCTAACCATTTAAAATTTAAATAAATCTAACTGAAAATTACAACAATATTCTAATACTTGTAGAAAAGCATATTGCAAAAGTCATACATATAAATGGTACATGTGTTCACGTGAATTTGAGTTTCATTATGTACAAAATTAAATCAATAGAAAGGTCAAAACATGAAGAAACATACTCGATATTTAACTAAAACTGACTGTGTGAAAATGTATGAAGTGACAATTTTACAACAATATAACAAGTAGAACTTTACAACAGCACAACAATGTAAAAAAATGTCTGTAGCTCGCAATTATAAAAAAAATGTAATGATTCTTCATAGCATTTTTTAACATTCTTCCTAATTGTAGCATTTCAACATATTTTAAGTTAATCTTTATATACATATATATAAAAAAAATAAAAGTCTATTATAAACTAATTGCAATGAACTCCATCCTGTAAGATCGATATCGAATGGATCACGTTTCCTAACTAATAATTAAATTACTAACTAATATTGCACGTCCGGCCACGACTATATGTTCATAAATTTTCACAGAGAAAAATTTCTTACTTATGATATCTAATTAACGTTATTGATTATGTGGATATAAAACGACCCCTCTTCAGTAGGCACTACTAGTGACATTTACTGTAGATATCCAAGAGCTTAAATAAATTAACAGAGAGCTCTCAAGATGCCTATACTTAAACTCCCGTGGACGGAATAGGAATCTCATATTTCTAGCTCTTCTTTTACTATGCATTTAAATAATTTTCAGTTCAATAGAACGTTCTATATTGTCTATCTCCATTTTTCAACAAGTTGCACCAAGACACTGTAGCTAAAAGTCTTTTTCTTAAATTATGATAGCTCAGACTGGTGTCTGAATTAAACTTATTTTTCTCTTCTTCAATTACCGATGTTTCGCATTTGAAATGAAGTCAAGTATAAAAAAACTACAAGTAACGAGATTGCTTCTATCGATTAAAGAAACAATTCAATATATTCAACTAGCATTGTGTAACAAGACGGTAACAAAACTTTCAGTTTCGCTATCGCTGAGGCTAAAACTTGATCTTTCGTAAACCCCACTCTCGTTTAGACCATCAAAAGGTCGACGACGATAAGATCCCTTTATTTTCGAATCAATACCTGCATCAATGATACTCCTTGAAAAATTTGTTGCTTCTGAGCTAAGTCTCGTAAGGTTTCCAAAAAAAACACTATCAGTACCAATACTCTCGGCTCCACTCTCGCTAGCACCATCGCAAATCGACTCGGTTTCATCCGTTTCCGAGACGCTGCTGACCTCGTACTTGAGTAAACGTTTCTGAGAGCTGTTACTATCGGTGCTACTAAGGTACCCATTATCCTCGACTTTGCTTTGACGATGTTCCCCCGTAAAGTCGTAACGAGGACATCGCACGGCGATATTATTGGGTGTCCGTTCGTTATCAAAATTCATTTCTTTCTCCGTAGTTATATTCCCATTCGGCCATTTGTCGAGAAAACAAGCCACGTCCAGACATTTTCTTACCTCTTTATGCCCTCCATCGGATCCGATATCTTTCATAAGGGAAGAGGACGATCGACAATGTTGTCGTACATCTTCGAAAGAATTTCTAACGAAACGCGTGTAGTTATCACCTGATTGTCCTTTGAGATCCAGAAGGGAAGTAGTTCTTTTCTGAACGTCTATCTCACGGTGATGATCAATGGTACTGTTGTACCCTACGTTATAACCATTTTCCTGGACAGGAGAGCCGTTGCTGGCCGTAGGGTCACCCGCTTCGACAGGACTCCTGTCCCAACCGTTTTTTGACGACAACGGGGACGACGAAACGATCGGTTGCGTTGTCCTTGTTACCTTAGCAATATTCTGACACGTTTCTACGGGTCTTGGTGGTTTTGGGCATTGATAGATGTTTTCCTTGGGTGGTAATGGTACGACATCGGGTTGATTGAAAGTAGGAGGGCGTTGCCTCTTTGCTTGTCTCTTCTCCGGTGTCAGATATTTTTTTTCTTTTTTCCAAGATAAAGAGTCACCACATGCTTCACCGTTGAGAGACCTAGCGCTACCCGAGAAACTGGAATCCTTTAAATTTGATCTTAGTCTAGCTTCGTAAATTTCTCGGAGACTTCCGTAGCCTCGTCGTTGCCATTTGGGGTCATTGTCGTTTCCCTCACGGTCGTTATCACGACGGAAGCTACCTCTGCTCTTCAGAAGTATCTGGCCTGGTCTCTCCAGAGAATCCATGTAGACTTCGTTGATGGTTTCCCTTTCGGTGTTTATATCACCGTTGATCTTTAATTTCATTGGTTTTCTGTCCAAGGTGTCGGGTTCGTATTCCGACTCGTCCTGTTTTACATAATTTTCAGGGGAATCCTGGACTTTGATGGTCAAGTGTCCAGGATTTTCTGGTTCGTATCGAATTTCCGGACCAGAGTCGTCGCTCCCAGCTGGACTGACGTATCCATCGTTTACATAAACCTCACTCACTAGCGAATATGCTTCTGATCTTTGTAAGACGAGTTCCGGTAAAGTGTTGTAATAGTTTTTCTCGATAACGTCTTTCTTCAGCTTGGAAAACTGAGTATCGTCGGTTTTTCTTTTAATAACAGCATTCTGTATCGTTAGTTCTTCGTCCAAAGGAAGAGCCGTTGATAGAGCTGGACTCGACTGATCAGTGGATTCCGGCGATGTGGAAGATTTTCTTGTAAATTTTAAACGTTCCAGGCTATCTACTTCATAATCGGTAATCTTCGGTGATTTAGGATAATGTTCCAGTACTTTGGCATCGACCATTTCACGTATCACAGCGTCCATTATACGTTTTGCGGTGTCCTTTGTACCTGGTAATTCGTTTATCATATCTGGGAGTTCCTCATTCGACGATGTTTTCGAGTTCTTCGCTTCTTCGCTTTCACTCGTATCGCTTTTATAAAGAACATTGGCCGTTTCTTCTTTAAATATTTCCGAATTTTCTTTCTTTTTGATTTCTCCTTCGTTGGTAGCCTCCTTCTCGATCGCAGCATTTTCTTCCATCTGTTTGATAAAAGAATTTTCTATGGCTTTTCTCACTTTTTCATTAATGACATCTTTGGCAACGACATCCTGTTGCTGATGGTAACTAGGATGAACGTAACTAAAGTTTTCGAACATGGATTTAGTCGATCGTTTGGAAACGCTATAACGATCATCGTTGTTCAGAATTTCACTCCTTGCTACGTTTTGGGAAATTCTGAAGATCGATGGATTTTCTTGCCAGCAGGACGAAAATATCCTAGTTGGTTTATTAAATTCGGGAAAATCGCACTTCGTTAGCTCTCTCACGTATTCGAAACTTCCACGAAAAGGTTTTGATCCTTCTTGTAAATCTTTTTGCGTTTGCTCGATCTTTCCATGCCAATGCGATGACGTTGGCTTCACGTCCTCGAGCCAGGCACGAACTTTACTCTCACCTGGATTAGCCTGCTCGTCCCTAGGCGTCATGAGTAAATTTCGTTCAGATTCGGCGCAACCCGGACACCCTGTGCATCGCAAAGTCTTCTTTGATTTTGTAGTTGTATCCTGTACCGAACTTGCTATTGATCTTGGTCGCTGTCCTTGTTCTCTCTGACGTTTTGGCTTCTTTGTGGAATTGTGTTCAAGGTCACTATCTTCCTCTGGGATACCTGCGTTCAGGTGGTTAAATTTCAATGAAGATACGAAGTTGTTAATCTATAAGATAAGTTCAAGAAGAATCATTCGCAAAATTTAAGGATCGATATAAATATCAGTAATTGTGGAAGAAGTATAACATTTATCAAGACTACATTTATGATTGTTCTTATATTTTAGTATTCTTATCATTGAACCTTATTCTTACAAATAAACCTAAGTACATTCTAAACTATCTCAAATCTACATATGTATGTTACTTGAGACAACCTATAATTGTAAAAGTTTTCTGTAAACAACAGTAGGAAATTTTTTGATTGGCTTTGATCTCAAATTGGAATGGTTATCTTTTAAGAAATAATAAAAAAAGAATACTTACCAATGAGAGTGGGAATAAATTTTTTAGCTGATATTTTATGTTTTGCAATAGCAATGACTTCGCGAATTTTAAGAAGGAACTCGATGGCTGCTGGTGGTGGTGCCTGCAAACATATAAGATGATGACATACGTTACATCAACTTCAAAATGGATGTCTTAATGAAAATGACAAAGCATTAGAAGACCCACCAGCAACAATTGTCTATCGAAGTACGCTGGATTGAAATATAACTTCCTTCGTTGAGTACCCGGGAGTACCGGTACTTCCTGTTGATGGGAATTATCAATTGTTTCTACAATTCTGACATCCTCTTCTGGTAATCTTTCTCCGAGCATAGAACCCGACCCAAATACCGCTTCTGAATGGTCCAAATAGATGTAGCGGGGATGAACGATCGCAGAAGTATATTTATTCTAAAAATGAATAAGTTTTCAATATGATTCATTCCAGATCATTTATATTAATTTTTTAGTCCATATATGTTTATACAAACATGTTCACAATTCTGCTCTCCATCACTTTGGGTCAACTCATCTCCCAATTCGCTTTCGGTTAATGCACTATTGGTATCGCTTTCCAAATGTCTTGACGTAATCAATAATGGATTATTTTTCACCATACCACCAATCTCTCTTGGACCAGGTAGCGTCACTTCCGCTTCCTCGATTGATTTTTTCTTTCCCTTTCTACTATGGAGATACAATGAAACACTCGCTACATAAATGACGGCCAGAATGACAGAGGAGAGACCGATTGCAGCGTATTCAGTGGCGGAGAGTCCTTGGGATACTTGAAACGTCGATGAGAACATAATTTCTCGAACGTCTGAAGGAAAGAAAAGGGTATATTTTAAAAAAATATATAATAAGTATTAATGCTATTTATATTTGTCAAGCAAAATAGCAAATACTAGCCGTGTTTAAACACATTCAATGGATTTTAAATAATAAATTTTTGCAAATGATATTTATATTTTTCTTTGTAAGAGTTTTAAAATACAGACTGCTTTTTGATGAAGATCCAGCGACTCTAAATGCTACGCAGGGCGTAAAAACATCCGTGTTTTTAAGATCCGGTGATGCATCTCTGCAAATAAGTTTGACGATCACTACTCGACCTTCTGCAGCATCTCTTAGTCCACTTTCACCTATCCACTGTTACATTTAATAACTATTAATACTTATAATAATATATTTACGATTTTCTATATATTCGTAGATTTTGACACTGATACGAGACAAACCTGAAGAAATGTTTTTCCTTCGTCACGAAATAGTCTGAATGGTGGCTCTGCATCGGAAAGATTTCTGAGTTCCGACCATCCTGATTTCCCTAATTGTTGTGCGCCAGTTATTCCGCAAACGGGAGTACTCACGCCTGTTTTTCATTAATAAAACATTTTTTTTAATAAACAATACTTAAATGCTGATAAATGTTGAAAAAACAAATAGTTTCTTACCTTCAAAACGAATTTCGGCATGAGGATAAATGATTTGACCACGTTGAGGAAGAAACACGTACGGCACTCGCTCAATTTGACCCGAACTACTAAGAAACCCCGCAACACTGCATTCTGAAAACAGCAATGTTATTATTAATAAAAAAAATAAAAATTACGAACTACGAAGTACATTTAAATCAGGGCTCGCTCGCAAATTGATATAAATCATAATCAGATCCTCGGAATTTTCCAAATAGGGGAGACCGGGGCTAAAAGTCCCAGGGGCAAGTTGTCCCAGTCGTAGTTTTGGTATCTTAGGATGGAAGGGGAAACGCGTCCGGTGCATGGTGTACAGGTCTTAGCGAGTAAAAAAAAGTGTAGTGGTGGTCGTTGTGTTTAGCCTTCCCTGGTTACTTCAAGAGACGAATTTATATTTTGATAAGTTCAATTCTACTTTGGGTACATTACTTAAGCATCTCTAGGCACTAATGAAAATCGATTGCACACGAGTTCGCACATGTAATAGAAAGAGAATTTGGTCAGCTTCATTTCCTTGCCAGAATTTAAAAAAAACGCCTTGCTCTGACTGGTTAAAAAGTTACAGCAATTTTTATCTTGAAAACGACCCATACTCCGACACTTAAAAAATTTATTTTTCGACACTCCGCAACGATATCGAAAAACGGACACCGGGACAGTATTCTACATGCTTTCTTCTTTAAAATGGGACATTAAACATTGAAATCGGCGGTGGTGTCCATTTTCGCAAAAATCATGATGCATACATCAGGATTTTTCCTTGGAAACCTTGGAAAACTTGCCCCATGGCGTGAGACAACTTACCCCGCAGCGGGGCAAGTTGTCCCAAAAAACTCGTTTGCTTGAAATTGAAAAAAAAACGTGTTAAAAACTTCTCAATGCAAGCGGAAAGATTTCTATGTATTGCTAAGAAGTTGAACTTTATGATGGTCACCAAAAAATTCGAAAATATAAGCTACAGAAATCTGTAGAAACAAAAAACCTAAAATCGGGACAACTAGCCCCGGTCTCCCCTACAGGAAACAGAAAGATTTATAGGACATATCATTATATCCATCACCGATAATCCATTACATATAGAAGTCAAAGATTATCTAATATCATCATTAAAATATCAAGCTTAAAATTTGATAAAACTTAGATCGACCAGTGCGGGATAAGCTTCACAGATACTCGTATAATCTTACAAGTGGGACGAGTTTCGTTTTATCGGTATTTCCAAAACCAGTCACCATTAATTATCAATATCTCGCGACGAGCGACACGATCTATCACTTATCCGGGGAAAAGAGATTGCTTCCAGTTTCCATCGTCGTAGGGGATCGTAGGCGATCGAGGTGGCGGCGGTGGCGGTACTTGGTAGGGTCGCGAGGTCAGCCGCGAGAACCCCAGTAAGAACGTCGCAAATGACTCTTTCTATCGGGCCGAGTTCACCGATCGTTAATCACCCAACAGTTATCCCATGCCCGTACATGGATCGTAGATCGTGAGTATAGAAAGTCACGCGTAGATGTGACCATGCACGATTAGCATACGCGTGACACGAGCTCGTGTCGCGAAACTTCCTTCGATGAAATGCATTAAATTTCATCGAAATTCGGTTAAATGAAATCTTCCTTTACCCTCGATACTTTTTTCATCGCTTCTTGCTTTCTCTCGACGGCTTATATTGGATAAGGATCGTAAAGAATTGGACACAATTGTCAATAAGTATCGAGTTACCTTAAGAACTTTCCATTACGTGTCTTGTAAATTGTCGACTAAAGTGAAAACGTTGTATCTTTTGGAGTAAACAACGTTCTTTCGGTATTAATGCTATTTTTATATTATTATTTATGTTAATTATATAATATTAATATTTTTAAGTAAAGATGAAAGAAGAATATTTAAAAATTTATTTGGGTCAAATAATAATCTGTTTAATTCAAAGAAGTTGTCAGTCTGAACTGATACGAAGTTACTTTTTGCAGTTGGTTCTGTTTTTCAAGAAATGCAATTAATATTTGCATTCATTCAATGTACAATAATACAATCATTAATACAACCTCTAAATTGTATACTTCCACAGATATTTGTTTCATTACGGCTTGGTATAAGAAAATTCTGCCACTTTTGATTTTTTCCATGTTAATATTCAGAGTCCATAGAAATATATCATGCATAAGATATACAAATCAATGACTTCTCATATCATCGATATTAATGATCAATATTAATGTCCTAAATCCTGTTGAATCCTGTTTGGTAAAGCGGTAAATCCTGCTTAGCATGTAGAAACTCACTTGGACCGTTCCGCGAATGACTAATTTGTATGCCGCGTCCCTACCTATACGCCGACTGTACCGCTTCCAGAGCAACCGAAAAAATCCTCTCGTTTAGCTTTATCCTCGGGCTTAATCGCGCATCATGTAGGTAGGATCATGTCGCGTGGCATGGCTCGCATCTCCATTGACTGTTTTCGTAGATTTTTTGTTACATGAAACTTGGCTTACGCTTATGATCTGACTATTTACGTATATAACAATTTATTGGATCTCTTAAGACCAGGAGAGCCTAGCCTTCCAATATTATTCAAGTACAGAGTGTACAAAAATTATGTGTTGGAATTTTTCCAATTTTAGCTTACTTATTATAGAAGTTTGCTATCGAAAATATTCGTGTAAATCCATTTAAATGGAAGACCCTGTGAGCAGTTGTAAGAATTCTTCATGAATTATCGCTATAAAAATAGTAGAATTCTACTACATGCATAATCTCTAAATAAAGTAACGTAAAATGATATGCTTAATAATCTTACTAATCCTAGAGTAACAATAAAGTACGCGTTTAGTCATTAATGCCTTTTAAATTAGCAATTTACTAGTGCAGAAGTGATAGTAGTACTTTCAGAGATATTCATTTCACTTTCTCAAGATTATCTTTCCATAAATCTTATGAATTCATGCGCTTATTTCCTGGAAGAAACTCAATCGAATTAAGAATATTGTTCTTTATTCACACGAGCATAACATGCTCTATCTTTTTTTAATTCTATTATAGTCATACTACGCCTAGAAAAAATTTATTCGTAATTCTTGTTTAAAGAAATCTAATCTTGTTTAAGAAAATTAACATAGGTGTATTTATTTAGAGGATCGTGCTCTATCATTATACAATTATGTGTATATACTTGAAACTGTAATACTTCTAAACAAAATATTATATTATAACAAAGTTGATCGTATGACAATTAAAATGATTGATTCTCAGAACTGGTACAAATCTATTTACTGATAAAGTTAAACTTGTAAAATCATTAAAAAAAGACGAACTCATATTAATACCAATTGAACAAAAAAAACAAAAAAACAAAACAAAACAAAACAAAAAAAACAAAACAATGGTAAACAATGGTACCGAATGCTATAAGAACAAGAAGATAATTTACGATAGAAATAAACAAATAAAAACAGGAGAACATTTTTCACCGTACACCCACACCGATCTCATTGGAATGTAACCGGTAAGAGAGCTACGAATCGGAACCGTTCCGCGTTTGATCGAATAGTATAAATCCACCTTTAGATTTTGCTTGAAAGCTATAAATTTTCGCTGTTACATTCCAAGGTACCCTTTGCGTGGTTCGATCAACGTTAGAGAACGTACTGGGCGCGAGAAAAATCTTTAACAATGCGCCGTTGGCTTGGCTTTCACACCATCCATCCTCTCACCTGATAGCACGCGTCGCAACATATTTGCAAGAATCGTTCGTTGAGTTGAAACTTATTCACGATCGGATATCGTCTCTTGAGATCTCATCGAAACCTACGATAACCAGCAATTAGAGATATGTTAAATGAGCGCATAGGCGAGAGACCTCGAGCTTGACCTTTTCCTTCGTCGACCAAGAGACACACTCGTGTATTACTTGGCCGGCTTGGCATTCGCTTCAAGGTCGGGGTGCTCTTTTTACAGGCAATAAATAATCGATTCGAGTGCTAAGCTTGTCGGTCCGACAGGTACCGCAAGCTAACGCGACTCATCCTACTATTTCTCTTTCTCTCTCTTTCTCTCTCATTTCTTTTCAATTCGAGACAATTACATTATTTGAATAAATGATCAATTTAATGTTTCATGATCACTTTCATGATAAACGATACATTTAATTTGTAAGTGGAATAGATTTATTATAATGTACTTGTGATCATATCTTTTTCTTCTTTTTTTTTTTATAAGTATAAATATTACATATTTTTGTTAATAACATCTTCAAGTCCTATATCTTCTATAAAAATAAATAATAAGTTGCAACAATAGAATGCCTTTTCTACATTGTAAAGGAATAATTTGAAAGTTTTTAGTCGAATAAACATTTCTCTTGCTTCTACGCTATTTCTTATGTATTTTTCTTTGCTTTTCTAATTACAAGACTCCCAGCTTATGCATAGCTCATACACACTGAATGAAAATCGAAGATACAAAACAGGGTATATATGGCAATATACTCGTACATTTGTCTATTATAATAGTTAATTGCATACGTGGTAATTAATAACGTACTCTGTTTTAATCTCTCCATTTCTCACTTTCTTTCCGGACCTCGATGAATTTTCTTCAAATTTTCGCCTAACTGTTAATTTTATTGCAGTCATTCCTTATCTAACGTTGCATACATACTTTCGAAAGAATCACTACCGGTTAGCTCACTGATCTTTCCTTTTTCTTAAATTTATTTTGGTATTTTGTACCCTGCCATGGAAGCATAGATACTATGTAGGTATGAATGGACGGTATGAATCGAGAAGCAATACTGCTATAGGTTTATCATTCGCGACGGTTGATAGATGTTGATTAACTTTCCTCCCCTTTCTTCCTCGTATTCTCCTCTATCTTATGCTTCTTCTTCTAACGTGTAGGTAGGTCTATGACTAATTCATGAAGGATGCGAAGATATATATCATATACGAGCTTGTTAGATTGTTGGTTCGAACGTGATTCCACAATAGAATCAATTTATTTGATTATCTTCATTATTTAATCAATCTAAACACAACGACAGACGAAACGTAATAAGAAGCAGAAAGAACTGTAGAATTGGAAGCAAAATTTTATCGTGAACGTTCTCACGATGAACCGAACATTCACGCATAACGAAACATGTCGCGCATAACTAGAATATGAAAATACCTTAACGCTGTGATTCATGAAGCAAAACAGTTCGACATGGTTCGATCTTCATTTTTATCTATGTCTAGGAAAACGGTATTCGGTTTTGGAAGAACAAGATCAAATACTAATAAAGTAAACATACAAAGATTATTTGTTCGTCTAAATTAATCAATTTCTAAATATTTTAGATACTTCTTTGATCATTTCACGCAAAATGATGAGATTTTTCGAGCCAATATGTCTAATCTTATTAAAAAATTTTAATTACAGTTATAAATACACTTTTCTTTCTAATCTCAAGAGCGATTCTTCGATTATAAGGATAATTATGATCACTTTGTTCAGTGCAGTTATTAAAGTAACGTCAGAAAAGTACATAATAGTAGCCTAACTTTCTTCAACTCTGCCTCTTTCGATTGATGCCTTAATATACATTCGAAGATTCAAAGGTTGAATTCTCTTCTCGGACAAGCGTATTGCTACCGGCATCGAGATGGACGTTCTAGCGTGAGCCAGGTGGCACGTAAGTGGCCGACTGGTAGATCGCTCGAAATTAAGTCTCGCACACGTAGTGTATCACTGAAGGATAATGTAGATAAAGGTAGTTGGAGGTGTACTCTTTCTTGTAATAGCAAAGTCTTGCACGATTTCGTCATTACTGGAGCGATTCGTGAGCGAGTCAAAAGCGCGTTAAAGAAGCTTGGCTCTTCTTCACGTGATGTCATCTTCTAGAAGATTTGTAATATTCTAACTTGTATGTCCGTTATCTACTACCGCATAACGTACAAACGGAAAACAGCTGCCAGTATGTTCACGAGATATACTCATTCACATTTGTCGAGTCAACAATAAGGTGCAACGTCGATTAAGTGAAAACGCCACCAAGACTGCGTACAAATTGGTTATCCAAGCGGGGGGTGTTTTTATTTCATGAAATATGTTCCTACAATATTGTTTATTATTAATGTGCGTAATAACGTGAGAAATATCGTAATAACACGTTGACGGTCGACGATAATCGGCACTCGTTTTTTCCGGTTTCACTTGAACCGTTTATAAGTATCATTTATTAACATTTATCAGAAAGATAACTACTCTATAAGACGTGTAAGGTGTGATATAAAACATTTAAGAGTAAATTCTTCCGTATCTTTATTATATAAAAAACTGTAAAGAAGATTAAATAAATGTACAGGTTTACGTAAAACCGGTTCGACAGTCGACGCATAAAACATTTATATGTATGTACAAGAGGGGGTCGAAGTAACTTTTTTATTTGTTTTATTTATAATTTTGAAATAAATGAAAGGTTTTGTTCTGAAGCTTCTACATGGGGGTCCAGTGGGCGGAACCCTTGTACAGCCCGAAGGGTAGGTATACATTAGCCAAGGCTGGTAGCCCAAGAGCAAAGGGGTTAACTTTTTCGCGAATTAGGTAGGAAAAAACAATGTAGAATATCTTATACTCTATGTTATACTCCCCCATAAATACAATAGTTGAATGAAAAAATAATTTCACGAGTCACCCCTGGTTATTTTAATACAAACCAATGTAAATATTCCCAACACTCACAGTAGAAAACAAAATGGAACTTTTATCTCTATTGTGCATTACTCGCACAGTGTTATTCTTAATTAACAACAGAGCCAATGGCGTGTTATACCTAATGCTTCTCCACTCTGTATCCCTTTCTCTAACTTTCGCGTATGCTCGCTTACAGCGTAAGACCGGTCAGACAGGTGCAGAAATTAGAAATAGATGGCTAACGTTTTGATGTAAGATCAGTCGGGAGGTCAGCTGCGGGATCACCGAGTGTTCACCCTTTCCTCTGTTTTGCGTCCGTCTAACGTTCATCGAGCGGTCGCCGAGCGTTCGTGCTCGATTATCGTTGGAGAGATGCGCTATGAGTCGATGCGTGCCTCGAAAGATACAGTTAACCTCCTACGGTGAATCTACTGCCATTATGGACAGACACGATTATGATCTCGCGTGAGATCCTAGGGGAGATTTTAGTTTCCGTGGCTTTTGGATTAAAGAACTATCTAATACCGTTCTATTCCGCATGAAAAATTATGTCACAAACTGTAAATCTCTATCATCGTTACTATTACATTATTCACGCGCTCTTTTTTAATACAATATGTAGGGTGGTCTAAATAAAATTTTATAAACTGATTTTTTAAGTTTGACAAGAGCTATTTAATCATAAACAAATTAATACCACTTGCTATTTAGAAAAGGTAGGAGGTGCTACTTTCTTGCTCTGAAATTTGCTCAAAAAGAATTGCTTGTCCACTAAAATATTAGTCCATTTCATTAACATAAAAATGAAGTCTGTTACAATATTTGGATCACCCTGTATATAAAAGTTCAATAAAAGATTAATGTATAATTAAAGTTTTTTTTAATTAACGTTCTATTTTATTAAACGTGATAGATTGTATAATATCGAAGTGGAATTTTAATTTATTAATTTTTTAAATTCTTCGACAACGAATCGTCGGAATCATAGGCCAGCATGAAAGGACTATCGATTTATAAAAAAAGGGACGTTGAGCGTGTTCGTGAGAGAAGAGCGTATAACGAGGGTTTAAGTACGTCGTATTACACCGATCATTTGGAAGCCGAAAAGTACAAGGTTCGCGGTCTCGAAAATGCATCTCTGCACCTAATTCTACGCTTCGGAGACGACCACTGATATTACCGTTCATCGTCGTATGCCCATCGCTGAGCGTTTCAAATTGCAAATTTGCCCAATTAGTCAGATCAACCGTGGCCAGTGATCATTTTTGAAGGAAAATGCCGAAGATCGGTTCACTCTTTGAATTAATTTGAATATTTCTGGTAATCGATCAAAGTGATGCTAATACATTCGGTTGTCGGTATAGCCAATTTTCAGTCGACAAGTGAGAATATGAAAAAGAGATCGGCTAAAAGCAATATTTCCAAAACAATTAATATAGGTACCTATAAATATAATATTCAAATTGTTCAGTTGCTTGATTTTACTTATTTATTTAAATTAAATGGGATAAATCCATGAAGACTATCGATAATTGATATAGAGTAGAAATTTACTATTAATGATAGGAGGTTTAAGTTTCTTGGCAAATTAATATTTAATTTAAAGAAATGAGTCTAATTTTTTACTTTTAACGATTTTGGAAAATACAATTTTAATCATATCAATTTTTAAATTTATAATCGTTTTGCATAATGATCGTTCCAACGTAACGTATCCATCATTTCCGAAGAAAAAATGGAGAATTTGATGCTTCTACCTTCGGTAATGAACTATTAAGAGGTTTTGAACGTAAGTGACGCGGGGTCTGTCATTTCGGATGTCAGATATTATTAATATTTATACTTTATTAATTTATCAACAATATCGTGACTTCGATCGAACCGGTCGCGTCGTATCATGAAAGGAAGAATTTTGTTCTCAGAACACGCGAACATAACGTAAATTTACGAGGGAGCAAGAAAATATAAACCATATACATATTTCGTGGAAGCGGCTGCCTTTTGAAAGTCAAATTCATACGTGGTTCTCACTTGCGATGCTCGTAATTCTACTTGGCTCGATATCGATCGTTAAGCTTTTTATTAACGACCGACGATTTATGAACGTTATTAAGAAATGCTCTTATACGATGGACGTGCACGCGTGCGAGTATTTTTTTTTTTATGAGGACAAACTCCAATTCTCGAGTTCATTGCTCACTTCTTCCTTGAATCTTTTTAAATTACAAAAAATTTTGTGGAATCCAAGAAACTGTCTTTTAAAGTCACGTGACTTTGTTGGTATCAAGGAGATCAGAATAGAGTTTCTATTGAAATAACGTTATTCCAAATATCGATGTATACATCTGCTTAATTAAAAGTCAAATAAACATCATATAAATTCTGTATTCAAGTAGGTACATATGACCACAGAAAATTCGGGGAATCACACGATAGAAACCAACACGGCCTTCGGCCGTCCCATTCGGGAGGCTTTCACAGAGACAAATCTACTAGTTACTATCATCATTAGCTATTAATTTATCTAAATTTGGTCGCAATTAATGTCATGATATCTTCTCTATTACGAAGACAGTGATTGAGTATTGAAGTATGTGAAGTGTGTTTGGAAACCATTATACACGTGATTTAACACTTTAAGTGTCAATGGAGTCTTACAGACTCCCTCGTTACGAAGCATATAATGTGTTCGTGTTGAAACGAAGATTAATTAATTATGTTCATGAATTTTAACTTCCTTAGACCCTTAATTGTTAATATATTTAAGTGGATAAAAAAATTTGAAGAGTCTGTCAAACTCCATCGTCTTGCTTAGCATAAAAAGAGGGTAGACTTTCGAAGGGTTAAAGTGATACTCGATAATATTCGGACATATCATCGTGGTTCTTTCGGCGAAGTAAATTTCAAACGGACTTATAGTCTCTTATCGTTAAAAATAGCATCGCAGGTACAGAGATACGTCCTTTGTATGCAAATTCAGGACGTTTCTTAGGACGTAGAGTCGATTGTATCGGCAATATTGCCAGAGGCATCGAGAAAGATCCACGACTCGTGCAATACCGTGCGGACTTGCTCGTTTTGCTCGAACAGTTGGAGCAATCATTTTCAATGACGCGCTTCGATTGAAAACGGTACATACAGAAACGGAAAGGATGAAAAAATGACAAGAGAGCAGAGAGAGGGGTGGTACATAAGTTCGTGTCATTCGACACGACGAAGACTCCTCTTCGTACGTCGAGATATTTCTTTCTCCCTATAATCCTATCGGAATTTTTCGTCACAGTTGCGTGAACGAGAAAATGTCTTAAGGTCAGCGGACCTGCCCGAAGAGAAGACCTCGTGACACGAATGACGAGTGTAGGCGAAGATAATCGCGAATGTAAGGTCTAGCAATCAATAGGGGTATGTATGAACACGTATAGATAACCAAACGACAACTTCACATTTGTTAAACTTCGTGTACAGTTAAATCGTAAGAAAGTTACCCGTTAGCCTGAGAATATCGTTACCTTAGAATCTATAAAAAAAGAGATGGCTGTGACTTTGTTCGATTGAAGCTTCACAAATACGAATGTAGTTCCCTTATCGCATATTGTCCTTAAAGATTGTTTTTATAGAAAATAAGTCACAGAGATCAAGAAAGATGGAGACATAGACAAACAGAAAGAGAGAAGGATGGTGAAATGGCGCACCTGCGTGTGACTGGAGGCTGTCGTGTGAGACGGTAAAGGGTAGGATATTAACGCGCCCTTGGGCGGTACGCGTAATTCGGACCACCGATGAAATTGCGCTGTGATTCTTTTTCTCTTTCTCTTGTTATATTCTTCTACCGTGCAATTTTATGAAATCATTATCTTTTACACTGCACTCTTCGTATGCGTACGAGGTAGGGTCCTGACAAATCCCAAAACGGTGTAAAAGAAAGGAGAAGACTATTTGCCAGTCTCTTTTCATCTTACTTTAATTTTTTAAACGAACATGGTGTCAATCGAATCATTTTCTTTTATATTGTATCCATTATTAGCAATTGTTTCACGTGGGATGGATGGGTTTTATTATTTTTATAAAAATCAAAGAAAACTTCTCTTATTTCGAAGATGTCTCGAACATAAGCAATTTATAAACTGGTCTTTTTAGGAGTGAGTCGATTTGAAGAGAATGGCTGTCAACAATTTCACGCTTCTCAGAATTCTAAGAATCGAAATTTTTATGTTTCAAGAAAGGAAAACAATAGTTAAACAGCTTTGGGCAGTCTCACATGAATCAAAGTCACACCATTGGTTATACCGCTCTCTCACATTCCTTGTACCTCATAAGGATCAATCATAAAGATTAAACACGTTAACTGCCATGGGGGTTACCCGTGACTGCCACCTATTTTCTCAGGGAGACTTTGACGATCATTGATAATAATCATGGGTTACAGTGACACTGTTCGATTGTATGCTTACACTTTTTCTAAGAATTTATTATGTATTTGTATCATCACAAAATAATACCTAGACAAATTCAACGAGCTATAATATTGTGACCTTCGTGTGACTTACAAAGACATTTTTTGGGGGTTTTAATGATTTAATTTAGATATAATTCTCATATAAAATATTTAAGAGTTCGACATTAATCGATATCAAGTGTGACTCGGTAAAATCACATCGAGTAAATATTGCTCAAAAGGGAGTGAAAGATAGGGGGAGGGGGCAGGTGATCCGTTTTTTGTAAAAAAACATTAACGATTTCGGATGCTTCGCAATAATGACGACGGTACCAATTTGTTGGTTATGTCGTCGAACGAGAGGCATCATTATCGGCACGCTGTCGTACGATGTTCGAAAGGCGACCGCGTGCGAGCCTTCGGATGCAACCCGCGTATATGCACGTAGTCACGATACTTGAACGCACACTTACGCGGTATTCGATGTTGCGTGCCTTGTAATAAATCACTAATTAGCGAAAGGACATCGGTCGTGCCTCGAATATCATTTTTGAGGCGTACCTACCTGACGGCCGAATATACCTCTTCCGGGCACTATAACGCGATCACCGATAATATGTACATCGACGATCAATCTTAACGGCGTTATGCAAAAATTTACAAGATCGGAGGTCGCACGACACAATTACGTCGCCACACGGATATTTCGTTGACATTTCTTTTTTGTCCCTTTAGGGTGTTGCTTTAAACTTCTTGCAACTATTTGTTATAATGTATATATACAGGGTGAGGCAAAAGTAACTTGCCTAATTGGATTACTTAATACTAGATTGCCGTATGTAATAGTCTATTAAAAAACAACATGTTTTTTAAAAAATTATTTAAATCTTTCTATAGTTATAGCTAAATCATATAGGGGAGTTACTTTGGTCTCTGTTCTGTGTTATATAGTGTATTATTTCATTAATGTAAATATTAACAGTTAAAAAGATCTAAGTATTATCAAACGATGTTTGTGTGTGTAATACTGCAGAAGTACAATGTTCATACACTTTACAAGGTGCTTACATACCTATACATATATGTGGGGAAAGTAAAAAAAATACGTCTCACTATAATATTACAAAAAACTGATCACTGTATAGACACTTATATGTACTCACCAAGAATGTCGTTGACACAAATTTGAAGATCTTCTCGGAAAATCGGAAGATTGTCGTTGCACTGGCAGGAACAGGAAGCGTTGAGTGCGGGAAGAGTCGACGTCGAAGAACCGATGGATAAAGATCTGGCAGTTCCGCTGCTGAGCACCGTACATGCCTCCGCGCAGGAACCTACCGAGTGATAAATTATACTTTTTAGCTACGATAGTTACGCGGGCGTGACTCGCGCACTCACCATCGCGAAAAGTATTCGTTCGTTCTAACTTTCGATATAAAAGGAATGTTTCCATCCCGCTTGGGATTTTTGCCGGTCGCGTCTATGTATTATCATTTTTTTACCCATTTCATTACAAAAATGACTATCAATTTTAACGAAAATTCATATACAATTTTATATTTAGCATTTGATATTATTTTTTATATACCACCACATTTGAGATTTGCTAAGTAGATTAACTCCAACAAAATAGTTGGAAAAATTGGGTGAAATATAAGAAGTTAAGCATCAATCAAGTGTTGGAAAAAGTTATTAACAAAATGTAGTTAAACGCTTTGGTCTGTGAACGGCTCATTTAACAATGAGACAATCTTACTGACAAAGCTTTATCTTTGATTAAAATTATTCGGTGCATTTGACTATCAAAGTTTGTCGTCTATCAAACCGTTATATTGCAATTCCACGCTTAATCCGTTACGAACGACTCCGCGTTATCCCGATATTTCTGTCATGGTCTCGTTCGTGATTGTTGCTCACGAGTATTATTTGGACGCGCATGATTTACTTCAACTCATGACACAGCGCATGGACGCGCATGCTACGTAGTCTGTTCATGCATACAGGGTGATTTTTACAAATAGGAAGACTTTATAGCTTTTTTCTAACTATAGTTAGAAAAACTAGACAAATACAAAGAAATGTATGGTTTTTCAGGGTCTAATTTGTAATTTTTTCCCTTCGTTAGCTTTGGTATAAAAGTATTAATGAAATCTAAGAAAATTTGTTCATCCCATCAATGATGGGTTAATGATATTGTATGTTATATTTTAAATTCTTTACGGACCTTAAATAGAAGATAGATCGAATTAAAAAAAAATTATACAATGGCATCATAAAAGGTTCACAATGTGTTGATATTAATTCAACATGTTTCAAAATTTATAAAATAATAACTTGCAGTTAGGTACTTATGAATAACAGACATACATTTATTTATACGTTACTACACATAAAAATATACGTATATTTACAAATAGATACATATACCTTTTGTAACATGAAGCCCTATAATATTTGATTTATGTTCAATATGTACATTTATTTCGAGTAGGTAATTATTTATATTAATTATTTAGTTAAAATAATTATAATTAAGTATTAATTGTTTGAAACTGATCTACAGTGTACCAGTCAAATAGTAGATAATAATAAATGACGCATAATAAATTACATATCGGTTATCGAATGAATTATAACTAATATCAACCTACTGTTAGCTTATTATGACGCCACTGTCGTGTCGTATCGTATCCATATACTCGTGAAACTATGTATTATCACCTTCGAGTGCGAAGATGTCTCCATCGATATGTCTGGTAACCATAAATTCCTGGCCGTGGGCAATTCGTAGAAGGTCCAAGAGGCTCGCTAGGACGAGCATTAGAAGACGCATTTTACTCGCAGCATTCTGAAAGGAGGAGAAAATAATAATAATAAAAAAAAGTTAAGTACGGAAAAAAATTCAAAATGAAAGTAAAGACGGTACATAAGTAAGTATATAAAGCTTTTTTCATATAAACAGAGGGAATCTCTGAGGAAAAAATTACAAATTCAATTTGTAAAGACGAAACCGTAAACGAAATGCTTAAGAAACCTCGTAATGCTTCGCTAGTCACATCGATAAGATATATCCGTAACGAAATTGCCTGGACAGTATCGCGTGAAGAGCAGTAAATTATGAAGAGATTTCATCGGGTTCAACGATATGTTAATGTCTATCTATCTTATACGTCAATTTGTAGCTTCTTACGAGCCGATGAAGACCTTTATTTTTCTGTTTTCGTATACTAAATTTTTCGGACGTGAAAATTATCACGAAATCCTGATTTTTGTTTAGAACATATGTATATATACGATATTGCGTCGATCACGCTACTACAAGTAATTCTATTAGGTGCTAGTAATATTTCACATATAAATAGAATCTTATGAATATTTATTTGACATCGACACGAGCCACCGGACATTCTTGACATTTTTATCTTTTCCGCTGACAGTATTCGATATAAGTTTTCACACATCTAATATTACAACACCTCTGACGTTCTTCAAGATGAAATATGATAAAAAATAAGAAAAATACAAAAGTTGGTAAAACTTGAAAAATTAAAAAAAAATATATTAAAATTTATTTGTAATTATATCTATATCTTCAAACATCTTACTATTTATTTAGCTCTAAAATAATTGCACAAGGCTTTTACCGATTAAACTATAGCTGGAAGTAAATGTCGACTAGAAAATTAGAAAAATGATTCTTTATACAGAAGTTACGGCTCATCGAATTCCGGAACACAAACTTTTTTTTTCCTGTCTCTCTATCTCTCTCTTTCTATCGTCAAAATGCCTTTGGGAGATTCCGATACGCTACTAATTAGCTCTCGCGCGCGTGTTATAACTTCCGAGCACCTTTTTGCGATTATGGCTTTACTGTCTTTGCCTTTGGCTCGGGGATGAGTCGATTAATCACTGGAGCTGCGAGTAATTGCCGCGAGACCGACAGGATCTTGGATTCTTACGCTTATTTCTAAACCAGTGCTTCCCAAACTTTCAGTCTCTACCTACATATACCTTTATAGACTTTGATAATGAAGGAACTAATAATTTCGAAAGGAAAGTTTATAAAAATATATATAGGTATAAACTTTAATAAATATACGTATATATCGTAATTATTTGCAATAATCCGTTCATAATTTATTATACCGACGAATACTATACTGAATTAAAATTCTAGTTGTACCAATTAGACTCAGTCGAACTAAATAAACCCAGACAAATTCTACAGCACATTAGATAAGGGTTTGTTTGAACCATTTTGCATATAATAAATAATTTAGAAGTAATTGAGATAATTCACTTACATAGGTGAATCACTATGTATATATTAAAGAGTAAATTTACTGTTATTTACGATGATGTAGTGACTGGGATATAGAAGTAAAGTAAGAGAAAGTAGTAAAAGAGGATCAAGTGTTAAAAGCATGTACTCCATAGCCTATGACAATTTTGTTACGTATCCCTTTCGCGTATCGTGCTTTGGGAAACACTGCTGTAAGCGATGGCGTCTATCAGTGTCAACGGTCAGTGAAAGACCGACTTACGCTAAGTTTGTAATAAGGGCATTGCCGGGAATGAGAGAGAACCGAGCCGTTATGGATTTTTGTCTCGTCGTGGAAATCAAGCGAACATTAAAATTTCATTAGCGTCGGTGAAACCAGAGATGGTTCTTTCTATCCCACACGAGGCGAAGGAGCAAGCCAGAAAATGGCACTGCTAATATATCAAAGCCGTAGCAGCGATCGATTAAGTTGGAAGGAACGGCAAACAGTTGAAAAAAAGTGTGAGAAGAAAATTCTACGTTTCATAGATCAATTTTAGAAAAAGGAACGACATGTCTTCGGCAGAACGATGATTCATGTTTATTCCCTTTCACAAATGCCTACTTGCTTTTACTTATAATATATTTTTTATTCTTTTCTTGTTTATAGTAAATTTGAATCTGTTATTCTTTAAAAATATATCTAACTATATTTTGATATAAGCAACGAAGAGATAAAGTATTGCCACGTTTATCAAGGAAAAGGAAGAAAAAGAGAGGAGAAGCTCGTCAGGTCCCTGTCCCACTTTACCCTGGTAACCGGATGCTTCGCGTTTTCTTGAACGTCCTTCTCAAGTGGTCAACGAGTATTGCTGTGGCATATATTTCAAATTTTCAGCAAAAGGAGGGGGAGAACGGTCCTCTGCTCTTGACTTTCCTCGAAAAAAGAGGCACGATGAAATCGCTCGAAAGATGTACGAGCACGGAAATGGTATGTATATCATATGTATTTATGTATGTGTGTACGTGCTTGCTGATAACGAGACGTTCATTCAACCTTGACAAGAACCATGGATGTATTTTTTGGACAGGGTTATTAAAGTCCAAAATGTTGGTAACTCTAGAAAGAACTGTAAACTTTTACATGTTTCTGTCAAGAAATCATTCAGTTGATTAGATTTAATCTATTGGAGATCTTATTTCAGCCAGTTGGTGGTATTACCTTTTTCGCTGATTCTTATATTTTAAACGTAATATCGACAATGAATAAGATAAAGAGAAAATACGAAATCGAATTGTTTGTAATGACCAATATGTCAGTAATGTTATTTTTGTTTATATGGATAGAAAAAGATGAGCTAAATGATAGAGAAACCTTTTCCTCGCGGCATAAACTCGCATGGTGAACTATTAATGACTGTCGCTTTGTATAGGAGAAGAACATTTTCCTTCTGGCGTGAACTCGCCCGATGAGCTATTATTGACCGACAGTGTGCATTTGTTTCGTATAGCTCACTAATTGCTACACGGCATTTACTCGTCAATTTTCAGAGATTCATTATGAGTTATCAAATAAAACATAAATCATAACTAAGATGAGGCAATCCATTTATTCTGATCGTCAGATTCTTTATCGATAGAGTTGCTTTTTTTATCGGGAACGGGCTGATGTACGTACCTAATGTTTCTAAGACAAATGCTCCACGATTTGGCATCTAATGAGTTATATTTTGCTTACAAAAGGGCTTTTTTGATAGATTTTTATCTGTTTTCTGCTTACCAAGCGTCAATGAATTTAAGATCGAGGATCTTAACAAGATTTTAATTTAAGACATATACTGACGCATTCACATCGGTTACACGGTGCCCGTCAGGACTTTGATCGATCGAAATAATGGCCTGTTGAAAGTCGACTAATTACTCACCATCGATAATCGTTGATAGTCTCCGACATCATTTTCTCGAATGCTCACAGGAAGGTAGGCTTTCTCCGAAACTTCCTTAATCTTATTTCTTGGTCTAATAATACCATTTTTTTCCCTATTACTCTTAAGATTATTATAGTCGTTTTTGTTATCATCATAATCACCATCATCATCATTATTATCTCACTTTATTCAATTAACATGACAATCCATAATTACGAACAATTGATAATATATTTAATGTATTAATATTATATATGATTGAATAAGAACGTCAATTACCATTAAGATAATCACAATAAATAATTTTCACATTTCGAGTTGTATAAAAAATGTAAATCAGGGGTCGGAGCTCATGAGAACTCAAGTGATCGTACAACATTTTGAAAATGCCGTTACTGTGCCAAATATATAAAGAATGATATTATAAAGTAGTTGTATGTTTTAATTATGTATTAATAAATTCATTTCAAATAAGTATGTATTGAATATGAAGCTAAATTCTATCATAAATGCGTTTGGAATAATACAAGACGTTTACGGTTTTCATGCTTTTACTCTTCATTTTTTCATCCTCAAATTTAACGTATATTATTTAGACGTATTATTATATAATCTTCCATAATCATTGCTTCGTACAATGACAGTCATTTTCGAATTAGTTGGAGCAAGAGTCGAAGTGATGACGATAATTGGAACGAATGGAGTGTTACGGTATACAATAGATGGTGGGTAGGTACCTACAGCTACTAAAAAATTATGTTTTTTTAAGGTAGATGTTTAAGAACTCACATCTGACGTAGATCTTTGTAACCCTCTTACCATCCTCTTACACCTACTAGCAATAGAGCGAAGAAAAGTCTTCACTTTCCAAAAATCATTGATTTTAAGGACAGTATTCAAGTATTTCAATCAAAAAATAAATAAATTTTTCCATTACACATAATCATAGAACAGTTCTGATAGAGAAAAAAAAACAAACAATTCTCTTATCATAGTATTGCCAAAGTAACAGGTTTTTCGATCGCAATCTGTCAACTCTTTTAACCTACCGAAAGAAGAGATAGATTTCGGACGATTTGCAAACGTAAGGATGAGAATCTTGATTCGACGATGGAATCACGTTACATAACTTAGCGAGACGTTCAAAGATATGACGCTAATATTCCTCGGAGAGCTCAACGATCTTATCTTAAAGCCATACCAAGCCTCGTAGATTTACTTGCAAAGAAAAGCGAGGCTCGCGTTACGAGTCACCGCACGACAGGTTCCTGCCTCATAAATTTTCGAGAACCTTATCGGACTTCCGTGACACAGTATGGAATCTTGGCCGTTGTTTCAATGGGCCAGCAGAATTGGCTCGTTGAAAAGCAACTACATGAAAGATTTTTTATTTGAAATGGGTCTGGATAGGTATATCATAATCACAGACTCCTAAGGTAGGCTGGTCTATGAGTACGCATTTGATAAGAGTTTGCAATCCCAAAAATTATGAAGTTATTTTCAGCTGATAAACTGTCCTTAAAATATTAGGACGAAATATAACTATAGTGCATATTTAGAACTAGTTGATTAAGATATGACACGAACGTATCTTCACACGTTCATTCGGGTAACTGCATTTGCATATATATTTGTATAATAAGTAATGTGATAAAGATCGATGTAAAAAGAAGCTGATGAAAAGAGATGTAATCCGATCGGAATGTCTTAATCCTGTCTACTCTTTTCTCTTGTTGTTGTTAAGAACCCGCAGACAAGTAAAAAAGAGTCATTTCTTACCGATCTGTTGCATACCAACATATCTATATACGTTGTTCTTTATCCGACGGTAGGCTGATCGGTCAATTAATTCGAGATCAATATCTATCTTTTCACGTCGTATATTATAATACGTGACAGACGTTGAGGCAACAGTCTGCAAGCTTTTTATAATTGCGAATGAAATAAAAATATTTTGTTAACCCTTTAACGGTAGTCTACATACTCGTCACATAGAAAAATAAATGACCACGTCATAATTGCAACTCTTAAAATTTTATTCAAATTCCACCCAAAAATGTCATCAGTATTAAGGGAGTTATATATTTTCATTTTTAACTGATCAGAAAGTTAGTTGACTTAAGCTGACACTTTCATCATTAAAAAGGTTTGTCTATATAAGTTCAATCTAGCTTAATGCATATGCCTTTGTATCGTTAAGTAAAATCTATTTTTTATTATACCTAGGTTTAATAAAGATTTGGAATTCCTTTTGCGGAAACGAAGAATATACCGACCGGTACAACCGAGTTACGCATAAAACGATATAACGAGATACTTACGTTCCTTGACATTACGAAGGGAGCTTCTCTTTATCTCATCCCGGGACGATTAAAGATACGTTCCGACTAAAGTTACGGCCAATAGAACGTCAGATTCAATCGATGACCGGCTCGTTCATAAAAATTAAGAATTATGATCGCCTTTAAGAGACGTTGGACAGTGTGGCGACCGGTGGAATTTCGAGTTCCTGGGGCCGGTCCTTTTTTCTCGAGTATACATATACATGCTTCAAAAGGTATTCGCACGTTCTTTTCAATCGAACAACTTCTTTTTTATACGAACAGAGAAGACTCGTCTAACATGTTTAAAATTATTAAATGACAAAGATAGATTAGTCTGCCAAGTCATACAAAATTAAATTTAACTAAAAATTGCTTGTGGAATAGGCAAAAACATGAGATACGCTTTTTTAATAAAACAAATGTAACCTATTGGCTTATTCTGCATAAAACTTCACATGAAGAAATTATGATGAAAATTTTAAAAGAATATTCGAACGCTTTTCGGAGTCACCTGAAATATACAGGAGCACACAGTCATTGTCAGAGTACCGTATAAGATGCGATTACGTTACACGACGTTCCTCTTATTCTCTTCCTTCTCCTCTCATCGTTGTCCTCCACGTTGCCCAGAAAGAATTTGACAGATTTATTCAACGACGTAGGACAATGCGTTGACCGTTAGATGTTCCTCGAATCTACGAGCACGAGGGATCTCATTCTGCCTATTACTTTTGCTTCTATCCACGTGTACCGGATTTTATTAATTCAAGAGACCTTCGCCAACGACCATCGTTCTTTTTTTGCCTTTCTATCGGCCGCGCAAAAAAGAATTTGCGATGGGCTACTTGATAAAGTTATTATCTTTTTAGATGCCAGAGATTGTGAGATTCGCAACATCTTTGAAGGTGTTACGTGTCTCCAGTATTTTTAGAAATTTCATTTTTGTATTGATTAATAAGTTTGAAAACATTATTAAAATATTCTTAAGAGTAACGAAGATATAACGCGTACACGGTAGAGTTAGTCGATCTGGGCACAAGGGTAGGTACCGTACTAGAGCAGGTCTAGAGCTCATAGCTTGTTAAATACTTAATTATTAATATACAAAAATATATAAACATTTTTGCAAATTCTGTGTGACTGTTAACAATTTTAATGATGTAAAGAACGATAACCATAATATGTGAAATTTATGCTATATACATATAAGTAAGATAGGTGAGTTTATGTGAAATCAGAACCAAAGGACGAGATATTTCTTTTGCTTTAACGTAAAGAACGTTAACTTAACTTAAAAAAATTATAGCTTACGAAAAATCTCTCTATATAGAAACACAGTCAGGATTGTAGTTCATTTTTACTAAAAAATTATCAGACGCGGATGCGTACTAACGCATACCGCCATTAGAACAGGTGTGAAGGATTAAAAATGATAAAACGAACGAAAAGAAGAAGGCTCGTGCTCAAGTTCCTTCAGGTTCTCTCTTGTGAAGAATTTAAAGTCAAGTCGACGGACTCACGAAATTATTTCGAGTGGTTCTTGCTGTGTGCGCGCGAGCGCGTGCGTGCCCTATCTAAATACACCTGTGTACGAGGGGAACGCTTGCCTCGTGACGAAGCGAGTTTCTCAACGAGCGCTCGAGGAGTACCTACGAAGAAAATATTTATTGCTCGATTGTAACGTTCGCACCAACGATGCCCCAACGACGTTAGCTTGGCATATATTGAGACATTCGTTTCTAATCGATTAACACGTTGCTGTACAGAAGTATCGTGGTATTTTCCATCAGATTTAGTATGTAAGATACCTACATCTAAACGTGAAATTGTAAAGTACAAGATTTTATGCAATTGAAAAAGTGAAGAATTGAATGGGATAAGCTTGTGGTTTCTAGTGACTGCAGTTATTATCCTGAAGGACGATAGGGTTGTATGTAATTGGCAAGAAACGATTTTATAATAATTTTTTGAAAAGTGCAGTAGAGTAAGAGGGTCTGTCTGTCTTCATAAAGAGATATTCGCTCCTAATTAAGGATATATTTTTTTAAAAAATTTTTAATATATATTATAAACTATGCAATAATATTTTATATAACCTTCTACGGTCATTACCCTATATTTTCTTTCGTCATAGTCCGAGAAGTAGAGATTAAGATAGAAGGAGGGTAGGGGTGGTGAAAAGAAACTCGAGTGTCGAACGATCCCCGTTAGATTTTTAGCTTATCGTCAAATTATAATACGCTTCATTCGTACTTTATTCGCGTGCCAGGACGCGCGTGTCCGCCACCGATAAGAAAAAGTGCGTCTTGCAAACACATAAGTATGTAAATGAGCCCGAATGTGGTATTTAACGGTCGCATACGCAAAATCGGCCGATCATTATCGTTCGTCCGAAATCGATGCCAATGAACTCAAGCGCCGCGGCTCTTCTTACATTTTCAGCTTGTTTTCTCTTGACTCGATCGCCGACTTTTCTCGTCTTTTTTCTTTTTCTCAATTTAGAGCAGCGGTTTTCAGATTGGGGGGCGTGTCCACCCTTGGTAGAGACTGATTCGAGAGATCGTATAATGCTGATTAATATGTGTTGAATATATAACTGTCGAATCTTTTGCAAAGTCTAGCATCATTTGATAAATGAAACTAAAGTTGTCAATTTAAAATATAATTAATTAGGAATGTAGTGGCAATTTAGAAATTAGAAGACTATTATTTCTGATTTAAAATATATTTCGAAAAATTTGGTAATGTGCGAAAACTTTATTCCCTGCTTTTGCTTACAGTTTGTGCTCGATATTTCTTGAAAATTGTCAATTAATAACCATCGGTTAATAATCACCATTATCGAGACGTTAACGATGGCTCTGTCGATTAAAATTTTGCTCGTGCATCTCGGTCTCTCTCTTACCCCATCCAGTTACTTTCATCATTCCCGCGAGGTTACCATGATATGGTAATATATAAAAATCGATTTTTTCTCACGTAACCATGTTGTAAACTTTCCAATCGACGTTGAGTACTTACTCGATTAAGCTACCGTTAAATCTTCGTACGAGTAACGCGATTGGACATAATTATACGATGCAGAACATTGTTAAAAAATAGAATTGACAATTAAACGTATATGACCTAGTTTCTTCCTAAAGATTCAATATAAATACTCACCCTTGCTACTTTTAGCTTCTATCTCTTCTATATCTCAACATATTATCCGATAACTCGTTGCACACAAACGAGATTGTGTAAAACTAATCTATACAAGTTATTTAGATTACTTTCGTTTATGAGAAATGCAAGTTTCCGCGAAAGCGTTTATTTATTCGAAGTGTAAATCTCGAACGAACGCCAAAGAGGCGACGAAAGATCGACGCGAAAGTACACTTGGAAGGGAAGCCGAGAGAAGGGCTTGGAAAACGAAGCGTTCAGTCAATATGGTTTGTTTGCTGCTTCGTGGTCCGAAGAAATACGTAGTACCTACCATCGAGTGTCTTTCTCTCACATCGCTTTTTATTACATTTTTATTGCACGTACGGGTTTATTACCTTGGTCCTCGCACGCGCACGTGAGACAAACGAGAAGTCCTCCGATATGCACGGAAGTAAATACGTACATACATTTATGTACATGCTTATAAGTATATGATTACTTATATCTTATGTTTGTTAAGACTTTAATTATATTTTTAATTATTTTTTTTAATTATATTTTTTTTCCTTATCTAATTCTTCAGCAACTCCAATATCCTTTTTGCAAAATTTAGTGAGCAACGAATATTTTGAGAGAAAGATTATAATAGGACACTTTGTAATATAATATATTTATGTAAATGTAAATACGTACGGAGTCAGATAGCAATTAGAAAGCAGAAAGTCGCGAGAAGACTCACGACTTTGGTTTGAACGAAATCAGCGCTCATTTCAAGTTCGTTCATCTTTCGAGCTCAATTTCGTAGCGTCCAATGCCGTATCGCACTTCACGTATATACTATATAAGTTACACATATTGTATATACATACGTATATTCGGATGGTTACAATTTGACACGAAGGATAATCAAGAATACATGATTCATCTATCGAAATAAATCGTGACACAGGGGATCCATAGCCTTTTTGAAATTAATGAACCTTTCGAAATCAACGAAAGCTAGCTAGAAGGTTATCGCCCTGATATAGCTATATTAAATTCATTTATTTTACTTTTATCAATGTATAAATTAGTTATATGTTATAAATTCATTTTTATCAATATCTCTATACAATAGAAAAGTATCGATTTATTCTGTCCGAATGATTTATTTCATGTGAGTCACATTCCGATATAGACTTTTTCCTCATCCTCGATGAGTAGAATTTTCTTATTTCTTATGTAATACAAAAATATGACCTTTACTTTTAAGATTATGCCGGATTATGATCTATGACGATTATGAAGTTGAGAATGACTGACTTATGGAATAAGTGCTCATTATTTGGTAAGGGAATGATTATATAATCATATATAATAGGTATCTGCAATATGTATGTATAAAGCTACGCATAATAAATTTTTATGTATGTATCTCCTATAGAAATATAATTACATATATATGATTATATAATATAATGCGTATATGCCTTATAAAGAAGCATGTAAGTAAGTGTACTTACATAGAGAACGGTCATTCGAACGTGCAATTTTTTCGATTGGCTATAATCAGAAACGAAGAGAGTCGATAGAGGAATCAAAGTAAGAAAGAACCACTCTTTCATAATAATAGAACAAATCAATTTTTACTGCACCTCCTTCGATCATTATCGATCCTCGATAAATCAAATTCGATACCATTAAACGTCATTATTACTCCGATTTAATTCGCCAGTCATTTCTTTACCCTTTTTTTTGTATTAATTGTATTATACTATAACTGATTTTACCAAATAAAAACGGTAGATCAATTCTCATTCGTGATTCGACATCACGTGTATTTAAAGGGTTAATGATTTGTAGTAACGTTGTGAAGTCTTATTAAGCTACATTGCACTAAAGTCCTAGACGTTGTAGACATTCGTTCGAGGTCACTTTCGTTTAAAGAAACGGTTTTCTTATATCTTTGAGTCTTGTCTCTCAGCCGTTCTTTTATATCCAGTAGTTTTCGCATAAAAGCTCATTATCCTTTTTAGGCACGATCGCCGGGAGTGTCTTCTTACCCTCTCTATCTCCTAATACAAAATTCTACTACACATTTATTGCTACAACGTTGAAATCTCTTAAGAACATTTTGTTTCAAAAACTTTGAAATATCTTCCACAGATAATAAAGCAATATTGTTATTCCTTACAATTATTATTCCATACACTCGTCTTTTCGAAACATTTGCTTAAGATCCTTTATTTCAATTGAAAGTTAAACGTCCATTAAACAATAAAGCAGACGGAACGTGATATCTGTATTATATCTTTTTTGAAACCGTTCTATCGCCGGAACGAATTCCATGAAAGATTGCCCGAGCACGCGCTTGGAAGATTCTATAATAATACTATCAAATCGTGAAGGCGACGATTCGAGTCTTGATTATACCGTGTAGCTAATTACGGTGAGTTAGATGACGAGTTATCTTTGCCAATTGCGATTTTTCCTTATAAAGAAATTAAAAATGATACTTGTACTAGATTGTTATGCGATTGTACAGTAAATGAAATACTTTAAAGTCGTTCTATTTACCTATGTAAATATACGAAAAATGTAAACATTCTATTCATCAAGCAAAGTTTAATTGTATAAAAAGTTACACATTAATCAACATTCAATACTTTCACCAATTTATAAACGTTACAATTTTCCTTTTAACACGAATTTAATGTCAATAATTTAAATTAATATTGACAAATAATCGCGAGAATTTCTCTTTTTACTTAATTATTAACTGCAGGTTTCTAAAATATATATCTCTGATATCTCACACGTATAGGTGTGAGTACTCGCATGGGCCCGGACGCGGAGGCTAATGGCGAAAGAGACGAAGAGAACCGATTAGGATGGTAAAGGCATTATAGCGCGCTCACCCGAGCGCACGTTTTCTCATCGTCAGAGGGATTACGAATAGTTGAAGCCCTAAGCGGTATTACCTTCGTCTACGGCCTCGCGTCCCGCTTCGTTCTTACTCGACACGCTCGATCATCGTCCTTGGAAGCGTTTCAACGTCACGTACATACATACAAGCGTCTGTTGAACGTGCAATGGAACGGAACACCAAGAAAATTGGACATATATGTTGGACTCATTCCTTCAATATATGTATATATTGATATGTAATTTGATATGATCCGAAGGGGACAATATTTTGCAAAAAGCTAAATTTTTTCAAGGTCACTCAGGTTTTTTTAATTGAAGAATATGAATTTGTTAGGTTTAGAATTATTTCCACTGACTTTTATAAATTTGTTGACGCGTTTGTACCTACTTGTAATAATTTCTAGAACAATATATTGGGTCGTCAAGGGTGACATTTGTAGAAAAGAAGACAAAGTTGGTTGATAACTTACAAATTTCATCCTTGACGACCCAATACCTACATGAGAAGTACTAATATTTAATTAATCAACTTTTGGTGGTTCGGATTGTTTCAGACATTTAATTCCAAGTGATACACAATAATTTGTCATCACTATATATTAAAATTTAATAAGGTAGGTTTCAATATAAATTTCTATGCATATTTACGTATTAAAAAAGCGGGATACACTTTATCCCACTATGCCCCAAATAGTTAAATAATAACGGTCCTAAGAGTTTATCGCATTTTTATAATAATCATTGAAACATTAAACGTGTCAAACTTCTGTTTATTTTATCCAATTATAATGTCTTTAATAAAACCATTCCTCGAAACATAAAATTCGCTTAGAATTTACCCAAGCATCTGTCGTTCGAACGTTCAAATATATCTAATGCTGTTCAGTACCGGAAGACGTTCAACCATTCAAAGAATGCATCATCTTACCCTAACGCATTATCTTTCGACTTGGTTTTTGTATCGCAAGTGGACTCGCGTTGATGTATCGCGATAACGTGGCTCGTGCGAGCTACTCGCACGTCTCGCGCGCGAGCTTGACGCCATCGTCCGATTGATGAGGTAGTCACGTGATGCCGCCTGTGTTCTTCCTCTTTCTCATCTACCTTTCTATGTAATTACAGAACATACCCAGGTACGTTCTTACGTTTCATTAACGCCTATATCTCACCAATCGTATTACCCTTTATTGATTTTACGATGGTGCGTTGCAATGAAATTATCTCGAACTAGTTATATTGTCTCCTCGTATTTACTCTTACAATTAGTTGCCAGAGTAAGTCCTTCATTATTCAAACAGTCATTATATAAACCAATATCTTATTACTATGTGTACATTCTGTTATCTACATGATCAATCATGCTTATAGTATATTTGTTTTTAAGTATCGTATTGAATTGTTTGTTGCTTCATACATATACATAGTATTCCATGCACTATTTATTTTATTTTTAAGAATTGAACAATGTACGATGCTCCATTATGAAATTGTGATTGCAGAAAAGGCTTATAATTACATTAGTTATTATGGTCCATGGAAAATAATGGACTAGTGATTCGAAAGTTAATTACTGGGTAGTTAATTAAAAGCAAGTTGGATATATATGTATACAAATTAATTCTTTAGCAGATCGGTATGTGTATCTACATATTATAAAAGAGTAATTGAATAAGGAGTACATGATCTAATCGAATCTGTATTAGAGTCAGAAATTGTAAATATGGGGTAATTGGAATTTAATGACAGTGCTGCCGCTAGTAGAATATTTTGTTCTTGCAGTCTCCTCGTTGAGTTTATGATCAAATAGAGCTAAGGAAACCGCTTCCCGCCTTCTTTATTAAAGACGACCGCAGGGATTTCCTCACGCTCTTGATCGAGCAAAAAGTGTAACGGTCGATTATCTCGGAAATTATTTGATATATCAGAAAATTTTGTTGGATTCTTATGTTTCATATAAAAATATAAATGTATGTACGTATATAATTTAGAGCCTCGATGCACAGGGCGAGTAATCGAAAATTACTCATAATCGAAATCTTATATATGATTATATTTGTCAGATTATTATTATACACTAGGAGTAACCTCTATTTCTTTGTCACAATATCTAACATGATTCTTTAACAACAAGTAATATTTTTAAGAAGCCAAAAGAACGGGAACATGGAATGCTGCGAGTTCATGTACGGCGGCAGATGTCAGACGTAGATCGTATAATCATCGAGATTCGAGTCAGTCAAACGGAAGCACGGATTATCGCGGAATAACGATGGCTCATTGTTATAAGATTAAGTCAAATAAGAGAATAATTGATTTGCGTACGTCATATGATTTCTATTCTTTATTAATCATATCTTGTTTTATGTCACTCGTTGTTTAAATAACGATAGTGTCTATCTTAGATATTTTAAGCAATGTTCAATGTTCAAATGTTGACAAATGTAGATTTTCATACATATTTCGAACAAAAGATAAAAAATTGACATATTATTTAAATAATAAAGAGAATACAAAAGTTAATTGAGTTTTCATATCTCATTTGACATTATTACAAATATCATAAACATTCTGAAACCGTGAGAATAATAAGATTGATAGTGCGAGATGCGACAAGAACATTATCTCCAATGACTTGAAGTTTACAATCACGCAATACACGATGCCATCGATACAAATGATATGCATAAACATCTATAAACCTATAGCAGAAGATGTGTGGGAACCGAATGACACAAAATATTTGAATGCTACTAATATCGTATTGAAGTATATTGTGGGAACAAAATACTACTCTTTTTATTGTAGTACAAATCAAATATTTGTAATTTATAGTTTGCAAAAATTCAGTAAAACTCCATATCTATTTGTTGCACACGATAAAGAAGACACTTTTACCTACTTTATATAAAAAATTCTATATAAATTCTACCTACTACCCCATAAAGTCCCGTAGAAAGTAGATTGATCGGAATACTCGTAACGCTTTCGAACTCTCGTGAGTATAGGTATCCCTTATTTGAAGACAGCTACTCCTGGACAATTCTGCAAGCATCAGAATTGTTAATCTGAAATATCAGTACATCTCAGTAGGACATATACGCGGGAGATATCTATAAGTGGTGAATTTTAAACACACTGCATCATTCAAGAGTTTGCTTGCTCGCATCGCAAAAAGATGGGTCCACCGGCCTATAAACCGTGCCACCCAAGTGTCGAGTTATCTCCCGAGGACATTCAACAGGAAATAGTAATATAGTTGCTGAGATCCAAAGTCTCCATGGCACGTAGACCTTAAGGGACAATACTGAACGAAGACAGAATCATAGAAAGTGTAACCATACAACAAATTGTCAGATACTTTGAAATAAACTAATGATCAGGATAATTTTGTAAAGTAATTTCTATTTCCTTATACCCCATATATAAAAATCCTTTCCTTATAAGATGTTTTTGACACATTCGAAACCGAGATCTTTAAACAAAATAATTCCCAATAGCCGGCAAACTATTTTTTTGTTGCTGGCTTTACTTTAATAAACACTGGTTATCAGCTCACAATTAAGAATAGTTACGAATAAACTATAATTCATTGAATAATAAATAATAACTGATTAAAGAATAATACAATATATTTTGTTCGAATCATTCGTAAATAAAAATTTATTGGAATAATGCTCAACTCTGGTAAAAAGTAGCTGGAACAGTGGTTGAAAGAAGGTACTCGGCTAATGTCTCGTCCAATGACGAGAAAAGTCATCGGAAGAAGAGTCGAGAGGAGCCAAGCGTTACGCGGAAACGATAAAAGCCGTGCGAGCCGCGTCGTCGCATTATGTTCTCTCGGTTTCGCCGCGTAGGGAATTATTAGTGAAAGGCGTCTTCGTTAGGAGTTGCACGGTAAACTACGGTAGATGCGCGAGACCGTTCTATTCGTTCGACGCTCGACAATGAGAAGGAACTCGAATTACCTCTCTCCTTTACCAAACCACAAAGCTTTGACGTTGTCGTCGACTACGACGAAGATAATCGAAGGGAATTTATTAAACTGACGTGCTTGCTACGTTGTAAGTCTTTTCCTTTGCTTTTTAATGCGACCTCTACTTGTTAGCAACGAACGAAATGATTCCAGGAATTGTATTCTATGTTATTGAAAACGAGTGCTTCGTTTTTTCTTCATAAAGTATGCAACATTATTGCTTTTCTTATCGTGAATAGACATGCAAGACTGACAACGAGGAGGCAGCTCCAATTTACTAACAAGGGAACACCGCGAACCCGAACTCGCGAATTTGCATGAAACTTCGTGAGTTTTTAGAGTGATTTAAGACAAAAATAACGGTATATTAAATTCGTACCCAATCGCCTTGTAGGGCGAGAAATTTGACCTTGAAGTTACAGATGAATTTTTGTAAGTAGTACGCGTATAACTATTAAACTGTAAAAGATATAAAGATATTTTTAAGTGGAAATTGACTCACTTTTCCTGGCCTATAAAATAACATAAATCAAATTCATACAAAAAGATGTATAAAAAAAATTTTTTTAATAAAGTTTTATACAAATCCGTAAGTTCGGGTTCCCGGTGTTCCCTTGTAAATCAGCTGATCGAAATATCAATTTTCAAAATAATTGATTCCATTTTTTCAATATATCTAAATTTTAGTGCAAAAGCTCTATTGATGTTTAACTTGTTATATTTAAAATATTGTGAACAAAATTAGATTGGGTAAATGGGTTCTTCGTGTGTATGAATAACAATATTGCAATTACGAAAAGTAGATATAAATCTATTACGATAGAAAGTTAATAAATGTTCAAGAACGAATGAGCACTTTTGCGAATAACTGTATGCGTCTGCGGGTGCACGATGCTGTATTAAAATACGAGCGACAAGAAAGCAACGGTAAAGTGTGAGCTTGTCTTGTACAACCGCGAAATGGGTATATACAGACGCATAATTTGAATTAATTCGAAATAACTGCGGTCGCAGGTACGACTTAATAACTTGCGTTATTAATATGGTACTCGAAGCTACATCTTCGTGAAAGGCTCCTAAGGATGACGGAAAGCGCCACGTTGTGGGAACAAATGGGAAAATTTGTAAAGGTAGATAGAATCTTCCTTGAGAAGAACTATGAGTATCCCAACTATGTAAGCAGCATATTATATATAGGGTAAATCAGTAGTAAGAATTATTATCTAAGATAACTCTGTAGCTATAGGTTGTGTCAAGAAAGATTTGAAATGAACTATATTGCATGACTGCGTTAATAAGATATTCTAAGTACAATAATTTTTATTGATTCATCCAAATTTTGCTATTTTAAATCCTTAGTTTTTGTTGATTATTATTGGAAATTACTAAAGAAACATGATTTCTTTGTTAAAATAATATTTGAGATCAAAATGTCTAAATTTATATTATTCTCGTTTGGTTTCTTATTTTTATCATTAAATCTTCTTGTAATGTCAGCTACCAGTATAGGTCACTTTAGAATCCTGTTGGCAAAACAATTTGTCAAATTATCTCAAATAATAATCGTATACGACGTTCGGTCGTTCTGGCTGACCGAGCCAATGATATATAGAGTTGCCAATTCGGGTAATAAAAAAGTGGAAACGCGTAATGGCTACCGAGCGATGAAAGTCGTCAGAATATAAATAACGACTGTGAAGCGTTCGTGCAAGCATAAGGATAGATCGAAGTCGTCGTATCGATTATTCAATTCGTAAGATCGTACATCTTCCTTCATCTTAACATGCATTCCTTCTATAGGTAGTAGACGTTGCCACAAGTAGCGCTTGATTAATAATTAACAGGCAGGAAATACTTGTTTAATCCGACGTTATATCCTTTTTTACAAGCTTTTATTCGTTTTTGGTGCGAAACAAAATAAATATTTAGCATGAAAAAAATAAATAATTCATTATAAGTTCCTTTTTTCTTTCAAAGATTTATGAAGAAGAAATTATATGGGTTTGAAAGGTGTTCGAACGTATGTAGGTATTTGGAGTGGAAACTCTGTCAACTGATTATTCATGATTATTTTATATTAACCACATTTATCATAAATTAATTGACCTCATTTGAATCAAGTGTTTTAATGGGCGTGACGCAGTTTAATAAGAATGATTTACAGATAAAATCGATGACAGCGTTAATGAACTTGTCGAACGTAATGATCGTGGTATCTTTACCACTTCTTTTAGTGGTTAGGAGCAAAGATCACGTCAGATTGTCGTAAAACTAGATGAATGACCATAATCTTGTTAGATATGTCAATGACCTTCTCTGTGCCGATATAATTATAGTGTCTATCTTGGAGGGTTCGATAAATCACGATCAAGAAGCATTTATTTCGTAGTAAAACTTTCGAAAGTAATAAAAACCCCCGAACGAAAGCGACAGATACGTCGAGGTGAATGAATAAAGAAGGAACCCTTGAAATGTTAAGTTTTTATTACTTTGCGTGGCAACATATAATGTCGGATTGGACCGATCTGGTCGGTAAATAATTAAATTCTATGGCTTAATGGATCCCAAACTAAATAGTTTACAACATTTTTCATCCTGTATCCGAAGCACACATGTACGGAGCACACATGAATTGGTTTTATGGAAGGTATATAAAGATAAAATTTCATTTCACTGATATAAGCTAACCGTCGAAGGTATTCTTTTAATACTTCTTCAGATTAAAATTATAACAATTAAAAAGATAAGTGGAGTGGAAAAAGATGTTTAATTATGTTTATATTTTACTTTACCTTGATAACAAATAATAAAATTTGTTAAAATGCTTTTGTATGGGGAAGACGAAGGTCACAAACGATAGACAAATTTCAAGGTTTCTCGCATCTTTTTCATCGCAGAAAAAAGGTGTCAAAACTCGCACCGGGAGAGATAGGTACATAGATAAAAGGAATGGAGAACGATGAGTAAAGAGGGAGAGAGTAAGGAAGGAGAGTAAAGAAGTGGGGGAAAAAGATGCCGCTCCGCGCGAAGCAATTTGATGGCTCGCCGCGTCATAAACGAAATTATGGTGAAAGGATTTGATTCGTATAAAACGGATACGATCAAAGAGAGTCGCGGTGATATCCATAAAAATGCGAGTGGATAGCACTTCCATGAAAAGAAGGACGAAGAGAGGAAAGAATGTTGGTGAAACTGTGCAAGAAAGAAAGAGAGAGAGATCAGCGTGTAGGGAGTTAAGAGAGAAAACGATCGGCCACATGGGACAACTTTTCGGGTATACTGTGCGCCCGCAATCAGCCTTTTTCGTAAGCATGATATTTCCATGGAATTGTTATTACATCCTTGTCATTTGCTAATGGCCACGGGGTGGAATCCGAATGGTGACCAGTTTTCGTGAGCTCGCGCTACCTTCCAACGCGTATGTACAATCTCACAAAATTACAAGCTATCTTTTACGATAGAAGAAATGCCGTACATAATTTTGGATATTTCACCTCTTTCGAATGTTTGCTTTTTTTTTTTACCGTTCTTTCCAATGTGACCGGTGAAGTCGAGTCACCGATTCTATCGTTTAACACTTTTTCATTGATTTTGTAATACTTTGATATCTTTTTATTAATGAGAATAATATGTTTTATAATTTTATTAAATATTTTGTGCGATATATGTAACCTATCAGGTGCAAAGTGGTTAAAAGGAAAAAAAAAATGTCAGGATTGAAATTAAAAATCGACATGTTTACCTTTTTAGTTAACAGCATAAAAACGAGGGAAGGATAAAAAAGTCTGCAGTGTTAGTTTGGTCCGAGATTACTCTTGTTTATAATTTAACTGCAAACAAAATGTTTTTTTTTTTTTATTTATGAAAATATTCTCTGCTTATGGTGAAAGGTTCATTTTTTTGTTAAATATTCCGATTGAGATCATTTCTTGTTGGATTACGATCGATTTCATCTTCATTCGAACAGTTTTATGATTCTTTAAAAAATTCAACGTCGTGCGTCAGTCGTCTCGCAAGTGTTCAGGATGGTCGAATGATATTTACGATCATCACGTTGAGTCCATTACCTTCTAACTAGCCGACAGCATCGCTTATATAACGTCACACGTCTGACTCCGTGATAGATAAATTTATAGCAACGTTCAGAGAAATCGAGAATTTTCGTGACGCACACGTTTTTTCGATCATTTTTATGACTCTATATCTTACTGTTCCTTCCTCTCTCTCTCTCTCTCCCTCTTAAGAGAGATACCGTCAAAAATCTAAGACATCGCATTTTTATAATATTTTTCGAACGTGTAAAATTAGTCAAAACGTTAGACGCATATTTTATTATTTGGAATTATGGACTTTAAAGGACTCGGTATTTACAGCTTCTAAAATTTTAGCATTTTTGTTCTCAAGGATGTAATTCCTATACAATTTATGGTAATATAGAGTATCATTTCCTTTGGTTTATAGAATAGGAGAAATTCTGTTGAAAAAAAATTCTGTTCTGTTTTTTTTTTGCTTTTACAAAAACTTCGCATCATTTTTGTATCTTATATGCATTTAAAATGTTCAGTAGATAACAGTTTTTATTGACTCACTCTGCATAAATTAAAAAATTCGTACAGGTCGTGCTAGCCTCTCATAATGAGATAAAACACACAATATCTGGTACCATTCGTACATTCAACTCGCAGATGAGCAATCTTGGCCAAGTTATGCATAACGAGACTAGCTTGTTACTTCGGTTAAATGGGTTGACTTTTTTTTATTATGGAGCAATCATATATAACTCCAAACAGAGACGTAATAGGCAATGAGATACGGAAGTTAAATCTTTTAGACGCAACGATATTTTTAGCGGTGGTACAGTTAGGTTGCGTTGTCCTCTGGACGTCAAAATTAATAATTTTTGGCAATCCACCTGTTCTTTCTTGACATTTTTATAATTACCTTCCAAACTGATGATTAGAGATTTTAATTTAATCGTCTAAACAAGAAACACTAACAAATACATCGACAAAGTTTATACAAATTCGAATAATAATATAAATACAGTCTTCTAGAGATATCGTGTCACACGAAAATTATCTATAGGAACATGTCCCAGATATTAGAATATTACAGTGTGTTGTATTTTTAACAAAAATGTAAAATAATATTTAAACAATAACGAAGAACCCTGATCAATACATTCGATGTTCGATATAACGTTAAACAAAAATCTATTGCAAGTTTCAACTTTTAGAATACTTATATTGTATCTGTTGCGACCATTTTAGAAACACTCTGCGTGTGCTCTTTACGATTCCTCCTGAATCGAGCGTGTTGCTCAATGGAAGACACGCGGATATGGCGCGGAGAAGCCGACTCTGTTTGGCGTTAATTAACGAACACAAAGAGTGTATACGTGCAAGCGTGCGTAAGAGAGAGAAAGAATGTGTTGCTGGGCACACGAAACTCGGATTAAGATGCGTCCCGCGTCGTCGTTCACTGTCGACGTCGTTTGGATTTTTACGAGCGTTCAGATTTACGGGCTGCTACACGATTCGCTTCTCGCTTCCATTCTCTCCTCTTTCTTTTTGACGGTAAGACAAGAAAAAGAGAGAGAAAAGAGACGGCAGGAGCGAGTCGCGCGGCTGAGCATGAAATCTTTATTAATTCCTACCCGTCCGAAGTAATCTGGAAATGGTCGCGCTTTGTAAATTAACGCGAACCGTAAGCACATATGCATATCCAATAACAAGAAATAATAAGGAGCGAACAAATCCTTTTTCCATTTTTCGGAAAATCTTCCATATATGTGTGTACAATTTTAGAACTGTTCGAGTAATAATGGAATGGTCATCGAAATACGAGGCTCCCTGTTTCAATTACATTTTAAATTAATGACTAAATAGATAGAAATATAAACAATGTTATAAAGTTAAGTGTAAATAATTTAATAAAGTTCACGGCTACTTGTTGATAGCATTTCTCCATACTGTTTGTGGTAGGTATGTCACGTATGCTGCAGAAAATCAAGTAGAATTAGCAATAGATTATAAATGTATGGGAGACTGTACTTAGAGTTACTCTCGAACTAGTCAAGGATTGGTATTTTTGTAATAGATATGAGTCCTGTAGATATGAGTAAGTAGTCATGTAATTCTTCAAGAACATATCGATAGGTATGTACAAAAATACATAGAAAAGAACAAAAAGTTAGTGGGACGCGGAAGTACGACCCAGAGTATAGGAAATCGCATATGTTAAAAGTTCTGAATTACCATTAGTTAACTTGAGATATGTGCACGCATACCTACCACGGCTCATCGATGGCTTTCATTTGAAAAGAATGTCGCTAGAAAGTTGCAGAAGGCTTGTCTCTCGGAAATCATTCATCTCAGCAATGATTGACCGGTATACAACTCATTACACATTGTCTGACCATTACAAAAAGTAGGCTTAATTATCAACTTAATTAATTTAGTATTTAATCGATTAATAAAATAATTTCAATTTCTACTATTGCAGGCTACTATTGTCTTTTCTATATTAGGGTTTAAAGTGCTTATTAGCGACACATGGTTATTGGTATTACATCGTTCAATTTTTATAAATATTATTTGTACAGCCACGAAGACAGTGAAAACTTGATGAAAAGATTCCTTGAACTTGTTTAGATTCGTTAGAGAAACTTCGTAGAAAAAGAAAAACGAATAGACGAAGGTAAGTATTTTAACGAGCGAGAAAAGTGAAGCATCGCACAACAGAGAGGCGCCGCCGTCAGTTACTAATGGTGCGACGATGTTGCACGCTTACAATAAAGTGTTCTTTCTTTCGTTTTCACTTATTCACTGCTTTAGTATTTTAATCTGTCTTTACTTGTAATCTACTTTGTTATTTTCTATTTTTTTCTCATCTGAAATGAAGTAGAGTAAATTGAGTTACAGTGTGAAGAATGCATTTCTTTTTGATAAATGTTACTGGAAGACTATATCTCATAGATGCGTTAGAGAAGTTATTTGATTTCATAATGAATCTACAGCAATATATGTAGTATAAATATATAAGAATATGTATATTTTACATTCTGTTCAATGTGCATGGTATGCTAGTATTGAATACCATTCAAGACCAGACAAGATTTTTCTAAAATTGCGCATTTCATTGCATATTGCTATATTTTTTGGCCCTTTAATTTAAAAAAAAAAAAATTTCTGTCTCCTTTCGTAATCTCTTTCTTCATTCATTTTTCACACGCTCTATTACATCAAAACTCTTTCTTGAGAATGCGAAAAGATCGAGCGCGAAGTGAAGCACTTCGTTCGGGCTTTTGTCGAATGGAATGTTCACGCTTATGCGTTTTCTGCGTTGTCTTGCCTCGAACGACCGTGAGGAGTAAGAAAAATCAAAGAAGCTGGAGCAAGGAGATAGGAAGAACACGAAACTCTGCCGCGTACCACTCGCGCCGTGAAATATTTACCTGTTACTGTGAGATTTCTCTCTCTCCCCTGCTCTTTTTCCCTGTATTTACAGTCTGTTCGGCTTACGGAAGTATATTCATTGGACATCTTACCGTTGAAAATGTCATTTATGTTAAATCAGATAGCAACTATGACTGTATGTATATCACTCCAATTTCAGAATAGATTAACATTAGATAATGGTTTCAATATATTTTTTCTATTTAATTTCTATTTAATATGAATCTGGCATTAGATATACTTATATTTGACGTTGTTACAATATTTAGACAAATGATAATAAATGTGAGAATAAATAGCACACGTAAACATGTTATTCTTTACTAACATAATCTTAAAGTACTTAAATAAAATACTTTGTTTTCAATGATACGAAATATTTGTTCTTTTTCGTTATTCTATATTTTGCCTTTTAAAATTTCATGACGTAGCTGCAACATATTTTCTTCTCCCTCGATCTCTCAACTCTATAAGAAAGGAAGAAAGCAAATTCCTTCGGCCGATATCGCTCGAAATGCGCGGGAAATCGAAGGCAAGCAGTGCGTGTGCTCGTTCACCGCGTATGAAAGATCTAATACTTGCGTCCGAGGGAACAAGACAAGACGGAACGAAAGGAAAGAGAAAAAGAAGAAAACGTTGCTCTTGCTGATTCATCTGGCAACGTGCCTCCTCGAGTCTCATAACTAAATCATCTTCATACGCGGATCTCTCACGAGACTTGCTGCAAGGTATGCGTAAAATCACACAAGTAGAAACTTTTTGTACCTCTCATCAGATAATTTTTACAATTTTTATAACATAGTTGTGGCAATTTAAATATCTTAGGTATTCGGTTCGTTTGCAATATTTCACTTGAAACAAATGAAAAACTGTAAATAATGTTTATCGAGAAGTTTTTGTTTGTAAAATTCCAAAATAATAGAAATGGTAAGAAGCAGATATTAAAAATTAAATCAGTGATAAATAATTATCCAAATATTAATTATTCATGAACAATTCAATTATATAATAGCAGAAAATAATCTTTACCAAGAAATTATTCCCAAAGAGAAGAGAAAAGAACAACGGAGAGAGAACAAGCGTAATGTTCGTAAATCGCATAAGTGTGCTCTGCTTATAAATCGCATTTTATACGATGATAACGTAATATAGTATAAATGCAGCGGGTTAACGCACGGAAGGACAAACGCACTTTTGCCGGAAGAACGTTGACGGTAACAGAGACGATTATCGGACGATCTACTTGATATAAAATGCGCACAGGTACAAGCGATCAAGGAGGCAGATAAAAAAGGTCCTCAGGAGGTCCGTTGAAAAGGAAAGAGAATGAGCCAGAACGATCGACGAACTCGCTTGAAAGTGATACGAGTCGCATACTTTAACATACCACCTAAGTGCTATGAGCTATTTGAATTTTTTTAACGCGTTCGTACGAGTGTTTACGTAATTGTAATAGATATGTACCTATACTATTTTTTTTTTTTATAACTGGGGGAAATATATAATATTTTTTTCTTCAGACTTTTCTCATTCTATATTTTAAAGAAAATAATATTGATGATATATTTAGGGCTCACATTCAAACCAATTCGATAAGCTCGATTCATTTCTTAGAAGTATAGCATTTTTGTTGTTTTTAAATATATACTTATGGAGGATTCGAATCTAATCGGTCAATAGTCCAACCTACTTACGACGTACTATTTGAGACTATTACTAATCGAGAGTAAGGTGTTTTTGAAAAAACTCGTAATTGTAAATTCTTCTCTTACCAGCCCGTTCCATTCTATCGTAATCATCGTGGTTCTTTTTTCATTGAGATCGCCTGCGACCGATTGAATGTTCGATCGATCATCTAGTTTGGCCTCGAGAAGTACGTTACCGGCTTACTTCAGGATCAAGGTTAATGCATTCAGTCGGCTCGATGTTATTACGTAAAATACAGATCTCGGTGATGATCGTTGTGATGCACAGTTGGGGAATATGTTCGATTTCTAATGAAATCATCTTGACTTGAATATTATTAGGTTAATAGAAATTCTATGCTATGATTAATGTGGAAAAGCAAATGTTTGCAGGACTTATAAAATGTAGTTCACCTGATTCATAAAATTAAACTAGGTTCAATACAAGCCAACATACAGGAGAAAAGAGAGTCCAACAAAAATTTTCTCTCTTTTCTCCAAATATCGAAAAATGCCAAAAGGGAGGAAGAGTACGAGCAAGAAGTTGCTACGAGCAAGAAAAATCCTTTTAAAACGTCAGAATATTCTATGAAATGGAATCAGTATCGTTGATCCCCGGTTGAACAAACTTAAACCAAAAGGGTAGACCCGCCTCCTAAGCGTACTTTTCTTTACCTTCGTAAAAATACCTACTTCCTGATTATTCGTTACATTTAAACCACAGAGTGCAACGACTAACCGTATGATCCGGAAACATTGCCAATAATCGATCTCAATAACAGCCAACGTTTATTGAAACACATCTATACGTAGGTTACGTGGGTCGATTTGCTCGAACGAATTCATTGATTGGTAAAAAAGAAAAAGAATGTTTCCGATACGGGGTAATTTGAATCGAAAGAGTGCACAGAGGGGATTGAGATTTTTAAAAATACCTCTATGTACTTACAGAAGAAACTTCATTTTGCTACAGTTTCGATTAGTCTCTTGTTATTACCATAGAAACTTGTACAGAATCGCCATTTGTTACCCCAAACTATGTGAACTAGAGTTAACACTTTTAAATAAAAATCTTTTCACTTTCAAGTAATTATTATTCGAAATTACTATAATAAAAGTTAACTACCTCTATAAAAATTGAAAGTTTCATCGTGTATCTACCCACATTTGGTTCAATGGTACAAGAAAATTAGGTCAAACTCGAGAATGCAGCCTAACAAGAAAAATTGTCTCCGTATGTCAAAGGTCGTAGAGTCGGAACTCTAAATCGTTGTCAAACAGATAAACATCCCGGAATCGTGATTCTGGTAAGCTGTGGTAAGAGTGTAACGGTATTGCAGGTATAGTCTCGTGGTCGGTGCATCCTCGAAATCGGTTTTGTGGTTTATTGAAAGCGATCGAACGTATCGGCAAGCTGGCTTGCCGCCACTAATCACAGAGCCTTGTAGCCGCTCGCTCGTGCAGATTTCCTGTCTAGTGAAGTAAGAAGACCCGGGTAAGGAGACGTACAAAGACGTAGAAAGTACGTTAACGATGTTGGGTATACGGAATACGCAGATACTTATAGTGTTAGGTTTAAACGTTTCCTCGAGATGCGCATAGATCGATGGCACGTGTACGCGTCTATACATCCCGTACGTATAGTAATGATCGTTTCATTGCCGAGAATTAAGGTGGAAATGAGGAAAACTAAACGAGTTAAGAATCATTCGCACGGTTTTCATCCGTCTTGATAATCGGAAGTCTAGTCTAATATACCTCCTACCTCTTCTCTTTCGTGAGAAGAGGCAGGTAAGAAGTATTTAAGGGATGTTCCTTTAACACCGGAAGTTATCTAATTCTATTTTATGCTACTATAAAATTGTAGACCGAAAATTTGGAATTGATTTGATTAGATTGATTATTTTTAATTTTTGTATTGTCGAATAAATATGAAATAAAAGATATTTTTAATTTTGTTTTTTTATCTATCTAAGGAAAACCTCAGGTGTTTGGCAATAAGGCAATTCGTTTTATATGGTTTCAAAATATGTGATGTCCACACAATCACCAGGTTGCTGCTGGAAAAGCTAGAACTAAATCATCAAACTATCTCATTAATTAAATTTAACGTTTTCTTCCCGTCCACTTTCTCTTTTAGGGCAAACATTTGTACTTTCCCATAGCATTTCTCCGGCCATAAAATTATTTACTTTTTTAGAGTGCCGTAAATTCAGAGGATCGACAGAAAAGTGACGGCTACTAGTAGACACGTGATTCTTAATCTACTACTGCTATTTTGTAGTAGGTAATCTGGTTCAGTAAAAATGATTTCTCGAAGGTCATACCGCATAATGATACTTTTGTAAGAGAGATTATCGATCTTAGTCCATTACGATCAGTGCTCTTTGAATTTTTTTAAATAAAAATCAATATCAATCGACTAATGAAAACTCAAAAATGTAAAGAAATCTTCGAAAGAGCATTCGATGATATAAATGACCATGAATTTCGTTTTCGAACGTCACTTCTTTCGCAATGCACGTTTTACGGTCATCCAAATAAAAAAGGAACCGTTTTATACGAGCATACGATCGACAGTACGTTCACCGGACCAAGAACGTCGTTAAGGAAGTAAGAACCGAAGTAGAAAGAATCGTCGTCGTCTTTGGCGTCACTCGTCTGTATTTCATCTCTTAATCGCCTCCTTCCTTCTTCTCATTTGGACCGTTTACAGCCTCACGTAACGGATGACACTGCAAAATTTTTTTCCTTGCAGCCGATGCATAAATTAATCCCGTGCCAGGGGTAATTACCCGGACAGGACAAGGCACGCGCGTCTGAGAAGAAAAGAGAAAGGGAAAGATAGAAAGAGACAACGGATTTCTCTCAAAGTATCGTTTACGCCACCGATCGTTCGCTTCCTTCATTTTTATTAAGTCGTAAGAATCAAGTAATTTTTTAAGAAACCATGACGTCTCCTTAAATCGAGATCGAAGAGATAATCAAGGATCGGGAAGCCGAAGGTGGAATTTAGTAAGATTTCTGACTTACGGAGAATTGTCATGTCGAAGAACGATGCTTATTACATCATTTTATACAAAAATTCTTGCATTTTGTTATGCTACTTTTTCACACCTTGTTTATTATTTAATATTCTGTATAGCAAAATTGTAACACACACACAATGATAATTTCGCATCAAAATACAGAAGCTGTTTCCAAGATAGTACTTGAAGAATTTTTAAAATTGATTAAAGATTCTTTGTAATACTAAGTATAACCAAGATTTAGAAAAAATGCAGGATTTTGGCTGTTTGGTATAGAGCAGCAACAGTATATTAGTATAAAGAGTTTATCATCTTTGAATTGGAAGAAATGGACAAATTAAGTGAAGCAATTTATCTACAGGAAGTTTTTTACAATTTCCAAAAAATTCTTTTTTGAACTATGCAAGTATCCAAATATTCCACAGCAATAAAGGTATCATTAAATGACCACGGGATTCACAAAACTATTTATTTCTTAGTTCGATCGCATCTGGTCCCCGGTTTCTTATTGCTGCTAGGTGATAAAATAGATTCTTTCGGGCCGTTTGAGTAGAATTCCACGGTAGCAGGTGCATGTATGTACGTATTGGCGCCGTATACGATCAGATGACATGGTTAACGACACGGGCAACGGTAGCGCGTGTTCCGCAAAGGCAAGAAACTCTTCGGTGGAAGTTCGTGCACGGACTGGGCCGAGAAACTTTGCTTCTCGTGAGACTTTGCTTTTCGATGCAAAGGTTATGACCAAAGAAGTTGGTCATGGAGTTGTGCCTGCACGATCTCAAAGTCATGACTGTAAATCGACTCTATCTTTCTTTTTTTTAATCTGTTCGTCTATGAATAACTCTTTGATTACGATAGAATCTCGACTACGTTAATTTTATACAATAAAACATTCTTTTAGAAGTTGACAAATTTACACGTATCTTTATTTGACACTTTCTGTTGAAGCATTTTTATATAGGTAACACTTTACTGAAAATTACAATGCAATTTTTATTTGTAAAACTATTTTAACAAGAAAATAAGATTGAACTATAAACATTGAATTAAGTGCCTTTAATACTGGTAAATATTTGTTTAAATCTTTTAATATTTTCGGATGAAGTTATTATACTTATCATTTCTTCGATCCCTTTTCCAATGTAAGCGATATCGTAGTTACAAAATATGGATGTGATAATTAACAGCAGCTTGATGCTGAAGGTTACCAAGTATCATCTTTATTCTTCAAACTCGCAGGAGGCTATTCGTCGAGGCGTAACAAAATTCTACTCTCGTTGGATCTCTTGCCGCGATATGGTAATAATTCGTTAATTAATATTTATACATTGCTCAGGAGAGCATGACACTTCCTGCGCGTGTATACATGGTATAATATTTTTTGTTCTATCGGTGGTATGTCCGACATCCGTACTTCGAGCATATCCCTTCATATTGTGTTCAATTAGAACCTTAATCTTAGGATCAGGATTTCGTTATTACTCACGATTATTAGATCTAGAATTATAATTAAAGGGAATAGTCAAATTAAGTGACGAACATTAGCTGAACTACATGACTGATTTTTGGGGAGAGCGAAGGTGTTTGTAATAGTCGTGTTTAGGTCGTTCTTAACAGTGCGGATGAGAAAGTGCCACAAATAAGTGAGAAAGATTAACTGGCAGCGAAGCAGAGCAACTTTGAATTTTCATTTGATGTCTTGAAATTGCAAAACTTTGATATGAACGAAACCTCGATAAAGTATCGCCATTTATGATCTTCTCTTTATAAAACTGATTACCGAGGCAAATGGAAGACATGCTGATCACATAACTATTGCGTAGATCATAACTGTTTTATGTCGCAATAATAAGTTGTTCATTTTAATGGCATGTTGTATAATTGTAATTAGACCTCAATATTTAAATAGCCATGCTGACCATTGATACTAATACAATTATATGAACTAAAAGTACTGCGAATCTTGAAAATAACGATAATATTATTTAAAAGTAGGTACACCTACATTTAGAGTAATTCAGACATTAGAACATTAAATGTAGTCCTTGGAAACTATTAACCCTAGAATGCTAACTCTAAATCTTAACGTTAGGTTAGCTAGGACGCTAACCTACATTTAGGAGACATAGTTTCGTCGTTTGATTCTCTCCTTCTCCTACTTATATGCAGAATGGTTAATCTAAGTGTGTCACCTAAATTATTCCCAAATCCTTTGTTATACAAAAAAAATTGTTTAAACTATAGTTGTATGATATAAAGTAAAATAGCAAATCGATTGTTCCCATAAAAAAATCTTGAGAAAAATGATAGCATTGGAATATTAAAGTGAGTAACTGTATGCAGTTGGAGGAAAGTTTCGATAATCCTTTAAAGACGATCTGACTCGTAAATGCATCGATGCATAAGCAGACCAATAGATGCAATAAGAAGAAGGGTGGAGAGATTGACGATCGAAGTGACTGGAAACAGCGGGTGATATTCATATACGGTAGTTTCTCTATGAAACATCGTCGAAAAAGGAAAAATGAAAAAGCTGCTATTACGGGAGACTGAATTTACTGACCATGACTTTCTCAGGCATCCACGATGCGCATCATTCGATTTACAACTCCAAGCACTTTCTTAGGCTACGAACTCGTTTGACGGGATAATCGTTGTTCTCGATGCATTGATAGTGGCACGCGCAGAAATTCATTCTCATCGTATAATTTTCCTGCGAGGACAAACGTTCGCACGTGCAGCAGAAATAAACAAAGTTGTTTATATTTTTATCTTACTGCTAATAATAACAAATAAAGGGTTCGTTTGTAATTATATGTTGAAATTGAAGTAGCCTTGTGGGTCATCAGGCGACTGCTTTCTAAACCCTCGGCGAAAAAGCTTCGTTTTTTCACGGTAGACAGGGTCAGTTATATGGTGTCCTGAATATCATTTTAAATATGCCTAAAAAGTTTGAACTATTTCACTATCGTAACATTATATGATTTCTAACAAAATTTGTATTAAAAAAATTGTTAGTGGATCCTCGTTCAGTGCAACCTGATTTTTTGATATATTTAGATCAGTACACATATTTATATGTTTGGTATTATACTGTAAGTTTTGACTTTTCTATAAAATGTAAAGATCTAAAAAGATTTTTACATAAACAATTTCTTGTCCTGCCTAAAAAGGAAAGAAAAGAATAGAAGAGAAAAAAGATTCGATTTTCTTGGAGAAGGATGCGACTAATACGTACGGTCATTTAACTATGCTAATGAAAGGAGCTAATTCATTCGGCACCGTTGATCGAGATAATAAGTCCTCGGAAAGTATTGCATAATAAATAACATCGAAAGCCGGCGAGTATGGCGTTACACTATAATTATAAGCACATGCCTACGTGTCTGTACACTTTACGCGTCTCTCTTTCTCTAGCCGCACTTTTACCTCGTCTCTTACTATTGATCATCGTGCCGTGAAGTTCGAGTTATCGCCTTCCGCCCTTCTCTCTCTCTTTCTTACTTTTTGTGTCCATTTATCTATAATCTCTATTGTACATATGTAAGTACATATATTTTATTATTTTCAAATTGTAATATCTCATTTAATTTTGCTTTAAAAATTATTGCATTAAGAATTAGAAACGAACATTTTGAGTGAAATAAAAGTGAAACAGCAATTTATGTTACTGTGCCGTTTATTTTGAAAATGGTATAAGCTCGTTTCTCATGATTCTAATTTTTATGAAAAAATATGATAATCAAATCACATACCAACCATAGATATGACTAAAACTTTTTTTTCAAAATTTAGACTTATACCACTTTCAAGATAAACAATTCAAATAATACTCGGTTTCTTTAAACTATTTTAATTTACACGATATTATCGATCGTTCCTAATGTGAAATAATAAAGTTTCTTTTGCAAAAGCGAAGCTGGAGACCCAAGAGGCGGAGCTTCGAAACGACCTAAAGGGCTGGTCTCGTATCCACCTTCATTTAATCCATACGACTTGTCCTTTTTCTTACCGCGTTGGCATCGATCGATCGATTAATTTTCGTTCGTCATTTTCCTTCTCTCTCCCTCTATCTCTAACTTTTTTCTTTTCGCTTTTGACATCACGTTTCGACGCGTAAACCGTCGGCGTCGTTGTAATTCGATCGTCGAGAGATAATCGCGAGAGCACGATAAAGTTGGAGGGGTGATCAAACTAATTATCGGTCCGCTCGAACGTTGGCCTTGTTAATCGAGAGATTACTTCCAATTATTACCATCCTCGTCCTCCCTGTAACGTCATTCTCTCGTTAGTTGCCAAAAATAGTTTTTCGACATTACGGTATCGAATAATAAAGCTTGGATCATGAGTGTACGATTCGGTATTGGATTTATTTTATTGGAAAGTACAGTCAACTCTCTGATAAAACCTCTAAAGTTCTTGTACAAGGTGGAGATATAAAGAAGATGAAAAAGAAGAACCATATAGGGAAAATATTTGTTGCACTTTCTGGTAAAGAGCGTTAGTAGAGTGTAGTGACAAGTATAACGAACTTGCGGTACTAGTATGCATAAGTTTACTCTCGCGTGGATCCACAACACTATTTATAGACGAAATGAAGTTTTCGAAAATCGTAAATCACGTGACACGATCGTTGAATGATGGGTAAAAATGTTCGTCACGACTGCCGCGAAAAGCTTGGAATGCGAAGACCCATCGGTTGGTAGAGACTAGGTAAGGTATTGCCAAGGTATAGATACCACTCGTCGTGCGTGAATACATTCATACATACATATATATGTTAGGTAAGTTACGTGTCTCTTGGTAAAGGAGGGATAAACTTCGCGGAAATTTAATGCAGCAAGTGTCGTGGGTTATCGTGCGCGTGATAACTCTTTCTAACGGATTCCTGCTATAAAAGACGCACGCACCGATGAAGGAGTTCTTGATTACTTTTAATGGATGTTATGATATGTCGTTCAATTTTTCGATATTGTTTGTCTCCTTTGTATTAGGGTACGACTGGGTTTAAACTTTTCAGGTCTATTGATTTTAAGTGTTGGTACCCAAGCTTAAGTACATGTTGAGAATGAATTAAATAAATTTAAATTAATGGAAAAGAAGCATAGTTGTAGTGAATACATATATTAGTTTAGAAAACAAGCCCTGTTCCACTAAACTTAAAACGTCTATGGAAAACTATCCTAAAAACTTAAAATGCTATTATGAACATTTTCATAATATTTGCACAGTTACAAATTTATTGGTGAGAATAAATCCACCAAAAAAATGATAAGTACAAATTTTTTGTGTTTGAAAAAAAAGAAATTATAATAGAAACCAGAAAATCTATTTTTTAAACGCTAATTCCATTTTCTTAGTCAAACTCTCATGATATATAAGCAAGCATATATGTATGTATGCCTACACGTGACGCCCACTTATGATAGCTAAAGTGAGAATTCGAGACGAGACACCCGTCGCTCCAGACAAATGATGTTCTATACGCATAGCCCGTCTCATCGTTCCCGGGCTTGACTACTGCGGTGAAGAAAATGAAATGGGTGTGCGCGTACACGTGCTCGTATGCCTGTCCGTCGCCGGAGCCTTTCTCGCGGCCTTGCAAGGTCGCGCATCTGTATCTCTCTCTAGAGGAAGATAGCGTCGCCGATCGTTTCCCCACCTTCGTTTAAGAATTATGTTCGAACTTCTCGCTATTATTCGCAACGACGAATGAGATTCCTTCTTATTTATTTTTAGCATATAGGCAAATGCTTATGGTTTTTCCATGCTTACAGATATTTCTTAGGTTTTATAGCGTATATATTTATAGGGGACGTAAATATCTAACGTGACATCGTCTAGAATAGTAGTAATATCTTGTTATTCTTATTTGGAATCAGAAAAACTGCATTTTTTTATAAGGTATTTAAAATAGAATATTTTTGAGAAAGTAGGTTAGCTACTGGAGGCTTAAGATCGTAATGTAGGTGTTTGAATAAACCTAACTCGTATGTCAATGAAATGTAGTTTTTTGGTATAAAATAAAATAAATTTCTCACAGAGAGTTAAAAGAATTGCTTGATAAGATAACAAAGTTTAATCACAACCGTGTGATATACCTAATAGTGTTCTAATGCTAATACCTATGATAATAGCCGTTTGGTCTATCTAAGGCGATTCAAAGAGCTAGAAGCATATCTAGTAAAATTAATGATCGCACGCACGAACATCGGTAAAGCATTACGGTACGTTGGCGCACCGAAACATGAAGTTCTTCCTCCCGAGTGGATAATTATCCTGCTATTCATTCTTTATACGAACAAACTATTTTCATTCGCTTTTCCTTCACTTTTTATATTACGTCCTCATTAGCCTTTTTCATGAAGATAGAAATCTTACTTTAATAGTTAAGAATACAATATTTAACCTTGCTATGTTAAGACCAATCTTTGTTATTTGAATTAGAATATTTGTTACTTTCACTAATGAAAATATTCAAGTTAGATGGTATACCCTGTATATTAGATATCCACATTAAACATTATACCTACATTATGTGCAGGATGTTAATTTTTCTTCGATTAACACTCTCAAGATATTCTTCATAAAAAAATAAAACAGAAATGCTATATAATGGATAACCGAAGACACCTCAAGTGTAGCAAATGAAATTATATAGCAGCAGGAAGCTATGTAGCCGTTTTATTTGCGACCTTGAATTACGGCAAACGCACAGCGTAGTGCGAGCGAAAGCTAATTAACGGAAAAGATAATGAGCACGTTGCGAACAAGTCGTTCACAATAGACTCGTTCGAAAACGGAAGCGAGAGCCTCTCCATGTCTCATCGCTATGATCGATAGACTTTTCGTTATTGGAGATGCTACTCGATCGTTGCCTGCAAAATTTGAAGGTAGAACGTTTCATCCACGAAGATACTACGTACATATGGTACCTGAGTATTAATTAAATTTGGCATCCATCGAACACACCTGCTAGACTTTATACCTGCCTTTCTACCTGCCTACTTGTCTGTCTCCTTGCAATTTGATGAATTCAATAACGGTTTATGACTCTTACCAGAACATCTTGTTCGAGGTAGTGTCAATGATAGAGAAAACGGGTATATCGTCCCGAAGATTTGTAATCGAATCGAGTAAGAAAGGACCATGAACGATTATTACTCTATAGAAAATCAATGTTGATTGAGAAACGATTAAAAAAAATCGGTAATAGTCGAACTTTAAAATTAAATACAATAAAATTTGGGGGTTTGTTACTTAAATTTTTAAAATACTGATACGAGATAAGTGCTAAGTATGTACAATTATAGATATACTATGATGTAGATGCAAATATGGTGCTATAGTACATATGCTATATGCCTATCTCCTTAAATATAAAATTAAAAGTTTTAACATGAATTTTTAGATAAATAAATATCTAACAAGGGAGATATTTGGATTAACTATGTTATATATATCTGCAGGTGTGAATATATGAAGGTATAGAATTTGTAATATATAATTATTTAAATAAAGACATATTATTAGTTCTTTTTCGCGTGACTGTAAGCACATGTGTGTTTATTTGAGTAGAAAGCGACTGCGAACGACGAATGGTAAGTTTATATTTTTCTGAATGTTTAGGATAATCGCCGTTATTACCTAGATATCACCAATTCCTGTAGTTTTCACCACGCGTAAGGTGTTACAGCTTATTCGAGAAGTTCACGAGTGAACCCTGACCTTGAGACATCGTACATCTATTTCGCGATTGCAAAATCGGTATCATTAGAAACGGCGGCACGCGCAAGATACTTTTTGAGACGAGAACGTGCATATGTACTTATATGTCCTACTTTTTAGTACTAATCATTATTGTCTAAGACGAAGTTTCTAAACTAAATCGAACGAATCGTGCTTATTCAAATTTATGACGTTGTATATGAATATTTTATAAAACATTATTCCCAATTTCGAATAAAAAAAAATTGAGAGAACTAAGTAAAAAAAAATGTATAATTATGGAATTTTGTATCATAAAATTATTTAATATCCGTATTAACTATAAACTCATATACCTAGAGACAGTTTTGTCTGTAATGATTAATGATTTATCAGCATAATGTATTCTAATGCAACTTTTGTTTAAATAAATTCTTCGATGAGAAGTTTCCTTAAACGACTTTATATGCAATGTCAGGAGATTTGTCAAACGCATTGATTCGATTTGCATTGAAGTAGAAAATTTCCATTTCACTTGCAGGGTATAATATGTCGCAAATATTCTGATGGGAAACCTCGCTCTATTTCCCAACGTTTATCGTTTTACTTGGGAAAGGAGGAGAGTCGCTTTCGTTTGTTTGCGTTTCTCCACAGTCGACGAATATACATAAATATTTCCGGTCCGATTAGCCTCTACGGAACGCGAAAGGATGACGATGAGTCGAAGTGCTCGTTCGTTACGGGTACTTTAATTTAACAAGATAGAAAACCGAAGGCGACTTCATTCGACGAATTTGCCTTTGCCAATGGAAATCCGATTAGTCTGCTTTTCAGGAAAGATCGAAGAAAGCGTCTTCCGTGAGCACGGAATACGTAGATAACTCATATGTAGCAGATTAGTTAGTATGCATTATGCATATAATCTTATGAATAATCTTGTAATTTTTTTAAATAAATTGCAAATAAATTTAAATAAATTTAGATTAATTCTATTAATTTGATAAAAAATGTAAATATATGAAATTATAATATTATTATATGCTAATATTATGTATTATATGAAGATACATAAATGATTTTCACCCTGGTTCGTTCCAATATAATTATTGTTGTAGAAATTTTCTAATTAAGGTATTTTATCACTTTTTGTATATGAAGATATATTTATGCTTATACCCCTGCACGAATAAGTGATTAGTAGAAATAGAAATTGTCTAACCTGTTTAATTTCGGACGAATTCGATGACCAACGCAGAAAGCTCTGATGATGATAGTTTCGATAATTCCACCAATAAATAAAACAACTTGCAATAAATCTTGTTGAACTCACAATCAATTACACACGTTACAAAGAATGAAAAAGAGTTTTAAAAAATCCTATAAAAAATATTTGTTTGCTTACTTCATAAAAAATCTAATTCAGTGTATTATCAGAGAGAAAAAAGTGATAGACGACTCGTTATTTCGAGGATTCTCCTGTATCGTCCTTTCTCGAGAATAGAAGGACGACACAGGATGATAGCTTTCAGTACGGATAAAGTTCGATACGACTGATCCTCACCGACGGTAAACGCGAGATAGGCTTTCGGATCCGCGCCGCGTGCTGGTCCGGTAGTTTGTGACTCGAACTGAGCCAAGTCACGCCGCGCTTCTCACGTTGCCTGGCTCGCTCGCTCTCTCTATCTCTATTTCTCCCTTCTCTCCTTCCCTCTCTCGATCTCTCTCTTTTTCTCAGATACATACACACTCTCCTCCTCCAATCCCATGCGAGTACCCGCGAGAGACGCGGCTCGTCGGTTCCTGCTCTCTTTCTCCTTCCCGTACCTTGACTTCTCCATTTTCTCCCATTTTCTGCCCTTCGCGAAGGCCGCGGAGGTCGTTTCTACCAGCTTCGCTAATCCAGATCCATCATTCCAAGCTCACCCACAACCAAACTTCGGATCATCAACCTTGAAGTTGTAAGATGGAACGAGATATCTGATCTTTTGTTATATTTTGCAAACAAGTGCAAAAAAATTGTTTTCTATTATAGAGGGTGTTTAAGGTCGATGAGAGTATTGAAATAGGTGATAGGTGGAGTCATTGGGGACCCATGTGATTATACAAAGTGTCACGAAGAGAGTCTTGTCGAGACCCACTCGAGTGCTAAGGGTTAATATAAGCAGTACACCTAAGCATTGCTTCACTTTCCAATCTTTTCTTTACGAGGGAGAATACATAGGGTGATTTACCTAAAGGTAGCCACCTAATCTTCTACACGTGATGTAGCCCATCAATGATTTTGAAAGCATTCACCATTTGCATTGCATTAAAAACATTTTTTATGTTATCACAAATATAAAAGAGATATTCAGGTGTCCACATTTAGATGGACTCCCCTGTGTAATGTTTAGATATTACCTTATGTAGCACATTATTTTATCAGTTTTTCTTCTACCTTTACGATTAGCAAATGTATTTTTATGTGAATCATCTCATGTTAGTGAAAAAGATATGATTTAAAAGTAACGTTATTACGGTCGTAAGAATTTCAAAGTACGCAAATGTTCAAATACCTATACCTGAGTGTTCCCTCACATAAAAAGTCTCCATCCATCTTTATTAATATATCCCGAGAGATTAAAATTCGTGGTTTTTCGCAGTTTTGAGAAAGCATGCGTGCAAGTACTTTTCGATAACAACGGGAAGTGTTCGCTCTCTCATTTCGATCTCGCGCGATTCGAGCTGACCCCGAGATGTGGCAATTAAAGGCATCACGACTTTTATACGTTTAACAAGCCGCCATGCAAATTGCAAGGGAGCTGCTTCTTCTGGTAGAACGGTATATTTGGCGAGCGGTTTGACCACCCGGTAAGTAATTAATGGTTAATCATTCGCGGTCCTCCTTTTAACGGAAGCCCAGCTTCGATGTTAACCTCGGTGAATCTTATGCTCGCATTGCGCTGCACTATTTTATCGGACTAATTTTACCAAGAAGAATAATTCCTGCCAATGAAGGGACCACTAACTTTGCTATCAAATGTTATTTTGGATAAGACAAAGCAAACAAAATCAAAGAGACCTTGAAATTTCTTTAAAAAAAAGTTTCGTTCATCACACAGCAGCCTTTGTTTCAAATATTTCTCGCTACTACCAACAGTGTTGAAATAATTTAAGAGACATGTGTTAAGTAACTCACCCTGTATACATATATGATAGGGAGATAGCGTGCAAAGAAGTTTTTTTTTTTAAATATATATGACTGAACGATAGATATTAAATAGAAATTAAATAAGGGATGATTGACTCTGGTTTAGCATACACTGCAGGATAGAAAGTATGCTTCCTATATTGCAGGAAGCATGCTTGAAAAGGACGACAGAAAGTACACCTCCATAACGGTCCCTTATCTCGCACGATACTTATAAATACTTGTGACGAGTGATGAAGAAGCATACTTTATGTCTCTCTTTCTTTTTTCCTTACCTCATGCATTTCATCTATCAGAAACATAAATTTGATATTTCTGGACTGGATATTCTTTTTTTTTCCTCGTAGTCTTCGGTCTTCCCAACATTACAAATCTTGACAGTAAGTAAAGGGATGCAATTAGCGATACAGATTCGGATCATTGCACTTACAAAAGTCTTCGTTTATAATTAGTCCAAAAGGATGAACATACGAACGCGGGTCACCCTCTTTGCACAACATTTTTTTAACACTTTATAGAGAAAGATAAGTGTATGCGTTACCTACGTTCCATTAGGTATCGTGCGAATACATTATGGTAATAACGATACGATAAACCTGGACGAAGATTGGATACAATATAATCGACGATGAACTTGGCTTAAGATCCGTTACATCAGCGAAATGGCAAATGTCAATTATCGCATAACCGAGTAATAAGGGTGAGATTGGGAGTAAAAAGACTTTTCAAACGTGTTGCTTATATCAAAATGTAGTCCTAGATTATCTCTGTGATAATCTACGATCGTAAACGCTTCTTAATTGTAATACTCGTGTGGAAATTATCGTTTGAAAATGAATCTATTTACAAGTGATTGCTGAATCCCAAATCTCTAGATCTCTTCTCATTAACAATGTGTAAACGTCTTCTAGTAGTTAATTCGTAGAAATTTGCACCCATCTACTTAAGATTTTAAGCTATCAAATGTTAAAATGATTTTTACATTTTCTTTGAGCTATTAGAAAAAAAATTTCTTTTTTTAATCCACAATTGGAATCTCTTTAAAATTACAGAAAAACGTCAACATTTATTAGCCACTATTCACAAAGAGGTATCAAACATCGCAAAACGATAAGATTTCTAGAAGCCACATGTTTCTGGAAGTAACTAACATTTCTACTGCATTAGATCCAATGCATTTTTTTCCCATTAACGTGACACAAGTGTCACATCGTTATTACAACTGGAGATAACAGCCAAAGAGCTTTGGATTCGACATTGCCAACGTTACAAATTTCTTTTCTCGATCAACAGAGTTACAATCATTCCGTCTAGTCATATTCCGAGATCTTCGTACTGCTCGCGCGTGCATTGGCACGATGATCTTACGTCGTACGTATTATCCGTCGATTGTCGAACGTCGAGAAGAGAGAGAGAGAGAGAGAGAGAGAGGCGATACCGGTGTGGAGGGAATGGTACTTAAAGACAACCTACAGTTAGGTAACATGTGGCGAAGCGACCATCTGTCTAGGAAGCTAACAACGAAGTAGGTACCAGACGGATAGCGGAGTACAATGGACGAGCAATGAATCTTTTTTCTGTCTCACTCTCTTTTCTCTTACCTCTTACTTCTTCTTACATCTCATTTTCATAACTACGAGTACACATTGATACTTACGTTCTGCCTACGCTCTCGCTTTCCTCCTTTCTCCTTTCGATCAAGTTGAATCTGAGAATCGATACGTTTGCTATTTTCGTTTATATTGTAATTTAAACTCTTTGAATCTGTTTCTCTCTTTCTTCTTCTGTCAGAATTACAACGTGGTAGTACCTACAAGTATTGACAATTATATAGATTTATTCAATGAAATATTATATACAGTGACTTGCTTTAATATTCGGTAACCTTTTAAAGCAGAATAACTTTTTTTAGAAAAACTTGAGTTTTTGTAGGAATATAGAAGGATTAGTTTATTAGATACCATGGTTTCGGTTTACATTAAACATTAAACAAATAGGTACGGATTAAAAGAGGTCAAAGACTCTATTTGAATATCAAGAGAAATTTATAGGAAATGGCATCAAAAAAATATGTAATTTTTCATTCTAACTACAAAATTGCCTTTCATTAAATATGCTAAAATATATTATTACGAATAGAGGATAAACTTAGGTGCGTGGGTGTTCAAGAGTCATGCATACTTACGAGCTGTAGTTAATATGCTATTATTATTCATGAAATAGGATACCTTTCTCGATAATTCGTATTATAATCATATCGTAGAAAAAGTTGAAATAATAAAACTAAAATTCGAAAGAAAACGTTCGATCGACAAGCGAATTGAAATCGTAGATCGACGTATACATGCATACGTATTAGATTTGAAGGTCAAAAGTTAAAATAATGCGATTCTTACGACCCGACACCATTTACACAGCGGGCGATTTCACTTCGTGGCTTGTAACTCGAACAGGGGATCGTAAAGAGGCTGATTAACGATCTTAGATGCTGCCAACGTTAACGCAGATAACGTTAGCTCGTGATAAATGCCGAGCAAGAATGACTATGACTTATAAAGCGAAATAGCCGATGAAACAAGCATTCTAATCTTGATAAGATCTTTCCTTTGAACACGAGCTTAAGGATCAACCTGATATCCTCAGAATTCGGCTCAATTAAAGACACGACCGAAAACTATGTTACATATGCACGTAGAGAGGATGCTCCTGATATTGGAGTATGCGAGAGACGCGGAAGATTTAATTGACCGCGATAGCTTCTAACGTGCGAGATTAATGGATCGCGTCACATTGTTTCTCAAATGGATTTATATCAGAAGCCCTGCGACCAACGAGAGAAATCGCGTGACCGACATGGAAAACTGTCTACACACGTATTTGGGATGAGATGGGAATAACGATATAGGATGTGTTAGAATAGAAGAATTTCAGGAAAGGCGACGAGTATTGATTTCACTTTGACAAACGATTTTGTGTTCGTTATAAATCTTATTCCCACTCGTTCTTGCCTTTCTGTTCTTCTTTTTTCTTCAGAAATTTCGATGGATTAGAAATCCTTTTTCGTTGCATTAGAAATCAGCAGACTTTTAGATTCTGTCGATGAGAAGATGCACAATACCGTGTGAACTATTTTTTATCGCAAGATTTCGACAAATGAAAATCTACAGCATATGTACTGGCTAGTGGGATTGGGAAAATAAATGGCACAGTGCCAAAAGTATTCTAGACGAATTCGACCCACAATTCGCGAAAACGTTGGAGATACTATGAAGCCCATTTATGAAGACTTATCGACCAGAGAATTATTAGAAAGCTGTTTGGATAGTATAACTTAAAATAATAATGAAAATTTCAATCCTATTGTCCTGTGACAAGTTCTGAGACATCTTCATTGTTGGGTATAAATTATTGAAATTGTAACTTAGGCAACTGTGGGATCCTATGTATTTATTACTTAATCAGTCTAATTTGGACTGTCGTGAGAATTTTGTTGGTTAGTGGACGAAACTGTATACCTACATCAATTACATCAACTGTTGTAACTTAGTAATGAGTCTAGCTGACCCCTTAGTAAGAAGTTTAGGTGTTTTATCGAAGTAACTGTTCAATATGTAAAGCAATGGTTGGTAGACTACATTATTTTAATATTTGTACCGAAGGGATGATCATAGAAAACGTCTCAAATCCGGTATGGTCTAATGGCTAGGATACCTGGCTCTCACCCAGGAGGTTCGGGTTCGATTCCCGGTACCGGAATTTTTTATCAAACCTAGTCTTGTTCATTAATTTTATTGCTCCAAAACATTTAAAAATATTCATGACATTTATTTTTAGAATAGTTACTATGAATACATTTAAAGTTTGACACGATATACAAGGTTAGTGCCTGTTTAAAATAAAGTAGTTAGTCAAATAATAAAACGGAGTTCTCCATCTGTTAGGTCACCCTGTTAATAGTGTACATTTTGTTCTTTCGGTGAAAGACGAAAATAGCACATTCCAAATGAGATAACCACTTCAATAACCTGCGCCTGAAGACTGCAACCCAATCAGCGTATGAGTATATGCTTGCCTGCTAGTGCTAATAATATACAAATTCTACGAATATTATTCTACGCATACCATGTGCTAAAATATTTAACAACCCTATTTGACTAATTAAAATTGATTTCAGCAGATTTTCTTCGTGAATACTAGTTCTAAATATTACAGAAATATATGGACAGATATAACAGATAAATATTATAGACACCAAATTTTTGTTTAAATTCATAGTGGATGAACAATTCTAAATTCATGCCAAAACATATTATTTATTATTTAGACAATATTTTTCGCATATTCCAAAAATTGCGTAATTTTTTTTCAATTTTCGGAGTTGACAATCATCCCTTGTTAGAATTGGTCGGTTAGAAACTGTAAAAAAAGTAAAACAATAAAATTTGTAATATATTGTGTTTTGTAACGTACTGCGAATAATGAATATCAACAAATGAAATTTTTGGACAAAAGGTCTAAAAAAAATTTGTCAGAAGTGGGATTCGAACCCACGCCCTAAAGATAGGACCAGAAATCCCAATTGAACACAGCTTTTAACTGTGAAGGTGTATGAAACCTTGAGTCTGGCGCCTTAGACCGCTCGGCCATTCTGACACTTGCGGACGAGAGTGTCGCTCGGGCTTTCAACGAGTATACATCGCAGTGTATGATCCGAGTGAAAAATTGAAGAATAGTATATTTATATGATCCTTTCGTTATTTTGTAAGTGTTATAGTTCATTTACAGCTATCCACGGCTGATTCCGTGTATTCGTATCCTCAAATAGGTCACATACAGCAATATTGCGAAAGATTTATCATGCTGTATTACGGTGGGGAATCGAGGGACTCATAACCTCGACACACGGTTATTAACGCGAACAATGAATAAAAGGCGTTATGATTTTAACTCGGCTGAGGGTCAGTCGCAAGCAGCCCTCAGAAGGGAAATGAAAGATTTCGATAGATTGACGGGAACAAATAATTTCCGTAAATTTTTCCAAAGTGATAGAACAAAAGTAGTTCCTAACCTTTCTTTAGCTAGATCGAGATCGATTTCGAGCGAATCGATCAAGGATGAAGTTAATGAAGAAAGTGCGACGCCAGGGCCATCTGGCTTCACAATTCCAAAACGTAAGTGTAGACAGTTACCGACGGTGGGCAATGCTGACATAACCACGTCTAATCAGTTTGAAGTTCTTTCGGACTGCATGGACCTCTCAGACGGTGACAATGAGCAACTTCCACAAACAAAACGATCGAGAGGCCTAGATGAACGAGATACTCATGTGCCCAGTGGAAATTATGTGAAAACTTCCAAAGAAAGAAATCCAAAGATTAAACCGCCGCCAATCCACGTGTATAATGCAAAAGTTAAAGATATAGCTAAAATTATTAACGATGCGGAAATTGCCGACAATGATTTCTGGATCAAACAAACAGATGCAGAGTATTTGAGAGTAATGCCACAGCGGTTAGATGTATTTCACGTTATTAAAAAACTCTTAGATTCTAAATCTCTTCAGTATTATACGTTTACTCCGAAAGAAGAAAAAAGAAAGTCGATTGTTTTAAAAGGTATTGGAGCAGATTATGATGCGGAAGAAGTCAAACAGCACATCACTAATAAAATGTTACCTAACGTTGAAATTGCTGAGGTTACCAAGTTACGATTCGACAAAGCTAACGAAAATAAATTCCATTTTATTGTGCAATTAACTCCACAGAGTAAAGCAGCCGAACTAACCAAAGTTAAGTTTTTATTACATCAGCCAGTTAGATGGGAGAGGATACGGAAGAAATCCATCTTCCAATGTAAAAGGTGCCAACAAATTGGACACGCAAGCAAAAACTGCAGACTACACTTTAGATGTGTTAAGTGTGGTAAAAATCATGGCCCAAAAATAAATGGAGGGGTTTGTGAATTGGACAATACTGTTGATAAGAATCAGTTAAAATGTATCAATTGTGGTAGCCTAGGACACCCTGCCTCCTTCCGGGGATGCCCGTACCTTTCAACTGCACAAAAAGTTAAACAACGGGCCAATGATTTAAGATCTGCTATTAGAGCTAATAAATTAAATAGGATCGATAGATTTGTAAATCCTGAAATATCATACGCGGCCTTAACTAGTAATTTTAATTCAAATTTTCCGCCTCTTACAAGTCAGAAAGAACGCCACATTTCGAGCAGACCCGATGTGTCACAGTCTCATTTTCCCCGTGTACATAATACTCCACATCCTGCAATAGATACGCAGATTCCAGTATATCAACAGACCACAGATAGCAATAATAACAATAATAGTTTCTCCCAATTTACTGGGATTCTAAATCAGTTCAGGGATAGCATGATGCATATGCTCGATACTCGTTTTCTTGAGATAGAAAAAAAGATTACCGATAACTCCAGGAAAATTGAGTTATTGCTTGCTCAAAATTACTAGAAATGGCGAACACCGCTTCATCCTTTACTCAAATTCATGATCAACAATGGGACACAAATTATAGAACTAAAATCTGTGCTATTAATGTAAACTCATTAGCATCCAATAAGAAAAGATACGATCTTGAGGAATTCATTAATAAACACGATATTGACATAGCGCTAATCTCCGAAACAAAGCTAAATAATAAACACAAGCTACGCTTTCTTAACTATACCATAATACGCACTGACCGTCCTAATGCTAGAAACGGTGGTGGGACCGCTATTTTAATAAACAACAAAATTGGATTTACACAGATCTTGCATCCTAACTCAACTTCAAATCAGATTATTGAGTATACGGCAATTAAATTATCCTCAAACTCTAACAAGTCATTAGTTATATTTAGCATATATGCCGCTTGTAATAATAAAAGAACATTCATTACGGAACTGAATAATATATTTCAATCTCATAATTTACACAGAAGCAATACATATTTCATTTTGGCGGGAGATCTGAATGCGAGGCACACTAGCTGGGGAGATCGCACTTCAAACGAAAGAGGTGCGCAAATTATAAATTGGGAAGAGGATTTCGGAATCGCCCTCAGATTTACTATTTACAGTGCTAACAGGCCAACCTTTCCTAGTGCTGGTTCTTATCTTGACCATTGTATTGCTGATACCAGAATTGAAATAGAGGATCTCATGAACAGCAAGCTCCAAACGCTCCCATATGATAGCGATCACAACGCCATATTTTTCACAGTTGATTGCGGAGAAATTTTTCAAGGATTCATTACTCCTCTGAACCAACCGGCCAAACCCAACTTCAAATTGACTAACTGGAATAAATTCACTCAATATTTACAGGATAATTACAAATCACAAATACCATCTAACAGAAACCTCACAGTAAGCGAAATTGATACATATATTCATGATCTAGAAAATTATATAGTAGAATCCATAAACATAATGGTTCCCAAATCACTCCCTGGAAACAAAGTAGGTAGCATGAGGTACATTAATAACAGAATTAAAAAGTTGCAAAGTTTCAAAACAATATTAATCTCGGAACTATTCAAGATTCAAGAAACTAATTCGCAGAATGGTTGGAGTATCAAAGCTCGCATTAAAGCTATAAACAATTTGCTTGCCAAACAATTTAGAAAGACTGAAACTGATTATTGGAATGCCAAATACAAGAGCATCGACTTCCGAGACCCTACGAAATTCTTCCCAAAAATTAACAGATTTCTTAGATATAAAGATCCTCCTAAAATTGATACTCTAATCATTGATAAAAATAATAACATATTACTCACACAAGAAATATTAAATATACAAGAACCTACAGCAGTCGGGAATAATTATATCTTTACAAGCCCAATTGCCAAACTCAATATCATCGGTAATTATTTTGAGTCGATAAACTCACCCAGATACACTAATTTGGGAACCGAGATTAAACAACGAGCAGATTCGATTGCTAATGAAATTAACACAACTCTTAAGAGGGCTAGACAAAACAACACTACACATACGGATTTTTCTGACACCAATCCTGCACATATTCCGATACAGAATCAGGATACTCCAGCTTTTTTACATTCCTATGTAGAGGTATTAAGCTTATTGAAAAAATCTAAGAACAAAACCTCAAGTGGGCTTGACAAAATCCCAATGATTGTGCTAAAGCACCTGCCGCTCAACATAATAATAGATTATACAATTATTTTCAACAACTGTTTCAACCACTCCTACTATCCGTCAAGATGGAAAAAAGCCAAGGTTATACCTATAAGAAAAATAAATAAGGACCCTTCTGATCCAGCCAGCTATAGACCGATTAGCCTCACTATGAACATAAGCAAAATTTTCGAAAAGTTAATCAAAATCCAATTCATAACCATAATTGAAAGGGATAAAATTATACCGGATAATCAATACGGATTCAGAGCCAAACACTCAACCACACACGCAATCAATAAATTTTCCTCTGATATAAACAAGTATTTATTTAATGGCAAGATCGTTGGAGCCACACTAATTGATCTTGAAAAAGCTTTTGACTCCGTTTGGCTGAATGGTTTAATTTATATATTAAACAAACTCAATTTCCCACACAATTTAATTATGTTAGTTAGCGATATGATACATGGCAAATCTTTTGTCACCTGGGACGGTATAAACATTTCATCTCTGGAATTCACAATTCGTGAAGGTTTGCAACAAGGCACAGTAACCTCTCCGATCCTTTTTAATATTTCTAACAGTGAAGTACTTAATTCATTTGAACTCAATACTGGCAATAATACGCATTCAGCTGCTTATGCTGATGATATGGTAGTTTATGTGGCAGATACAAAAATTCCAGAAATTCAAACAAAATTAAATGTAATAGTTAACAAGATATACAAGTATTACAAAGAATGGAATCTAAAAATAAACCCTTTAAAATGTGAAACAATATTATTTAGGAAGACCGTAAATGAAATTTCGCCAAAAACAGTACCACATATAAAAAACTTCCAAATAACATTAGAGGACAATGACACGGGCACAACTACCCCAATTCCCAATAAAGAATTAGTTAAATATCTCGGTGTGCACTTTGACTATCTCCTTAGGCTAAATAAACACCATTCATTACAATTGATAAAAGCGAAAAAAGCGCTAAGGGCCAATCATAGAATTTTTTATAATAAAAATATGGAAACAAAAGCGAAAATCATCTGCTACCAACTTCTTGTCCGGCCAATAATATCATATGCGGCTCCAGTATGGTGGAATGTGGGACCATCTGTTATGGAACAATATAGAAAATTTGAGAGATCTTGCCTGAGAGCCTGTCTTGGTAGATATCGTACAGCAGAATCGGATTATACGCACAGAATCAGTAATAATACCATATACGACGCAGCAAACATTCCTAGATTCGACACGTTTTGCCTTATGTTAACGCGAAATTACTTCAGCTCAATACATTCAATAAATAATAATATTATCAACGACCTTCGAGTTGATAATGAAATTACAGCGATGAGAATGGCAAGAAGTAATTACTCCCCACCTGAGCTGTTTACTAATTTGGACAGACTAGGATGTATCCAGGATGAATACAATATCCCAATTATTTATCACCTGCGGAGACATTGTGCAAGAAAGGCCATTTTCACAGATATCGATAATATTCCTGGAGATCGATGGACATATTCCACGGCCCTGCCAAAAATTGACCGTGAAAGCTTCTCAAGACTCTCTACAAAATATTGGTGGCTCCAAGATGATGCCAAACATATAGATGAGATTAGAAGAAGAGCCAGACTAAAAGTTATGCATCAACAGCATCAAGTAGAATACTAATACGGATTCTACACTGGTTCAGTAAGCCTCAAGGACATATGCGCGGATGATTCAACATCTCAACATCTATTTTGTATATAGTGTAAATAGTATCTAGTTTTTAATCACCCATCTTCCCAACCTTTCCCTTCCTTATCCCTCCCTTCCTCTAATATGTATGAAATTGTTAAATGGTTTTTTCTTTATTTCTTTTTTACCATTATGGCAATTATATGGTAAGCTAAGTAGCTATCTCAATAATATATATGTTTAAAAACAAAAGTATGACAATATAAATAACGAAAACTTGTAAGACGCATCACGGATGACAAGCAAGTTATCATTGTATAGTGAGTAAGTTTGATAAGGTGTTTATTTCTTAGACATGTATATTGTAATTAGAACCAAAATAAACCACCTTTTTAAAACCTAAAAAACACTTGCGGACGATCAAAGAAATAACATTGATATGCATAGCTGGGACTCATTTTATTAAAAATTATTAAATCATTGCATGAACAGACTTGGGTAGCAGATATTAAAACCAAATATATCTACATCCCATACAAATCTATATTGCATCATGTAAACGTGCACAGTAGAGTATGTTCCATAGGATGAGGTAGGGTGCGAGTATACCAACAGCAGGAGTAGCAAATGGTCAAGTTATCGATCAGGGCTAGGAGATCGCGCAATAAGTGCGTTCCTACTCTTGAGATATCATACCACTCATGCGTTTGATCCTTGCCTGGTTATCTAAGGATCTATCTGATCGGCAGCAATGGATCATATTACAGACGAGGTATAAGGATAGACCTATCATCTTATGGGACTTCGTGTCCCATGTACTGAAATATCGATCGTGCAAAACAACAGACGTTTACTTACGCCCTCTACCATATGGAGCGATGAATTTAGGAATCATATTTGACCCAATAATCGAAGTTGCTAACATCAATAGATCTGTTGCGATAAAGGACGAGAATCTCATCCTCCCTTGAAAATAATCCATACTTCGACACTTAAAATATTAATTTCTCATCATTGCGTAACGATATCGAAAAACGGACAACGGGACAGTATTCTGCATGCTTTCTTCTTTCTAAATCTTGATCCATACATCAGGATTTTTGTCAAAAATCGAAGCATCTCGAATTTGCCCGATCAAATAATCGTTCGAAAGAGGAAAGTCTCTTCTTTACGAATATGCAAGTCGCGTTTCGATAGGATGGCTGGTTGGAAAGATACAGCAGTTTTAAGCTTGAAAAAGACCCATACTCCGACACTTAAAAGATTAATTTCTCATCACTCCGCAACGATATCGAAAAACGGACAACGGAACATTATTCTCCATGCTTTTATCTTTAAAATAAGCCATTAAACATCAAAATCGGCGGTGGTGACCATTTTGGCAAAAATCATGATGCATAGGTCAGGATTTTTGTCAAAAATCGAAGCATCTCGAATTTGCCCGATCAAATACTCGTTCGAAAGAGGAAAGTCTCTAATTTACGAATATGCAAGTCGCGTTTCGATAGGATGACTGGTTAAAAAGTTACAGCAATTTTTATCTTGAAAACGACCCATATTCCGACACTTAAAAAATTAATTTCTCATCATTGCTTAACGATATCGAAAAACGGACAACGGGACAGTATTATATATACTTTCTTCTTTGAAATGAGCTACTAAATATTGAAATCGGCGGTGGTGACCATTTTGGCAAAAATCATGATGCATACATCAGGATTTTTGTTAAAAATCGATCACTATCTGCAATGAAGCTACGCTGTTGCCTTTTTCCATTCTAAACCGATATTGTCGCATGCGACACTAAAATGGTAATGGGGCTACGTAGCCCCAAAACTGTGGGACAAAAATTTACATTGCATGATACGTCTATCCTATACCTCGTCTGTGATCATATTGAACTACATTACACTACATACCCCGCTTACCCCGTACATCACTTACCCCGCTACAAATACTACAGCTACACTTAATTGTCATGGGTAACCACTGTGACGCATGTTAATGTGTATTTTATTTTACTCCTTTGTTATAAAATTCATAGAGATTTAATATAAGCCAGAGTTAAAAATTAACCAAATATTGTGTCTTTTTTTCCATGTATATGTAACCGCATGATAGACAGGTGTGCCAATACTTGTATTGACCACTGTTCTATATTACGAAATATACGTTGTCTAGAGTCACTTTTTAAAAAAAAACTGAAATATAAGGCACAATATATGTGATCAATGATATAAAAAAAACTAGACTCTGCGATTTTCTGTTTCCGCCCGGGATCGAACCGGGGACCTTGTGCGTGTGAAGCACACGTGATAACCACTACACTACGGAAACGAGATGCTTGCAATTGATGCATTACGACATAATTGTATTATCACAATAGTATTATAATAATAAATTTGAAAGAAGAATATTTATAATGTTTATGATCTCCGTAATAGAATATATATTTACCAATGGCGAACAAATTATCCAAACCAGTTGAGTAGTTTCAGAGGTTTCTTAGAGAACTTCCTTTTTTTATGATATCAGCATTTCAGTTGAATTGACAACTGAGCTTCTCCAAACAATCGAGATAATCAGTCAACACTTTTATCTGTCATTTATTTAGATACAAGTAAACACATACTAGTATTAAAACCATAAAACGATAATTCATATTATGTAGGATGGTAAAAAATAAAAAGATTGGAATAAGAATGCTATAATAAGTCTTCCCTCCATCGCGTCTCGTCGTCAACTGTTCTCGCCTTGTACCGAAGACAAGGGAAAGCTATCGCTTAGGGAGGAACAACGACGTCACCTTCCACGAAAATTATGCCTACGCAGTTCGGACGAGTGTACACAAAGAGACATTATTCTCGGAATCAAGATTATCGGGAATAACGTTCAACGGACATATTTTCCCCACAATTATAAAAATAAGATTAGAAATAAAGAGAAATCACATTCACATTGATAAAAAATGATGGCAAATACCTCTTACGATATGGCGTCCAATTCGAAAGGAGTGGACTTTCAATGTGACACGTTTCTTCGATGTCGTTCGATTCATTTGTGGTCAGAATTTCCCTTGGTATCAGGGGAGATCCTCTAGCTTCTGAGTAATTAGTTGACCATTGGACGATATCGAAGGAAATTAATGTTGAATTTTTAATTAATTGTATTGTCTAGTCCAACTGTGGGTTCGTTAAAATATTTCACGTCTATGTGGAAATACAGGTACCCCACGATCGTTAGGTTCCTACAAAGTACAAAATGCTGTGTTATGCGAATTTGTATTATACGAAAGAAAGAACTAATATTTAAACAATTGATTCAATATTTTTTTCTTCATCACTGCTGTGCATCACTGCACACACAACACTATCTTAATCTTGTAATAGTAAAACTGTTCCAAAATACACACTTGTTTGAAAGAAAAAGAAAAAATCTAGAATAACACTACTTTTGTTCTCATTTTCCCTCAAATTGATCTCTAAATTAACACAATCCAGAACACAAAAAGGACTGATGCGGTGCCAGAGGTTGCTCGTTTCCAACAATGCTGCTTTTATTGGAAGACAAAAAATCATCAATATTTACCATGAATCGTTTCTTGCCAACCTTATACGTCCATTGTCACGCGACTGCTACCTCCTTTTCTTATTTGTCGGCAAAAGTACCGTGCGATATATGCTATTGATAGCTAGCCTATAATCACACTAATATGACAGTTTATCTTCAATCATCCTTAAAGACGTCCAGGAAAATTGATTCGAAATAACGGTTAATGACACTCTTTTTTCGTGCTATATGCTGGAAATAAGAATATATAATTCACACGAATACAAAATATGACGTTTATGTAGAGGAGAGCGAAGGTATTTTTGCAGCGAGTTAGTATAGAACACGCGTGTCATACGTGACGTACCAAAATGTGTGCGAAGTTAAACGGTTTGCCGTATATTTGGTTACGACAACATTATGAATTAAGAACGTTAACCATTAACTTGCTCAAGTGAGTAACCCAACAAGACAATACACTTAGTACAGAAATTAGAAAAGTATTGAAACTTTTAGAATATGTAGATAATGTCCTGATGAGTGAATTGGCATTGAGTGATTGGCAATGAGTGAAATTGGGAGCCTCGTAAGACGATCGACACACCACTGGATTTGATGGATCGTTCAGTAACAACAGAAGACACTTGTTATATCTGTGTAAGACTGATATATTTTTATTAAGTATATGCTTATCTTATATTATTTGCATATGTGGAAATTGGACGATTAAAATATTGCATTTCTCTCATCAGGAAGACCTCTGCATATCCACGACGTTTCATAATTTAAAAAATGTAGAAATTATTTATTTCTTGTGGATAAGCAACTGTTATAATAAATTCGATGTGTTCAATTAATAAAATGTTTCATTAACTTTGGCTTATGATAAATAATTTTATAATTATTGACAACACAGGTGGGTTGGCTTGTGGACTTTGGATTCAAATGCTTCATCTTTTCTGAAATGCATCTATTACATCTACAACAAATTAGCTGTGAGCGCGATGTTTATATTTGCGGTAACTCTTTTCGCTGATATGTACATGATGGTCGATGATCTATCCATAGTTACGGATGATGGTTGCGTTTTCGCCGGTATGGTTGTTGTACTTTTCAACGTGATGAATTATCAGTTTAGACTTGATAAAATCGCTCGGCTAAACGACGAGACTCTTTTGTCTTGCGAAGAACTTTGCCGATTTTCTGGTGAGTACTTTCTGATCGGTAAGACAGATATGATATGACAGATTGTAATTTATTTGTCTACGTAAATTAAATGATGCTTCCTTCTAATCCTAGATGAAGGATTTATCGAGATATTGAAGTACTACATTTGGCGTGACAAACTACCTTTCTACAGTTTTTGCTCACTGGGTTATCTTCTAGCCATCGCTTTGATATTCTTTGCACCAACGGAAAATGGTAGTCTACCGATAAGAGCCCGATATCCGTTTAATACCACGGTATCACCGGGACATGAGATCGGGTTCATGGTGGAAGCTTGTAGCATTCTAATTGGAGTGACAGCGATTCTAGCGGTGGATACCTTGATCGTATCATTTTGTAATCTGATTTTATTGCAACTTGAGATCTTACATATGAATTTTCAACGTTGCACATGGATAAAAGTCGATCGTACTGAGAACGACGGTAATAATGTCGTTACAGAGAAAGATCGTTCGAAGGTAGTTCAAGCGAGAGGGTCGCAAGATGAACAATTCGAGAAATGCTTCAAAAAATACATCCGGCATCATCAGCGATTAGTGGCCATGACAGATGACTTAAACGACCTCTTCAGTACCAGCATGCTGGTTCAAATATGTTCAAGCACCTCGATGATTTGTCTAACAGGATTTCAAGCTGCTGTGGTAATAACTTAGGCTCTCACTTATTTCATCTATCGTTTTCCATATCGTCACGTCTCAATTGGGTCAACCTGTTAAATACCGTGATAGGTTTTATTCCTAGGAATGGTGTTACGATCGACCTGGGATTTTTTTCTGTGAGTAGGGGTGGGATAAGGTCTCTTCTGAACCTGACTGGCCCTTTTGGCACAACTCCTGGGGACGTTAGGCCGAAAGGTGATTCAATAGGGGTGGGCCTGAATGAGGCTGGTCGATGGAAAGTCGGTGGCTAGCATCAGGAGTGTTAGTGGTTAGAAATCCCACAGTTCCTGTCCCTCTTGTTGGGCCAGGAGTTTTTTTAAGGTTTTTCTTCATGTTATTAAAGAAAAGACTTCAACAAACAGGGTGGGCAATCATGTAGCTTCCGTGTCATTTCGTATCAGTGACGAGCGATATTAGTTCTTCAAGGAAAATGTTGATAAAAAGTTTTAAAAGCTTGAATAAAACATAGATCGATTTTTTTTTTAACAGATCTCTGGAACAGATTCTAATTTCTGGAAATACTTTATATACCTTGGTGCTGCTGTCAGTCAACTTCTGTATATTTGTTGGATAGGGAATGAAGTGATAACTCACGTAAGTGGCATTGATTTGTAAATTATAACAATAAACAATATCAGTGTGAATACATAGATTGGGAATCAGTAATCAATTAATTGAAATTTGTCGTAGTGTACCTTATTTTATTCTACTTGCTCTGTTTTGGGAATAATGCTAACTTAGCAGTTATAAAATGAATGTTCATGTTATTTTACAGAGCTCCTCGTTAGCGGAGGCACAATGGCTCTCTCAATGGCAACACCAGCCACTCGATCGGACTGCAAGTTTACTAATATTCTCCACTATGTTCTCGCAAAAGCCGTTGAGAATTAAAGCTGGAAAATTCTATACGCTGTCCCTGGAAACATTCATCGCGGTAGGTAGATGCTGTATTTCTTACAGGAATTTATTGGTAGTTTGCAAACTTTCGATTAAATTAAATGAAAATAAAATGTAAAACTAAATTAATTTTATAGATAATGCGAGGATCATACTCCTTCTACGCTCTATTAAGTAGCGTGAACGTAGAAGATAATTGATGATCTTGTGGCCTGGATTTTATTCACGATATAAAGAAATAAGATTCATCAGAACTAAAGGTTGTAGGGTAGACCGAGGCAAATCCGATCACTTTCAGTTTAAGGGCGAAAAAGTAATACTAGTTTGTTTATAAACTTCATTTTCGATAAATTTTTTAAATTTAGAATCTCTATGAACTGTTATTTATATATTGTAATTATTGTATCACTTGTATGCATGTTACAATTATATGTTACTAGCCATACGAAATAAAACATTTCTATATGTACATAAATATGTAGATTTTTGAAACATCAAATTTTATAGAGTTTTACTTACTAGATTCAGTCAAAAATAATTAACAATCACTACGTTTAATCATAATTCCTATCGTTTCGGTAGCGCCATTACCACAGACGAGGTATAGGATAGACCTATCATGCAATGTAAATTTTTGTCCCACGGTACTGGGGCTACGTAGCCCCATTACCATTTTAGTGTCACATGCGACAATATCGGTTTAGAATGGAAAAAGGCAACAGCGCTACCGAATCGGTAGAGATTATAACTAAATATTACGATTGTTAATTATTTGTTACTGACATGAATAACAATTCGAATCAAACGATAGAATCGAAATTTAATGAAAAAAATCACAGTAGCCGTACCATATTTGCCATACTATATTTATAAATTAATAACTTTTTGATATATGTATACATACACCAAAAAAAGGGTTACTTTTTTCTTCATGCACTATATTGACTTGTGCCAATCTGTGAGGATACATAGTGGGAGTATGAGATCCTTCGACTTTAGACACTTATATCTCTTCAAGTAATTCCCATAGCCGAATGATAGTTAAACGTGCTTGTAGCTTGAAGTCTTAGCTTTCGAACGAGTCATAGAACGTGCAGATCGGCCGAAAATTGCACTCGGTAGAAGAGTTCGCGCGGTCGAAGTCGAAATCTCGATGTCAGAAAATCGACTTTTTGGGATCGACCCTTTGGAAATGGTAGTCCAGAGCCCCCAATCCTCGGCCGAATGGCCTGATCGATGGCTCGTTCGAAAGAGGACGGTCCAGGGTACATCATAGGATAGGGGCTTTCTCTGTATCATCTCAGCATCATCGTCGTTATAGCTTCCGAAAGTTTGCAAGCTTACCGTACTCGTTCTAATTATCGCAGCCATACCATGCAGGTATCATCTTGTAGGTTGAACTTCTAGCTATCGAACGCGCTATTAATCATTAGAATCGGTCGAGAATTCCTGGCGCTAGAAGCGTTTAAGTGAGCACCAAAAATCCTGATTTTTCACTTTTCTTTTTTCAACTTTAGACGCTTATATCTCCTCAAGTAATTTCCATAGCCAAATGATAGTTAAACGTGCTTGTAGCTTGAAGTCTTAGCTTTCGAACGAGTCATAGAACGTGCAGATCGGCCGAAAATTGCACTCGGTAGAAGAGTTCGCGCGGTCGAAGTCGAAATCTCGATGTCAGAAAATCGACTTTTTGGGATCGACCCTTTGGAAATGGTAGTCCAGAGCCCCCAATCCTCGGCCGAATGGCCTGATCGATGGCTCGTTCGAAAGAGGACGGTCCAGGGTACATCATAGGATAGGGGCTTTCTCTGTATCATCTCAGCATCATCGTCGTTATAGCTTCCGAAAGTTTGCAAGCTTACCGTACTCGTTCTAATTATCGCAGCCATACCATGCAGGTATCATCTTGTAGGTTGAACTTCTAGCTATCGAACGCGCTATTAATCATTAGAATCGGTCGAGAATTCCTGGCGCTAGAAGCGTTTAAGTGAGCACCAAAAATCCTGATTTTTCACTTTTCTTTTTTCAACTTTAGACGCTTATATCTCTTCAAGTAATTTCCATAGCCAAATGATAGTTAAACGTGCTTGTAGCTTGAAGTCTTAGCTTTCGAACGAGTCATAGAACGTGCAGATCGGCCGAAAATTGCACTCGGTAGAAGAGTTCGCGCGGTCGAAGTCGAAATCTCGATGTCAGAAAATCGACCTTTTTCGGTCGATTCAACTTGGTCGTTCTCTCGGTGAACGGAGTATATATATTGATAATACCGACTTCAATTATTCGGTTGAATATGGTTCCTAAACTCACTGCTTCATATCGTAGAGGGCGTAAGAAAACGTATGTTTTTTCGTACGATCGGTATTTCAGTACATAGGACACGAAATCCCATAGGATGACAGGTCTATTCTTATACCTCGTCTGTGCCATTACCTTTTTCTATTCTGGGCCGATACTGTCACATGCGACACTAAAATGGTAAGGGGGCTACGTGACCTCCTGGACAAAAATTGATATTGCATGACAGGTCTATCTTATACCTCGTTTGTGCTCGAAGAAATCTTTTGGCTGAGAGTTGATAACAGAGATATCCGTATCGTCACGCGGGAGGTCGAGCAGCGAAAAGATGGTTTCGTTTTTGGCCACCTGGTGCGCGACGAGCGATCTAAGGTCAACCACGAATAAAAGAAAGCGTCAGCAAAGATGGTGAAACCGAGGATTACAGACGGATTTGAACTTTCTTAACAATCAAATGTCTAAATTAACGGTGATGAATACGTTGAAATTCGGTCAACATGTAAGTGCGTTTTCGCGAGAGACTCGCTCGATGTGAAAGAAGCACGCGTCATCTCGAGGAAAGCAGCTCGGAGAGCCGTCGTCGAGGAAGGTACGAGGGTGTTGCGCGACTTACGCGCTTTGTTTATCAAGATCAGCTGTCTCACCAAGCATTCGTGTTTTCGCGGTTTCAAAGCTACCTTTTCGATGCTTTTTCTATTTTCGTCGCGACGAAGGTCATGCACGGTTTTGGAGATGTAGCGATAATCTACCTCCTTACGTCGAAAAAATCTTTTTTTTTTTCGTTCGACCGTGCAATACGACAGAATTACGTTGTTCTTTTTTTATATATCGTATCATCGAAGAATTCGTTTTTAGGAATGACGTTTCAAGTACTCCGTTCTTCGATTATTTTCGCTCGATAGTCTCAAGATCGTTTTCTCCTTTTGTACTCCCGCTTATTTCTTTTATCGTAACGACCGACTTGGGAATCGCAATACAAGGCTTTTTTCGGAGCTCTCTCGAAAAGTACTATACTTTGTCTTTGTCTTACATCAGACATGTGCATTTTCGATTGCAGACATTGACGAGACGGAGGTACCTACCTGTTTGTACATTAGCGTTTGAAAGATAAGCGTCATGAGAGGAGGAAGAAGGACTGATATTTTCTTCTTCGCAAATCAAAAAGTAGGAGCATGGATAAGAAATTGGTCGAACGAACGATAGAATCTATCGTATTCTTAAAGGTGACTTTGCTGTTAGTAAGGTAGAATTAGCATCAGGTATCATGAAGCAACTAGACTTCTGGTTAATCCGTTATCATTGCATTTTGCAAATTTTCACATATTCCTTATTTTTGTAGACATTATTTCTTCTCTTACGTTACATTTCTCTTTCCCTTTTATTTCTCCTGCATTGTTAGCTAGCAAAGACCACGTTAGGTTTATAAAGAAGTTTATGTTATATGCTAGATGGGCAATAGAAGGTCTTCCGTGAGATTTATTATGATGTATGGTTGTCGAAGGAGATATTCTTAGTGACAACGTCATTGTCATTCCTTCAATTTGTATTTGGAGAATAACCTGCATTTTAGATGCAGATTGGGGAGCGACTTTCCACCGGTAGTTAAATAAGCTCAATGACATGAAAGAATGAAACGAGATACCGTCATTACCTGCGTGGAGCCAAACCGAAGAGCAAAAACGGTAAGGCTCCATCTCCAAGATTCGCTAGAATATCATATATAAATGTTTGCATGCATATTATTCTTTATTTCGATACGGTAAGTAACATTGCCAATTAAACATTGGTTTCATGAAATCGAAAATTTATTTGTGGACCTTTTTACTTTGATTTGTTATTCTTGTTACTCCAAGTTCAGAGATTTCATTGTCTGCACGTTGCTCTTCTTAGTGGTTCATGGGCATACATAACTTTTGTTCTTAACTTATACTGCATATTTGACTTACTTCTTTACATTTTTTATTTCCAGATGACAACCGTACTGGATGGCAGCTATCAACAGCTCGAACCTTACGAAGAGGGCGAGGGGGATGGCGACGGCGACGATGACGACGACGATGACAATAATGGATGCGAAGAAACTCCTCAAGAGTCGGGTGTAATGATACACGTGGTACCGGAAGGAAATAAAGCGAGATGGAATCATATAGAAGATTTAGATTCATTCTTTACAAGAATGTATCATTATCATCAGAAGCACGGCTTTGCTTGTATGATGTTGCAAGAAGTTTTTGAATTGGGACAATTCATTTTTGTAGTCACCTTCTCCACGTTCCTCTTTCATTGCGTCGATTATTCCGTGTTATTCAAGTAAGTTTACTTGCCTATATAATGTAATACCAATAATTTGCAATATTTTCCATTGATACAATTTTTCTTTTCTTTTACACATTTAGAGATAAAGTGACGAATAGCACCATCTCGCACAAAACATCGATAAACGATGCCATACTGTCGACAGGAGAATGCACAGCTTCCATGGGATTGATTACTTGGATCTGCATTTTAGTAGCAATTATTTTTTGGATTCTACGCGCCGTTAAAGTTCTCTATCATCTCACCCAGTTTTGGGACATAAAATTATTCTTTAATATAGCACTGAAAATCGAAGACTGTGATTTGGATAATTTAACGTGGCACCAGGTACAGAAGAAAGTAAGAGAAGTTCAGAAGGAACAAGAAATGTGTATTCATAAGAGAGAACTTACCGAGCTGGATATATACCATAGGATATTAAGATTTAAGAATTATATGGTAGCTATGATAAACAAGTCGTTACTACCCGTACGAATGAAGGTCCCTGTGATCGGTGAAGTCATTTTTATGACAAGAGGATTGAAGTACAATATGGAACTACTCTTATTCTGTACGTATTCTTTGTACACGTGACATTACATTACGCGCGCGAGATAGCATAATTATTAGTTCCGGTATGACCTTTGTTTTCTTCGTTTTCTCGTAGGGGGACCATGGTCGCCTTTTGAAAACAATTGGCATCTAAAGGAAGACTACAAGAAATTGTATAAAAGGCAGGAACTGGCGCGAACATTATCGAAACATATTTTGTGGGTGGGAATAGCAAACTTTCTACTTTGCCCGTTGATTATTTTATGGCAAATCCTGTATTCATTTTTCAACTATGGCGAAGTGAGTTATCGAACGACCGTATACACGATAGAATGGAGAAAAATCCTTGCATTGCATGTTTCTTAATTTTCCCGGTTTTCACGTCTCTCGCACTCGACGATGGACGAGACTCTGTGCAAAGGCTATAGCCGGGTACAGACTGATTTTTTCAAAAATCATTTCTAGTATTCCTGAAGTATTTTTTTCTTAGAAAATATAATCCTCTGAATGCTAATATTTAGCATGGTTTATAGTTACATAAAAACCATATACATTCCCCATGCTTACCCAACTATAGCCTTTGAGTTTGAGCGCGTTCCTCACTTTCTATCTTCGTACCTATAATATTGTTTAATGCATCAATTTTCCAGATCATAAAAAGAGAGCCCGGAACTTTGGGAACAAGAATGTGGTCGCTCTATGGCCGGCTGTATCTCCGTCATTTCAACGAACTCGATCACGAATTAAATGCCCGTTTGAATCGTGCCTACCGTCCAGCTTCAAAATATATGAGCATATTCACGTCCCCGATAATGACAGTCATCGCGAAGAACGTTGCTTTTGTAACAGGAAGTATATTAGCCGTTTTGTTAATACTGACGGTATACGACGAGGACGTGTTAACGGTCGAACATGTTTTAACAACTATGACAATATTGGGTGCGACGGTAGCGACTGCAAGAGGATTCATACCGGACGAAAATTTAGTCTGGTGTCCGGAAACTCTTCTAACCGCTGTGTTAGCCCATACGCATTACAGTCCGGACAGTTGGCGAGGTCACGCTCATACGCAGACAACAAGAGCACAAGTGGCTCAACTGTTCCAATATCGTGCGGTACATCTACTCGAAGAATTGATCTCCCCCTTATTAACACCGTTTATCTTGTGCTTCCACATGAGACAAAGAGCTTTAGATATCGTTGACTTTTATCGTAACTTTACTATCGAAGTCACTGGCGTAGGTGACGTATGCAGTTTCGCTCAAATGGACGTACGGAAGCACGGCAACCCAATGTGGCAAACCGTTGCTCAAAGTCCCATAGAGGAGCGTGGCCCAAGAGGATATGGTGATAACCAATACGGTGGTGGAACGACCGACACAGGGAAGCTGCACATCCCGATGTCAAATCAGTATACTCAAGCTGAGGATGGGAAAACGGAGTTGTCGCTTGTACACTTTACTCTTACGAATCCCGAGTGGAAGCCACCAAGCCACGCGGAAAACTTTGTTACGGCATTGAGAGAAAGAGCGAAGAAAGAAGCCGCCGGTGTACCGGCGGGTGATGTTAATCCATTACTCGCAAGTTTGAATAGTTTATCCGGCTTAGGACCCGGAGTAAGTACATTCTAAATTTTAAAAAATTGTACAGTCGAACCTCGTTAACTCGAATCTTAAGGGAAAAGAGAATAATTCGAGTTATGGAGTACCATCCTGTATAAGAAAAATATCAATAACGATGTCTATCTTCTTTCTTGCAGTACAACGACTTGGTGTCAAATATTATTCGAAGTACGATGATCAATCAAATAAGTGTTCCAAGTATAAGCAACGTGTTTACGAATCAACCTGGTATCTCGACGGTTTCGGTCCCCGTCGAAGAGTCGTCGTCGGTTAGTCAAAGATCGGACAATGTTTCACATCCTGTACGTCGTGGTTTGAGTAAAGCTGAAGGTCCGTTACTGAATGAGAAAGGATTCCTCTACGGATTGCAACAAGGTATATCGAACCCATCCCTTGGTGCGTCCGTCTTTGGATCGGGACACGAATTGTCTGCGGATATTTCGGTACCGATAGAATTAACCGCAGCTGATATGTCACTATCTACATTGTACCTGCACGAGCTCCATTACAGACAAGTAAGTAAAAAGACCGTTCTTTAAGATTCCATTATATAAACGAACCTGTTTGAAACATTTAATTACACAGGTACGCAGACGGGGCTATCAAGAAATGGCGACGAGAAGTATATGGCAACGAAGTCCGGTTCAAGAGTTAGCAACACTTTCGGAAGTTAGACAAGAAAGGGCTCCTTTATTACTGCATCAAGATTCTTCTATAAGAAATAATAGAGAATCCTAGTGAGACAATGGATCCTCGCGATTTTAAATCGTCTAGTTTAATAATTTCGGTTCAGAAAATGAGATATTTTAATCAGTCTATCGGAGACTGTAAAAAGTTTCGTGATTTATTTTACTACTATAGGAAAAATACCATAAACGTTAGTTTATTTTGATCGAGAGTAAAGTGGCTCTTTTACTTCTCTGTTTCCCTCCTAATATACTTGCACACTTAAAATTTTAGAGTAGATTCGTTTATGGAGTGTCGATATTATCGCATAATTTGTCTTCGTTAAGACTCAACGATCAAAGATTGCCTACGATCATCGCGAAGGGCCTACTCGCAGGATTACATTCGCGTGATCGATCCCATAAACTTCGAACTTTTTGATGTGTAACATGCCGAACGTTTTACGTGTTGCTCGTATCTTCGGCGCATCGCGTTTAAAAAGTCGAATCGATGTGGAATAAAATATAGAGAACGGAGATATACTCCTAGGAGAGAACGCCACAGATATTTATGGATATATTTTTATCTTCTGATAGTTTGTCTATCGATTAATAAGTATCGTAACGACGACGACTCTTCAATGCCCACGATTCTCTAGTCATACGAAAGTAAATATCGCGCTGTAGCACGACGAATGTCTTTTCGTTTAGACGAAATGTTTATTTATATTGCTGTGCTAATATACTGTACGCGTGGCAATTGAACTTTTAATCGCTTTGTAATAGATAAATGACGCAAGAGACACGTGTAAATAACGTCGCACCGGACTCTTAATGAGTTCATTGAAGAAAACTCGAGAAGCAGTAACGTTTTTGTTTCTTTTTTAACTTATCACAAGGTTGTCATTAACGCGTATATTATTACGAATAATTAATTAAATAAATAAATATATATATATATACACACACACATATGTGAACTAAACTATGTTAAAAAAAGGGAAAAACAACACCGATAAAGTCCGGTTTTGTTTGTTTTTTTCTATTTATTAGATAAAATTTTGGAACGTCGCGCAATCGTCGATCCACGATTCTTACTCTTCCGACGTACGAAATACTATTGGTATAGTATAAGGAACGATTGATCTTTAAGCGAATCGATTTATATTAACAATTAAGATTAATCGTTTGCCAGACAAATCTTATATGAATGTGATCACGAAAAGGAGATGTTACAAATATATAAGGGTTATCTGTAATTTGTGAATATAAAACGAATAATAAATACGTTTCCTAAGAAGATCTTTTTCAAACCAAACGCAATGACATTTATTTGAGAAAATAGAGTACTGTTGCTGTTACCTTATTCTATTGTGAATTCTATAGTGTCGCATGGCGCGAAGTTTCGTGACGATAGACGCAGGTCTGGCCAGGGTTTTGTAACTCAATGCATAAGCATAGGAGCCTTATTTAACGTAGTCCCCGCCGCTTACGCATGTGCATTGTGGAAAATCCTCAACTGGAGGACAGCACTAACGAACGCAAAGCTGCCAACCGTGTTTATTGCTTCTGTTCGTATAGTAACTAGCCTGCCGAGGTCGAGATCCCCGAGTAGAAGTGTAGTCCCCGAGAACGAGTGCAGTCCCCGCTAGCCCCTTAAACCTGTTAACCCGTTAGCCTTTTAAACCCGCCAGCCGGCTAATTAGAAGGGGCACATGAGATACATACATCTTAAAAAAGCCGTCTGTTTAATAAATAGTGAGATAGATTCATTCTTCGAAATTATTATTTTTTTATTTTACTTTTAATTATATTTGGGTATCCTATAACCAGATAAATTCGTCAATGGATATTAACTTGCTGAACAGAAGAATGGTTCGTGAGGAAAATGGTTTACATAAAAGAACGGGTTCATTTTAACTACAGCGCGCTACTGCTCGTGCACTATTACGCGATAACTGTTGTCTACTAGTATGTTTAGGTGAATAAATGACAATAATTTGATTATTAATTACCATCCTATAATTATAGAAAGAAAAAATTAACAAAAAAAGTCTCTTCTTTACGAATATTCAAGTCGCGTTTCGATAGTAAGACCAGTTCGGAAGTTACAACAGTTTAAATCTTAAGATTCATCTCAGCATAAAGTGCAATATAATAATATGTTATTATTTATTTTATGTGTATTTGAATAATATTTAAGTATCGTATTTATTTACAATAAGAATTATTATACATTATAACAAAAGTGCGTCCGGTGTATTAAAAGTTATAATTATTCTATGATTTATATTACTTCCGACTATTTGTAAAAATGTACATATATAAAATTTATATAAATAAACAAAAATAAGATACATTGCAAAAAATACTGGAATTTTTAATTGAAACCATGAATTAACCATCCAATTCCCTTATTTGTTCAACTTCTCGAGTTATTGCCTTTTGACGAAAACTCCATCAATGGAGAAAGTATCAGGAGAACATGAGCTACAAGGAGGAATTCGGATTTCAAGACCCACCTCTTCAAATAGTATGATTTCCTGGTAGAAATCCCAGTTTACGGGGAATTTGCCGAATCGCTGAGAATCGAGAAAGTAACATGAGAACGTGAGCAGCAAGGAGAAATTCGGATTTCACGTGCCACTTCTTCAAATAGTATGCTTTCCTGGTAGAAATCCCAGTTTACGGGGAATTTGCCGAATCGCTGAGAATCGAGAAAGTATCATGAGAACGTGAGCAGCAACGAGGTATTCGGATTTCACGTGCCACCTCTTCACATATTATGGTATCCTGTTAGAAATCCCAGTTTACGGGAAAATGTTCCGAAAGCGTTCGTGAGAACATTGGCAGCGCCATCTAGCGGTGGAGAGAAGAGGCGAAATTTCATGCGTTTGCAAAGTGTTCCTTTAAAACACTCTCCTGGTCGCAACAATTAACCGATTCTTATGAACGATACCTCGTTGGAAAGCTAAAAGAACGGGTTACAAAATGGCTATTATAGAATTTTTATAATACCTTACTTTTAGTCTCTAAATCGCACTTAAACTTTTCAAATGTAATTTCTATGATGATACTAACGTTAATAATAAAATTTGTTATAGCTATCTTATAGCTTGTTCTTTTAGCTTTCCGACGAGCTATTGATCGTAGAAATCGATCAAGAATTGTGATCAGAATTAATTTTTAAAGTAAATTTCTCGAAAGTCGATAAAACAGGGTCTCAATTGCACGCTGGCGCCATCTAGCGGTGGAGACAAGAGGCAAAATTTGATGATTTTTCATGGGGGTCTTTAACAAATTCTCCTGGTCGCTATAATTAACCGATTCTTATGAACGATACCTCGTTGGAAAGCTAAAAGAACGGGCTACGAAATGGCTATTATAGAATTTTTATAATACCTCACTTTCAGTCTCTAAATCGCACTCAAACTTTTCAAATGTAATTTCTATGATGATGCTAACGTTAATAATAAAATTTGTTATAGCTATCTTATAGCTTGTTCTTTTAGCTTTCCGACGAGCTATTGATCGTAGAAATCGATCAAGAATTGTGATCAGAATTAATTTTTAAAGTAAATTTCTCGAAAGTCGATAAAACAGGGTCTCAATTGCACGCTGGCGCCATCTAGCGGTGGAGACAAGAGGCAAAATTTGATGATTTTTCAGGGGGGTCTTTAACAAATTCTCCTGGTCGCTATAATTAACCGATTCTTATGAACGATACCTTGTTGGAAAGCTAAAAGAACAAGCTATGAGATAGCTATAATAAATTTCTTTAGTAACGTTAGCGTCATCATAGAAATTACATTTGAAAAGTTTAAGTGCGATTTAGAGACTGAAAGTGAGGTATTATAAAAATTCTATTATAGCCATTTTGTAGCCCGTTCTTTTAGCTTTCCAACAAGGTATCGTTCATAAGAATCGGTTAATTATTACGACCAGGAGAATTTGTTAAAGACCTCCCTGAAAAATCATCAAATTTTGCCTCTTGTCTCCACCGCTAGATGGCGCTGCCAATGTTCTTACGAACGCTTTCGGAACATTTTCCCGTAAACTGGGATTTCTAACAGGATACCATAATATGTGAAGAGGTGGCACGTGAAATCCGAATACCTCGTTGCTGCTCACGTTCTCATGATACTTTCTCGATTCTCAGCGATTCGGCAAATTCCCCGTAAACTTGGATTTCTACCAGGAAAGCATACTATTTCAAGAGGTGTGTCTTGAAATCCGAATTCCTCCTTGCTGCTCACGTTCTCATGATACTTTCTCGATTCTCAGCGATTCGGCAAATTCCCCGTAAACTGGGATTTCTACCAGGAAACAATACTATTTCAAGAGGTGGGTCTTGAAATCCGAATTCCTCCTTGTAGCTCATGTTCTCCTGATACTTTCTCCATTGATAGAGTTTTCGTCAAAAGGCAATAACTCGAGAAGTTGAACAAATAAGGGAATTGGATGGTTAATTCATGGTTTCAATTAAAAATTCCAGTATTTTTTGCAATGTATCTTATTTTTGTTTATTTATATAAATTTTATATATGTACGTTTTTACAAATAGTCGGAAAGTAATATAAATCATAGAATAATTATAACTTTTAATACATCGGACGCACTTTTGTTATAATGTATAATAATTCTTATTGTAAATAAATACGATACTTAAATATTATTCAAATACACATAAAATAAATAATAACATATTATTATATTGCACTTTATGCTGAGATGAATCTTAAGATTTAAACTGTTGTAACTTCCGAACTGGTCTTACTATCGAAACGCGACTTGCATATTCGTAAAGAAGAGACTTTTTTTGTTAATTTTTTCTTTCTATAATTATAGGATGGTAATTAATAATCAAATTATTGTCATTTATTCACCTAAACATACTAGTAGACAACAGTTATCGCGTAATAGTGCACGAGCAGTAGCGCGCTGTAGTTAAAATGAACCCGTTCTTTTATGTAAACCATTTTCCTCACGAACCATTCATCTGTTCAGCAAGTTAATATCCATTGACGAATTTATCTGGTTATAGGATACCCAAATATAATTAAAAGTAAAATAAAAAAATAATAATTTCGAAGAATGAATCTATCTCACTATTTATTAAACAGACGGCTTTTCAAACATGTATGTATCTTATGTGCCCCTTCCAATTAGCCGGCTGGCGGGTTTAAAAGGCTAACGGGTTAACAGGTTTAAGGGGCTAGCGGGGACTGCACTCGTTCTCGGGGACTACACTTCTATTCGGGGATCTCGACCTCGGCGGGCTAGTTACTATACGAACAGAAGCAATAAACACGGTTGGCAGCTTTGTGTTCGTTAGTGCTGCCCTCCAGTTGAGGATTTTCCACAATGCACATGCGTAAGCGGCGGGGACTACGTTAAATAAGGCTCCTATGCTTATGCATTGAGTTACAACACCCTGGGCGCCATCTAGTCTGTATGCAGATTTTTATATAAGTTGTAATTTTTTAAATCGTGACCGGTACGTATAATGTGTTGAATATATTTGTCATTACACAATAATAACATAATTTATTTTACGTAAATGTCCATTACGTATTTGATATTTATCAATTTATGAAATTATTGTTTGTAGGTATTGGATAAACCTAACCTCACTCTTTAACACAAGAAATATATCAAATATTAAAAAATGAGGCTCGGTCTAGCTTTTTTTGGGGCGCGAAGTCCTCAATCGGAGAAAAAAGTTCCGTATAGAGTTTTAACACCTGTGGCTTTAAAGGATCGTGTAAGTGGTAAAGGAGTTAAAATGACGGGTACGTATATTTATATGTTGTATTGTTAATGGCCGATATGTACTGCACTAATAGGTATAGAAATAATGGACAATTTTGTTTTTTTACAGAGAAGGGCTGCGTGCAGGAATTATCAGTATTTTTGGCATGTCTTCGAGAAAAAGAGTTTGATAATTTCAGTTGTTCTAAAGAGTTTATGTCGTTTAAACAATGCAATGACAGATATGATAAAATGGCCAAAGATTTAAAAGCTTCGCGAGATAAAGTAGTACCTGAACCTTACGCGAAAGTCTTAACCCATAAACAAATTACCCATTTCTTAAGGACATATCCTATCCGGTAATTATAGTTACATTTATATTTATTAATTATGAAATAAATGTTTAAAGAAAATTCAAAATGTATGTAGCATATATTTCTGTGTAATTGTAGACCATTATGATTGATAAACAGGAATGATTCAGAGATATTTATTATGAAAATTATATTATCTTTATTTCCATCTCCTTTATCAATCAATTGTAGCAAATTTTGTTACAAACATAGTATATTCACAAATTAGTATATATAAAAAGAAAAATTAATTTACTTGCGTAATGGTAAACAGTTAGAAACATGTTGCTTCATGGAAACAGCATGTAAACGCTTAATAGCTAATCGTTCGGAATAACCTGTAAAGTAGATAAATTATTGAAGAATGCATTTGTGCAAATATAAATACTTGAAAAAATCACAAACTTACGAATTGGTTTATCACAAGTATGGTTGTCGTCGATAGGTGTAATTGTCTGCAATGTATTTAATCGATTTTCTATTCTTCTAAGAGCGCGAAAACTTTCTAACTGTCTATCTTTGTAATAATAGTACGTACATAATAACGTAACCGCGCACAATGTTAAAGATATTTTCCTCAGTGACCAAGTTATATGTACTAGTTCTACCTAGAAAGAATAAATATTCTACTATGTTGTCAAACTAATTAAATTACACAACCGACATAATTGAGTAGATTTTATATAATGTCAGAGTTGTTGTTTACCTTGTTATTCGTAGACTGATGGATGTTATTGTCATAATATTGTACTAACATTCTTTCTATAGTAATATTTAAACTTAAAATCGTAAAAAGCGTAACACGCGCCTCTGCAGTTTTTCTAGATGATGTGAATAATGCAAATAGAATGCAACTGATTGTGTAATACATAATAGATTGAAACCAGGATACTTCTCCGATGATCCAATTTTGAAAAGTACGTATATAAGAAAAGATCTCATAAAGTAATTCCTTTTGATCTTTTGCAGACTCTCTAAAACACAATATAATTTATATGTATCCATTTAAAGGATGCAGACAAATAATTCTTTCATATTTTTTATATAATTTAATCTTAACATACTTAAATTCTATGACCATATCGCTCACAGTCTCGGATGAAGATTTAAGTACATCTCCAAGTTCTTTGCCATGGTCTAAAATTTCATTTTGAATTTTTAAACCTTCTTTTTGACTTCTTAACATCTCATTTTGCAATTCTGATGCTTCTAATAGTTGGTTCTTCATTTGAGAAGAAACTTCATATAATCTATATTGGAAAGTAAATTTAATTATTCAGTATTTTGACCAAACTATAGGAGTGACTTTTTAAATTAATTACTTACGATGCAATAGTACTATCAGTTTCAGCTTTCCATGCTTCATAATTTAAAAAAAAGCAAATATGTGTCGCATGCGTATAAAACTCATTATACACATTGAATGCTCTATCTGACATTTGATTGATACATTCTCTAAACAAAAAATTAAATAGCGCTTAAACAGCTCAAATAATTAATACGTTATAAATTCTATCTAATATTTTAAGATATGTAAAAAATTTACCTTCGTGTATCTTCAGACGTAGCCAAATGACAGTCATAAGAGGAATGACCAGAATCCTCTAAGAAACAATTGGCAAATTTTAAAGCAAGAACAGAATGTTCATGATCATTTAAATGTTCGCAACTATTTTTCATCGATCTGAGTGCATTATTCCAGCATGGTCCATGTTTAGATATGGATGACTTTGCTATAGAAAAATGTGTTAATAATGATTTGATGCTTTCTATAGGAAATTGCGTTACACACCTGTTAATGTTTTATACTGTTTTTCTCCTAAATTTTTAAGTACTTCGCTTCCCTCCAAAGCCAGAGAACCACATATATTTACAATAATTAGGGCTATGATCATGTTTATGTTGTATTATACTTATTAACTCCATGAATTTAAAAAATTTCACATTCTATACATTTAAACTCGTGTAAACACCGAACGACTGCAACCCACCGTTATCAACGGTTTTGAAGCACAGATGCAACAGTGTATATACTTTATTACACGTTTATAGCAATTATTATTAAACACAAAATTATTTGTACACTTATGAAAAATTCACATATTTACAATAGATAAATAAAATTTGTACGGATATTCAAATTTTCACGTGTGATAGTCAGGTGGTTCAGTTAACCGTTCGCGGCGCCTTCATCACCATTTGACGATTGGTTGGATACACCATCTTATTTGTTTATAGATGTTAAATCGTAACATTAAATAAAAAGTTAGCATTTACAAAAAGATATTTAGTTCCATACAATTAATAAAAGTAAATAAAGAAATTTTTAAATATAATCACGTGATAATTTTTCAATGTGTTTTAACATACAAAAATTTACGAGCATACTATTAGTCACTGCTGTTTGAAACTGGAGAATAACCAATGAACGTATTCGCTAGGCCTATAATACATTTATTTTGATTTTAAATAAAATTATGGTAATTTTTAATATATTGCAACTATGAACTACGTCAAAACTATATAATGTATTTGTATGCTCAATCAACCTTTCTTAAATTAATAGAAACATAAAGGAATATGTCGTTGTGTCTCGGATACATTCGGCGATGCGAGCGCTCCCAAGTAGCGCGTTCGAGTACTAGACATTTCAAACTTCGATTAGCATCGATCAATGTGTTTTCTATGCGAATAATATCATCCGTTGTCATTAAAAATACCATGTCCAACAGCAGACTTTATTTTATATTTTTACTACCTTTAAGTATATCCTCGAAATTAAACCATTTAAAAATAATTATTTATAATATCGATATCCGAAAAACTTGAATCGCAGTTCTTTTTAAATAAAAAATATCAAACATACATACCTGCGGCAAATCATTAAAGCTCAATCATAATTCTCCCATACTTTGTCACTTCTGTGCAAAGTTCAAAGGAACTCGGTGAGGTAGACGACTACTTAAAAGATAGAACAACGGCGGGTAGTTGGAGGACCGTTGGCAAGTGGCCAACGTCGCTTGCCATTGAATTCGAACGGACCGAAAATAAGTGGTCGGTACCGACAGACAGGAACAGTGTCACGGGTTCGATCTCCTCGCTCGCCTCTTCTTAAAGACCGGTTTACCCTCCGACGAGTACGGAAACATTTCGGGATCATTGTTCGAGCGAGCTGGTCTCTTCTTCGTCGTAGAAGGAAGACGTACAAAATGCGTCTTAGGTTCGCACGAATTGGCTCAAGTAATGTGACCGATACGGATCGAGCAAAAAAAAATAAATAAATAAAGCTTTAAAGATCTTGGATTCTCAGAACGAAACGCAATAGAAAGGAAAACGTTCGAAACGACTTGGAAACGTAGCACCGAAAAGACGATGCTATTTGCTTGGCCGCGTCAAAAAGTAGATAGAAGCCCGTCGTTGATCGATCGATCTTTGTATTGGCGATTTGCCGAAGTATCCGCGTGCAAATCATCCACGCCTTGGCTGTTTGACGTCAGAGTCGTAAACCACATCGACGGATGGATTAAAAATACACCCGACCCGGAAAAGCCGTGACGGATAATTGCAGCCCGTGCAAATCGATGATCCGGTAGAAATTTTCGAGAGTTCTTCCATCGGTACATACGTTCCGTACAGAGCGTGGAACGAAACGTGTATATACTACGAGTAGCTACGCTCTATCGGAATGTCCTGCTTTAAAGTTTGCTTTGAAAGTTCGTGAACAAAACTCGTAGCATTCTCTTGGAAACAAAAGAAATAAATTTCATCGTGTAGAATTCGTTGAAAACATAAAAATAAATTATTCCCGTACAAAGATTGATGACCCGGATTTCGAAGGAATGTTTTTATACAGGAACAATCTCACGCGGCTCATTTATGTAAAGCGCGAGAACACGTTAATTATTATCCAGTTATTTGCACTCGAATGGGCCACCAAACGGAGCCGTTTTCGAGTCTATTCTCGCGCGAAAGGGCCCGCAAGGAGGAGCAGCAGGAGTGATAGGTGTTCACTACGAGGAATATCAAGGATTATTCGAGTCGTTCCAAGCGAGAGAAACGATCGTTTGATGTACTCCTCCATTGAGCCATTGAAGAATACTCTCCATCGAACGGTGTCACGCCGACATAAAGGCACCTGTTCTCTAACACGGTTTTTCCTCTAAGCCTCCAGATCCATCATCACCCGTCTGAAATAATGTATACGCGTGAAATCGAGTTTCTGAGTTCGAGTATACTACTCGAGGAAAGAAAACAGAAAAAGAAAGAAAAATTCACGGAGAACGACAAAGGCGGTATGGCAATAGAACAAACAGTTCTTGCGTATTTTTAACAATTCCTTTAATAATACGTACTCGATCAATATGTCGTACTCGTACGCACTCGTCCGGCTCGATTTGTTCGTTTCTTCTCGCTCGCAAAGATCGACATACTCGGCGGGAAATTGAAACGTCGCCGCGCACACTTTTACAAATTCTTTTCTAATTCAAACCAGATGGGAAAATCGCTCAAGGAACACAAGGCGTTGGTTTTATTTATTGTTGTTTTTTTTTAACTGTCATAAGCAGCGTTTATTTCGTTTCTTAATCAAGTCGGAGCAGTTCTTTAAAAAATCAGATACGCGCTTTCGCGACGCGCGGCGAGAACGCGTTACAAGTTTTTAATGAGATAGGGTTTGGCCTGTTCCGTAGAGATCGTACGATGGTAAATTTGACTTATGCACAGCTCGAACGATCGACCTCTTCTCGATCTTACTCTTATACTCTCGACATCGACTTTTAACCATCGTGTCACTCTCCGGAAACAGCAGACCTAAGTAAACGACGCGAACTCGTCGTTTTGAATCGCGCGCGCGAACTTTCAAATTCGATCGCGCGTTTCTCGAAAAGGAGGAAAGCAAAAAATGCGATTCAGACGCAACGAGCGTCGCTCCTCTTCGCGTGATATAGCTTCGCGTAAATACCTACATTAATAATGACGTATGTACGTGTAAGAGATCAAACTTTTGCATTGTCGCTTAAATAAAAAAAAAAAAGAAGAAACAAAAGTAAAATGAACAAGGAAAAAAAGGAGAGAAGATCACGTTAATTCTAAGAACTTAGCAGGTAAATTATATTTTTTGGAGGATGGTGATGACGATGACGTTACGTGGCGGTGTGTGTATGTTTGTATGTACCCGGTCTCGTGTAATTGAATTTTTGCCGCTGCAACTGAGACACGAGTCGAATAAAATCATTTATCGTTAACTTAAAAATAATAAGTATAATAAAATCGTACGCGAGCGGATGGGCACGAAAAGTAATTTAGAAAGTCGTATGACAAACTAAAAAGGAACGACGATACGAGGACATTTTTTTAAAATATACATACATATATATATGTACATAGATTTGTTTCTTTCTCGTCGTCGTTACAGCGGCGGGAGCGATCTGGTGCGCGAGCAATTTTTCGAAGATGTTCCTTACGATGAGAATTATTGTAGGAAAAGTGGTCTTGCGTCATTATTAGATCCATTAAAAAACGACGATATTACAAAAACGTTATCGCGGAGCGAACGATAGGGTTACCGCGAAATGGCGGTATTGGTTAGATACACGCAGTGCGCGGAGAAACGTGCGTATCAACGAATATTTTTTGTCCATGTGTGTAATTGTATATGTATATGTGTGTATGTGTGTTTGTCTACATAACGTACAGAAGTATTTAATATGCGATACGTCGTAACGCTGTTCATGTATGTGTGTGTATATGTGTATTGAGACGCGTGTTGTACTTTTCTTCCTTTAAAGATAGTTCCCCCTTCTTTTTCATCGTTAGAAACAAACGTTCTTGCGAGCGTTCGCGAAAATTGCAAGTGGCAGCATGCTTCTTATTTTTTTTTGTCTCCTCGTTACTTCTTCTTCTTCTTTCTCCTCATCTTCGTTTAAATAGAGACTCTCATAGACCGCACGCACACGCATATATGTACCTCTATATACAACACGCTATTGCACGACGATCGAACGCAAACCGACTGTTCGTGTTCGTGCACTGTGAATTTTATCGGAATGTCTAGTGCTCCTATATTGAAGGAGATCGCGAAATAGACGAAAAAAATATATATAAAGATTCTAACAACGCTGGCTGGTGTATTGTCATCGGATCCTGGTTGGATGATTTTTCACTTACGTATCACGACGAAAGCGTATTCTCCCTTTTCCAGAGAAGTAGCTTCGGCCGGAGGAGGGGATGGATAAAAATGATGGATGTATGCGTGTGTTATATACAACGTTCCGATATCGAGTCCAATAAAAGGTGAATATACGTCCAATGAAATGCACAGTGTCGGAGGAACGGCTCGGCGAGTAATAACGTACAAATATTTCATTATATAAGCGACGTCGGACAATCGATCGAACATGAATGATAAAACGAGTCTAATTCGTATAAATTATTGCGAGAAATGCATCGTCCTTGCTTGATGACGTTGCCGATGGACCGATCGGTGTTCTTCAATTTTTCTAACTCTTTTTTTTCAATCGAATCACGACAACGTCTTATTCTTACATTAAATATTAAACGTATTACCTTCGATCAATTCGATGCACGTTTCTCGTTATACGTTTTGCGTGTAAAGAATTTCCATCGCTAAAAACTGTTACGTACGTAAGTGTGTATATCGGTCGTATAGAGAATACATAGATCGTGCGGGATAGTAACGAAAAACAACGATCGATTTGGCGATCGATCTTTTCGTGAACCGAGTTATAAGTAAAAAGATTCTTTTCGAACTGACTTGGAGAAACCAAAAGAGAAGCGTCGATTGATCGTCACAACGAAGATTAGGAGCAAGTTCACGAGGCGAGGGGAACGACTCGTCCACGGAGAGCTCCGAAACACCACCTCGCCACGTATTATTACGTATGTAACATCGTCTAGCGCGTTGATATTTTAAACGTGCATCCCTAACGAGTAATTACGAAATTCTTAATTATCATACAAACGGCTTATCGCATTATTACATATACATAGTTGCTATAGAAACGTATTACAGTCTCTCGTTTTCTCGCGCTTTGTCTCTCTTTCTTTCTTTTTGTTATCAATACTCTCTATCACTCTCTCTCTTTCACACCTTTCATCGACTATTCACTTTCTCTCTCACTCTCTCATTCTCGCTTACAGAGTTATCGTCTAGACTATCGTGTAACTACCTAAAACGCGATATACATACGTATGCGTGATCAACCACCTATCTTTATCATGTTTCTTACTTCCGAGTAGAACTTTCGTAATTTCAATAGTCTTGTCAGCAGTCAGCACGACGGAAAACGTTGTGCGGCTCTCGTTTCCCATTTTAGCTTCGCGTCGTCCCATAAAGCGTACTCCTCGTTGGACTTCCTTAATATTTCTTTTATTTTGACTGAACTTTGCCGACAGACGGGGGGAGCTTTCTCCTTTACCGTGAGCTTAGATACGTTATCGTATATCATATATATACATACATATATATACATGATATACACATATATATATACATGTATATAAAAGTACCGCGTGTGCTTATTAGCTTATCTTAATCACAATCGCAATTGAATTATTTGTCGAAAGGCTCGTTAAGTCGCATCATCGAGGCTCGATCCTACCTCGTCAACGCTTTCCTCTTTACTTTTACAACTTCTTCTTATTATTAGTTTTATCTTTGTCTTCGTTTCCGTCTTTTTACATCGTATCACGTTCACAATTACAAGCGACTATTCTCGTTGAAAGTACGCGAAGAGCTAAGAGACGGATAAAATGGCTCTTACCGTTTCTACCAACGAAATGGAGGAATCACAATTTCGTACATCGGACGTAGATATGACGAATTTCGCTGGTTTCTTTTTTTTGGTTCTAAGAACGGCGAAAGAAGTTGGAAATAAAAATACCGGATCGTAACGGTACGAGTCGACTTTTATCCGTCTCCTACCCGCCGAAAGGTACAAAGTTGCAGCCGCGCGCACGGGGAACCGCGCACGGATACATTTTGCTTTTCCCGTATCTGCTCCGCTTCGTGGCGAATCACCCAAGTATAGCTTTTGGTATGTCGTTTTTCCTCTCCTACGCAAAGTCTAGTCGCGTTTTCTAGCCCGCGTTCTTTCGTTGTATGAGCCATGCCGGTCGTCCAACCCGAGCCACGTAATCGTGGAAATGATACAGCACTACGAAAAAAATTTTGCCAGGTAGAGAAAGGATCAGTATTTTTGTCTCATGGTGTACAAGGTTTTGAAAAAATGTCGAACCAAAAAGAAAATATACATATATAACCCTTTTACGTTCCGGACAGCTCATACCTATAATTATATACACTCGCGTTCAACCGGAGGCTACCGATATCAAGATAAACCTCACTTCGACGTCCTTCGGGTGTAAAGCCCGTTGAATCTCGAGCATTGTGATGCCTTCGAAACCATGAACAAAGAAAGAGAGAGAGGGAGAACAAATGCTTACAAAACTGTATCGAATAAAGCAAAGAACAAATTTACTCCTAAAGTTTGCTTCCTGGTTGGTAAAGAAATAGTCGATGACATTGGATGATCGTTAAATTAAAAAAAGGAATGGATGTCTTCTAAACGATCTAGTCCCTCTCTCTTTCTTTATCCATATATAGATAAAAGGAAGATGGTTTCAAGACGAAGTAGACGCACGTGCAACGAGAGCACGCACACAGAACGCTCAACGCGTTTTCTACGCCGTCGCTCCTTATGGGAAGGTGGAATCCTCCGACGTGCTCCTACCAGACAATCGTAACACGCTTACCCTCGTTTACCTTGAATCGGAGCCTCCGACCTTGAAATCGTCCGCACTTACATCGTGCGCTATTTACGCCTAAAGCTATCACTTATACCTCATTTGGCGTTGGGATGCGTTGCACGAGCGAATCTCTCTTTATTTTGTCTCTTTCTTTTCTAAGTAGCGATTCGTTTAAAAAGGAAGGTAATCAGTTAGATTTGAAAAAGTAAGGAACAAAGATCTCGAAGAAAGCGATCTCCCGCGTGAGAGAGATCATATCGGCGATACGCGCGTGGATGTCCGAACAGCCGAGGTCGAGCACGGCGAACAACGAAGTCTCTAAACGTTAATCACAGTAGTAGTAATAGTATTATTAATAGTAATAGTAATATTAGTAATAGTTCTAATAGTGATTGGTAGAAGCAACAGAATCCCGATGATAAATTTGAACCGCGCGCTATCCTTCCCTTAAATGCTTACGATATTTTCGTATATAAATAAACGAGGACTCGTCTGTCCGTATGAGACACATCTTGCGTGGGTGCCTCGAATTACGTGCTTTCGAGCTCGAGGTATTATTTTATCGGGATCGGTTGATATACAATTCGGTTAACGCGTGACTTTCCCTGCGAGCCTCGAAAAAGTAAACGTTCTCGCTTTTGAGACAGCGAGACGATATCTCTCGGTGCGTTTCTGACGTAACTCAAGGCGATCGCTCGTAGAATGACGGCGATGGGACTAGGCACGTAAATAAGATAAGCGCGCGTATTTTTATGAATAAGGAAAAAAGGCGAGCTAGTTAAAACTTATAGAAAAAGTATTATTGGCAGTGGCGTGTCGATCGGTCTTTGACAAAGGTCGTCGCGCGTTACAGGAAACTAGTTAAATGCATTTTAGAAAAGCTTCTTCGCGTCACCGTATTCGATCCACGGGATCCAACTATTTTTTTTCTTCACAATTTTTTTCGCCCACGATATTAACGTTGGAAGGAGAAAAGATTCTTGAGAGGATCGACGAGATAGTGCAACGTTTTACGAAACCACGCGTCCTATAGCTTTTTCGTCGTTAACCACAGTGCACAGCAGCTTTCTACTCTTTCTCACTACGCGCGTATGTATTTTATTAAATCGTTAGCGGCTTCGTATAGTCAGCGTTACAGCGCGATATAACGTTATATGTACTTTTATGTGTATATATATATATTTTAATATATATTCATATATATATATTCATCTGTCTTCATCTCAATATAAACGACAATACGCTTAAATTCCATATCACATGACGTTATCCTGTTCGGTATCACCCCTTGACAACCGAATATCACTCCATATCTTTGACTTCCTTGTACCATCGCTGCTGTCATTGTTACTATCGCAAGATTATTACACGTCTTTAAAATTCATCGACGTTGTTAGATACATTTTTAGAACGCGTTCTCGATCGGTTTTGTGCCAGGAACGTCGAGAAAGGTATATCTCGGTGATTTCATGCTCGAAGGAAAGGGATTACTGACCTCGAAATTCGATAGAATCTAATCTAAAGAAAACATACTAAACGCGAGGGATCTTTCTAAGAACGGATTCTTTCGTTAAACTTGTTCTATTTAAAATGTTGTGCGTGCGACTTTCGTCGAGAAACGATTTCTCTTCGGTGCTTTTGATGGAAAAAGATGTCGAGTAGGCTTTTACCCGGGTATTTAATATCGCCCGTACGCACTTAGACACATTAGACACCGAGTATTCGGGAATAATGCCCGCTTTTAATTGGAGTACACCGCCTATGCTCTTTCGACGGGCGGAAGCGTATACCGGTAACGCGAGAGCCACGATGAAATCGACTAAAACCGTATATACTCGGGCATTCATAATTCACGAGCACCCCGCAGCGCACCGAATACTCCTTCATAGCTTCTACCGGTTATAAGGGTATGTATGCATGTACATGTATAGGTATAGTAAGCGTTTGATGCGAGTTGGGCCCTTCGTACTCTCGGTCGTAGTTAAAATCGCGTATGCTCGTTACGCGCGAATGATCGTTTAAAGCACCCAAACGAAATAATCGTTGATACGATCGAAAACTGTCGTTAACTGAGCTCGGTATAATCCAAAACGTATTCAGAAGATTTCCTTAGGTTTGATGAATTCTCGATATATGATATAAATGATGCTGTATATATGTATATACAATTGTTCTTTGAGAAAACGTTCAAAGGAATTCGCCTTGAATCCTTCACCGATCGTCTTCGATATACGCGAGTTAAAAAGGTCAAGTCTTTGATCGATATGGTAGAAGGGAGAGTGGGCGTTGCATGGAAAATCAAGGCTCTCTCCTTGAGGATGGAAGAAGAAACTGCCGCTGGTGGAAATCGAGATGAGCGTATCTCGTGACACGAATTACCCGGTCAGATTCGAGACGATACGAGGAGAGACAGAAATTGAATGTACCGTTTCGGGCCACCCCGAGGAGGAGGTACTAACCGAGTTGTTGCCAACCCTTTTAATGCGTCTGGCGGATCGATTCATCGACGATGTTCAACACGCGCGCGAACCCTTCGCGTTCCCTGGCACAATAACCTCGAAGTCGACACAATGTAATAAACGTCGATAGAAACCGGGCTTTCGCACGATACCGATTCACCACGGCAACGCGGTATATATATCGGCTGGTATGTATATACCAGGCTAACGATTGTGACAAAAGGATCCAGCAATGACAGCAAGAGCGAGAACGTTCGCCGGCTAAACAAAAGAGAGCTGAACGCGAGATACGATACGAAGCTGCGAAAGAAAAATTGTGTCCTCGGCTAAAATCTAGATACACGACGGGTCACCGCTTCGAAGAGTATCACGTATTCGTCTAAACTAATTTTGTGCCTTCGCGCTAACGACGAATGCCGTCGAAATAAGATGATCGAGATACGGTATAATACGATAAAATGCAAATTTTTTACATTTACACCGATACGATGGAACACAGTTTTATTTAGAAGCCGAGTTTATACCAGGCGATAATATTTTTTTTTTCGTAAGACCGGCTGGATATAAAACGAATCGGGGAGGATAAAAAGGTTCGATGTAGGTTGATCTCCCGTATAATACGCCAAGTCGCTAATCTCCCTAGACGGTTTCGCTTATGACACCTAGGGAGAGAGCTCTAACATCGTGTTTGGAGAGTCGTTTGCATCCGGGCGCAAGGCTTCGAAGGAATGACGAACCTTTCGATAGGTGCGAGCCCGGCACGTTCACATTGCTTCAAGGTCGACGCTACTCGAGACCAGCAACGAGCATGGTGGCAGTGGCACGCGCGAGAGGAGCCGACGTCCTCATATTTCGGCCAATCGTCTGAGTTGCTCGAAGAACTTTCTGCTCACTAAAACAGGACCGAACGAGCTAATGCTATCGTCCGACGGTGATCCATGAGACGAGGATTCGTGCGACGAACCGTTGCTCTGATGCTGCTGCTGTTGCTGCTGCTGCAAATGATGAGGAGCACCGTGCTGTTGCTGCGTACCTCCGGTACCAACCGAATTCAGGGACTGATTAGTGGTTGTGAGACTAGCCTGGTGATTCGAAGAAACACCATGAGCCGTGTTCTGTACCGTTGCGTTCCCTAGTATGGCCGGCTGGGGATGCCTCGAGTGTATGCTGGATCTACAACAATACAAGTTGTTTATTTGCTGCAGTTGTTGTTGTTGCTTTTGTTGCAGCTGTCGCGCCTTGTTGCTGCACGCCGTATTATTGACGTTCGCCGTCTGAAGTGCGTTGCTTCTCGCGGTAGCCGTTACAGCCGCGACTGCAGTGGCGGTCGTTGTGGTGGCCGTGTTAATGGCGGTGGTGTTGATGGTCGTCGTGGTAGCCGTGGTCGTGCTCTTGCTACCGGAGGAAGCCAGCGTCCGCAGGCCGGTGATCGAGGTACGAGGTGGAGGGAAGTAGCCGTCGTTGATCTTCTCCGATGGTGGCTTTGGCAACCTGCGCCTTAGCCAAGCGTGCCTGAGTGCTGTGCTAGGCGTCATCCTAACTTTTGGGTCCCATTCGAGGCAACGTGTTATGAAATCGATGAACATGAGATCGTCGCAGCCTTTCAAAGCCCTTTTCCATTCCCTCGAGCCCGGTGGGCCACGGAGCTTGCCTCTTCTCGAAACTCCGTCACAGAAACGAGTGGTACCGTCCGGCATCGTCGCGACCGTACAGTACCTTGGATTTCCCTTCGAGTTGATGAAACTTCGACGGCGTTTCGCATTTTCCAACAAGTGGGCCGGCGGCATACCTAGAAGCTCGATTATGCACGCCAGTTGGTCCGCCTCGTCTTCGCCCGGCAACAGCGGGATCCCCGTGAATAGTTCCGCGAGAATGCAGCCCAGACTCCACATGTCGATCGGCATGCCGTATCCAGCACCGAGGATCACCTCCGGGGCCCGGTAGAAACGGCTCTGTATGTACGTGTAGATGCGCCGGTCCTCGTAGCAACTCGAGCCGAAGTCTATCACCTGGACATACGAGTGGGCAGTGGTTATTAATAAAGTACACTCCCATAACGATCGCATCGCACGCTTCGTTATCGCTCGCTAGTTTCTCGCTGAACCGAGATCCTCGCGCGCTCTGGGATAAGGGGGAACGCGATCATTATTTTCTCTTACCGTTTTCCACTTCCTCCGCAAAACGATCCTATCCTACCAATCGTGCGAGATAAGGACAACGACGACGATGGAAAATATGGAACGGTTGGTAGAATAAGTCCCGTCGTCGTATTTACCGTCCACGTGATCGCAATTGGATTTTATCTACGACGCGGTATTAATTTAGAACCGGATTCGCGTGATTTAATCTCGGAATTAAGACACCGGTGAGTCCCGTCTACACGCGTATGTCAAGTAAGCCGTAAATACATGCCGGAAAGGGAGACACGAGCGTTAGATAAAGCGAGATCAATTTTCATCCGTGGGGTTAACGTTGGAGTTTCGATAGCTTCAAGCACTTACCAGAGACCAGTTAGGATTTTCACGTTTACCGGCCTAGTTTAATATTTCGGGCAACGACGCCTAGACGTGCGTTGGACATTGTCCAGAATTATACTTGCCTCGTCGTCCCTCTTTATTGGCCGACATCCGTACGTGAATTTACCTCAATAAATTAGAACTCTCTGGTTATCGGCGCAATTTCGTGAGAAAAAATTCGATGCATATCTTTTAGATTACAACGAGAATTCGATCGATTCGTATCGCGATTGGCGACAAGTCAAAGTAACATTTTTGCTAACTGATTGTTTCGATGCATTCGACGATGATATCTCTTCCGACGAAACAACGCGAAGAAAAAAAAAAAATTCCCTGATGCGTCATAGCAGGGGAACGCAACGGTCGGTGTTGATCGATTTTGAGAAGGGCGTTGCACCGGAAACTCCCGTAGGGTGCATTTTTAGCACGTGTTCCCGAGGGAGAGCCCGACGCGATTAGAAGCACACATTCTACGTTTCCCCGGTCTGCTGGCTGGATAATAGTGTCTTTTCGAGGTAGCCCGGACAATTAAAATTACGGTTTGGACCCTGTACGGTTATAACCGGATTAAACCTGTAGACAAATAAGACAAATGTTTTTGGCCCATAAATCGGAGGGATTCCTGTTGGGATATGGGTAATGAAATGTACTAGTTTATACATAAAACACGTCTTTAATTTTATTCTTTTTGTAGTACGATCGCTAGAAGAATGAAAGAAGTATAGAGGACTGCGAGCAGCGTCCAAACCCAAAGCTTAAGATAATCAAAGATTAGGGGACTCATATACAGGGTGACCCATTCTGAGTTACCCACCGGGAAACTACAGATTGAGTGAATCAATCTAAGCAGAAATATTGAAAATTTGTTAAACAAATTCGGCCTAGTTAACGAGTTATTAATTAACAAAGATTGACCAATCATGGAGAGCCAGAAGAGACTCGGAGGAGACTCCTCTCATTGCTTCCTCCCTTACCCACTACTGAGATCGAAAAGGATGTCCTAATCCGCAGATAACGTCTGGCTTACCGTAATTGGCCAATCTTTGTTAGCTAATAACTCATAAACTAAGTCAAATTTCGAAAAATGGTATTAGACTTTTCTACTAAAGTCATCGATGTGTACATGTAGTCCTCCGCTTGGACACTTGGAACTGGACACCCTGTATATATATATTTTGTTTAATTTATATTATATCGATTACCTTTATAACCAACACTTCTCTAGGTAATGACCTAAGTTGCCAAGAAACGAAAAAAAATGAATAAAACCGGAGCCTCGATTTACATTTTATCCAGGGCCCACTGGAGGATAAATCCGGTACTGTCACTACAGTATATCTATACACGTATAACATAGTCCATGACCGCGCGAAGAGTACCGAAACATTGTTGCACGAAGTATTAATTCCGTGGCGGTCATCCGACACGATTTACCGCACGGACGCACTTCGCCGTACTAATTACGAATTCTCAACTTTATCCGGGACACGCGATTAGGAGTCATTACTCGGAGCACTCGATCGATACTTAGTTTCTACTCGTCCAGAGAGTCGATCTCTCACGAGATTAGGAAGACCAGCTTTTCCGCAAAAGGGGATCGCCCGTGGATTCTTTATCGTATTCATCGAGACGTGAGATAGGACGGGGGGGTTGAAAATGTTTACTCGCAATTTCCCTTTAGGTCACGGTGCGAGAACGACGATAAAGAGAAGCTCGTTTCTTCTAATTGGAGCAGGCGTTTCGCTTCGGAGGTAACAGGTGGTGGTACACGCCTGGCACTTGTGCCGAGAGGTCAAAGAGTCTCAGGAAAATCTTCTTGGCCGATAACGTGTGCGTGTGTGCGTGAATAAAGAAACTTTGAAAAAGGGAGTGCGTTAGGGATGTTCGATTCTCTTGAAAGAATCGATTTTTTTAATCGATCCTGAATCGAATCGCCAGAATCGATTCATCAAAAAGACCGGAACTGAAGAATCGATTCTCACAGAATCGATCTTCGGATCCCTGAACTTCCACTAATGCCACCAAAGACTCAAATCGACGAGCAAAAAAAAAAAAAAAAGAAGCCTCTGATTCGTTCGTTAAGAAATCGATTACTACGAGAATCAAGAAACAACGAATATTCACTCGTTTTTCCCTCCAATGGGGATTCTCTTCCGCGGATCGGCTAGGGTCGCAGAAAAATTGATGTTTTTTATACTAAAGAATCAAATCTCGATTCTCGGGGTGCAGAATCGATTCTCTAAAAAATCGGAAGGCGAAGAATCGATTAAAAAAATCGATTTTTTGCACCAAAGAATCGATTCTTTTGAGAATCGAATCGGAATCGAACATCCCTAGAGTGCGTATTTTTTTTATACGTTAAAACGAAATGTACACCGATCGTCTCCTCTTTCGAAACTCATCGTACGGCTCGAGTGACCGACTATTATGAAAATCGATGACCGATGAAAAATGAAATCCCACGCGCGTGCGATAAACGTTACAACGAAGAGAGGCTCGTCGAGTAAATATCGAGCTGCGCGCGCGCGCGTAGAACGAAGCGATGATACACGCCTAGCGGAAAAATATACGCTACGAGTGAAAACGCAGCAGCGGGGTCGACTGGAAGACTACGAGAGAGAGAGAGAGAATACGCGAGAGAGAGAACAAGCTACAAAGCCGACAATCAAAGCAACGGGGCTGCCTTTGACGGGCTAACCGTATCGCGGCGCGCATTGTGCCGGACATGGATCTCTTTCATTGATCGTGTTAAATGCTCGATAAACGAACCTTGACCTTTCCGCGAGATTCTCTTTCGTTTTCTGGTGACACCAATCGTGACCGGATACACACACGTTCAGAAAGAATTAAAACGCACCGTGACGATTTTCATCTCTCGGCTTTGGGGGGAGTGAAGCTCTCGGCGAAGATTAGCGAGAGCGATTAGCTCTTTAAACTCGAAACAAAAAGCTTCGCGGGAAACCACGATTTTGTCTCGCTGCGGGTACATGGAAAAAAAGAAATGCTCTTAAAGTACAGAATAAACGAGCATAAAATTTTGCGCGTGTTTGAACTCGCACGAGAAATCTCGCGGGTTTTATAACGGTAAAAACGTTTAGGCTGTAATATAATGGGTTGAAATCTCGTACGATCGAAGTAGCCCGTAGATTTAACGAAACGAGGAACGATCGATAAATTGCATAATTTCGATCGGCATCGATCTGTACACGGAAATGGTCGATAGCTTTCGTAACAACGTATGTGCCACGTACGTCAACGGTATACGTCGCTAAACAATTTCGCCGACTTTGTAACACTTTTTCCAAGGCCGAATGTGTCTCGATGAAAGCAGCACGACTGATCGATGTCGTCTTATCGTTGTCCATAGGAGAGAATAAAAAAAAAAAAAACGTTCATGGCCGTTCTAAAGTCTTCATGATTTCGTTCCATACAGTATAAGAGAGATAATAATCGCTGGGAATATTGAGTCACCGTCTTGGAAATGTTAGGATAGCTCGGTCTATGACTCGATGTCGGTAATACCGGACCCTATCCTCTCTCCCTATGTCATACTTCTTCCCATAGCGATCGATAACGCTTTTAGGAAGCTTCACGGGGCTGTAACGACAGGGGGTGTAAATGAAATGGGTAGGGTTTGCACGAAAGCTTATAACGGGATTGAACGAATGTTGTAAAGTAGAGGTTTACGTAACGTTTTCCCATGAGTACTCGATAGTTCGAAGTATATACCCGCGGAACGTCGAACGGAAATGTTGCTTGCAAGTAGGCTATCACGAATTACACGCGATTAGGGTAAGTGGACGTTTTACGAGCGTATTGAAAGTTCGCTGTTGGATAGTCGAGCGGTCGATGTATTCCAGTTGGGGTCGGAAAGTCGACTACCAAGGTCGACCGATGCATCTGACCGGAAATATTTCAGCTGCCTCTTTTCGTGAGTTTTACACACACACCTTTAAATTTAACCCTGAACGCGGTACGACGCGAGACGTCACGCTCTCGAATTCTCTACCCCGTCGAGCATATTTCTAATAAATTCTGATCGCTTTTTACCCTTTTCGATACGAATAAAAATAACGAAAAAAAAAACAGAGAGCGTAAATATCGCTAAATCGATGAGAAACAGAGAAAAAGAACAACGCGATTCGATTTCACCGGTGAATAAACAAAAGCACGACGACGATCATAAGCAACGCGAGAAGGAAAAGGGGCGTACCGTGAAAGAGAGAAAAAAATAGATAAAAATTGAAAGCACTCGTGCGCTTTAAACAACATTTTTGCGTAACCGAGTATGACCGAGTCGCGATAGTAGACCAACGAGCGAATGAACGTACGAATCGGGCATCTATTCCTAGCTGGTATAAAATTGAAATATCAATATTTAACGGGGCATAACGAAAGCACGAACGCGCGCCTCTGCTCTTGACATCCATAACGCGGATATTATAGGATACACGGATTTCCTCTGTCAGAGTTCTGCTGTCCTCCTTTTTCCACCCTCTATTCGTTTCTATCTCACTCTCATTCTATATTTTCTCCTTTCCACGGGAGGCTCGTTGCACGCGTTTCCTTCGGACGTCCTCTTTCTCCTTTTAATCGCACGCGCGACCGGTATTTTTCTCTCCGACGCTTGGCAACCCCGGAGGGATATGTATTAAAAAAAAAAAAAAAGAGAGAAAGATGAAGAAGGTTAAGGAGAGGGGATAAAATAGGGTGCAGGAAAGACGTAGAAAAAAAGTGCAAAAAAAAAACAAATGTGCACAAGTTGCGAGATAATCGGAAGGAAGGCACGGTTTTCCTTCGAAACGAAGGAAAACGTTCTTTCTCGCTCGCTCACGTTGCTGCTCTTTCGAGCGTGACCGGTTAAAAAGATGCGAAGACTAAAGTGGTAGTCTTCTGCTCGCGATTCCTGTATTTACCGTGACAGAACGATCGCTTAAATGCCACTATTACGTATCCCTGGCAATGACTGATTAAACTTCATGAAAGTAAAATGCTACTCTTGTAAATACGTTTGCCTTTTCCATTTCATTTTTTCTCTTAGCCGTCAGCGATTTATATTTCTCTGGCAACCTTAAATGACAACTCCAAAACGAATTCTGAACGTTGCTCGATCGTAACGCGACTTCGTGATATCGAATTCTTCATCGAATCGGCTTTCGTACGATATCGTTCGAATTAGATCCTCGCCGGTGTAAGGTTTCGATACACAGCATCGAGGAGAGACACTCGCCGAGTTCTCGTTTCTAAGTCGACTGGGACTGCTATTAGAAAATCTAAAGCGATTATCCGTATTGTACAATTGATAGACGATTTGAAACTTTCCTTGTCATGAAAACTGTGTATTTTTTTACAAGGAAATTTCTTTTGGATAGACAGCAAGTAATTCCAAAAAAAAATTCGTGTTCCGGTCGATAGTACAGCGGTCAACGCCGCGTTCTACCCCGATTACTATCGACGGAAGATATGACGAGAAAGAAAGAGAGCGTGAGAGTGAGAGAGAGGGTTAGAGCACTAGCGGTTTATCGCACCGTCGTCGCTTCGTGTACTCCCGTCGAAAAGGTCGGAAAGCGAGCTTCAATTAATTTTCAATTACGCCTCACCGTAATTCAGCTCTTCTATTTCCGTCGGTCACGCGAGGCTGCACTTGACGCACGATCGGCTTCTACATCATCATAAGGGGGCGGCAATCGTGCGAGAAAGAGATAAACAGATGGACTCGTAGATAAAGAAAGAAAAAGAGAGAAATAGAGAGAGAAAGAGAGAGCAAACTTTCTGGATAGACCGGACCTCGAACCGTTGTCGCCGTCGTCTGGGTTGCATAATTCCAGTCGGCATTGGCGAACGCGTTTAAACCCTAAATTACCATACACGCGTGAGAAAAGCAGGTCGACCGAGCTCTCGCGCGAATCCATGGAAATATTTGAAGTTCTCTCTTCTAGAAGATGACCGTAACGATACCGGGTTTGAAGAATATTTTTGGAATCGTCGTGCTTGAAAATTTGATGAGCCGGCCGAAGCTCGCGCGACACGTTACATACGATATATATCGACGAGATAGATACCACCGTAGAGACACACACCAGGGCTACGAGCTTTTTCATGAATAATGCACTATAACGAATACAAGACAAACAAACCCAGGCTTTCTTGGCGCATCGCCAATCGATACAACCTGCCTCCCCCTGTTCCAGAATGCTATCCTTTATCGGTATTACAAGCCTGAGTGTTTTTTTGTTCGCGAGAAAGCTTTCGATTAAAAATTACAATATTTCAAATGCATCGCAGCCAATGTGCTAGCGATGTGGTGTACTACACTTCGAATCGCTTCGAAGTTTTTGCTATATACAGGGTGACCAATATGAACTTGAGTCGAAAAGTCTAATAAACTTTTTAGAAATTCGGCTCAGTTAACGAGTTATTAACTAACAAAGATCGGCTAATAACGGAGAGCGGCAGCCATCGAGAAATAGACAACTCTCACTCGTTCGTCATAGCAGGCGTGAGATGAAGCGATAGGAGTAAAATTCTCGTTTAGTTGATTTTTGTTAGTTAATAATTCGTTAACTAAGCCGAATTTGTTAAAAGTTTATTAGACTTTTCGACTCAAGTCCATATTAAGCACATGTAGTTTCCCGGTGTGTAAGCTGGACACCCTGTATATAGCAAAAACATCGAATCACTTTGAATATGATTCGAATCTCTATAAGTCTTGAAAGTCTTGATATGCTAAATCTACCGCGAAACAACATTTACGGCTTTTCAACATTGGTATGAGTGACAGTATAAACGTATATACACATAGTAGTATTAGGTATCATTTTATTAGGAAACACAAGAGTCTCAAGACTTTCGAAACAAACTAGACTTGAAAAATATTCAAGACTTTCAAGAAATTCTGACTTCAAATAAATATCGAATCGATTCGACACCGTTTGGTGATCGAATTGATTGAAAAGTTGCAAGACAAAGTATCGAATGCCTGTTACTAGCACGCCACTACTTCTTCGAGTAGTCGGCGGAGCTTAGCTCGAGCAATCGGGAGGCAGCTTAATCCACGCGAGAAGAAGGCACCTACGGTTCTACACTCGTGTAAACGCGTCTTCCATTACACACGGCACGCGGGAATCTACAAAAGAAAGAGCACGCGATTCTTTTCCCTCGAGTGGAAACCGGTCCACTCTCTGTGTGTCGCGGAAGTAGCAACGGTCCTGCTGCACTCACCGTATATACTAACGTTTCAAATCTATCCCAGTATTGTATATCGCGATTAAAGTGCACTTCCATACGATATTATTGACACCTCTTTGATGATTTCGAACAAAAAGTAAGACGGTGTTTGAAAGCGAAAGAAAAGAATTTTTCAAACATATAAATCTTACCAGATTTCCTGCCGTGCGTCAGCTTCGAGCAGCCATCACATTTTTGACCACGCGTTCGTTTTATTCCCCGCAACGTAAAATACATAGACGAAGGATAGCTAGACAGGGTAACGCGATAGGGTTATAAATTTAAGTCGAGAGCGTCGTCGACGTACCGTCGTTTAAAAATAAAGGTATCACGAAGGAAGATATATCTACGCGATGGGGGAAGTTTGGAAAAAAAAAGAGAGAAATTATTCGTTCATTCGTTCGTTCGCTCGGTAACGGTGTATGTACGAAACGTAGAATGAATGTCTCGCTAGCGTGCGTAGGTGCATAACATGCGTGCATGTCGTGCTCGTTTTTTTTATCTAACGTGCGTACAGGGAAGTATGAGAGAACAAAAAAAAAGGAATAGCCACGATAAAGGACGAAATCACCCGCGGTGTATTTTACGCGGTCGATATCTCTCGTTCCTTTCAGTCTAACGGAAGTATATGACTTGGTAGTAATTTTTTTCGAGGGACAAAAATTTCATACGAAAATCCAAAAGTAATGACACTTTGTAAATATAGTAGAATATCGGGGTCTAATCGATCCCAGCATCAGAAATAATCATTAGGGAGTATGAAGCACGATAAGAAAGTATTCCAGTGGAATTATTAACATTCAAAAAATATGCAATTTAGAAAGATTGGGAGAATTATTAGTGTTAAACGGGTAATATATAAAAAATCATAATTTTTTATATGAAATTTAGTTATAACGTGATTTGGTCGACTATCCGAAAAATTCGATTATCCTATTACAATTGAGATATGTTCTAATCGACACCTAGTTAGGCAGATAATACAATCGTTAAGACGCCTAGAAAGCGAGTTAAACTGTGCGGTAGAGACAATTGAAACGGAAAAAAAAAGATGCAGCGTGAAACGTAGGTGTAGTGCCGATGTAATCTCGCGTTCACGCTTTCGCGTATTTTTCCATTAACGGAGCGAGCAATATCGAGGTTGCTTCCTCGTCCAGTTTATTGTACCGAATGTCTTCGTATCTACGTTTCGACGCCCACGGTCGACCTTAAAACTCGTTGTTACGGAAGGTTCAAGATTTTCTTCGGGGGGAAAGCGAATGAAAATGAAAGAGAATGACGTACGTGGTACACCGATAGACCTCCTTAGACGCTCTTTCTTCGTCTCTCACGGCGTTATTTTCGACTGTGTCTTCGAGTTCGCTGACCTATCCGGGCTACGACGCGTAAGAGCATCGGAAAGGTACAAACGAAGTCTTTAATTAGAATCTCGTGTTTCATTATCGAACGTTAATAACGAAATTATCGACGCCTTGCTTCGGAGCGACTAGTCCATCGTTGTGAATTTCCGATAAAATGGTGTTCGCGGGTACGTTAAAGTCGCACTATCAGCGCGCGAAGCTATTAATAGGGAACGAAGGAACCTATTCGTTCCCTATTTTTACGAGGCAGCACCCTGACGCATCTACTTCGTACTTTTAAATCAACCTCGATTAAGTTCTCATCGATCAAATTCTGAATTTCATCAAATTTTCTTACGAGTATATCGTTTACTGGTGACGTTAACGAGCTTCGCGATCGTACCAAGCCAGTACCGGATTAAACCTCTAAGGGGCCCTAGACAAAATGTAAATTGGGACCCCATTTATATTATTTTGTTTTGTTTCTTGGCAACTTAGACCATCAACTAGAGAAATGTTTGTTATCAAAGTAATCAATGTAATAAAAATTTAAACGAAAATATATATACAGGGTGTCCGATTCCAGGTGTCCAAGCGGAGAACTACATGTACACATCAATGATTCGAGTAGAAAAGTCTAATACCATTTTTCGAAATTTGACTTAGTTAACGAGTTATTAATAAACAACGTTATATGTCGCTGCTCGCCGTGATTGGCCGATCTTTGTTAGTTAATAACTATTTAACTGAGCCAAATTTCGGAAAATAGTATTAGACTTTTCGACTCAAATCATCGATGTGCACATGTAGTTTTCGGCTTGGACACCTGGAACCGGACACCCTGTATGCATCATTTTTCACAGGCACAAGACTCGATTGTGACACCTAGCGAAATAGAATAGACAAGATGATTTGATATCCGGGAGAAGAATACTCATCGAACGTAGATAATTCCACGAACGTGTAAGAATAAACGACTGATGACGCACAATAATATCGTAGGAGTTAAGAGATCGGACATAGTTGGAAAATTCACTCTACGTCGCCGACTCGTAACTTCGAATTCTGTTCGATACCTGTTCCGAGACCTTTAAGACCTTTCCCTTTTTCTCGAACCTTTCGCTTTTTCACCCTCTTCTGCGGCGACAAAGTGCCAATCGAGCGAACGAGTTTCCTTCGGAGGAAAAAGTTTCTAAACGGATCGTGAGAAGAAAGAAATGAAGAGCGAGCGAGAGAAGAATAAAGAGAAGAAAGAATGAAAGAGAAATGAAAGACAAGAGAAAAGAGATCTGTCGTCCTGTTTATCGAAAGAAGGGAAAGGTTGTCGTAGAAACGAATTCAGAAATAGATCCCGGGGAGGAACTCGCGCGGTTTATATTTGGATTGGGAAGTGAAGATGTACAATGTGGGAGGAGAGTGCTTAAAGAGGGGAAAAGATGCGACCGATGGAACGGTGCTATGAATATATCTGCCTTGCCGCGTGCTCCTTAGAAGATGTAAGTCTCCTACGATAGATATATGAAATCATAACGTGTCTTTTTCTGTGTCCGATCGATACGTGGAATCGTTCACGAAATACGAAGAACAAGCAGATAACTTCGAATCGTCTAAATACCAATTAGTAACTATACTTCACCCGTTCTTCGTTAGTATCGATCGAAAAAAGAAATTGTACCAAAGATAAGATTAGAAATAGAAAAAGAAGAAAGAAAAGCAAATTGTATTTCAATCAAGGGCGAGATATTCGGACGACTTATTCGAGATAAGTCAAACAGCGGACGTATCAACTTGCTGACCCAAATACGATTTATCGGCGCTCGAGCTGCGACTGTATCATCGCGATTCGGTTTTTTCTTTAAACGTTGTAATAGTAGCTGGATATATCTCTATCGAGTAACGGATTCGTTAAAACATCGTGCAACGATTACATTGTACTCGTAATAACGCGAAAGAGATAGAAAAAGAGATGGGAGGAAAAAAGCGCATATCAATTCGGTAGACCGTGAAAACGCGTTCAGCCGAGGAGTCATGTAGTTACACGTGTTTCAACATCGTAACATCGACGTATGTAGGCACGTACTAGCCGTGAGTAATTGGTGTTTATATCTCGTATCGAATTCACGAACCCTCGTGAATATCCAGCTTCCCATTCGCGTCGAACGCGTTGCGATCGATCGCTCGAGTTCTCGAGCCTTTCGAACGGCTCCTGATTATTATTTTAATTGCGTTACCTTCGATGGACCTACTCGATCCATCTCGATACATCTCACGACTAAACTTACGTATAGGGAAATGGAGAAAAAATGGATGGCGTTTCACCGTTCGAATTTCACGAGGGATAACGAGAGACACGAGAGAACTCAAAGACGATATCGATCTAATGATGTTAGAATTAATCGAGAGCCGTTCGATGTCCATTATTATCGCTCATATCGCAGTCGATTTATAATTTTAACTACGGGCTCGTTAAGCGACACGATTTTAACCCTGCGATAGCGACTGGTTGAGATGAACTTTCACGTCTCTCGTTTTATTTCTTCGTCTTCTTCCTGCTTGTCGGCCCGACATTCCGTCATTTAATGTAATCAAATTAACCTGATTTTCTCGGAGTAAAAAATTGTTAAAAACAATTACTCGATTACTGACCAAGTCTAGGACTTCTTTAATATGTACATTTTCTAAATTCTTGTTTGAAAATCCATTGTACTTTATAGTACCATTAGACTTATAAATAAATATATTATTTTGCGAATAATGTTCAACTGAAATATTCTCTTAAAAGGTCCATAACTGGTACTTTTATCTTAATTGCTTTAAATCGATAGGAAACGATCACGATTCTCGTGTAATTTTTTTAACCGAGGTTTTTCCCAACAGAAGAAAAGAGTCAAAGTGAGAATAAAAATAATATTTATATTCGAAGATCGATAAACGATGGCAATGAGATTACTTCGTGAGATTACCCAGAGTGTAATAATAAGATAGCTTCGCACTTCACATCGATCGATCGAACGCAATCGAGGCTACGGCGAAATCGAATTTCGTGGACCATCAGCCACCATCTCTCTCCTTCCGCCCACTCTTCGCGCTTTTATCAAATCGAAACGAACCGCACGGAAAACTTCATGGAAAACTCGATCTTGTTACGATCTGCAGTCATGTGAACTGGGCCGTTCAACGTCTCTTGGACGCGAGCTGAAAAGCCGGTACAGGTTGCGCGATATTTGATCTCTGAGAAGTTTACCGCGCTACCGGGAAGACTGACGAGAGAGAAAGATAAGAAAATAAGAGAGAAAGGGAGAGAGTAATTATCGTCGCGTCAAAATCCTTTGACGATGCTGCATAGAAGACGATAATGGCTTAAGAGATTAAAAGCGACGAAACTTTGACAAATCGAGTTGTCTGATAAAAATTTACGGAATCTTTGAAAAAATAAATTAGCTTAATGCATTAGTGAAAAATGAGAAGAATGAATGATAAGATTGAATAGAACGAATTACGGATGGAACGATCTTTCCATTTTCTCTCGATTTTCATATCCGAGAATAAGAATTTTTTTTCCTTCTCGCATCTCTCTCTCCACATTTTCGACTGGATTTTGTCGGACTACCCCGGAAAATGGAGTGTTACAAATTCGCTCGGATCCAACGCGTTGGCCTTATAACGTCACCCGTAAGAACTTGGAATATTCCTCATGAATTACAAGATCCAATACTTATTCCTTCTCAACCGTTTCCAAAGTGAAATTACGAAAGTCCCTAGAAAATGAGTAAGAGCCCGTAAGCCGAGCTCGAAGGCAATTCCTATCGCTGGAAAGAAACAATGTAGAGAGATGCAAGAAGAAAGTAGCGAAGCAGCACGGTAGAGAAAAGAAGGTTGAGGTCTAACCGAGAAAAAGATTATTATTAAAAGTTTTTAAGCACGAGTGAGTTGCCTCGCCGCTTTCCTCTTCCACAAAAAAAAATGTATTCTCGAAATAAAAGCGATTGTCGTTCGAACGAAATGAAATAAAAAGAAAAAGAAGGAATTAAAAATCACCATTGAAAAATAGCCACTTTGGAAGAAAGAATAAAAAAAAAACATTATCTTTCGTAGTACAGCACCTTTTCCTACATATCCGGATAACAAACTAGATTCGCGCCTCGACAGGTCTCGTTACTTCGCATTCAATGCCTCTTCACGCTCGATAGAAAGTCTCAATCATCGGATGGCACACGATTCTTTCGCGATTGTACCGTAGCTTTATGATATATGTATCAAACGCGCGTAACCACCGCGATGACAATGGAACGGGTTACTGGCGCTAAGTGATAAAATTCCAAAGTGTATCTATCTGTCCCTGACTTTGTATCTCTCTGTCTCTCCATTCCTCTCTCTCTCACTACTTCACGATCTTTATCGAATACCACTAATAATCCGTGCTTCTGTGTAAAATCTATCCACGATAATACTTTATCGTCGTTACTAAGACCGCGATCAATAACACTCGATAATGCGAATTACGTACAGGATGAGTCAGTAACTCTCGTTAAATGAAATCACTTCGTATTCTCACCGGTTTCTAATACGACATATGATTCAGACGTGACGATCGTCACGGAATTGCAGACACATCTCACGGACAAAGTCATTCCAAATAGCGAGAATTCCTGAGGGTAGCCTCGATACGTCACACACGCGATAACACGGTATATCGATTCGGGCGTCGACACACGGTATATCGGTGTCGTTAGGTAACAGGCCTCGAGTCACGGTCAAAGTTTGGAGCAGTCATCATCGACGAGAGAGGCCATGGAACTCGCAAGGTCACGGAGATACGAGAGAGAGGAGACGAAAAGTTTGCCAACGTTGCGTGCGAAGCTCGTTAGAAATAACGCGAACGAAGTTATTACGCGATGGATACGTATGCATGTGGTTTGTAGCAAACGAGTTTGTCAATACGTTAATCCCAGTGCATTGTCGCGGCCCGGTGGCGCCTTTGACCTCGTACGAACCACGCGCGCGGGACAGACACTCGTTTCGCATAGATACTCTCGTGCGCGCATCGCATTTGCATAAAGAGTTTCGAACGACTTTCGCCTCTCCGCGTTTTGGAGAAGAGGATTACAGAACCGAGACATTATTATCCATCGTTAAGTACTCCCTGAGTGTTCTCTCATCGATCAGAAGGCAAAGATTAAGGTTATCGATCGATTCTAGCGATGATCGAGTACCAAACTCCTCGAGTATACGCTATATACATATAGGGTGCCCCGCATCAACTACTCCAGCCGAAGACTACGTGTGCATGAGTACGACTCGAGTCGAAAAGGCTAATAAACTTTTGCGATATTCGATCTTGTTAACGAGTTATTAACTAACAAAGATCGGCCAATCACGGGGAGCTAAAGTAGATACTAGGCGTTAGAAGGGGAATTCTAGGAATTATTAACGTTGTTTTTTATGGATTGATTCTCCTACCACTTGGTCTCTCGCCTATTTTCGAGTTCGATCACTTCTGCTCTCCGTGATTGGCTGATTCGTGTTAGTTAATAACTCGTTAACAAGGCCGAATTTCGAAAAAGTTTATTAGACTATTCGACTCAAGTAATACTTGTACACACGTAGTTTTCGGCTGGGCTAGTTGATGTAGGACACTCCGTATGTGTATATGCGTGGCACGTTTATTCACTTCGAACAAAACGAATGGGGCTAATTAAAAGTTCGGATTAAAAGAGAAAAGATTCCTGTGGGCAGGATCGTAATGGAAATAATTGAAAATTAGATAGAAGGCGTCGCGTCGCAGAACTCCAACGTCATCGATCGGAGATAAATTCGAACTCGCGTTATCGGCGAGAATGCGATCGCCGGTACGCGCGGCAACTTTCGGTAACAAAGTTTCGCGTGCTAGATAAGAGCAACGCTTTCGCTCTGGTATATCTAACTCGGAAGCTATTAATTCGCGTTTCGAATCGTTCAAGATCTTAAGGAGCCGACTAGAAGTTTCTTAACGAGTATCGACGAGAAGTTGATAAAGACGGTAGCGCTCGATCGTAACTGATTTCGGTATAGGGGGGTTGGGTTATTTCAGGGAGGCACGAAACCTTCGGGAAATCTCGGGACGTTGCATAAATCTTACAGGGTAAAAGGATAGATCGTAAAAACGAGAAACTCGCGGGTTAGCAGATTTATAGATGAACTGATTCTCACCTTGATACCGCTGCGTCCCTGTTGCTTCAACAGGACGTTCTCCGGCTTCATGTCGCAATGTATGATCTTGTTCTTGTTGAGAGCATCGAGACAGAGCAGAAGGGAATAGGAAAACTTTCTGACGAGTTGAAGACTAAAACCCCGAAACCTGTTCTTCTTGATGAGCTCGTAAAGATTGATACTGAGTAGTTCGAAGGTGATGCACGTATGCCGCCGAAAGCAGAATGCCTCGAACATATGAATGATGTTCATCCTATCGTCCTTATCCTGCTCTCGTAACTTCTTCAGTATCTCGATCTCCTCTTGCGCCTGCCGATGGAACCTCTTCTCGTTCCTGATCATTTTAAGGGCAACGTGTTCGTGGTGCTTATGATCGTAAGCCTTGACGACCTGGCCGAAGGAGCCCTTGCCGATCACTTTGAGAACCTCGAACCTGTAGGCCACGTGATCGTGAGGTACGTGAATGTAGGAGCCCTGATCGTTGTCGTAACCGTGATTATTCCGGCCACCGATGATACCATGCCGTTTCTTCGCGTTAGCCCCGATGAAATAAATGCATCGATAATTAAAGATCTCGTGGTGCTCGTAAGGCGTGAGCTTGTTCATATAATGCCTCATGACGGTCTTCGGAAGGAGATTCATGGACATACCTTTTTCAGGTAAGGGCACTGAGCCGGGGGTCGTGCTATCCCCGGAAGCGGTACCGGGTCTTCCATCGGTACCAACCGTGGCCCCACCCGTTCCACCGCTTCCAACACTTCCACCCACGCCACCACCACCACCACCTCCTCCACCACCACCGCTCGAGCTACCGTCCGATCTGCCATTCTTCACCATCGGACTACTCGATTGCGAGTTTGGCTGCGAATGCGAGTTGTGACTCGCGTGCGAGCTCAAACTGAGATTGAGACTGTCCGAATTCCCAGAGAGATTCTGCAGGCTGTTGTTCGCGCTCGAAGCTAGGCTTGGCAGGTGCGTGGCCGCACCACCGCCGCCAATACCACCACCACTGGCGGCACCAACCACGTGAGAGACGACCGCGTGCGCGACGTGACGCGGCGGAGACGATTCGCTTTGCTTTAGGCTGTCGAAAGCCGCTGCCATCATCACCACCGCCGCCGCTGACGTTGATTTCAGCGGTGGCAGGTGATTGCTCTCGCTCGTCGGTGCTATGTTGTACGTCTGCGTCGATATCGTGTCCGCCGCCGTACCGTACGGATTCGCCCTTGACAGAGGCATCGTGGTGCTGTTCGCCGTAAGGGTTAAGCTGGTCATTTGTTCCTTCCTCTTTTCTTCGTATCCCTTCTTTCTCTCGTTCACCTCGCGTACTCTCCTATTCGACAAGGAAGTCTTTCGGTACGTGCTCCAATCGGCCTTATCGCGGCCTCGCTGGATATCTTCATGCCGAGGGAACGATCTTATCTCTTTATCTCTCTCTCTCAGTTTCGCCTATCTTCTTCCTCGTTTAGGTACTCTGACACTATCTATATCTCTTTCAATTCTCCTCTTTTTTTTCGAATAAATTAATGCACTAGTATTCGCGTTGGTCTCTCCTTCGTTATTTTCGTGACGCACGGGAGAGAGAGAGACGGAATACGTAACAAACGTTAACAAGCGGTAGCCTCGTGGCCTACCTCGAATTCTCCTTGCAGCGGACTAGAGATTGATCTCGCGCGTACGTACGCGTGTCCCTTCTATATAAATCGCTGATCGCGGCGATGAAGGGTGGGAGAGTGGTAAAATTAAGGGGTAGGGGGTATAAAGGAAGAAGATAAAGAAGTAGTAAAAGAGGAACTATGATAAAGTCAGTGTTCGATGTCGCTCGACGCGACAGGCATCTCTCTCTCTCTCTATCTTTCCTCAGGATTCGCACCCTTTCAACGGGTAGTAGTAACGTACTCGAGAACGTCGAGTAACAATAATGCCTTCCTGAGCAGCTCCACCTTCTTTTACCTTCGAGCGAGCCTTCGACCGTCTAATTTTCCGATCTATACGGTAGTAATACAGGGGCAAACGCATCGTGCGTTCAAAGATAGAGAGAAGATCTAAAGAGTGTGCTCGAGAAAGAGTCGAGCGACGTACTCTCGGAAAGAGAGAGGTTATTGGCACCACCACCACCGCCGGCAGTGGTTCGACCTCCGCTCCTGCTGTCGCTTCATTCAGCCTTTTCTCTCTCTCTCTACTTCTCCGTCTCTAACTCGCTATATCTTTCTTTCTCGTACACGTGTGGCTTAACCGAATCCAACCAACTACTTTCTCTCTCTCTCTTTTTAACCGTAGCTGCTCGTTTTCATCGCTCGCGTAAGGATAGAAAGAAGACGGCACAGCAACGGTGCACGTTCTAGCATCGTTCCCTTGTTATCGTTATCCTATCGACGTTTTCTCTTCTCGTTGTCCTTCTTTCTCTTCTTCTTCAAGATCTCGCAACTTTCGTCACCGGCATCGAAGCACCAGCACGCGGCCCACCACCGGCGGCGACATATCATGCCACCGCACCGGCCTCTTATTCTTCTCGACACCACCCCCGCTATCTGTATTATTATTATTATGAATACTAGCGATAACTGCCACTGGTAGGACCACCGTCACGGACGACGACCGACCTAGCAGATTTCTCGCGCGCATCAAACTGCCAAAGGACCAAGACGATGGTAATGACGATGCGGATGATGAGACGTTCGTTGAAGTTTGCGATTCGTGTTTCTCCGCATCAAGTACGAAGAAGAGGAGGTCCCCCAACAGCGCGTTCTTCTTTCACTCTCTGACTGCTTTCTTTCCTTTTCTCTCTTTCTCTCTCTTTCTCTCTCTCTCTTTCTCTCGTGCGCGCGGACAACAAAGAGAAGGACAGAGGGAGAGAGAGAAAGAGAGAGAGAGAGAACGATCCCTCGCTTCCGTCGTCGTCGTCTCGCCCCACACACATACACAAGAACGGACGCACGCACTCGTCGATTCTCCTCTACGGCGATCGCTCGCACGCTTTGCCCTCGACTACCTCCTTTTTCTTCTTCCTGAGCTTGCTCTATCTTTTTCTTCCTTTAATATATATATATATATATTATATATATATATGTTATATATTCTCAATGCCTCTCTCGACTACCGTTCTTTCCTTCTCGCTTTCTCGCACCACCTTCCATCCTCGCGCACGCTCTAGCTATCAGTCTCTCTCTCTCTCTCACGCCACCGCCACCATGTTTATTCTTTTTGTACCCCCCGCCAGAGACGTGGTTCGTGTCAGGAAGCAGCGGCAAGCAAAAGGGAGTAGACACGAGCGTGGACGAAGGAACACGAACGATGCGGTAGGCGAGGTACACGCCGTTGTCGCTTGAACTTGGCACGGTGAGCGTCCTCGAGAACCTCGATTATTCCTATCGATATAGCCGAAGCGATGATGTCGTTGTCCGAGGACCTCGCGTTCTTGCGAGCTTCGTTGGATATCCTTTTTTTTCTTACTCTCGGCGCACAGGTGTTCTTGAGCCTTCCCCCCCTCCTCGCGGTCACTCTTCCTTCTCCCTTCTTTTTTTCCTTTCCACCTTCCTTCACTTTTATTCCCACGCGCGTGCAACGAAGGGGCACCACCACCGCGCGACGACCCCGGACGATAACTCGACACGACGCGAAGATGATGCGTTCAAACCGCGCGCGAACGGAACGTTCTAGCCGCTCGTGGAAAAGCAAGTTACTTCTTTTGTTTTCCCCTCGAGTTTCTACGAAACTTCAATCCGTAGCACCGTGGAAAACGCCTGTGGATGCTACTACTACGGCTACTTCCACGCACCTTTATCGTCGTTGCGCTGCTGCACACCCACGCATGCACTCGCGCACGCACGCACACACAGACGCGAGAGAACGTACCTAACGCGCGCACGGATGTCACCACCGTACTCCGAGCACTCCGTTCGGCGAAGGAAGCTTCGCTGACACGCCATGGACTATGAAAGCTGCGTTAAAGTTTACCTGGAGTTTAGTTCCGATTGACTAGTGGCGCCATCTGCGCGCCCACGCGACCTATTGGTCCGAGCAAGATCGTGTCCACTATACATCGTTGCTTTGTTCTATGTAATAGCACGGTATATATGTATGATAGCGCGAATTTTCTTGATTTTATGTTGGTTTTTCTTTTTTTTTTATTTTGTGGATACGACACGGTTCACTGTCTTAAGCCATAACCAAGGTTTTATGTTTGTCGAAATGGAGTATCTATCGCAAACTAAGCCACCGTATATACCGTGGTAATATTTCGGTAGTTTGCCGTGGCAGCACCCGTCGAGTCGATCATATGTTTTATCGCTAGTGTTCAACCGACCCAACCTAGACGTTGACACTTTTGTTTTTCCTCTCTCTCTCCCTCTCTTTCTTTGTCTCTCTCTCTCTCTCTACGTCTTTTACCAGCGTTATTTTCACCCAAGAGTTTACGTCTCGCTATCTATCGCAGCTGATATCTTCCCTTTAAGTGCGTCGTAGTAGTTTATAGTTGTACTTGTCGTTACGAACGGAAAATGAATTTGACGCCGAAAAGCTTTAAAGAGAAACGCTCCTTTGGTAGGTATACGCGCGAATTATGGATTATTCGAGTTCTTCTGATGTTTTCGATAAAAACAAAGGCGAACGAACTACGAACGTTCTCCCCTTGTTGTCGTCCAGTGCGAGATATACCGTGGTATTCGTCATTGTGTAAATGGTGGATATTCGATTGAAAATTGTGTTTGATCGTGGTGATGCTTTTTTCGTAATTTTATCTATGGCCTTGATTTTTGCGAGGTCAACTTCGAATCTCGAAGGCTCTCGATCGTCGAACGCGAATATTCTAACGTTTACGAGAAAAAGGCTCTAGCGATTAAAGTGATAAGGATTATATCGTTTTACGATGATTTTAATGAACTCGTCGCGAGTCATTTTTTTCAAACGATTTTTTAGCTCAAAGAGTGGCAGATGTCGATGCGATAAGGGAACGACATCCGAGCAAAATTCCTGTGATCGTCGAACGGTATCATGGGGAGAAGCAGTTGCCGATATTGGATAAGTCGAAATATTTAGTACCAGATTACCTGACGGTTGCGGAATTTGTTAGAATCATCAGGTATGCTCGCGTTTTACAAGTTTTTGCAATCCACAAAATATATCTTACATCTTTTCTTACGATTGCAGACGTAGATTGCAATTGCATCCGACCCAGGCATTTTTCCTATTGGTTAATAGAAGAAGTCTGGTAAGCGGCAGCATGACTATGGCTCAACTGTATCAAAAAGAAAAAGACGAGGATGGTTTTCTTTATATCGTATTTGCCAGCCAAGAAGTATTTGGTGATTAGTAAACGTGGAAGAGTAATTGTGAGTTTACGCTATATATATACTCTTTAAAAGAATACTTTATAAGCGTAGCACGTATTCTTTCAGATGTAAGCCTGTTTAATGGGACTTAATCGATGTGTATCGGATATTTTCACGAAACGTTAGAGTAAACTTAGATCTGCTATTACGTGTCTGCCTTTGAACCCAACGCGCAGAGCCCTTGTGATCGACTCGCAGTACCTGTTAAAATATTTAACGGAACAATCATATTTAAAATTTGCATCTGAAATTGTCATGGTGCTTTGAATCTTTTGCGTATGAATCCGTAGTATTTGAAATAAGTTAAGGTTTAGAACTTACTTAGTTTATTACCGATCGTCTCGGCTGAAACTAATATCCTCGGTGGTGACGCCGCTAAATCGTGATAATATGTGGGAACGTCATTTTGCACGCAGGGGGACGATGTATTCGAATTTCGCGCGTAACGATAGTCGCTTAGAATCCGTGATATCTTAGCGGAATCTATCATCTTATACTTTGCATATTCGAGTAATACAAACTTAGTATCATTATACGCATAATTTGTATAATGCATATTTGTGACATTTTATATATCGTGCAAAAGCGCGAACAAAATTAAATTTTATTTTTTTCATATTTTAATCGGTGTATACATATATATACACACACACACATACACATATATACACTACACGCGCACAGAATGTACATTTACACGTATATATATCTCATTTATACAATGGACTCTCGCAATGAGTAATCGCTATCGTTTAATTGCGATGAAATTGCGAAACCGAGTCGGTTCTTATCGGAGTTAGGTGACTTTAAGTTCGTCTCTATTCGTAGCTTTGCTAAATGCACGTTTCCTTGAACGGGCATAGACACACTCTGCGAATTAATTTCTCTGTGGTATCTCACCATATCGTTACCGTACTGTTTTTATCCGGAAGTGCTGTAATATTCGTGGAAGTGTTCATGTACATACATAATATGCAGTGCAACGTATATCGGATGTTAGTCCAAAAGCCTGTATTCTTATTTCGAGTTCGGCTTTGAAAGCACTTCCCGTATTTACGTCCGTCGATCGAAATGGTGCTTTTAACGCGCGAAACGATGTTCGAATAGTGGCCTTAGAATTTAAATTAAGACTGGGTATTCAAATGAACTTTGAATTTCTTTATCGCGTCTAATTCTTTAAAAAAAAAAACGCGTACAGTTAGTCGCCGGTCGAAACAAACGGTCTTGGACAATCTTCCAAACTGTAATTCATCGTTCTTTACGATTCCTGTAAGTGAACTAAAAAAAAAGAGTACCTGTTACAAGAAGAAAAAGGTAAAAATAGCTTCGATTATATTTATGAAACGATCTCTCGCAAAAACTTTGCAAAAATGCGATCGACGACATGTAAAGGCAAAACCGTTTGTCATATCGTTGGCAATACCATTGTCTTACATTATGGAACCAATTTAGCGCGGTAATCGTTAACGATAATTACGTTATACATAAAGTCAGAGTATTGATTTATATAATCGGAAATGAGTTACGTCTTAGAAAGAATTCATTTCAAAGTTGAACATTTGGAATTTTTATAAGACATTCGCGAGTACGTATAAATTAATATACATAATACGCATAATATAAAAGTTATACACAAAGCGTTGTATTTAGTACAAAATTGACTAAGTACAGGGGAGGTAATAATTTTTAATTACTGTTACTATTATTGCTATCATTACAACCATCGTTACATTATTATCAAAAAACTTCGTATATATCATTTTTATTGTACGTATACCAAATAGAGTGTACTCCGCAATGTAACAAATATATACGCAATAAAATTTTGTAGACCAAATACCGCAACGTTAATTCCATTTTCAAACCTTCGATCGAAAGAGACATTTTAAAAAAATCGAACAAATCGCGGGCATCGTGCAGCGCCGATTCAAAGATGGCGCGTTTAATGGCGACGTAATGGCGACCGTCTAAAGAAAAAGTTGAGGTAGTCGCCGCGTGCCGTCGCTCGGGTGCGGCGATACCAATCGCTCGGGGGGCCTTTTTCGTAAAAGGAGCCGACGATCTGTATTGAGAGCGCGTATCGATGCCGGTGGATGCAATGTCGAGTGGGTAAAAAGGTGAGCGGTGGGGTTAGACTTCCGCGGGGGGGAAGAGGGGGTAGAGAAAAGGTAAAGCAAAGGTTAGAAGAGGTTATGAACTCTAACCCACGGATGGTCGACGAAGTCTGGTAGCTGCTATGAACTGTCCAAATGACGCGTGGTCGGATCGGTCCTCGTTATTGGCGATAAAGGTGAGTCTTTAAAAACGGATCGGTCGTGAGTGTTTTCGAGGAGGGCGATTCCTCGAGTCGTTCTCCGACTAGCCGGATACGCGTAAAATCTATGCTATCATCTACGTCGCGAACCGATCCGCGTGCACGCCCCTTTTTCACGATGCGTTCGACTCGCGTCGCGTCGTTCGTGTCCTCTTCGGCTTTGTTCCCATCGAGACATTCGAAGGAACGTCCTTGAAAGGAATATAATTCTATGCTGGATAATGCGTTCGCACGAAAGTCGAGGATACGTGGAGTATAGTAAAGAAAGATAGCGAGAGTGTCTTCCTCGATATACGCGAATAAAATTACGGGGCGAGTCTCGATGGTACGACACGCAAAATACAAGAAAAAAAGAGAGAGAAGAAAACGAAATTAAGGTAGGCCATTCGCTTTTCGGGTATTCTGTTTTTTTTTTTTTTTTTACATCCCGCGCAACACCTGTCCCCCTCCATCGCAGCTACATACGTACATATTTACGTACGTAAGTACGTATGTGTTACGGTGCGCGCATCGTCGCGATTACCCAGCTGATCCATTCTTGGATCGAACTCAATGAGCGCTTCGAAACATTTAAAACGGTACTACGCGTTTCCTGAGAAATTTCGGCATCGACGTGCCCTCGTAGCAGGTGTTCTAAAAAAAAGAGACGTAGATAAACGGCAAAGGATCGATCGGTTCGCACCATCCGCGATAGAAAAATAAAGATAAAAAGGGTCTCGGTTTAAAGTAGGATGACGCTACTGCAGGCACCTAATGCAATTCGATGCAGCGGGTGGGGCTAAGATAAATCTGCGTCTCGAGGCTCGTTCGCTACGGGTAGGAGGTAACCTTCGGACCCACGGGCGACCTTTACCTGCCGGAGACCGGCCGTACGGACGTAATTACTCCTCGATGACTATTCTACGCCTTCTCTTATGCCTTCTCTAGTTCCTAGAAGGCCCCTCGCGTTACTCGAAATGACCGTTCGAAAGGTTATACGTCGACCTCGATGCGAGTCTTACGATCCTTCGTATTACGAAAATAAAAGTGTCATCGAGTATCTCTCTTTTTTTCCCTTCTTTCACTTTCCAATCATCGAGGATTCGATCTTCCTATCAACGACCTTGCAAAACCAAGTATAAAATTCCTTATCGTGTACTTTAATCGCGCGTCATTTCCTGTGTTACGCGTTTTTTTTCACTGAAACGCTCGCGCTATCCGATTCTGTTTTTTTTCTCAACGCTCCACAACATAAAGCGAACTAAAACAACGAATAATCCTTTTCGTCTTCTCTATTTCGATTACGTAAGACGATCGTTAAAAGAATCGCAAACTACTCGTCGTCGTCCGATCGATGCCACGACGTACACTCAATTTTTCCGCGCATCTCGGAACGACCGCTTGAGAACGCGTCGCCGTGGCCTTTCACCTTTTTACCGGGCATGCCAAGGTGCACTTTTTAAAGTCACCGTCATCACGAAATGGAGTCATCCTATATACTATTTTCAACGAACCCTGGTTGAATTCGTCCGAATAACATAATTTTAGCTGTTATAGAAAAAGTCATACTCTTATCAATCATTTCTATTCTTATCCTTCTCGATACCAAAAAGAGAAAGCATAATGTAAATAATGACAAATATATTTCACGAGTTGGTGTCACGAAGGATAAAGTAGAAAGACGAAGCAGTGGGTGGGAAAGAGATTTTTCGCTGGTTAGACGACCTATTCTCGTTCGCGCGCGCGCGCGCTTGTTCGTCTTTGAGCGACGACCTCGAGGTTCTCTCGGCCGATAAGTCATCGTGGGGCGTGCGTTACGTGACATAACCTGCGCGCGAGCGCGCACACGCTCGAGAACGCGAGCCACCGCGCGCCATCCGGTTCTCCAACAACTGCGATCGCCACCGTCGTCGTTTGCTCGGCAGTACGCGCGCGCGCGCACCTTCTCAGGTAGGAAAGCAGGCAAACGGGCCGCGAGAATGCACCTGGTACGACGCCGTGAGCGTCGCTACACAACACAGAGTGACCTGCCAACCTGCCAGTAGTACGGAGAACGGCCTGCTCACCTGCGCGAGGAAAGAGCAGGCGCGCTTTAAATTACGCGATTTCTTTTTTTTTTTCTTTTCTTCGGTCCATCTCGATAGTTTCTCGTTGTTATTATCGTCTTTTGGTAAGGTGGTTCCTTCGGCTCCCCTCCCCCCCTTCTCTATTTTCCCCCCGATCGAGTAGGATGAAATAACACGGTGACGTTCTTTCCCTATCGTTTCCTTCTCTCGCTCGCTTCGAAGGTCGTCGGCTGCCGTGAACGGATGCTGCGAGAGATGCCGAATTTTGTAGTTTTCATTTGATTATAAATTTGTCTTATCGTGAAATTTAAGTGTATACTAGTGTTCTACGCGTCATTCGTCAATTTTTATTACCCGCGCTTTCTCATGGGATTTGAATGAGTGAAAGAAAGAAGGAAACGTTTGTCGTACAGTTATATATATACACGCCTCGATTGACCTTTCGTTCACCGGCACTAAAACGGCGAGCGTAACCCGCTGCCGAATCGGGGCTACGGAATCGTCGAGGTTTTTTTACTACGAGAAAGAAAAAGGTAACGAAATCTAACGGGTTACGTGCAACACGGCTCGTGACATTTTTCTAAACGCCTAGGTGCGATAAGCGCGTGCCTCGGTTGCAGCTGTCACGTCTATCGACAACGTTGCTTTCCTAGTTTTTTTATCGATCTAATCTCTAACACGAATTCTCGTAATCTTGTTATCATTGATTACGGGAAATCGAGTTATCTCGCGTGATCGGCGCGATTCAAAAATCCCGCCTTTTCGTTCGTACGTTTCCGGGTTGCTCCGAGGGATGAAGGGTGAAAAGGGAGATCTTTTGAAAAGACAGGTAGAATTCGGGTTCCTCGTGAACGTAAATTAAACGATAGTGTTTCTATTGTACGGATGAAAGATTTATATAACGTGAATTTATGTCAGGTTATGTACCGTTGGATAGATTTGAAATATCGCGGTGAATATGTCAATTTGATAAGATCTGTGCTAAGGCAAGGGTACCGATAATAAATAGACACGACGCTGTGTATTCGTTTGACGGGTCTATGGAAATGCTGCGGACCGCTCGCCAAGTTCTCGCTCTATGACAGTCGGCGTAGCGTAGCCGCGTGTATCGGCATCGGGCACCGAGGCGCGCGTAGCAACCTACGAACCGAAGCAAAGCAAGGCAGGCACTCGGGACCATCTCTTTCACTTCTTAAAATGGTAGGGGTGAGGGTTTACGGCAGGTGGGGGCGAGAGAACGCGAATGCTGCTCCAGTTTAATATTTTTATGCCGTACACCTAAGCCTTCGAATGGATAGACTTCTATCGCCTTGCTTTGTCTTCCTCGATTTGAGAGAGACAACGCGAGATCTCGTGCGATTTCCTTTTTCCTCGTAACACTTATGCATCTGAAATCGATGACAACTGATCCTGGTTATGATCGTAATTGCTATATAATAGTTTGCACGGTTTACTTTTACAGGGAGAAATGGATAGGGAGCACAGGGATCAGCGTGATCACGATAATCCGAGTGAGAACGAGGGAGAGCGAAAAGGTGGAATGGATTTTCGTAGTATCTCGCATCATCATGGAACGGATCAAGCGACGGATGCCGACTTGGAGGTGCATTTCTTTCTGTTAATACTTTTAAATCGAACTTTGCCGGGAAAATATTACAGAAAAAACTATCGAACTTGAACGTTTGTCGTTATGTCGCAGAGAGATATGGAAATCGATCGATACGATCGGCCTGAAAACCTGCACGACGATAAAACGGATCAAAAGTTGGAAAGAAATTTGCACCGTTTAGAGCACCATCCAGCCGTGGTACATGCTTCATAAGCGTGTTAGATGTAATTTCATATGTTGTTTCAGTGATTCGTGCTTCATTGTTCGTAATCTTTTGTGTTTTTTCTTAGAGAGATATGGAGAGGGATCGAAACAACCATGCGGATAGTTTGCACGAAGACAAGATAGATCACAAGATGAGTAGAGATTTCCGTAGTATGGGACATCATCCAGCCATGGTTCATTTACATTCTGGCATCGAGCACTTAAGTAACGTGGACGTAGAGGTAAGAATCTTGTTCTTTTTCTTTTTTATGAACTGTAAAATAAGCTTAGAATTGTTTCAGGTCAAGCTGGCGAGAGACGTAAGAGGTTCTTTAGGCTTAGGATTATCCCTAGAGTTATGCGTAGTGTGCGGAGACAGAGCTAGTGGTAGACATTATGGAGCAATTAGTTGCGAAGGTTGCAAAGGTTTCTTCAAGCGGAGCATTCGCAAGCAACTTGGTTACCAGTGTAGAGGAAGTAAAAGTTGCGAAGTTACCAAACACCATAGGAATCGCTGTCAATATTGCAGGCTTCAGAAGTGCCTCGCAATGGGTATGAGAAGTGACTGTAAGTGGATACAATCCGTTTAATAAACTTAAATGTTTCCTGTATAGAGTAGCTTTGTGGGATATAATAAACATGATCCAGCTTGGGGTGTTGTAGCCGTTCAACACGAGCGGAAACCAGTGCTTGGAGAAAGTGCTGGAACGAAGGTTGGAAATCGTAGTCCGAGAGTCAAGCCGGAACCGCAACAGCCCGTTCCGGAAGCTCCTCAAACATGGGAGCAACCTGAAAGTCCTAGCGTGGAAGACCAAAGCAGCGACAGCGATTTAAGCGATGCTTTGACATTGGCGAGAGAACGTTTGCTGATATCTCACGCGTTGGACAGTATGGCGAAGCTTATCGGTGATGTAAGTTACGATTGTGTATACGTGAAAATTGGTAGACCTATACTTTGAAGTAAAAAGAATATTCTCCTTCGCGCAGAGCGTAAATGGTTCCAGCGAGCCGGACGAAGAATGGACGGGTCAGTTAATCTCGGAGAGGCATACGTTGTTCGAATTAAGAGCACCCAGTCCCGCACCTGCATATTTATCGATACACTATATCTGTGAAAGTGCAGCGAGATTATTATTTTTGTCTGTGCACTGGGCAAGAGGTATCCCTGCTTTCCAAGCCCTACCGTAAGTAATTGATAAACGAATAAATTGTAAATTACTTGAAGACAAATATTTGGTAACGATGACTAATCTTTTAGCTCGGAAATTCAAACAACGTTGGTGCGTAGCTGTTGGGGACAACTATTCACGTTGGGTCTTGCACAGTGCGCGTATACTCTATCTCTTCCTAGTATTCTGACATCCATAATAAATCATCTTCAAGCTAGTATCGCGCAAGAAAAAATTACGGCCAATAAAGTGAAGTCCGTTACGGAACATATATGCAGACTTCAAGACTGCGTAAGTTCTCTTCACAAGCTGCAAGTAGACTCCATTGAATACGCGTATCTGAAAGCCTTAACGCTCTTCAGTGCAGGTAAGCCAAAGTTTCGAGAATAAGACGACAAACTTAACGTCATTTGAGGATTTCTAATCTTTCGTACTCTATTTCTAGATAACGTATTGGCTGGTATTTGGCGTAAAAAGGTCGAAGTTTTGCAGGAAGCGGCATGGACGGAATTACAACAACGAGTCGGATCTGATAGATTACCTCGTCTTTTGTTAAGGCTAGCGCCTCTTCGTTCGATTAATCCTAGGGTGTTAGAGGACCTCTTTTTCGCGGGTCTTATCGGTAGGGTAAGCGTAGCTAGCGTAGTGCCTTATATTTTGACTATGCAAGATTGTAAAGCCGAACCTGAAAGTCACATGGGGTGACAATTACTTTTAGTGCAATGTAAGTCGTGACCTGAGAAGGTGATATATTTATAAATTATCACAGGATGATTAGTATATTTTTATAAGAACGAGAAAGGTGATCTATAGAGCCAAACGTATTTTTATATTGTGCAAATAACAATTGTTGAGCATCTCTCACCTCGTAAAAGAAAAAAAATTTATTTGTGTTATTCGCGAATATATTGTTGTAATATTTGTAAACCGAACGAAATTTTTTGTCAATGCTTATTTAATATTCAATAGTTATTATTTATTTTGAACCTACTCGAAACGAGAGTGCCTTGCAGTCAAGTTTATTAACGATCGTTCTACATACTGCAGACTCTGCAGTAATTTTTTCTAAACTCGGGATACTCTATTACGCATCTATATTCTTTAAGGCAATATTATTTCATAACTTATTGTTAGTAAGGGCATGGCCTCTTACCAAAGTAGTTAATTTGTATTTTATGTTATAAGAGTTACAATTTTATTTTGTTATCGGAAATTTGTATATGAAAGATGCACAATACGCGATATCAGAAGTTTATATTGAAACTTTGTGCGTACTTCGTTGAGACGTACCTACGAAAAAAAGTATAATAATCGGAGAATACTGAGAACAAAGGGAATTCTTTGCAATAACACGAATTTCACATGAGATAGGTACATCGAGCGTATAGATTATTTTGTTTGAAAGAGACAATAAATAGTATATTTGTGAATAACACGCATACTTAATATAGTCTAAGAAAAATAGAGGATCGCATACGTGCTTAATTAATTACGTGTAAATTTCTTATTTTATTGTTACGTATAATTCAAATGAACGATTATATCGAAATAGGGATAGCTATAAATATCCTTTAAACATTATTTACACTCAACTTTTCCGAAAAGTACGATGTTTTTTTTGTTACTAAAGGAAACGATAAACAAGCGTTTCGTAAGATTAAGACTTCCTTTAACTTTTAAACTATTAATAAGTATATAAAATATTATGAAGTTGAAACTTTAAATATTTTAAGATCGTCGTTTCTCTCGCGGAACTCGCTGTATTCTACGAGAGCTCTGGAAATATTTTTGTGATCCATACTTGGCACTTTATCTGTAAGGAATTGTTAGACTTAGGGACTATTTTTAGTACAGGGTTCTAAACGAATCGAAAATATTTTTTCATCGAATGTTAAAGCTATGAAAAATATTTTGGAAAACCCCGACGTATTACTAGGATCTTTAACATAACGGGCCCGTAGTTACTACCGTTAAATAATTCATACGATTTACGATGTAAACATTTAGATATCCTGATAAAAGAATGTTACTAAAATAATTGTACAAAGTATACAGGAACATTATAAGGTAGCACTAACCGGTTAGATAAAGCGAGTAAGTATTGAAAACTGAAATAATTATTTCATGGACGACCAAGTCTTATATAACGTTAAACGATATAAGGTTTAACGTTTATAAAAGTTCTTGCGTCAAGTAAAAATGTTGAAGCAGTATATATCTTTAGTGCATCAATTAGTCGATGGACAATAAGAGAGAACGAAGAAACGAAGGGGACCGCATGTACATATAAAAATGTGCCTATATAGAAAAGTATTTATATCGGTAAATTTTGTAATTACTACTCGTAAGAAACGGAAAATACAATTAAGATCGGAGAGACCTGAAGTTCGCTGACTCTCTTCTTTCTTTTCCTGTTTGAAATGACAGAATTAAATGTTTGAAAGCAGTTCTACTAACAAGAAAAGACCTTTTTCAAATTTCCAATACTATATCTGATGGAACAAATTTTTAGCTTTCCAACGAGCCATTAATCATTAAAATAGCCCACGGATTACGATCAGGACACTAATTTGAACAAGAGCGTGCTCTTCCCAGGATGTTGGACACAGGGGTCTCTATCCGGGAAGAGTGTAGTGATATGGTTTATAGGATGTCCTGACCGCATTTCTTAAGCGATTTTAATGATTAATATGTTATTTTAAAGCTAAAGTATCGGGCTACAAAATAGCATAATAGAATTACCGCAACAATTGTTTTTTTTAATTAAAATTGCATTTAAAAATTTTATTTGCGATTTTCAATATTAAATTAAAACGGTATGAAATTTTAGCTGTTATGTTTAGCGTTTTTTTTAAACGAACCATTTCTACCGCATCGACGATCCAGTAAAGTTTCTACCGCTAGATGGTGCTCGCAAACAGTTTTTGTAATCGAATTTATAAGGGTTTACGCCAAAAATCATTCTGCTCGTAATTTTTGACCGACTTTTATGATCTATAACTCATCGAAAAGCTAAAGGACCAAGCTATAAAACATCTATAATAAAATGTATATACTATTTCATTTTCATTACGAAAATTGTGTCTAAACGTTTAAAATGTAATTTTCTTTGTTAAAACTGACATGTTGTAAATATTTCATCGAGTTAGTTTATAGCATGATGCTTTAGCTTTCCAACGAGCCGTCGTTCGTTAAATTCGAGCAAGAAATAATATCACAGACATCCTGTCAAGTACTTCGGAATATCCCAAAGTCCTATAAATATACGCGTACTCCTAAGTATATCAAAAGCCGCAAAAAAAGACGGACGTTCGAGAAAAAAAGAATACAGTTTATTATCTCATAATTTCTCTGCCGCTTCCGCTATCTAAATTTTCCCTTAAAATTCAACGGTGACAAATTTGTCACACGCTTCTACCTTTCGGAAAATGCAAGTTAATAAACATTTATTCAAAAGTATATTAAAAGATCGAAGGAGATACAACGTAATAAAATTGATTATTATCTTACAAAAGTGCTCTTCCGCTACTTAACAACTTCCAACAAATTTATCAACGATAAAGAAATTTCGCTCGTTATCATTAACTTCTCGTAACGATTTAATATCTATACCTAAGAAAAAAAAAAAATCTACGGAATATCCTTCCTCTATCCTGACATACGCGCAATACCGAAATTTCGTTCGAATTTCATGAAGGAATGACGCGGCCGACTCTGGGAAGTGAAAGTTCCACGCGTCGAGAGCGAAAGAGGAAGAGACATGCTCGTAAAAATACCTTCTGGAATCGGTTAGCGGGGAGAGACGAGAAAGAGAGGAAGCCCACCGTTTACAGGGGGCATAGACACGGCCCTGGGGAGCGTGAGTCACCTCCCAAGATTGCCTGTAGAGGCGCCTCGAAGGCACCGCGTCGTCGTGTCGTCATTTTGCTACACCACCAACTACACTGTCACGGTTCTCCCTCTTTCTCTCTCTCTTTTATTCCATATTATACCCCTCTTTTCGTTCTTCGTACGTGCATATGTGTGTGTGTGTGTGTGCTCAGTGAATCGCTTTTTCGTATCCAACGAAGTACCGTTCGGTAGTCGGTACCGGTCGCGTCGAATCATCGAGTTCTCATCGTCGTTCTTAATCTCGAACGATCATGAGAAAAGTACCGGGATTAGTTTAACTTTGCTTTTCTCCATTAGATAAGAAGAAAGATTAAAAAAGCAGAGTGGTTACAGAAACGTTAATAACCGCGCGAAACCAGTCGATTCTTTTGCACTTCGATCGAAACACACAACGTCAAATTCTAACCGCGAGAGACTCGGAGAACAAAAATCAACCGTGAACGTGCTAAGTCTTTTTAAATAAATATCACAAGTAGTGCTCATTCTTTCTTAATAAAAACGGTCTCAGTCCTTTGTAATACGGGCTGACGCATCGTTGACTCTTGGTATCACTCGAATTTACCTGTAAAGAGATGTTACGCGTGTGCGAGTGTTTGTGTGGTTGAAAGAAATCTGTGGCAAGAAGTGTCGATTTTTTTTTTTTGTTTCCTATCGATCTATCGAAGAAGAACAGAAAGGTGTAACGTCGTTCGGAAGACGATTTAGAAGAATCCAAGGACAACGGTCGCATATATTCAACATCTAAGATAGAGATGCTAACCTCGAAGAATTTTTCGTCTATCGAATGTGCATCGTAGTCTGAGAATAATCATTTTGGAGGAACGAACCCGAACGCTTATCAAGGTAGAGATACATATCTATTGTTGGGGAAAGTATCCTTTGAAAAGAGCGAAAAAAATGGCTCGTTTATTTGTCTCTGGCCGTGATTGTCGAGTGGTTTTTCCGTTTAAAAAAAAATGTTCTTTGTAAGCCGCGTGAAAAATCCCTCCGTCTTACGCGAGCTCCTTCGCCATTCTGAATAATTTCTACAATTGTCGGTGGTGGGAGCGAGCGCGTGGAGGGGCACGGTGAAAAGGGGAGGGGGAAGAATGGAAGCAAAAGAGAGAGAGAGAGATAAAGAAACAAAAAATATATAGCTATCGACAGACCTGTTTATCTTCCCCATCAGATTTGTCCTGATAATTTGATAAACGTTTACGAGCGTCGCTCTTCGAGGCTCTTGCATAACTTCGATCAAGAAGAGTTCTCAGTATCGTTTCCGGCTAAAAACGAGTAACAACAGATTCCGTGACGCGCGCGTACAGACCGAGATACACGAGCAGTTTTTTTCGTCTACTTTTTTAACAATCGAAAAACCGAACGATTCGAATCGCGCGCCAAAGATCCGACATCTTTCATTGGCTACTTTCTCTCTTCAGTTTTCAGCTTGGCGGCATTATTTAACCGACTTTTCAGAAGTGCACGTTCTAAGAGCTTGCTTTTATCGTGTGTCTCTTCATTCTTCCTCCTGTTCAACGTGCATCCTCCAAAAAGGCGGGATTTTTGAAAGTTCAGCCGCTTTACTTTCGCTGCGCACCCATGCCGAAGTCGGGTTCTAAATGGAGATTTTGGAGGTCTCTATCCTTGGCTTGCTAATTCTTATTTCTTTCTCACACTTCATTTTATTGTCTCTCTCCCTCTTTGGTTTTCTGTCATAACATATTTTAAAATTAACGAGCAAACATTTTTCAATCTTCTCGTATAGTGCAACGGTACGACGATGTAACGATCATCGCGAATATCGAGATCGTTCGATCGTATTTTACGCCATACATAAAATATTCCATTTATCGCGTGTCCGATCGATCGTATCTCGAAGCATTTACAATTATACGCATATCGCGCACATGTGCATATCCTGCGCTCGATTTACTCTCGCGTTTCGACCGCAATGCTGCAATGTCTTTGTCGGGGGAACTGCTTTCCCATTGGTCGAATTACCGTGTCGTTGGAAATCGCACCAATCGCGTCACATCGAGCCGTCGCGCATCGGTGCACTGCGGTTGGATCGAAGGCGGTGTTGTGGTTTTTAAAGATTCACGATAGAAACTTATTAATTCCGCGACGATCGAATAATCGATGGCAAAGCCTATTGTGTTCTCGTGACTTGCGTTTTTTGATAGCCATCGTGTTTTCTTTTTATTCTCTTTATCTTCTACCGTTGCAAAACATTCGAGCGTCGCGAGACTAGTTTATCGATCGTATAACCTATCGATTGCGCGAATATTTGAAATAACAAAACATTACAGATGTTGTTACAAAGATCGATCGGAAAGTATGCCGCGAAGAAACAAGTTAAAAGTTTACTCTCGTCGTCTATAATATACGAAGGTATAAAATAAGCCCGAATAGACTCGTGCGCGACAACGAAGTTACGATTTATGGCGTAATGACGCTATCATTTTGCGCGCGCGCGCCACCTCGACAAAATCATTTAACGAGCCGCGATATCTATACCCGCGCGCGAATATGCGACCTCGCGCAACGCGTTTACGTTGTACGAGCGATCTTGGTTAACCTACGTGTCCTAATAGTTCCGATCTCTCGTAAATTTGAAAATTGCTGATCGACGGAATCGCATCAAGTCGTTACGTTTCCTCGTTAAATCATTCGAACGGATCTATCACGAACATTATTCCAATTCGGAGTATAAAAGATTTCAAGTATTATTTTATCTATCGTTTTGTAGGAAGCCGAAGAGGGCCGTACCGGAGCAGAAAAAGGTAGAAATCGAAGAACCGCAGAAGGGCAAGCGGAAACGCGAAGAGGAGATCAAGGATACGATAATCTCAACGAAGAACGAGACTCCTAGTAAGGATTGTAAAAGGAAAACGATGGAGAACACGTTGCCAAGGTGCGACAACCGCCTTCCGAAATCCACTCCGATCAGTGATGATTATGAAATCAGTAATCATGTCTTGGGCCTGGGAATTAACGGGAAAGTCGTTCAGTGTTACGACAAAAAAAACAGAGAAAAATATGCGCTTAAGGTGAGAAAAGTTTGAAAGAACGAAAGTATTCTTTTCTAAAGTCGAACGTAATCGTATATTCCGTTCCGATTAGATTGAAAATATTTTTCAGCTTCGTAAACATCCCTTGTTTTAATCACCCACGCTCGGTGAGACGATATTCCAGGAAAACGTGGTTTCTCCTCTAAAAAAAATCCTCGTCTCACCCACGGCCTCGCCTATTTTTAAAGTACCAATGCTAAGGCATTACTACACGCGTCATGACGTGTCCCATTAGAAGCGTTAAGCCGTCTTTATTCGTATTGTCGTCGTTTGACGGACTTCCTTACAAAAGAGCATCGATCTCTTTGATGCGCTCTCGTCGATATCGTGCCGGTACTCGGGTCGAAGAGGTGCGATCATCGACTAGCGATGTCCAACGAGCGAGTCCAGACCGCGAGTCATCCTCTATTTATACCCAGTGATTTCCCATTCGGACAGCTATGATGACGACGCCATACCCGTCGTCCTATCCACGGGCCTGCCTTTTGTTAACGCGCGACTTTCTCATCGAAATTCTCAAATGCCAATGCGCTTTTCCAACGAACGACCACTTTGTCGTTACGCAAATCGCTGGTTTCTAGATCCTAGATAAGGTAAAAGTACCAGTTATGAACCTTTTAAGAGAATATTGGAGTTGATTTTAAACTTATTCGCAAAATAATGTATTTATTTATAGTCTAATGGTACTATGAAGTACAATGGAATTTGTATGTTTTAAGATATGCTTTTTATTATATTGAGAATCTTATCCATGGGCCGAGTATTGGACCGTCTTGAAACTGAATCTCCCAGTAATAATTTTCTACTTCTTAGAATAATGTATAATATATCTCCAACTTACATTTTGTAAATATTCACAATCAGGTTAGTAGAAGGTTAAAACATACACGCAGTGTTATTTTATATAATTACTTTTGTCAGAAATTTAAATGTTTATCTTATGAGTTCTATCGGTATTAAAATTGCAATAAAACTAAGTAAATACAGAGTAAATCGACAAATGTATTAAAAAAGGTACGAGACTAGGGCATGGTCACAAACTTGTACTTTTACCTGATTCCTGTTAGATACGCCTAATACACGATTAGGAATAACGAGACAAGTAGCATAAACGCAGCTGTCGCTCTAGGACTGCCAAAGTGATTCGACACGCTCTTAAGTTGTAAGAGTACCAGTTTGCGAGCGGTATCTCGAACGTAGATACATCTCGTGAGTGCCGATGACCGATTAGGGGAATCATGGAAAATATTCGTGCACGTGCACTAAGCTTGCCTCGATCGAACGAAGAATCGTTTATGTATAACGTCACCTGAAAAAAACATCGAGAAATCGTGACAGCTTGTCTGCCACGATCTCCGGATAGATTCTCCGTCATGGTACCTTGACGTCATGCTGCACGAATTCGCGGGAAGTACGTAAAAATAATAATCGATTCTCCACCGTTGAGAAACTTTTGGGATTCCCGCGGCGAACGGGAGTGTAAACGAGCGAACGTATGTTATATAAACTTTGGGTGTACATCGTGCGGTCAAAGAATCGATCACTTTCGAAAGTTTCATATATGTACGAGCACATTGGTATATACATAGATACGTGTCACTAATATTCGTGTACCCTTTAAAATGGAATAATTTTTTTTATGATTGAACCATCTTCGAAGTTACAGAGAAAATAGAAACAGTCATTTTGTAAATTTAGGTAAGCTGTATGCATATTGTAAATTTCATCCAAATCGATTAACATTGTTCCAAGCTATGGATGAAATTTCAAACATGCATATATTATACCTAAATCTAAAAAAGGCCGTATTTATATTTTCATTATTAGCTCTAATAAAAACGTTGACAAAATCACTTTATTTATTTTCTTTGCAATTTCAAAGATACCACTGTATTCAAAACAATAAAAATGAGATATGTAGCGAACTAATTCTTCTATGTTCTTGCAAAAACTCAATTCAATTCCAATTCAATTATTTCAAAAATTGATTATGCTTTAAAGGGTGTACGAATGTTAGGGACACATTCTCTGTATACACAACACACATACGTCGGATATCGAATACTTCGAACAGTTGCATAGGCTTGCGGAGAGCTGATAAGCCGAAGAGATATATCGGTGCCTAAACAACGCGATGATCTCATGCTTTCCGCCACCGAAATGGTCAATGCCTTCGCTGGCTATCGCGTCTCAATTGCAAATATTCCAGGGTCGAAAGGGCATTCTTGCATGATCTCTCTCTCTCCGAAGAGAGAGAGACGCGATGCTCGCGAGTTCTCTGTAATTAACTCGGTAAATTGTATACCCGTACGTACGTTCTTACATACACGCGGGCTTTTTCAAAACGATCCGTGCGTTAAAAAAGATAAGAAACGATCGCGTGCCGTGAATGGCGCGTAAAAAGACGCGCGAAATACGAATTAACGAATCGATGATCCACGTTTCCCACGAGCTTAGCACGCGATCGTCCTCGTAACGCGATAATGACGCTAATAAGCCGTAACTCGAACGTTTCATAATCTTGATAAATCCATCCTTAAGACTTTTAGCACGAGAGTATCACGCCGTACCGATTATCTCGAGTTTCTTGATAAAGTTCAATGAGTATTCGAATCATCCAGGAAATCGATTTTTTTGCTTCTCGTTCTTTAGTTCGTCGAATTACGTTACATATGAATTTAAAAAGCACTAGATTTATAAAAATAATCACGTTGAAAGATTCTCAGAAAAAGACGCTCCTTTCGTTCAAGAAAATCGAGGCTACGATCCTCTCTATGTCATCGTAAAATAAAAAAAGAAAATGCGATACTCGTCGACGTCTTTGTCGCTCACGTGCATCGTCTGCAACCTACTTTCTCACAGTAAATTCGTCCTCGTTGATTGATTTCCGGCTGCGAGCCTTCAAACGCGCGAGCCGCTGCTGACAAAACGCGTTGCACCGCTTTTACTTTCCGTTGTTTGCCTTGGCTACGGTTTCAACGTCATTTTTCGAATAATTTTCTTCTTACTTTATGTATGTATATATAATTTTTTTCTTCGTATGATATTGTCAGCACATTGACGCTCGATCCGATCGAACGACGTCATCGTTGCTCTTCGTGCTCTAGCTTCTTTCATCGTCGGACGCACGCCCCGCGCATTCGCTTCGCGCGAAACTTCTCTTTGACGTGGGTTTGCGAAGGACATAATTTAGTCTTTGGTTACATCAACGACGTTTCCATTTCGCGGCTCGTTCCTTCGATCCGCGTATGGTAATGCTAATGGAAGTGTCACTCGTCGACGATGTTAATCTTATTATCGAAACTTCGATCCCTACCGTGATCGACAGGTTCTTTTTTACATGGAAATCGTTGATCTCTTTCCAAGTACTCGTGCTTATATGTAATACAGATATATCCTTCGACAGTGATGATGATGATAATAATAATTGATCGAGGTAACGCTATCACGACGAACTCGTTTCAAATGTCAATATCGGTGACGAGTGCACGCTGTCATCGATGTTAAAACGTACAGGATTAAAACTTTCTTAAGAAATATTCCACGAGTTTAGTGGAAACACGGAAGTCGTGAGAGTACAGTTATGAATACGTAAATGGACCTGAAAATACCGGACGTTGATTTGAAGTTACAACGAGATGGAGGTGTTAAAACTCGCCCCGGGGCTTATTCGATTATTCTGGTGATATTTTCGAAGGGAACGTGCTCCGTGTTGAACGTAGGAAAATTAATAGAAAATGTTCACGATCGATGTTATTGAAAATAGTCGAATTATCGTTGAATAAATAATTAGTATCGATGTGGTTATTAAATATTACAGTAGGATCGATACCAGTTCCAAGGTCAAATGCTCATCCAAGTTTAATACGATTGATCGATATTTCTCTGGTTCGAAAGAATAAATAAAATTACAATGAAAATTCTATTTTATTAATTTTTTTGTCTCAGAATATAAAGTATGAATTTGAAAATACTTTGGGTTGACTAGTTCAGCCTGTAGAAGCACATGACTACAGATAATGATATCTTAAGCTGAATTACGTCGTATCGTTAGTCAAAATATACTTGTTGATATTATTAAAATCACTGTGTTACTTTCCCAAGTCGAGGACGCTATTTCTTCGACAAAGTTATGTCAACACACGTTCGTGCCTTTTTTTTTATTATACAATGAATCGAAGTCAATAATTAATATTGACGTTCGAGGACAAGTTTGAAGTTATCGAAGAGTAGAATGGCCCATTTACATCAATCAAATCCTAATCACCGATATCTACAATTTTCCTATCGATATCCAATCGAAAAAAACCGGTTGAAATTTTTTCTTTCGAGTTTGGAAGACGAAACGCAGCAGACTTTGAATATTTTTAGATCGAGCACGATCGAGGCTATTACAACGCGCGGTCAACCGCGTGATTCCCTTATCGTTTTTCTTTCTATTCCATATTATTAAATATATCTCGTTCGAGTCTAGATCACGAAGCCTAGACCCTGATACGTCGCGTGCGACGTATCGAAAATTATCGGCGGGAGACGCATAAATTATACATCCATACCGTACCATTCGCTGTCTTTAACGTCTCTTTAATTTATACGTCTCGAGTTGCAATAATAGATTTTAATTACGAGAAAAATGAAGCGTCCGTCTTTTCGCGACGTTACCGAAAGAGTAAATCTTCCGCATACGAGGAGAGTAGTAGTCAATTCGTGTTATTTAAAGTCTCATTATTTCGTAAGCAAGAGCTGGCAGTGACATCGTGTTATATTTAGGAAAGAAAAATACTTTGAATGTGAAGTCCACCGTGTTCTCGGCATCTTCGTTTCAAATTACGAACGATTTCACCGTACCCCTTTTTTTGCGATACTTCGAGAAAGTACGATAGAAATCGACGAGTTTGCCTAATCTCTTAGGTTTTCTTCGAGATAATTTCTCTTAGTATACAGAGAAAGAGAGAGAGAGAAGCAAAAAGTACATAGTCAGTGTTACGAAGTATAAGAGGAATGCCGTTTCCTATACGTATACTTTTTCACGTATTCGTACGTATTACGTAGATACGCGTGGACATTCATGCGTTCTACGAACGTACGAATTGCATTTGCATGCATTTTTCATATACGCGTATCGGATGTAAGAAAAACGTATCGCGTGTACATGGATTCCTCGCGTGGATCAGGTGCGCGTCACGCTATAGATCCCAACGATATCGATCGGTCGACTTACGTAGTACGTTTCGAATAAGCTCTTTAATATAATTACTCTCCTTTGTAAGAGAATAAATTAACGATGGATGAGTCATAGCGCCGGCGAGCGATCCGAAAAAGCTGCTCGTATCGCGGATAACGCGATGATGGATCTTCTTTTTTCGTCTCCCCCTTCGATTTAATTTACTTCGGTGTTGATACTTAAAGCAACATCGTCTATCAATCGGACGTTTGTTTATTCTCATTTTTACAACCTTCGTCGTACAGTTTACACTCGCGATTACGTCGGTTTGGTGGAAATAGCTGAGAAGATAAAAAATTGCTTCTCTCTAAGAATTCCACGGGTGACGTCGATCCTCGTGATAAGTACACTCTACCGTCGAACGAGATGAATCGGCTTTACTCGGAATAGAATTTGGAAAATAAAAAGAACATTTATTGTATTATTAATTGTTAAGTGTCTCAAATTTGTTCTCACGTTTCTAGGTTTTACACGATTGCGTTAAAGCGAGAAGAGAAGTCGAATTACATTGGAGGGCGTCCAATTGTAGACACATAGTTCAAGTGAAGGATGTCTATGAAAATTCGTATAGTGGGAACAAGTGCTTGCTCGTTGTAATGGAATGGTTAGTTTTACTTTTCTACTTAAGATCAAATTATTAATTTATTGTTAATTAATTGTTATATATATATATTTGTTTTTTGTAGTATGGAAGGTGGGGAACTGTTTCAGAGGATCCAAGATCGGCAAGACAGTGCTTTCACGGAAAGAGGTACGTAAAAATGAATTCAACGTTCGTAAAATGTTACTTTTCACTGATAACGCGTATTTCATTTATCCACAGAGGCTGCACAAATTATGTACGAAATTTGCGTGGCGGTAAAGCATCTGCACGATATGAATATCGCTCACAGGGATCTCAAACCAGAAAATCTTCTATATTCCAGGCCGGGTAAGTGAGAATTCATAGAAATATTAGGCAAACGATATGTCTATTAACTGCAATTCATTTATTTCTATTTACAGATAGCACAGGAATTTTAAAACTCACCGATTTTGGATTTGCCAAAGAAACACACATGAAAGACACGTTACAGACTCCTTGTTACACGCCATATTATGTTGGTAAGTATATTGTCTTGTTTACACAAATTATTTCAAGCTTTCACGATATTAAACATACATTTTCTGATACCGTTTAGCTCCGGAAGTTCTAGGACCAGAAAAGTACGACAAAAGTTGCGATATTTGGTCGCTCGGTGTAATAATGTATATACTGTAAGTAAATTTAACTTCAAACAACAACAGGCTCGAATTTCAATATTTAACGTATCTAAATTACATGTATACGTCTATTTGTAAAATGCAGATTATGCGGCTTCCCACCGTTCTACAGTAATCACGGCCTAGCTATATCCCCTGGAATGAAAAAAAGAATTCGTTTGGGCCAATATGATTTTCCTGCACCAGAATGGTCGAACGTAAGCGTGCAAGCTCGTGATCTCATCAAAGGAATGCTGTGCACGGATCCGGCTCAAAGACTGCAGATAGAACAAGTGATGCGTAATAAATGGATTGCCGTAAGTTCTTTATTTGTCTTTAGGTAATTAATTCGGCAATTTAACGAAACATCTTTGTTATTGTTATCTGTAGAAATACACCGAAGTGCCTCCGACGCCTTTGCACACTGGCCGCGTATTAAGGGAAGGTGAAGAACTTTGGCCCGAAGTACAAGAAGAAATGACCCGTTCTTTGGCTACGATGCGGGTAGATTATGATACCGCCAGTCTTAAACAATTAGATCATACCAACAATGCGTTATTGAACAAACGTAGACGCGCGAAACAATCCAGCGCTATGCCACCTACCGCTAACCCGACTCCTGCTTCCTAGGAGGATGCTACGCGAGCCAGACACAATTGGCACATTTTGATACGCAGGTGTATTAGATATAGCATAGTCACAATGCGGATTGTTTTTTGACGACTTGCAGCATGCAAAGGAAAGAAACTTGCAAGAAGATAGAATTATTTTAAATGAAAGAAAATAATCGTGCATATGAGTGCACCGTGGATGCGTGAAGGATTGCATGCCATATTACTTAATGTCCAATTTGTTTCTTACAATATTATTATTTTAATAATTTGAAAATTTCACTAATCACACCCACGATGATAAACGTTGATAAGGGATGGTAACATGTAGTCCTTCCAGGATGCAAAATGGCCTGATTAAAACTATTGTAGACATCAACAGCATTGACATTCGAAAAACTTCAGATTATAAAACGAGAAATTGCACGTAAAATGTAATTTGCAATATCTGTTGAAGAATTAATATATATGCCGAAGAGTAGTACAAATTACTCAATTTTATAAATTTTTCCTTCTAGAACGATAACCTTCTCAGTGGCCTAAACATGTATCGTGAAAAAAGCTTCGAGCAATCGAATTTTAAGAATAATAAAGCACACAGGTTTGTTGATAGTGAGTATTTATGCTCCCAAGTTGGCATTTTGAAACTAATATGTTAGCGTTAAATGTAATTATTATAGTATAGATTGAAATGTGTATTTTTACGAAGTATACATTTAAATTTGTTAAGTATAATTATGGAAACAATTTACATCACTTTTTTTCAAACCGTCCAAACTGCAGAGTAATACAAATTGGAGATAATATCGAATAAATAGCGCTGAATATATATCATTAACATTAATTTCTGTATAAATATGTGGCATCAAATTATTATGTTTAATCCAAAATTATTATCAAAGTGATACGGTAAATGAGACTAAGGAGAAGCAACAAATAAGTATTCATCGAACGGTTTAGAGTTAACAATCGTCAATTTGATAAAATAATTGATCTTTTTATTCACACGCTTTCAACATCCCACTGTTCCATTAATTTTTTCTTGTGATATAATATATCACGTGTACACACAGGATTAGTGTTCCTCTTCGACAATTTACGGAAGTTTTACGAATTAATAAACATAGCGTTGAATGCATTAGAACAATTATAGAATAGAATTATATACTCTCTAATACTTCAAAGAGTATATTTTTACCAATATGTTGAAATAAAATACTACTTTAAATATATTAATCATAACGTTGGTACAGAAATATAGTTGGGATTACAAGTGATAAGATGAATATAGCTCTTATTTGATCATAGCAAATAGTGTGTGTATAAATTTGATTATATTTTATATAAATTTAGTGTAAGGTTTTAGGAAATGTTCAGTATCGTCAATCAATAATTAAATATTAAGAAACAGAGTATAGACCAGACTGTTTATTTAGGAGTGACTGATATCTATAAAAATTGTAAATATTCCTTAGGCTATGTAAAATTTGTAGTTGAGGAAATGAACTGCGTATCATCGGTTTATAGAATTTAACCAGGGTGCTATTGTTTTCACATATTACAAATATTCTAAACAATTTAAAGTCATTATCAACAAGAAGCTAATTTAGCTTCTAAGAAGCTTTATTAAGATAAAGTAGTTAATGTCGCGAATATGCTGGCCTTATAACATATACAACAACAAAAGATTATTCTAAATTATATGTACATTCATAGTCGTTCAGTTGAAACTAGAATCACAAATCGAATTATAAAATCATGATATTTTTATAATGAATGCCGATTTGGAATGCATTTATGAAACTCGACAATAAACGCACGAATATTCAACTCCTATAGTTTTACAATCTCATCTCGCTGTACTTTCATGTATTATGTTTTAAGTCTATGAACGATTCTTAAAACGAATAAAATGGGGTACTATTTATAGCAATTAATGCTTAGAAGAATTAGTCCATTTAGTTTAGATATAGTGCTGGTAATAAATTATAATATCCATGCAACTTTTGATTTCAGTCACAAAGGTCTTAATACGACTATTATTTTTATTGTTTCTTTTAATGTCATCAACAACTAGAGTAACAATCATGCACCAATATACACTGTAATGCAGATACAAGTATTCTTATTATATATATATATATATTGTTTCTTAATGTGTGAGTGGCAATGCACAAATTCTGGTAAATATTGTGATCAATGTTTATGACCATTATTTTACAGGAACATACACTGTAAGTACTTACATTTATTATTGTTAAAAGTACTTGCAAATTAATAAAAAGAATCATTATACCTATGTATATCAAAGTAAAAAAAAGATATGTTGAATACAAAGTTATACAAAATTAAAAATAAAATCATTTTTAGAAATAATACAATTTCCCTTCTTTTCCCCCGTTATTTATTTTTTACATGAGTTGTAAATTTAATAAGTTGTGCATTGAGTTTTGAAAATATTGAAAGCTCGAGTAAGGTTTTGCTAAAAACAAACTATGCTTTGCTTGTTAATTTGTCATTATTTATAATATTATGGCCTGTTTTTTTAAATGCAGAGTAAATTAGGACATGTACAATCAGAAACAAAATATGAATAAATTACTTACAATAATTATGGTTAAAACGAGTCTTCTATACTGAATGTTTGTTACAAACAGTCGTTAAAAAATGCAACATCACATTTTGAAATCATTGATTTACATAAATACTATCTTGTAGAAAATACGCTACATATTAATTTTTTAGTCTTCTGAAACTGTTATTTTTTATATGAATGATCTTTTTGATATACATTAACGATTATAAAATTTGAAGTACAACAATGTGTTTGAATTCAGTTAATTACATTTATTTTAGAAATGAAAAATACGATTAACCTAATTAGATATCTGGCAACACAACATAATGCAGTTAAATTATTATATTTGTGCACAAGATTGTTTTTAATATAGAAGAAGATAACTTTAATATCTAATATAAAATCAATGTCTAATCAAACAAATATATTGAATAAGTAATAAAGAAAAATATTTCCTTACATAGATACGATTTGTGAATTCATAACATGTATCAAAATATACCAATCAAATGAATAATGATATGATAGATTTCATAGAAATCAGTAGCTATTGTAAAAATTATTATCGCGTGATAAATAGATCTGAACTTTTCCAAAATAGGTCTTGTGCAATTAATAATTTTTAGTGACAATCTTTTGGAGATATAAAATGGATTATTTCTAAATAATATCTAATACATATTAAAATATGTTAATTTCTTAAACACTGATTTTTCTAACTGGAATATTATGTTACATGCTCGTATAATTTCATTTATAAAGCCTTAGCAGCAAAACTCAAATGCAATCATGATATCGTTTACAAGATCTTGACTGTGCTTCATTTTTGTTTGATTATATGAATTTGAGTATTCTAATATTAGCAATGTATGATATTAATAAATATATTGTTCTATTAAAACATATCAAATATTATTCTTAATTTGACATAAGCCACACTTAAGATATGCTTACCAGTAACTATAATTTACATAGTAAATGTCACAGTGTGTAATGCTTTTTATACGAAGACAGTATCCTCTGTTCTTAGAACTCATTGCTGTGAAAGCATATTTTCTTTAATCATACACAATGTTAAAGAGCAAAATCGATAGAACTATTTAAAATCTGAAGACGTTGCTGCTAGGATCGATGTATCCGCTAAAAATTTGCTAGGAATTATTGGAATGCAAAGGAATGACAAATTTTGGTCCAAAAGGTGACCTATAAGTAATCCCAACATCAGAATAGACCTTGTTTGGTAGAGCAAGATTACAAAGATACAATCTACCATTGTCAAGACTGTGAGATAGCGGTAAACCACCGACTAAACTAAATTTACTTAAAATGCCTGGTGTACCTGTAGATGGTGGTTCAATAGCTAAAATAAGTGCTCTATTAATATTTACCCATCGAGTTACAGGGGAAACCATTTTTGGAGAATTTTCATCGCATAGTGCAACGAGGATTAAATCCACAACGGAGGGCAAATTTTTAACTTTAGTCTCTACTTTGTTTTCTGTCAATCTGTATAACGATAATTCTTGTAGAAGAAAAACGTCTTCCGAATTTTCAACAAACACTATTGTTTTAACACCATGACTAGATAATTGCCGTGCACAATTTACACCCGCAGCTCCTGATCTATGAGGTCCACAAAGTGCAACGACAGTTGGCCACTGATGGGCATTATTTGGATTAAGTCTATGTCCACCACCTAGAAGCTGAAGAATAATTTCTGCTCCTGCACGTCCAAGAAGTTCTACCTACAAGGGTTTGAATAACTTACAAGCTTCAAAATGAATATAGTAAACTAAATGAGTAGAATTGCATACCCTGCGTTCCCAACTAATTCCAAGCCGATCTGCTGCACCAATTAATTGACGATGAAGATCAAGAGTGACACTTGGTATTACTAAACCATCGTCCGTAACATATTCTTTTTCACCAGCCGCAGGTACAACTATCTGTCTGAAAGCCGTGGGTTCCGAAACAATTACATTCTCGTCGTGTCGATAGTTTCCACCACTACCTCTATTGCTCTCAGACTGCCTAACAATGTCTGGTTTAAGTGAATTTATTTCTTGCCGTACAGCCTATATGTAGATTAACATCTTCAATTAATGAATAGTTTTTATCTAACATTTGCATTAAGTTTTTTGCAACAAACCTCTTTATCAAACAACGCTAAATTTTTTTCAAAATCGAAGTCTTGATTTAAGGATTGGTCAATAGATGTACCAAAAGTATGCTCGTCCCTTTCCAGTGCCCTCTGTCTATGAGTAAGTCTTTTTTGAACTGGTTTACAATTAGGTTCAACTGTAACAATTATTCAATGTTTATAAATAAATAAAGTATTACAAAAATAGGTTACAAAAATATATAATTTTTATATTATAAAATGACATACTTGGTCCAATTTTGCCATTAGCAGGTATTTCAGACTGTTGTTGTATAAACTCAACAGGTTTCCTAATATTTGATGGCATTTGCACCCCACCTGCATGCACTGGTGGGACACTTTCAGAGACAGATCTACCAGCTCTTTTCGCAATGGGCCTCTTAACTGTTACTTTGCTTTGTGTTTGCGCATCGCTCACATTAGAACCAGCTTCTTCAGTCGAAATAATTTCTACATTGACTATATCTTTAGCACTAAAATAAAATAAAATATATTGATATATTCTAATCTTTAAAACATATATTTGCCCATAAACTTACTTCAAACTAACTACAGATGAAGTATGTGGCACTCCATTACAAAAAGCTTTTGCAAGAGTCACACTATGTTTATTTAAATCAATTATCTGACCCTGATAAGTACCAAGATCATCTGCACACGTGACAGAAACTGTACAACCAACAAATTGTTCCGACATTTTTCAATCTGTAAAATAAATAATATTTCTTATTTGAAATTAATATCTACTTCGAAAGCATTGCCTATTTGAAAATTTATCCGTATACATGTTATACATAGAAAACGTTACAGTATAGTTTGTATGACATACCGGAAGTTAAAATTTATAAATATGATTAATAATAATAAACTGTTCACAAAAATTCACATAAAACTGCTGACGCTAGGTTAAAAGCTTATGTTAAATATCCCTCGATGTTGAATATAAAATGAGAAACTTACATTCCGAATTATTAAGCCATTAAACACATAGTTATAATGCAGATATACATGACAAGTTACTTCGTTGAAACTTTAATTCTACCTTTCGCAGACAAGTGATACAACCTATGGTAACGAACTATAATCACAGTTTTGGGAATTTATCCAATTAAAATAAATAAAAATTATATACGGTATATTTATATGATAACAGAAGCATAAACATTGCTTAACTTTGATTTGTTAGAAAAAAACTCGTATGCTGATTGGTTACTCATCCATGAAAGTTGCATGCATTGCCATCTTGTGACTGAAACCACAGACGAGGTATAAGGATAGACCTATCATCTTATGGGACTTCGTGTCCCATGTACTGAAATACCGATCGTGCAAAACAACAGACGTTTATTTACGCCCTCTACCATATGGAGCGGTGAATTTAGGAATCATATTCGACCCAATAATCGAAGTTGGTAACATCAATAGATCTGTTGCGATAAAGGACGAGAATCTCATCCCCCCTTGAAAATAATCCATACTTCGACACTTAAAATATTAATTTCTCATCATTGCGTAACGATATCGAAAAACGGACAACGGGACTGTATTCTGCGTGCTTTCTTCTTTCTAAATCTTGATTCATACATCAGGATTTTTGTCAAAAATCGAAGTATCTCGAATTTGCCCGATCAAATACTCGTTCGAAAGGGGAAAGTCTCTTCTTTACGAATATGCAAGTCGCGTTTCGATAGAATGGCTGGTTCGAAAGATACAGCAGTTTTAAGCTCGAAAACGACCCATACTCCGACACTTAAAATATTAATTTCTCATCATTGCTTAACGATATCGGAAAACGGACAACGGGACAGTATTCTACATGCTTTCTTCTTTAAAATGAGCCATTAAACATTGAAATCGGCGGTGGTGTCCATTTTCGCAAAAATCATGATGCATACATCAGGATTTTTCCTTGGAAACCTTGGAAAACTTGATCCGTGGCGTGAGACAACTTACCCCGCAGCGGGGCAAGTTGTTCCAAAAGACTCGTTTGCTTGAAATTGAAAAAAAAAACGTGTTAAAAACTTCTCAATGCAAGCGGAAAGATTTCTATGTATTGCTAAGAAGTTGAAGTTTATGATGATCCCCAAAAAATTCGAAAATATAAGCTACAGAAATCTGTAGAAACAAAAAACCTAAAATTGGGACAACTAGCCCCGGTCTCCCCTATTATAAATTCTAATTCATCGTTTAAATCATTGCTTCTAAATAACATTATAAATTTTATTATTATATAATACATTTTATTAATATTATTAAGTCGATAAATTCATCAACGTGAATTCTTAAACGTTTAATTATTGAAAGAATATTACAAAGACGTAAAATGAAATAAGCGCGAGTAAATAAAGATCGAACGCGATCAACCTTGCGCAAGGGTCAACAAGCGGCAGAAGCTCATTCCGTCGTAGTCTTTCATACCGTTCACATCTCCGTTATTATAAATTCTAATTCATCGTCTAAATCATTGCTTATAAATAATTCTATACATTTTATTATTATATAATACATTTTATTAATATTACTAAATCGATAAATTCTTCAACGTGAATTCTTAAACGTTTAATTATTTTAAGAATATTACAAAGACGTAAAATGAAATAAGCGCGAGTAAATAAAGATCGAACGCGATCAACCTTGCGCAAGGGTCAACAAGCGGCAGAAGCTCATTCCGTCGTAGTCTTTCATACCGTTCACATCTCCGTTATTATAAATTCTAATTCATCGTCTAAATCATTGCTTATAAATAATTCTATACATTTTATTATTATTACTAAATCGATAAATTCATCAACGTGAATTCTTAAACGTTTAATTATTGAAAGAATATTACAAAGACGTAAAATGAAATAAGCGCGAGTAAATAAAGATCGAGCGCGTTCAACCTTGCGCGGGGGTCATAGAGCGGTAGACGCTCATTCCGTCGTAGTCTTTCAAAGCGTACACATCTCCATTATTATAAATTCGAATACATCGTCTAAATCATTACTTCTAAATAACACTATAAATTTTATTATTATATAATACATTTTATTAATATTATTAAGTCGATAAATTCATCAACGTGAATTCTTAAACGTTTAATTATTTTAAGAATATTACAAAGACGTAAAATGAAATAAGCGCGAGTAAATAAAGATCGAACGCGATCAACCTTGCGCAAGGGTCAACAAGCGGCAGAAGCTCATTCCGTCGTAGTCTTTCATAGCGATCACATCTCCGTTATTATAAACTCTAATTCTTCGTCTAAATCATTGCTTCTAAATAACATTATAAATTTTATTATTATATAATACATTTAATTAATATTACTAAGTCGATAAATTCTTCAACGTGAATTCTTAAACGTTTAATTATTGAAAGAATATTACAAAGACGTTAAGAGAAATAAGCGCGAGTAAATAAAGATCGAGCGCGTTCAACCTTGCGTGAGGGCAGAAGCTCATTCCGTCGTAGTCTTTCATAACGTTCACATCTCCGTTATTATAAATTCTAATTTATCGTCTAAATCATTGCTTCTAAATAACGCTATAAATTTTACAGTATAATACATTAAATTTATTATTGTATATTATTATTACACAATGTATAATATATTATTTTACAATAGTACATAATTCTAATATAATTTAACTTCTAAAATTATCTGAGATGGGTCCCCAGCAGCAACCTCCACGTGGTGGACCCGGGCAATGGATATTATTTTCTATGTAATGCATATCATGTCTAACATAATATGCATTCCATTGCAAATAATATCTAGCGAATTGGCTGCCTTGCACTAACGCGTTATCGAAAGTAATTAGCCTTTGATCTTCTTTTTAAAATTCATTCCTTTCATTCATTTATTCCTTTATTCATTTCACCGTTTCTTCCCTCATCTTACAAGTATGCTGTACCTATATTTCTTATATAGGTATTTAAACAATAGTATATTAACGTGACCATTCCTCTATCGCGATTAAATCTATACTTCAATTTTAAAAACAATTTGCATTTTAATAAAAATATTATTTAGAGATAGAGTTTCGAGGTACGCAGTTGAATCCTTTAATTCATTTCATTCGCAATAAATTTATATGGCAATCGTGGTACATATTCCTAATTTCTTAACTTATCTTAATGAACGCTTGGTTAAAACAAAAAGATAATTAAAAAAAATGTGTACGTGTTTTATTTTCCTTACCCTTCCTACCTTTTCGCAATTCGGTCGGATCGGTTCGGTCGCGCGCGTCCGATTCGACCACTTGTAATTCGGTCCTCGAGTCCGTAATTCGTTCGAGCCGCCTCGGTCGCGCGCGTTCGGCTCGTCGCGTGCATTCGGTTCGGTCTCGTGCAAAAATTAGAGTCAGTGTTGTTCGCCGTATTAAATTATTTCGGTCGCGTTAGCTTCACTACACAAGAAAATCGATTTCTTGTCAAAAATAATTTTGTTCGTCGCGTAAGTAGAGTCATTATTAAAATTACACGCGAGGCACACCCAGGAAAGGCTGGAAGCTCCGTCGGAATCCAAGCGACTTACTACCCACGATGCCTTGGATTTAAAATGTATAATGTAAGTAGTCGTGTCTTTCCATTTATTAAATTAAAAGATTTAAATGAAATATTTTAACCATTTTCTAACATTATGAACAGATAACTTATGTGCTTGTTCCATTTTTTGTTACAGATGGATAATCAATGAAGGACCCACCTTATCAAGCAGATGTTCGACCTACTACCCCGCCGCACGGATTTACATCGTTTAATGTAAGTAGTCGTGTCTTTCCATTTATTAAATTAAAAGATTCAAGTGAATTATTTTAACCATTTTTCAATATTATAAACAGATAATTTATGTGCTTGTTCCATTTTTTGTTACAGATGGTGAGTAAAATTTTTAAAGTTCCTCCGGCACCCAACCATGTCGAGGACGAAAAGTCCGAATCGGCACGGGTGAGCGGTTGTATTTTTACGTAGATTTTTTTTACAATTGAGTGACCGTGAATAAATCCTTTCGAGGAATTATTCGCGAGTGGTACATTTTCTTTTTCTATGAATATGATTTTATTATGTTAGGATAGGGTCTTCTTGTTTTATTCGCGTGCATCAAGCTTGTAGATTTTTATTTAAAATTAATCAAGAATTCAGTAAATTTATAAAGTGAATATAAATTGTTTAATATCTTGAGATTGGGGTTTTTATCCACTTCTATATACCTATCTGCCTATATACCATTATACCTATATACCTATATACCTATATACCTATATACCATTATACCTACATACCTATATACCTATATACCAATATACCTATACCTAACACACTACACTAACCTAATCTATAACGTAGCTATCAGAATTATCGTTTATAAATCGAACGGTCCGTATGTAGTCGTAACACAGCATTACCACGAGCTCACCACGGCTCTTATGTGGTAACTAACTAACACATTACCCAAGGCTACCACGAGTCATCGTTTACAGACACAAAAATGCCGAAAATGACCCGGTGGACTCTCAACACAGCATGACCACGAGCTCTTAAACGGCTCTTATGTGGTCGCTTTTAACTAACAAACACAGCCTTACCACGGCCTAACGGCTCTTATGTGGTAGTAGATACTAAGCTAGTCTTAGAAACACAGCACGTACCACGAGCTTAACGGCTCTTATGTGGTAAAATGTAACAGTCGGAGCATTGCCACCGGGTCGTTGTCTGTAAACGTACGATTCACATGTGGTAGCTTATTAAAAAACACAGAATTACCACGGCCGGTTTTTTTTTAGGCCTTTATGTGGTAACTTACTAACAAACACAGCATTACCACGAGCATATAAATGGCTCTTATGTGGTATCTTACTAACAAACACAAGACTGCTACGGGTCGTTCCTTATAATCGTATAATTCATATGATAGCTTACGTTTCAACACAGCATTTACCACGGGTCGGTTTTTTAACCAAATGGCCCTTATGTGGTAGCTTTTCCCTCTATCTTCCATCCATGATCCATCCTATCCTTTATATTGTAAATTCATTTTAAATTCATTTAGAACATTTTTAATATACAGAAATCTTGATTATTTTGACTAAAAATCTACAAGGCTTGTATGCAATTCACTTGATTCACTTTATTCACTCTTTAATTCACTTTATCCCGTTCGAAATTAGCGTAGAATTCGGATATTAATTATCCGAATTCGCCAAAAGAGCATGTAATATGTCGAACATGCTTTGCATCGTATTAATAAATTTGAGACTGTACTACTGTAATCTGTAGTACCTCCCGTTATACCGATATGGAGTATGTATTATAGTATATGATCGTTTGTATAAAATATGAAAAAAAAGATAGTTAGGGGTTCAGCTCTATGAGTTGGAACAAATCCTTGAGACCCAGTGCCTCGGAAACGTTAGTCTGGAATACTAATTTTCGCTCATTGTTTGATAATCGAGTAGATGGTGTACATTGACCAACGGAACAAAAATCAGAAGTTAACGTTTCAACATATATAAAAGATGTACGGAGTTCCGCATTGCGCAATGAGCCAGTTCACCCTCACCCTAGCTTAGATTCTCATTAACTTCATTCATAAACTAACAACTTTTTTTTCTCATTTATTTCCCAATATCTTTACTCGATTATCAAATTGAGCGATTATTCGGATCCTTACTCTCGGATGGCCACACTGCTATCGGTGCGTTCGCAAGTACTGAGTTTATATGAAACTCTAACACGTAGATTTCGCGTATCTTTTTTTAAATTCATGCAAATGTGATAAACGCAATTAGAATTATTACTCCATAACGGTATAACAGGTCGGTTATTACGGCATTACTAATAAAAAACAAGAAGACAATTCGCGACGGATAGAAACCGGATTACAAGTGACACAATATCATGATTTAATTACGTGATTAAAGGAGTCACTTGTAAGATGGGATCGTCCGAGGGTTTTGCTGAATAATATATACATTAAAATTTAAAATCTTTCTATATAAAAGTCGAGTCATTGCATTAAAAGGAAAAGTCTCAGTCGAGTCCTTGCTTTGCAGAAAAATTAAGTCGAGTAGAGTCTTTTTTTGAAAAATGAGAAAGAGACTTGTAGAGTCACAGTCCGTAGGCCCTAGTTTTAAGCTAATATTCTTTTAGATCAGGATTTTCAGCTTCTAATCAAACTAATACTTACTATTTCTTTCCCCCCCGTGCTATCTCTTGTATCTTTACTTATGCACGTGCCCAGGTGTTACATGCATGAGTAAAGATCGGATAGCACGGTTTTCTTGTATTTTTGTGGCGACTGTCAATGGCTAGTGTATCGTGCACGACGTACTTTCCACCTTGTATGCGTGGTAGTGGTGGATTGTGCGTCGGTGTTACGCGAGAAATAAAACTGCACATCGAAGTGTAGTTATGCATCCTTAAATGCGTATAAGTCGAGTCATTATAGAGTCACAGATATGAAAATGTATAATTAGAATATACTCGTATACTATTAGTAGGATCATCTACTAATACATACGAGTATTTTCTGGAAAATACTTAATTTTTGATTGAAATATTTTTTGTTCGCGTCGTATTTGATAATAATTAAATTGATATATTACGCAATGGTCACTAGACTTGACAGTCGATTTCAGCAAAAAGGTACGCATTAGTGTTGTGATTGAGAAAGAATGTTTGAGCTAGGGTGACGGAGGTACCCCGGGGTATCCTCCCTAGAGTAGGTTTTTGCACCCTGGCGGTATGTGAGAGAATCGTGGAGTGAGTGTGTTGGTGTGAATGAGTTTTGCTTTTTTTTACTAATCATTTTAAATATAGGTTCTAGGTAGGCTTTAATATAAGTAACGTAGAGTTTCTGGTATGTGTGTGATTTAGTTTTTAAGTAGGTAGGGCCGGGAAAGGCGCAGGGTGTGATTTCCACTCAGGAGTGGAAAGTCCCGCCTCCGGGTATTAGCAGAATCGTCGCAAATCATTTTTCTCAATTATGTCTATATTAAATTTATTTTGCGACGATTCTGTACCATTTTATACTGTATCGAACATTCATAAGTATTTTGCAATTATTAGAGAAAGAAAGAGTATCTCTACTTCTCCCGAAGTAGAGACGTATTTAAGTGGCAAAACTTTTGAATCGTTCGATACTTAGTTTCTTAAGCTGTATTAATACTTTGCACATTCGCGATTTTTCAAATGTATCAAATTAATTGAGAATTTAAGTGTTATAAACTAAAAGTATCACACTTATTTTATTTCTTCTATCCGATAATTTCAATTTCAAAGTGCGAAGTATTAATTTTAGTTTGTAAGCAGGTTCATCGAAGAATAATCTGCTGGGGCATTCGATTAAATGTGCTCGTGTAAATGTGCACGATTGGCGGAGTCTATGACTCCGCTGGTCGTCCACGGGCTAGGATAGATTTCGTTATTTAAAAACATTTTAAAGTTACATTCACGTTACTTTTATCTTTCAATTTATTTTTCAAGTTATTATTCAAGTAATTTTTCAAGATATTTTTCAAGTAATATTTACAATTCATAATTATAATAAAAGCAAAATTAAAGAAATCACAGAATGCAAGAAGTGATTTAACGCAGTAAGAATGCATGTTGGGAAATATCCTTAAGTTGTTTTAAATGATGTGTGATACAGAGTTTAGCATATTATAATGGTCGTGGCAGTGATTCAGATTCGAAACTTTGCGTAGAAAACTCAGCTTTTCGGCGAAGAGGTTTTCTCGATCAAAAAGCTGTTGCATTTTCTACGTAAAGACTTTTTTTTTCGTTTCAGGTTTTTTAGGGTTGTTGTAGGGTTTTTCTAATTGCTGTTGTAGGGACGACTCTGATTCTAAGTCATTGAACATTCTAATATGCTAAACTCTGTTAACACACGTTTAGAACGATGGATATTTTTTAATAAGTATATCTTCCTGCGTCGGGAATAGGGAATGCCCCATGCAGTAGGGCACGAAGCAAAGAAGAGGCAAAATGCCGAAGAGGCCCCCACATAATGTGGCTCAAGAGGGCAACTACCGATGATAATTCATATTTCAAAGTTCTGAGCATGCAGAACTTTGAATATGAATTGTCATCTTTTCGTACCACGTAGTCACTCAATTGTAGTAGTAGTTTTAGTAACTTCTTTTTTCCACATCATATTCTCCATTTTGCAACGCGGTCGCGAAATAATATTTAACTAATTAATATAAATTAAAGTTTCATTCATTTCTATTTCGAATATGAAAATAGTTTTTATTCAATTAAAGTCAAAAGAGTTTATTATTTCTTTTTGTCAATTTAAAGTAAATTCATTTCAATATAATAGAAGAATTGCGTTATTTTAAATAAAAATAAAAAGTAAAGTCATTAATTAGAGTCACGAAACGTATAAAATAATTTCACATGGAGAATATGATACAGTATATTACGAATAAATGCACTATTTAGCGCCCTTTGGTGGCAGCTCGCGTTTTACATAAGCGCCCTTTGTTGGCTGCTATTTTTTTTTTTTTTTTTTCATTAACCAAGCGTTCATTAAGATAAATGATATTAATATATAAACTTGCTCATTAAATTAATACAATTTTATTTCTATGCAAAGTGCAAATTTATGATTTTATATGCACTTTAAAAACAGCATGCTTTGAAATTACGAATACGTACAATAAGAATTTTATACATCATATTTTTACATCTTGTCAAAGATAATAACTAAATTTAATTGCGTACCTCAAATTAAAATTTCAACATTTTCTAACTTTGAGATTGATGTTTTTTTATAAAGCATAGATCTGTTCTCGATAGAGTTATGGTCACAATAATATGTAAAATTGTTTAAGCATCTTGTAATATGACGTTGGACGCGGTAAATTTATTAAGAAAATTTTATGCAGAATATTTTGATGTCGATATTTCACATCAGAGGCTACTTACTTCCAATGACGATCAATTTAATTATTTAAATATTATATCATTAATCATTTTCCAAAATTGGTTTCAGGTATCTTTTCAAAAAGAATTTTTTAGTGGTTGTATTTATGGAAGTAGAACCGAATCCACGATTAGGAAGGCATCTTCTCAAATTATCATTTGTTATAGGTATCTTTCAGATATCTTTTCAAGAAGTATTTTATAGTGGTCATATTTCTGGAAGTAGGACCGAATCCACGATCAGGTATCTTACATGTTTAATTACAAGACATCTTCTCAAGTTATCATTTGTTTCAGATATCTTTCAGATGTCTTTTCAAGAAGAATTTTGTAATGATGGTTTTTTTGGAAGTAGGACCTAATCCACGACCAGTCTTCATGTATGTTTGATTAAAAGGTATCTTCTCAAATTATCATTTGTTTCAGGAATCTTTCAGATATCTTTTCAAAAAGAATTTTATAGTGGTGATATTTCTGAAAGTAGGACCGAACGATCAGTTATCACGTATGTTTACCTTAAAGGTATCTTTCATTATAATGCATGTTTAATTATAAGGCATATTTAATTATAAGGCATGTTAAATTATAAGGCATGATTAATTATAAGGCATGTTAAATTATAAGGCATGATTAATTATAAGGTATGATTACTTCTAAGGCATGTTTTAATTATAAGGCATGATTACACCTAAGGCATGACTATTTATAAGATGATTGATCCTAAAATTTTTATATTTTCAGGAATTTTAACCAATTTATTTATTACAGGAGTTACATATTTTAATTATAATACATGTTTTAATTATAAGGCATGATTACCTCTAAGGCATGTTTTAATTATAAGGCATGATTACACCTAAGGCATGACTATTTATAAGATGTAACTGATCCTAAAATTTTTATATTTTCAGGAATTTTAACCAATTTATTTATTACAGGAGTTACATGTTTTCATTATAATGCATGTTTTAATTATAAGGCATATTTAATTATAAGACATGATTGCACTTAAAATATGGCTATTTATAAGATGTGATTGATTCCAAAACTTTTATTCTTTCAGGAATTTTAACAGATTTATTTATTACAGATTCTATATAATACTACTTTTTACATCAAACATTTTTCAGATATGTTCCTCTGTTATATCTGTCGTATTTATGTTAATATAATAAATTTTTGCTTGTTGCAGCTCACACGTGTTGCAGCTTGTTTTTATTCAGGAGGAAAGAAATCTTTCTACGCTTCGATTAACGAAAGGTAGAAAGATTCTGTTCTCCCCGCGGGCAGGTAGATTACGCGGTTAGAGTTTACAGTCGCTTTTCTTGCACTCTTTTACAACTCTGATCAAGTTGTTCGAGAATGCATTAAACGCGATTAGTTTTTTCTTTTAATTTTTGTCTAAATTTTATAAAAGATGCAATTTTATTGTATCCAAAATGATTATTTAAAATTAGTATTCCATATAAAAGTAAAGTCCCCGTAGCTCGTGGGTCCCTAGCAGCAACCTCCCCGTGGTGGACCCGGGCAATGGATATTTTTTTCGATGTGATGTATATCATGTCTGACATAATATACATCCCATCGCAAAGAATATCTAGCGAATGGCTGCTTTGCACTTAAACATTCTTTCGTTATATTTTTATTTGCATGTTTAATTATAAGGCATGTTCAGTTTTAAGGCATGTTTAGTTTTAAGGCATGTTCAGTTTTAAGGCATGTTTAATTATAAGGCATGATTACATTTAAGGCATGACTATTTATAAGATGTAATTGATCTTAAAATTTTAATATTTTCAGGAATTTCAACAGATTTATTTATTACAGGTGCTACAAGATAATTGCAACGCAGATTTTTTTATCATTTATGCATTATGTGTATTTTTTAATTGATAATGTGTTAATAATATATTGTGCACGTTTTTGTCACATATATTTTACAGATATCATTTATTGTACTCTTATGATTGTATTGTTAATATGTCTTAATAATATCGCAACAGATCTTTTTCTATCCATTGATGTTACCAACTTCGTTTATTGAGTCGAATATGATTTCGTAATGGCTTTTTATCCCAGCAAATTTGTACTGATCACAGATATTTTAGATATATTTGGGAAACTTGTTTATGAAAGATTGAAGGTGAAAGCTGAATATTACAAGTTAGTTTTATCATGGATCTTTCCAGATTTCTAAGTTTTTGTTAAAACTTGGTGTTTTAAAATGAGCCATTAAACATTGAAATCGGCGGTGGTGACCATTTTGGCAAAAATCATGATGCATACATCAGGATTTTTGTTAAAAATCGATCACTATCTGCAATGAAGCTACCGCGAAAAACGATTTTCTTTTTAAATCCTACCGATTCGGTAGCGCTGTTGCCTTTTTTCCATTCTAAACCGATATTGTCGCATGCGACACTAAAATGGTAATGGGGCTACGTCTCATTGTTCTTTTTCCATTGAATAATTTACATATAAGGCTAGGATCTTTGTTTATGCCGTTAGAAATTTTATTTGTTGTTATCCAGTAATCCAGTTGCAAATATAGTATTTTGGCGAGTTTTATTCAGTGTAATAACATACCAAAGCATAGCTTTAGCATATAGTGTGTAAGTTGTTGTAAGGACTTTTATTTACTTTGTATTCTTTTATATACTGTTTGTAGTAAAAATAAAAGACCTTTTTCAAACAAACTTCGTGTCTCATGTACTGAAATACCGATCGAGCGAAAAGTCAGACGTTTTCTTACGAATTCTATGATATAAGCGGCGAGTTTAGGAACCATATTCAACCCAATAAACGAAGTCGGTAATATCAATATCTAGATAGAAAAAGATTTGTAGCGAACAACGCGTATCTCGTGCCCCTACGAGATCAAAGAGTACATTGACATGAGCACGAGTCAATGAGTTTATTGACAAAAGAATAAAGCGTTTATTGGTGTATGGAAGGATTAGTTATCAGACATCCTGTATTCTTTGTTTAGATTGAAACTAAATAAAAGCTTGTTAAAAATCAAAATTTCTGAAATTACAAAGAAAATAAAAAGTAATTTTTTCAACTTTTCCATCTGAGTTTATAACGACAATTTTTAAATTGCTCTACCCCCATGGGTATAACCTACAGGAACGTTACAAAATAATGGGTTGAAAAGGGATCTGTTATCACAAGTTAATATTTTCAAAAGCGGCCATATCTTTCTCTAGGCATTGGAATAAAGAATAGTAAAAGAACCGCGGACAAAATCGTCTGTCTTCTTTACGATGCTGCAGATCCACCATTTTGTTAAATTCTATTATAAATAAATTACTCTTTGTACATTTTGATATGCCTAATTAAGTTATAAAATTCATTTTTAATAGCACGATTCAGTAAATCAACAAAAAATCCCAAAGATGGGCTTCTTTCTCAGCCGATTACATAGGTGTTACCTCTTAGTAAAAAATAATGGAATGGAATGTTGGTACGGTCACCAATCATCGTGCAGTTCTTCTCTATAATATTTTTCTCGATAGCGATGCTAGGGTGTTTTAAAAAATCAGCTGTTATTATTTTTTCATAGAATGTTCTTATATAATATTATGATTGTATTCAAATATTTATCTTTCAATGGAAATTCTGCAAACATTACAATAAATTCTCTGTTATATATCCATGTAACCATTGATGAAAAATTCCCTAGATAGCACCATAGACGCCATCTTTAAAAGGGATGGCGACCATCTTGGACCATCTTTCACGGGTTGTTGACACGGACGGAACCCAGCCGGTCGTGAAACTGTTTCGTGATGTAAATTCTTATTGCATTTAGTTTTAAATGCAATAAAAAGTAGTTTAAGAGTTAAAAAATAAGTAGAATAGGTTTCAAGATTGATATAATCGTTACGTGTTTTTTTAATTTTAACACGGGTAAAAAAAATCAGTGAAAACAAGCGTTTACCAGGAATCCAAGCAGTGATTATCTTTTGACAGTGCCAAAAATTACATTTTTTATTTGTAACAAAAAAGATATTAAAGTGCGCGTTAGACAGTCCTGTTTTATAAAGGACTATCGAATCGCGAGGGACAACGAGGCATACAACTTTCAATACTATTCTCTCCCTCCTCTCGGAGAAAATGGTTTCGTGCACATGGTGACATTTCTGGTTAGTTTATATTTTCTATAAACAATTCTGATTTTCGTCTCTCTCGTTAACAAGAAGATTTCTTTGCAATTTCATTTGTAGATTTCCTGAATTTACGTTAAATGTAACGGAAATAATTAATATTTTAAATTCTCTACAAAACCACAACTTTTATGTAGTGATTATATTTGATGGCTAATGATTCATAATGGCGCTTGGTAGGTAGATTTATTTGGATGTTTATTCATATATTTGTCATCACATTCTATTACATTCACCTAAGAAGATATTACATTTTTTAATTGTGCTTTGCAATTTCAAATGGAGTATTAATTATTTAATCAATTTGCAATTAATGTTTAAGTATCTTTTAAGAGTAAACCGTACTGTATTTAACAAGTATTTTTTTTTATTTAATGCAGAAGTAAATACATAGAGTGGCTCTATGAATTTAAAAATAAATCTTCTTGTATAGAGTGAGGGAAGCCAGTTTGTACATGTGGTTCCATGGTGGTGTGTCTGTGTGTGTATATATATGTACATATGTACATATATATATAGTACTTGTATGGTATATAGGATTTATTGGATAGAAACAACGTGCTTATTACTGACGTATGCTGTAACTTATTTTTGTTTTGCAGTTTTAATAAAAAGTATGAAATTAACAAAATAATTTATGTTTGTTTCATGCAACATAAATTTATAACAAACTTGATTCTAGATCTTTAAAATGCATTTTATCACTAGCATAAGATACATTTATATACTGTATGAATGTTTGATCTTATAATTTAAAGTTTGATACAATCAGTTAATTAAATTGTTTTTAAGATTAAATTAATATATTATTTTGAAATCTTCTGATCTAATTTTAATCAAACCTTAGAATGATTTTTATTATAATTATAGATGTAAAGACAATTTAATGTTTTATGTTAGAAGTCTATTGAAAAAAAATATATTTTACTTACATTTGGTATAATGGTTAAACCAGTAATAAAAACAAACCTGTTATTACAATCTTCTTTGGATGATTTCTATTTAGTATTAAGAAATATATTGTGGATAAATATGGTATGTACATATTACATAGAAACTTGTCTTTATTTTAGTGACACAGTCATAGTTATTATTATTTTGTATTTATGAGTCCTATTTTTTTAAAAAACTTGTATTTTACAAAAGGCCTATTATCATGCAAAAATGCAATGCATGGATATATGTTTCCTCTTTTCATGTCTCAACTATAGAACAGGATTCAAGTATTGATTGCAGGAGCATGGTGTGCTATGGCAAAGGGAGGAGGGTGAAACCCAGACAAAACCTACATCTATATACTATGTCTCCTATATAATCCTTACCTAAATGATTTTTTCATAAAAATAATGTATTTTTCTGATCATTAAAAGCTTTTTATTATCATTTATAACACTATAATACTGAGAGGCTTATACATCTTTTTTATGAAATGGAAACATGTGTCTAAATTTGAAAAAGGTCAGAAAAATCAATAGACTAGGCAAGTGTTTAATGAACAGAAATGTGCCAAGAAGTAATAATAAATTATGAGGCATAAGTCTGCTTATATTGTCACTTTCATAATTAATGTTAAGTTCTTCATCTTTCTTTTTTTTAGAATACAAACAAGGTGGTGAATATGCAATATATTCTAATGACAATGGGCTGAAGTATTGTGGATTATAAATCTAATATATAATTTTTATATACTTAAAATAAAACCAGGTATTGTTATACATTAATTTTTAATTTGTAATAAGTAAATGAAAACATTTGTCTTGAGCATATAATACAGTTATTTTCATTGTATATGTTTAAATAATGCTTTCATAATTACTTCATACGTTTCTTGTCTAGTTAGTTTTGTGTATAAAATTCTGAATTTTAGTAATGTCCATATATTACATTGCTTCTTTTGTACATAAGGTCATACATACAATGGCAACAGTAGAGGAGAAGAAACGAGTAGGAGGCTCAAAGGTTTCAGCCATAGCAAATATTTTCCAATCAAAACCACAACTGGATAATTTAAGCCACAAAGGGAATGCAATTTTATCAGATGGATTTAAAGAGCCATCTATACCTCTAAAGGAATCACCTACACAAGTAACAGTTGTAAGAACTGAAAGTCATGTGGCACGTTTTAATAATGCTCGTGCATTATTTGAAAAACTTGGCGAAGAAAATAAACCAAGCAGACCGTAAGTTACCTTTATCTAATGAAATTACTTAAGCAATATATTTTTATACTGTGTATTTATGTTCGCAGTGCTGATCGTATTACAAAACCAAGTAACTTGCATGGCCTGCGCTCGCGTTCTAGCTCTGCAAATTCTGGCTCTGGATGCACTTCGCCAGCCAGATCACCACGACCACGTTCTCCCTCACCACCGGGAACTAGAGATCACTTGAGTAATTGGAGTGCTAGTGTACCAACTTTAAATGCAGAAAGACATTTTGAAAATGGACATAATTATGGTTTGGACAATATAGCTGACAAATTTAAGACACGCATTCCATTTAACAAATCTGAAAAGAATTATGGCAAAGAAAATCGTTTGGATGAAAGACCAGAGAAACCTGAAAAACCAGAAAGAAAATTAAATTCAAAAGAATTAATAGAAAAGCAAAAAAATTGGACAAGTCATTTTTCTAAAACAAGACCAAGTAGATATAATTCTGATCCAAATCGATCGGTTGTTCAAATTTCCTTGAATCAGAATTTCAACAGATTTTCCGGTGATAATACTTCTGTTGGACTTAATGAAATTTCAGCTAATGTAGAAAATGATACAAAAAGATCACTGGATGTGTCTGCAAGTCCAGCAATAAGATCTGCCAGTTTTTGTTCTGCAAGATCATCTGCTGCCACATCTCCTCCACCTCCACCACCAACAAGAAATTCCTCTAGTGTCACAACAAAGAAGGAAAGACCTGCCAGTATTGCTTCCCTAAGTCCATCTGAACTTCCTAACAGTCCAGAATATGCTACTATAAATAAGTATTTTGAAACTTCGCCAACTATACCTGAATATGCTGTTGTGCAAAAAGGTTCAAATATACAAAACAGCAATAATCTACAACGAAATCAGGAACAGAAAGAAGTTTCCAAAAATGTAGTTAATACATCTGCACAAAAAGCTCAGGACATATCTGTGCCTGAGTATGCAGTTGTACAAAAAAATACAACAGGGAAAGTTCTTGCAAAAAATTCTGAAATTCCAAAGAATACAGGCACCCCAGCTTCTAAAAATTTAATAAATTCAGGAGTTACGAAAAACAATTCTACAACTTTGAATTGTAATATTCCTGGACAAACAAAATCAAATGCTACTTTGGGAGAAATAAGCTCTGGTACTTCTAGTCCACTTTGCAGCATGTCCACAGAAAATATAGCAAGTAATGTATCAGAAAATAAGATGGACAAAGATATAGATTTTCTCGAAGCACCAGAGTATTTAAATTATCCAACAAGTCCTATACGCTCACCACCTAAAACTTCCGAATGGAAAAATGATTGGTTGGCTAAAAATGATGAAATTTTAAAGAAAGCTGCAGATTTAAAGTCATCTAGGGATGAATTAGATGTAGAAATAAAAAATGAAGTTATTAGGACTGATCCACGACCAGATTGGGCTAAACCATATATAAATACAACAAAAAGAAAAGATATTCTATTAGATGACAAAAGAACAGAAGTAACAAGATCACCAGAATCTGATTTACGTCCACCTTCACGAGGTACTGATAGTGCATCTTCCAGTATGAGTTCTCCTAGTTCACCTTCAAAAGACAGCAAAGAGGAAAAAGCTGATAGAGAAATGTCTGAAAAATTTCAAGCAGGTAATGTTACTTTTCAATATATAAATATATATATCCTTTTTACCTTGAGTTTAGTTACAACATATTACATTTATATTTTTTCTTATTTTTCTTATTTACTATATGAAGCATAGATAAAAATTCAATTTAGTTTTCCTATAATGGCAAACTGCCAAAATAGGAAAACATAAAAATATAAGCTTCTCTTTCTGTTTTCTCCTACCCATGCTCTCATACTTCTCCTGCTAGTCTCAACAGTATTATTTATAGAAATCAGTATGAACTCTGTTTAGCATCTGCCTGCTTGTAGTTTGGTGCATTTATATCACAAAAGTGATTTGCATGTTTATCTTTTCATTATTCTTATACAATATTATTCAAAATAATTGTTAAATCTTTAAACTTCAAAAATCAATAAAAATATGTTATAAAATGTACATAGCTCAAAGATTGTGCTTAAGATACAGGACATGGGTACACAAATGTTATACGAAAAATTTTGATGCAAATTAAAAATTAGTAATAAATTGATCTAATCAATTTTAAATAATTATCTGTTTAAGTATTATATGAAATTTGTTTTAGTGATATAGTCATTGTTAATGTATTTTCTATACAATTTTTCATAATATATATAAATAAATCACATTTAGTAAGAGAATAAGGATAATATTTCAATAATATTAATACATATAACCTTGAATAGAACTTTCTTTGCAGCACTGTACAATATACGTTAAAGAAAATAATAGGTTATGCATGCTCAAAAAAGTTCCATTATTCAGTGTAAAAATATTGAATTGTAGTATTGCCATACAAAAAGAAAGCTATCAGTTTTAATTTTCAAATTTCATATAATATATATAACTTTTTTAATTTAAAAATATAGTAATACCATGTGCCTACGTCTGCTGTGCATTGATTGTCGAGGTACATTCATAAATTTTTCTCCCCACGTGCCATTGGTGTTCATAATTTTTTTAATCTAGTTAAAGCCTTTCTATATAACATGTTTTATTTTATCTTTCTAGGTCGTAATAGTTATGATTTGGCTTCAGAGGAACAGGAAAAACCAGCTACATATACAGAAATTATTACTGAGGATGTTAATGTGGCAGAAAAGGAATCAAAATTTAGTGAAACGGATACAACTACAGTTGTCCGACGTTCTCATGTTCGTGTCGATTTACAAGCTGCTGGTTTGGGACAACGACCTCCATCTGTTGTCAGTTCGGATCAAGAATATCCACCACTGGAACACAAAGATATCCCAATACCCTCTCCATATGCAAAGAAAGTACAACCAAGTCAGGATAATGCTTTACACAGTAAAATAGATAACAAAGCTCATACAAAATCTAGTACAGGAGCAAATTCTGTTAAAATTGGGCAAGAAAAGGTAACTCATAATGTGCAAGAGCCTGTAAAAGTAAATTTCATACCTGAAGAAACAAATCAAAGTAAAGCATTTGATAATAAATCGCAATCAAATATTTCTAATGAAAAGCAGTTATTATCTGAAAATATGTGCCAAAAGACAATGTCTAATGTTAAAAATGATCAAATAAAAAGTTCTGCTCGAGAAAAATTGGCAAAAAATAAAGAAGAAGTTTCTGGTAAACGTTCCAGTTTTATTGAAGGAGGTAATAAAGTGGATCAGATTGATAATGCGTCGTTAAATAATAGTGAACATGCTTCTATTTCTACCAATCATACTGTCAACAATATAATAGAAACAAATATTAATACAAACACTGAATTGAACGAGTCAAAATATTTAGCAGATTCACCTAATGCTGTGACAAAAGCAATAACAAATAGAAGTAATGTAATCTCGGATGGGTCAACTAAACCATCTAACTTTACAAGCAGTAAAAACATAGAAGAGATCCATCCTCAAACAACATGGGAACAAGAAAAACAAAAAGCTGATCAATTAGCAAAGTTACGATTGTCAGAAAATACTTTAGTAAATTCCGTTCAGCAAGTAAACATATCACCTATAGCATCACAAAAACATTCGGAAAAGAAAGAAGCTAATGAACCAACTACATCTGAGAATAGTTATATAGATGACAGTGATTCAAGCGATACTAAAACTATTACAAACATAGAAAATTTGCCTCCAAAAGAGATGCCAAATATCAACAATCAGCAAGAATTAAAAAGTGCAACAGAGGAAACACCATGTAAAACTAATACTTCTCAAACAGTTCCTATAACCCCAGATACTATGACAGCCGCTGAGGCAGAAAATTTATTAAGTTCACGGTAAATTAATACATTTTATAGTAATTTATGCAGCATAGACTTTAAATCTTCTAGAAAAAAAATTTATTTTAATGTATTGTGTAAGGCAGGAATGAGCAACTTCTTTTTAAAATGGGCCAACTACTAATTAAAAAATGTTGTGTGGGCCATACATAAGACACGTATTAAAATATTAAAACTGGATTATAAATACAAATTATCTCTAATTTAACACATAAAAATATATTTTTGAAAAGTCAAAAAGTAAAGCTTTTGACGGACCGTACGAAAGAATGAACCGGGCCGCGCGTTGCTCATCCCTGGTGTAAAGTATGTGCATTTGTTGTGTGTAATTTTCTTTTATGTACGAAGATGTACGTAGTAAATAATTTATAAAATGCACATACACATGCACACACAAAGGCAATAGTATTATATTTTTGCTACATATTTGCAAGTGGCTTAGTAGCATTTATTTTTTACTTTTTGCTTGTTTTCAATTTACTTTCTTTTTAAATTCTAACATTGGTTTTTCATTTAAATCTTCACATAAATCTTCCATCGAACAATTCTATGCTGGTATAATGCAGTATTTTGGAGAAGAAAATAAGGTAAGTAGTTGTAAACATTTGCTTAGTGGGGTGTTTCTTTCCAAATACTTGGTAAAATGAAATTGAACCATGAAAATAATGAATTAGACAAGGATCAGCTCTATTATCGGATGAAGAAGCACAAGAAATTGCAAGGTTATTATCTCCTACAAATACTACACAAGCAGCTGATGAAGAGATTGTTATTGAAAAAGAAAAAGATGTGGATAAGGATAGAGAAGAACAAGACAATGCACCAGATTGGCTCTCTGATGTTTTATCAGCGCCTGACTCCAGTCTTATCAATAGCACAACTCATGATTATAGGTGATTCAGTTTGGCATATTGTTTTTCTTTTTGTTTGGTCATAATATTTTGCAGCTTATTCTGCATCTTCAGTTCAATATTTCATATTATCTATATTAGCATAGTACATATATGAATTTCTCATTTTCCATGTGATGTTTATAATCTATTGCACTGCATACTTAAGGTATTATCATTTTTAGTCTATCCCACAGATCACGTAGCGATTTGACAATAGATTCGTTAACGGAGAGTCAAGTGGGTTCAGTAACAGGTAGTGAAAGTGGATTGTTGGGATCTGTTAGTAGTTTAAATGACACGCATGAAACAAATGACGACACAGAAACTGAACATCAAGAAGAGTACACTCCAACACCTGGAAAAATCGTAATACATTGACCATATTGTTTCAATAATTTTATAGTTTTGTAATTTATTTATTAAAGGGTACATTAATCTACCTGTAGGTATTGGTGGAGAATGGAGTTCATTATTTTGAAGATGGCCACTTTTGGATGGAAGTTTCAGGCATACCAGAATCTGAAGATGAAGATGAAGACTATCCATCTACTGTACCAATTAAAAAGACCAGTAAAGTATCATTTGACACAGGCCCAATGAGAGTATATTCAACCCATTCTGTAAATGAATACGATCGACGTAATGAAGATGTAGACCCTATAGCAGCGAGTGCAGAATATGAACTTGAAAAACGTGTTGAAAAAATGGAGGTATTTTAGAAGTTTTTAAATATTAATAACGTATCAATATACTAAATTACTATAATTAGTAAAATCTAATATCAATATTGTATTGAAGTAAAGTTATTTAACAGGTATTTCCAGTGGAACTAATGAAGGGACCAGATGGCTTAGGCCTTAGTATAATTGGAATGGGTGTTGGTGCAGATGCAGGTCTAGAAAAATTGGGCATTTTTGTAAAAACAATCACAGCGAAAGGTGCAGCGGCACGAGAAGGCAGAATACAAGTAAATGATCAAATTGTCGAAGTGGATGGAAAATCCTTAGTTGGTGTCACACAAGCGTACGCAGCTAGTGTTCTACGCAATACTTCAGGTCTTGTGCGTTTCGTGATTGGTAGGGAACGTGATCCAAAACATTCGGAAGTTGCAATGTTAATTCGACGAAGTTTACAAGCAGATAGAGAAAGAGAACAAGCTGATTCTGCTAACAGGTAATTTTCTTAAATACTTGTATTATGAGAACAAATTATAAAGTAAGCACAATACATAATTAACATACGGCATTCCCAATGATGGCATATCCTTGCTCGCCAAACTTTGTGACGATAAAATACGGCCACTTCAATGAGAGCTTGAGGCTCCTTGAAGTACTGAGGGAAAAATACATGTAATAATTTATGAGGGCTCGCTTAGAATCAGACAATAAACACGATTTTCTTTAATTAGAAGACTTAATTTTTCGGATGCGTCACCCGACGGACAACGAAATGGAGAGGATACTCCAATCGGTACTACTATGGGTGGAATACCTGGTTCACCAGCAATGTCTTCTTGCTCAGAAGGAGAACCACCTCAGAGTCCCATTGAAAGTTATTTGTCTCCATCTAGTCGTAGCAGGTCACCTATCATCAGTTCATCAATGCCCCAACAATCTGCAACTACACAAAGTGATGTTGATAGTTTGAGACTGCTCTTACAAGAGGTATTATTTTAGAAATTTTTGGAAATGCTTTTGTACAAAGTATTTCATGCTATATATCATTTGTACATATGTCCTCCACAATTTGTCATATTTAATTTCTTTATAGTTTATTTTATTCTCAGGTCATGCTTTATTGCATTAATAGTATGACTATATAAACCATATGCATACAATGAGAAAAGTTATACTTATAGCCTCATTGTTTGCAGCATGCGTGGATTTATTCTTTAATAATTTTATATTCTGCAAGAATACGTGTTTAGAAGAGAATATGTTTAGAAATATTAAGATCTTGAGGAGTGCAATATAATAAACTATTTTATATTGCAATCACGCCTGTTTAAGATGCATTGTATATGTAAATTGTCACTACATTCCATTATTAGCTTACTTTCATTATAGTATTATTTTTATATAAATATTTTGTGGTGTGTATAATAGAAAAATTAGTACATTTCTTAGTACAACCTTTTTTGTTTTTGCTTATGCACTGTGTATGTCATCAACTGCTTGCAGAGTCAATATAAACTTGCATTAGCAGACGGAGAGGTGGAAAAACTCAAAGCAAAGGTAATTAATAAAATTAGCTGATTTTTTAGCATAGTTATGCTGTGCTTATTTTATAAAAACAATTAAACTTGTGATTTTAATTGGCAGACATACTATGATATAATAAAAATACAAATGTTGATTTTTTATAAATTTGTGCATGATAAGATTTAAATGTATATTTTTTTATTGGTGAATGTATACAATGATATATGTATTATATGTTATAATAAATGTAAATAGAATCTTGAAAGCTGCACACTGTATAAACTTGTACAGAATGTTAATGATGTTACTGTTTAATAATGTTGCTCCACATATGCTAATTTAAAGAATTCATACTCTGTTATGAATAATGAAAAATTAAATCATACCAAATATTAATTTTAACATACACAACAATTTACCATTTATATTATAATTTATTTATAGTTATTGGAACTGGAAAATAGTGGCGCGGGTAGTGAAGAATATGCAGCAAAATTACGTGAATCTGGTTTACGCCTTCATGAATCAGAAAGAGCACTGAGTACTGCCCGTCAAGATTTAGCCACAGCTCGAGAAATGTTAGCTCAGGCAACATCACAAAATGCTGCGTTCCAACAGAAATATGCACGTGCAAAAAGAGCAGCGCGTGAGCTTCGCACAGACATCGCAGCGAGGGATGAATTTTATCAGCAGTTGTTACAAGAAAAAGATACAGAATACAATGCACTGGTTAAAAGCTTGAAGGATAGGGTATGCTTATTATTTTACTATTATAATTAAAAGAATATGCAGTACAACTTTATGTATTTCAGGTTATTACATTGGAAGTAGAATTAACAGAAACACAAAGAAGATTTGGACTGCCTGTTAGACTTCCATATGATGGTACCACAGCTAGAATAGTGACACCACAATTGTCACGACGTCAACTGCCACCGCCACCTTCTTCATCTAGCTGTCAACTCTCAGATACGGAAACATCGGATTTAAGTAGTCCAGATGATGGAGACAAGACTGCGACTGTCGAACGAAAATTACCACTTCCACTTCCTGTAAAAGAAGAGTTAGATCGCGCGGTACCAGCTCATCGACTTCTTGATAATTCTGCTGGTAAAAGTAAAGCTGAACTTGCGAGCAGAGGCGGTCTCGCTAATCGTCAACTTCCTAAAAGATCTGGAGGCCTTAGTAATAGTAGTTCGGTATGTACATATGTTATTGTTAATAATGAGAAAACAAAATTACTAACACTAGTTTAAACTACAGGATTATGGCTTAGATGAATCGGGCGACAATACCGACGAAGATTCGTCTTCAAAACATATTTCTCAGGATACTAGTAGCAGGTCACCAAATGATCTAACATCAAAACAATCGAATTTGAGTTCCTATTCTAGTAGTTCATCAATTAGCTCATTAAAGGGCAAACAACATATTGAATCTACTCATACAACCACAATCCGACAACATAGTACAATCAGTTCACAAGTTAGAGCAATGACAGAGCAAAGTTGGCCACAAACCCAAAAAAGTATGTACTCTTGTTTCAAGATATGCATAGCATTTCTACATATTCGTAGTATACATATAAATGTTTAAAAATGGTACACTCTGTAAAATAGGTTTAACTGGGCCACCTGCATCATTAGCAGAACAATTAAAACAAGTCTTGGCTGAGAGAGAAAGACGTCTTGGTGGAAATGATTTATCATCCTCTAGAGAAAGTTCTGGAGATTTTAGCGATTTAAATAATCCACACAATAATGATCCTACTTTAGTAACTCATCATCTTGTAGAAGAAATACGACAAGCTGTGAATGAGGCTAATCAAAGAGGTAATATATATGCAATGCCTTTATCCAATATATTTTACAATTTTTTCCTCTAAGGTATATGTAATTTAGAAATATATTTTTTTTTATTACAGTAAAGAAAGTTACAATTCCTTCAACAAATTTAATTAGTAGTAGTGGTGCACCGTGGCATCATCCTGGTAGTTCTCCTTCTAGTTTATCTTCTGGAGGATCCGTAAGCCCACCTGCTGTTGATCCTAGCCCATCTAAAACAGGTAGCGCAGGTAGGAATTCGTGATAATGAATGTTTATTAGCGCGAAGGTTAAGTTATCCACTTATTACTTTGATATGCATTCTCTAAGTGTTTCGTGTTTCCATAAGTAAATGAAATTATGAATCTAGATTCGAGTGAAGTTTGGTTGCCTCCTCATTCAAGTGACTTTGGTTTAGGTGACAAGAAATCACACTTTTGGCAGAATGCACCTGTTACCGATTGGTCTAAGGAACAAGTAAGAAACCTTTTATTTTGATTTTCTTTGATAGTAAATTATTAATTAATCTATTGACAAAAAAAATAATACAAAGAAAATATATAAAACGTAACATAGTATTTATTTATGTATACTATTTAACTTAATGTATTAAATGCTATCAGGTGTGTCAGTGGTTATCAGGGATGGGTTTAGAACGATATGCTCCTCGATTTTTGGAAAGTGGAATCAATGGTGGAAATCTTTTACGTCTCGAGTCTCGTGAATTAAAAGCTTTTGGTATTTATGGCGAAGAAAAGGCTCATCTCAAGAGGAAATTGAAAGAACTTAGAGCACAAGCGGATAGAGAACGCAAGGAGCGTAAAGAAATAGAACGAATGCGACGGAAGGCTGAAAAGGCAGCACGTAAAAAATAATTTATGAGCATAACAATGTTATTCTTTAAATGGACTGCAATAATATTGTCTAACAAAATTAATGTGGCATGCATACTGTTGAGATATATAACTACAGTTTTCCTTACATTATATTCTACAATGGACATTCTAAGTGTATTGATTTTTTCAAAGAACATATATAGCTATCTTTCAGCATATTTTCATTTAAAACATAATTATCGAACAAGAGTTAATATTAATAATGTATATCGGTTTTCTTCAAACTCCCCGCATATACATAATGCTCTGTAAAGTAAAAATATTTGCATTTATTTATTAAGAACATACTCATATCATTACCATAATTGTACTTCAGTTGATCATGAGGAATATCTAGAAATCAATAACGATTATAATTTGAGGAAAAAAATATTATGTTACGTAGTATGTCTGTATGCCATGTATATGCATGTGAATTTCAACTTATGTTGGAAAGACATTTCCAATGTAAGTTAAAAATCAGTGATATGTATGTACAAAAGTCAAGCCATTTAGATATATTGTCTCTTTACGAGGCAGACTTCTCTTTACCGAAGTATATTGTTTGTGTATTTATTTTTACTACCACTTTAATGGTATATATCAATTTTCCATAATTAATAGAGACGTTAATGGTACGATAAAATATTAGTATAATTATTACTGGAAAAGTGGCTGTCCTTTATTATGTAGATCATAAATTATCAACGAATTTTTAATTGTCAATGCAATATACGTTATAAATATTGCTGTAGATATAACTGAATTGTGAGATAATGCTCTTTAATTATATTTGTTACAACTAGATTTATTGAAACCATTTTTCAATATATGTATCGAACTCTTCGATATAAGGATAGGTATTAAACAAATAATTTTTGATTATTCCTGAATCATAAATTATTTGTAATATGCACAGTATCTGTCAATTGTATTATGCACTAATCATATTTAATTCAATGTTAATTTGTGTACTGAATAATGCCATTTTTTATACTGTATTTGTAGACATTCCAGATAAAATTGAAGGTATATCTTAATTAACACAAATAGATAAAAATCATAACAAAAGCTTCCCATGCTTTGAACGAGACATCATAGAATGCGCGCGGGTATTATGCATCGTCTACTAAACTATTCTGTGTTAATACAAGACTAGTAACCAAACGAGAGCACGTATACGAATATATCTTTACTACACAGCGATTACGCGACTCGTTTGGCTACAATAGAGACAAACGTGCTTCGCACGTGTACTTATTTATATTAGCTTTAAGGTTATTTCAACTTTAAGTACTTTTTTCGTGTTGTATCTTAGCGTTGGAAATTTTGTCCAACGTTAAGTTAAAAATCAGTTTAATGTTTTTCTATTAGAAGCAACCGAATAAGCAAAATACTTATAATTGAAATACATTGTGTATATATATACATTAAATAATTATTAATCTAATACTTGAGGTTAAGGTAAGGCGTATATGAAGCATAACTATAGTGTCATAACATCTATGATAAATTATAGTTTTTAATTTGATAATCGAACTATTTATCGAAGTCCTCCATTTTTAAATAGTACCACGTACCATATCTTACAAACGAATGGTACTCGTTTTGTTATTAGAATCACAACGAAATGTGGGAATACATCGAGACGCTCATATGATATACCGTCACTTTCTTTCAGTCGTATTACGAACAAAAATATTTTAAAAAAACTCGAAAGTCCTACACTTCGTCTGTAGATAAATTTTCGATTCTGTAGGATCAGACATTTGATAAAAACCGACTGATTTACGATAAGTTTTGTAGTCAATTTTCAACGAACAATATAAATGTGTAATTTCATAAAGTGTCATGTGTCCAAAAGTACATTAATCTAGCTCAACATAAAAAGAAAAAAAAACAAACTAAGCACATTTTGACAGAACTCTATGTGTCTTTTTTCATACATTTTCATTGATTTTAAATTATTGTTCATTAAGATATAAACATACAAAATGTTCCCGGTAAGGGAGAAATGCTGTTTCGTGGATGGCAGCTTTTCGACAATATCTACAAACATATTGTCAACAAAATACTCTTAAACGTTTTAATTAAAACTGACTAAAATAATTATGTGTGTATTTTATTAATGTAATAACCTTCATCTTTTTTTTTCATTTGATTCTTGAACAGATTACGCAATATTTTTTATAACTCGACTTTCACGAATCTAATAGCGATATCTCTGAAATAATTCAAATGTACCGCGTAAATACAAGTATAACCAAGGTGATAATCCACGTCAAAATCGTTTGATCGATACAGATTACTTACAACTTTTTTCAGATTAGTTTTTCTTTCGCTAATCCTTGGAGATTCGGATTAAAGATATAATTGATCGAGAAAATTTATTTCACTTAAACTATTGGAAAATGCCTGTCATAATTATTAAAGATTATACATGGCGACAGACTTTAGATCGTCTCATAATATACGTACCATTTAAGAAACGCCCAAAAAAAGTGGACTTCTTGGTAATCGATAATTATTTAAAGGTACGTGCATATACTATATGTTATAATAAATATAATATCGCGTCACGATATTGTCCATTGTACTCAGATACGTGTTTATATGGACTTCGTTCATAAATAATACAAAAATTTGCAAACAAATCAAAATATTGAACTTTGTAAAGATATTGAAATAGATCGTCAAAAATAGTTAAAATAAATAATTACATAAAAAGAAAGTTGCATATTTTAGGCGAGTTTTCCTCCATTTATGTTGGAATTTTTTCTTTGGGCCAATATCATTGAAGAAGAAAGTTCGTGTACATTGGACGAAGATAAAGTTGTATTTTCGTTACAAAAAACAGATTTTGGTTTAGAATGGCCAAAACTCGAATTAGATACGCTCGATAGAGATGCTAAAGGAAAATGTCGAGATCGAGCTACAGAACGTATTCAAGCGATCACTAAAGAACGACAAAAAGTGGAAAGCGGTTGGTTCAATTAGCATATTCATATTGTACATATACTTATGAGCTAACGTTTGCAATCAGACAAGTTAAATCAATTTATTTGTAGAAAAGCGTCAATATTTGCAAAGGGAGGCGGTGAGGATGCAAATAGATCTAGATACTTCTGTTTTAAACAAAATAAGTGCCATGAAGGATACTCATAGAAAGGAAGCTATGAAGCAATTAGAAGATTGGAAGTCCAAAGCCGAGATACCGATCTTGAAAGATGAAAAAGGCACCACTCAAGAAAATGTTAAAGCATACAAGTATGTTGCATTAATGTTATACTTATTTATAAAAAATTAACTTGTCACTCGCAATCACACTCATATTATGAGGAAACTTCTGCGAATTATTTAAATAAGTCTGTGAATAATTTAGATCCAGTAGTATATGTAAATTTCTCCGCGTGAAGAAATGTGTATATACATGTATATAGTGCCTAATAGTGAAAGTATCCACGTCATCGATGATTCATAAATCTTCTACGACCTTGAAAAAATTTAAAACGTGCGAATCCTTCCTCCGTCATCCATATCCTCTTTATAACTGTAGGATATCCTAGTAGCATTCTTAAATAAATATAAAAAATTCATAGAGTAATCAAAATAAATTTGTTGTCAAGGCCACCGTTAAAATGGTTTAAGGACGATAACGGCATAGTGTCGAGCAGGCCAATAACCGATTCCGAAATTTGTTCTAATGACACGAATGGAAGAAATGATAGGGAATTACGATGTTACGAGACCGAAAAAAGCGAATCGTATTATAATAATGAATTTTCGAAGCAGGAAAATCGATCGATCGAATCGAACAAGGAGGGAAGCGACTCGAAAAACGGCAATGAATCAAATAATATAAATAAATCAAACGTTTCAACCGACAGCGAGTCGGATTCCGATTGCGAGACTTTACGTAAGTCTTCTTCTCCGAAGAAGATCCGTAAACGTGGACAAGAATTAATCGACAAAATATTAAGTGGAAAACCTCAAAGGTTGAACCAAATATTTGACGAGCCTACCAAATCTATTCCTTTACCAAGAAAAAGTGGTACCATTAATATTACATTTTCGGAACGTACTTTTCCAACTCCGGCTCGAGAGAGTCATCTGCTCGAAGAAGAAGAAGTACGTTCCGTTCTGCTTTTCTCTGCAACGATCATCATACACTTTTGATAAATAAAATGATAGTTAATACAACGTTATTATTAATCGATATCATTTCAGTGGTTGAAGAAACAAGCAGAAGCAAGAAGAAAAACAGGTTTTGTCGCTGAAGATCTCAGACCAGAGGAACGTGACCCACAGTGGCTGAAGGATAAAGGGGAGTACGTTATCTTTTGCAAAGATTTACCAATTTTTCTTATACTTTTATATTGTCAAATGATCAACATATTTTACATTTCAGTGAATTCTTCAAAGCTGAAAATTATTTAGGAGCTATCAGTGCCTATTCGCACGGTATAAAAATTAGCGATAAAATGGCATCGCTCTACGTCAATCGATCGGCAGCGCATTACGCTCTTGGCAATTATCATAGATGCGTCGAAGATTGCAGTAAAGTATGGAAGCATTTTAATTACATCGCGTAATGGTCGAGGCTGCTGATATCCAAAGAATTTTTTATATTTTTATTTCAAATATGTCGATTTATTGACGAGTTTATAGTTTTTAATATTAAAACTGTTTCGAAAACGCATAACATATTATAAAAAAAATAATTTGGTGCTTCTTGCAGGCGTTGCAGCTCATGGAACCAAAATGCAAAGCTAATCGAGAATCAAGGGCCAGGTGTCACGCTCGACAAGGTGCAGCTCTTTGTAAATTATCTGCGCCTCAGCACGGCATTCCAGAACTGGAAGCGGCTTTAAAATTGACACCGGACAACGAAAGCATTAAACGTGATCTTTACGTAGCAAAACAATATTATAATATAAAAAATTAGATTTAAAAATGTCAAACACAGAGGGGGGATGGATTAGAACAAAATAGATTAAATTAATAGAAATAAAAAATTACGATTATAATATGAAAAATGTTTACATATCTTAAAATATAATAATATCACAGATACAAATACTATGTATGCATAACAAATGAACAATAAGAAACTATTTATAAAAATAGCGATATATAACCATAAATACGATAATGACAAATAATACTGTACGATGATGCAATAATGAGCAATAAGTGTATTCTTCTAATCTAACTCGAAATATAAATGATACAATGTTGTTATAAATAAATTATCATAAAAGTAAATTAAAAGAACATTTTTCATAATGCAAGAAAAAAAAACGATACAGGCGAGAAGAACGGTAGAAATAAATTGATCTACTTTTAAAGCAACTTTCATAATTATTTAACGTATAAATAACACCGTTACACGCGCACACATCCATACATACCTCTTAATCGTGTACGTTTTAAAGCAAAAAATTACGTCAGATTGATTTTTGTCGTATCCATGCAAGCACATTTCGTATCTTCCAGAACGTGAATGACTTCGTGATGCCTATCACGCTGCTGATCTATGATATGTTTCACCATGAACACCAGACTAACATTTCTAGTCTCGATCGGAGCGCAAATCTGTTTAGGATCTGAACAACATCCGGATCCACCGCAACGTGCCAGTACCGTCGAAGAAGGATAGAAAATTTCATCAGGACTAGGTCCAGCGCTAAGAAGTTCTGTCACGGGAACGGCTCGTGGCTGCGGCGATGAACATCGAAAATCATTTACCAATTGCACGTGATTTAAAAAGCTGATGTCTCTATAAACAAAAAAAAAAACTACATGTTCGATATCGAGATTCTTTTTTCTTAAAAAATATAGATCAATAATTGGACGAGCTCTTACCTGTGGTGTCTGCCGGTGACCACGAGAAGAAACGAGACTGCGACGAGAAGTAAAACGATTCTCTTCATTGTTAGATAAATATCTGTCGTAAAGCCGATAAAGAAATCCCGCGGGCACTTAGTCTCGCGTCGATCGAACCGCGGCTTTCCGATTAATCCGTCTTCGATCCGTAGAAAATCAAGGTAGGACTATAAGGCACCGCTTCAAGCGCAACTTCTCTCTTCTGCGATCTGAATTCTTTCTCCCTCTCTCTCTCTATATATATATGTAACTTTCATCCTCGGCCCACTCTCCCCCACTCTTTCCCTGATTTCTCTTCGTCTTCTCTTCCTCGATCTCTATCACGCCGTCTCGTTTCCTTCCGTGCATTTAACAGCTCGTTCCGTCTCCCTCTCGTTTCTTGGTAAGCGTTAGGAGGGGTCGAGAACAAACCGTTCCGAGAACATCGCGATGATAACTATAATTACAACTAGTGGGTCCTGCCTCCCGTTCCAAGCGGGACCACGTTGCGTCGTGCCGCGTCGCTTTGCGTCGTCTTGCGTCGCGTGACGCGCGATACCTTCGTTTCTTTTCCTTCGCCCTCATTACTCTTTTTCTCTCCTCCTACATTTCGGCGCAAGATTACATCGACTCACGAGTGATCTTCCTTCTTCATCCTTTTCGTCCGCGCGTCACGGGAAATTGCTCGAATATTTTCTCTCTGACTCTTTGCTCGACTCGATCTTAATAAATGTCAATGGGGAAAAAGAAATAAGAACAATTCGTGGCCATGTAGTACCTGTTGTACTTTCTCAATTCATCGATACTCTTAATTGTTTTAATCAATGCATAATGTATATTGCGCATAATGCGATATTGTAAATATTATGTAAAGATGATCATGATTTTTATTATATTATATAATCTTTTGATAATTATAAAAATATACACATAAAAGATATCCTTTGAAACAGGGAAGCACGAAATATTCTCGTTCCGTTGGTAAGAGATGCGACAGGTTGCAATGAGTCATCCGTTCACAACGACGTCTTCGATACGTCTGCTCACGCAGAACACATCCGTGGTCTATTTATTCTTGCGAAGGATCTACCAATTCTCCAGGTGCTACCTTGACATTTTTATAGCATTTAAACAATTTATATTCATAGGAGATTTCTGTGGAATATTGTTGCGGTACGAAATATTGGCCTTCGGTACGGCCTTCCTACGACATCGTCCTAAAAAGTCCGAATCTTTAGGACTGATGGTAGAGGACCACACTTTTGCAGTTTTACGGGATCTATTGAGTCATCAAGGTCGATCATTGACACGTGACTCATCACATGCCTGAAGACCTTAAGGCGTATCCTGCTTACTATTAGCAAATTATTTTGATATAAAATTGGTTTTTAACTAAAAACATCTTTTTTTAGCTCTTTCTATGTTAAATACTTTTGGTGTTACATTTGATTTACATAGAAATCCAGATGTTGCTAGTAATCGTTATTTTCTTATTTTAAAAATTTCCAAGTATCGTCGAAAATGTAATTTAACGTTTTCTATAAATAGAATAAGGTATGCCATGCGTAATCTAATTGCATAAGTCTTGTAGGATTAACCTTACTACTTGGAGTAGTACGAAACCGGTATCATTAGTGAGCATGGTCAATACTTGTGCCGCAGGGGATATCCCTGTTACGTCAGCAGTACGATTCACGAACCTGTATTTAATAAGCCTTCTGTGCCGCGAATGCGACACTCCAATTAACGCATTGACAGGCTATCCGTTTTACCGATTCACGTGATCATATCTAGGTGGTTAAGTGTTAACCATTTTTTATTCTTTAAGAATTAATAATTTATACCGGAAATTAATTTAAATTTCCGTCTTATTGGTTGAGAATGTATAAAAATAATACTAATAAGAAATCGATTATTCAAATGTATGTTACCAAAAATTTGCCGATGAACTCGGTAGCAAATTTTTCGCGAGATTATTTATTGGAAGAACTGCTACATCGATTTTAACGATGGGTGTATCTATTTTTAACAATTGGGAAATCTTCAGCTTTTATTTCGGTCAAGTTCTCTGGACCACTATTTTATAGGATATCTAATTTTATCGTACTTACATGTACGCGTCTGTCTTCCTTCATTCCATTCCTTATGGCCGCTCTTTAAGATAAATCGATCACACTTTCTTCGTCAAAATCCAGACAGCAGTTTATTTATAATTATAGGGTCACAGAACTTGGGCGTACGTGCGTACCTTGATCTATCGGTTCTAGCCAACGGAACGGTAAAATGTGGTCCTCGATTTTCCTCTTATACAATGTGTCAGTGATCATGAACATGGCCTAAGTTAAAAATCGACAAATAAATGAATTTATTCCTTATCTCTGTGCTTCGTATCGATTTATATTGTACGAACTGTAGTATCCGTTACTGACGAGACAAATTGTAATACTACAGCTAGTTTAAAATGAAATTGCATAAAACAACAAAAGTTAATATGGAATTCATAGGAAAAGTGTACAAACATAAATTTTATTCTAGACGGAAAATCTTGTTTATACAGATTATCGTCGGAAAAAATATCAAGTTTCGATAATTTCAAAAGGAAAATTGATTTGCCTTTTTTGTATCTACTAGTCAGATCGATTTATCAAGTTCGTATCTAGTCCCAATATGACGCACTTAATAATAGTTTATATATTCTTTTTTCCCCTTACAAAAGTTTCCTTATGTTTGATACGTCACATTCGATACGTCATATGTGTAATTCTGTTTATAGATAAAATTTCCAATAAATTTCCTTTGAAAATTTCAACCTCTGAGATGCACCTACTTTCCTCGTGACTTCTGTTTTCTATGTACAGTCATAATATCTATACATAGTGTAATATTGTGATGTCTAAAAATAGGGAGAGAAGGCGCCAAAGGGGAAATGGAACTCATATAAAAAAAACCTTTTTTATACATCAAAATATTACCAGGATGTTAAAAGAAAGTGAATTCATGAAATGATTCTCTTATGAATCATATGCATCGACAAATATATTTTTGTAAAAAGAGGTAAGGCGACGATGTTTTAGCAAATATGGGAAAGTTTGTTAGTATTAATATATATATAATGGATTATTATTCATCGATAATCTCTTTGTTGCCCATTCATCAATATATACTTTCCAATAAAATTAATAAAACTTCCATTCTCGCCCACGCTGTCATATCTTCTTTATACGTTTGTAATATACCTTAGATTGTATAAACAGCGTTTTGCCATCTACCATCAATAAATATATGTATAACTGATGAACGTGTCTGAACAGGAAACTAGTATTCTATAATATCCATCTTCCTGGTTCGATCGCGGGATTTTACCAACGGTATAGGATGTTTGTCACGCGTCGGAAAAATGATTCCTTTAAATTATGGTAGAGGAAAGGAAGCAAATTTTGGAACAGCGCACGATATTCCCCGAAAGGATGATGAAGAAGGCAAGGAAGTTAGAATATCGCATCAATGAAATCTTCGTTAGCCCACGCATAGTGGTCATTAATCGGAATAAGATTAGTTTATTTAGCCATGCGATTGGTTGGAAGAGTTGCATAATGAATTTACATATTTGTCGATAGAATTGGATGCGTACGTTCATCGACCACCGACTAACGCACGCGTCTAACCGCGATAGACTCGCGTGAAACGTGAATGCATCCTCCCTGCCATGTATAAATACTCCTCTGCTACCAAGAGAGACTCAGTCAATCGAGACTGCGCTCGACGACGTTGTCTTTGGGATAAGAAAGTTTCCCTCGTTCGGTGTTGTCTTTGCCGGTACCGGCTAATATTCAGTCACCGGACACTCACTCACACGCGGACTGGAGTTTCGACCGGTGTTTTAACAACGAAGTACAGTGAGAACGTTTCAAGTGATTACCAGCTGATCTTTGAGTCAGTCGACAGAATTCAAAGATATTTAGAAAGAAGAAAGTTAAAGCATATCAAATGAAGAACAACATGCGTTATTTTCAATTGCTAATATTGATCGCATTGATCGGGAGTAACGTGGCTCCTTCAACGGCGATCGACGACGATAATTATAATCCTTCCGTAAAGATTTACAATCTAACGACTGCCAAATATCCTTGGAGGAAGTATCCCTGCAAGGAACCACAGCCACGTGCTTACATTCTACCAGATCTGATGCAAAGTGTCTATCCAAGTGCAGGGGAGAGCGTCAATATTCCATATTACATTGTTTTGAAACGTTGCGACGTGCACTCTGGATGCTGTGCCACCACTACCAAGACCTGTGCACCGGTTAAATCAGAGATTTATTATGAAAATGTGGAAATCGAGATCTATAGTCTCCAGACGAATAGCACGAGAAAAGAATGGATTCGAGTCGAACAACATGGTAAATGTGCCTGCATGGACACAAGCCCCAAACAATGGCACCAGCTGGAAAGGCAACATCCAAAAATTGAAAAACTTTCATCGAGAGGTGAATCGTAAAGTAGTTAAAAAAGTGAAGAAATTTTACGATGACTGATATGTATATTTAACAAGGAGATCCAATTATGCGTGATTACTAGTGACCGCAGCAATTATGTTAATTGTGAGAAGCATTTGCATGAACGGTATAACGTCTTCGTTATCTTTCTTTCTTCGTTTATCACTTAAAACATTCCAAGTATATTCATACCGCTTACAATGACCAAAGGTGTTTGATGCGAGTGTTTATAGTTTAGCGCGTAAAGATTGGCTCGTAGCCCAGCATCGTCTATAGCAGTGTCTCCTTCTGGCACGAAAATGCCAATGAATCGGAATCTGCGATTCGAAATTACTTTTGCCAAGGAAATCGTTCGTAGTTCTCGGCAAAGGGAAAAAGATAGAGAGAGAGAGAGAAAGTCACTTAAAATACTTTTGGAAACTTGCATATTCATAGAATCGATGAGATTTTTTATGAAAATAAATAAATACGCTTCATCTCATTGTGATATTACGCCGGTAATATTAAGTATATGATTGATTAGGACATTAAGTAAATTATTGGTCGTATTTATGCTGTTTTTTTATAACATAGTCTAGTAACCCCTTCGATCGTTATGGCAACCGATTTAAAAACTTATAAAAATAGGTAGCTTAACATTGACGATGAAGAGGATTAAAATTTCATTGAGTTATTATTCTTGGGGAAGACGAGTTAAAAAATATCGTCTAAAAAGAGACCTAAGTGTATTTATATCTCTAGATATTAATGCAATAGAAGTATTATTTATTTATTGAAATCAATGGTTATTCGCCATACGAATTGTTCAAACAAGAGACTGAAACGCTTGTAAACTGATTATTTTATTTCATTATCGAGGATCTCACATTACGATACTAGATAATTTATTTATATATGAAATTAATATTTAATGGACACACAGTGTTTATAAAATCAAAATATTATAACATGACATGATTATTGCGCATCGATGTGAGATACATATGTGTATCGTACGCTACATAGCGTCTGTTTATTATTCACTGTAAAATTAATGATGTATATGTACATATTAGTGATGTAACGAACATACATATAATTTTATATATTTGCGAGTTTGAATTTTTGTGTTCAACATTCGAGGATGCGAATAGAAAGGCGAATATTGACCTGTACGATCTTGACGATGTCAGTTCTCGTTGCTCGCTTGTCGGAAAGATCGCGGGCGGTTGGAAAAGAGTGTTTTATTTATCATCACGTCGATTTGTATTCAGTTTTATGCAAAATTGTAACCCTTAGCACTCGAGATGGAGTGTGTGACTCGACGGAACTGGTTTTAAACGCGATATCATGCGGCACTCGACATTCATTTGTTTTTTGTGCTTTGAAATTGTTCTTTAATCTACTTACCAGCATCTCAAACATATTTTTCCATAACGTAGTCAGTAGTAAATAATTTCAAATAAAATGGATGGCTGAAAATATGTCTCCTCGGAAGGGATAGTGTCAAGTGCGAAAAGTTAAACAAGCAGTAGTAGATTTTTCTATCTATTTTTAATCTAGCTTACTTATTTTTTTAAATTTAACATTCCATTGCTGTAACTTGATATTTAATGAAAGAAATATTAAAAACTTTGTTGTTAGATAATATCACGTCATTATCTGTAAAGCAACATTTGCAAAACTATTCGCACTGTTTTCTGTGAATGCGAAATTGAATGTGCATACCGTTACATGACTAATATTGCGATCAAGATACCACATTACTTTTTGACAGTTTAATAGACACGCGCATATAGTACTCGAAGCAAGATCTGTTTACTTAGATTCGATATTTATTCTTTAATATATAAGTAATACAATATAAATGTAAGATTAATAATGTACATACGGTCGTTCCAATGATGGAATTTTATAGGCTGATTGATTTATTTATACATTCAGATAAGATGACAAAAACTGCCAGAAGATAAAAGCATTACATCTTTTTACACCACACATCTCTTCAACAAAAACGTTTGTAACAAATAGTATTAGAACTGAATTTCGATAAAAAAAAGGAACAAAAACAAAAAATATTAAAAGAAATCACATATATAAATAATGATCAATTTTTGCCACACGAGGGAAGTTCAAGCGGTAAAGAAATGATATATATAAACGAAATGCACGGAGCGTAGGCACTTTTAATCACTAAGTATATGCTGTATATTCGGGGACAGAACGATTAATGGAATGTCATATAACATTTTCAGTATTAAAAATATAATAAACACAAATAGTATTACTTCATGAACTCGTTATGTCTTCGATATGTTGAAATACATGAAAAGAATGACCGTGAAATTCGCTATCTTAAAAATTATCATATGTTCATCACTGTTATAAAGTAAATACATCATGTTATTTGTACAACACGTTAATATCCTAATCACGTGAAATATATTTTTCGTAATTCTTTTTCTTCTAGATATACTTGCTGGATTCTTTGAAGTTTACTCGTTTTTTTTTTCTTTTTTTTTTCAACTGCAAACTTTGATATTCTAAATACTCAGTACAATTACCACTCTACGCGTAGCCAATGCGATAGAGCATCTTTTTATACCTCGCGTAATAAAAAAATTAGAAGCGCGCGTAAGGATACTTTGCACGCATTCGACGTCCTCTAGTACCTCGACCCCTTCCACCTTCGTTATTTGTTCCTCGCGTCGCGTGTCCACGCATTACGTTTTGCCCTTTAAAAAGAAAAGAAAAAAGAAAGAAAGAAAAACTATAAATATGAAGGACAAAAAAAGCGGTAAAGAAATCACTCACCTCTTCCGGACTGACTTTCCCATACGATCGGTGTTGGTCTGGCTCCCCGAGAAGCACGAAACGGTGATCGTGCCGATCGTCGAAGCGTGTTACCTCGATTACCATTACCACTTGCAGCGGCAGCGGCCGCGGCAGCAGCCATTGTGCGTTGACGAGTATTACTAGAAGGAGATGCCTCGGCTTCTCTACTTTCTTCCTCCGTATCATCCTCGACAATGTCACTTCCAGGTTCTTCGGCCCCTTCACCCGTATCCACGGCATCATCGTCGCCGGATGCTAAAGATCCGGCTTCTTCCGTACGTTTTTCACCTTCCGAACTCACACCTGCATAAACATTAAGAATAAACTTATTATACGCATGCATGAATCAAATCATAGGCATAAGTACCTTCGGTTGGCATAGTGCTAGATTCTGTAATAGGTTCTGCTTGTCCTTGTTGCTGTTCATCTGCACTAACAACACGAATACTGGGTATAGTAGACTCCTCGTTACTATCGCTCACCGATGCACCAATTACTGACGCTGCTGTTACAGAAACGGGAGTTTCTTGTTCCTCCGAAGGACCACTACTAGTCTACAAATGAAAATCATCATATAGCAATAAGGAAATACGTATAAACGTCCGTATAATATTTTTTATCTCTTACGGATGGTGGTAAATCTGCAGCTGGAGAGACTTGCAAGGGGGTGGTAGGTACGCTACGTCCGGTACCTCCGTCTTCTAATTGAGCAAGATCTATCCTACTATCATCTATACTTTCTTGTACGACTTGAGCTGCTCCAGAACTTGACGAGCCAAATATCGTCCGAGTAACGGTTCCCGTAGTGGTAGTTAGCGATGGTGTGGATGAGGCTGTGCCAGGTGCCGATGGATCTCCAAAAGTGAAACGAGCTTGAGGTACTTGAGGAGAGCTAACAGCTTCACCAAATCCGTCTCCTCGTCGAGGAACGAACAATGTGGGTGTACTGGGTACTATACTGTCATCACCTCCATCTTCGTATCCTTGTTGCGGCTATAATGTGTAAGCAACATTCGATCAACTATAGTAACAATATACATCTTCATATAACTTAACACTTGTTAGTTAAGAAACTAACCAAAAGTAAATGTTGTTGCTGTTGTTGTCGTGGCATTGGCGCGATACCACGTGACGAACGAGACGCAAAGGAAGTTTGTGGTTCGCCAGTTTGCCCGGCGCTACTAATTGCTTCGGATTGCTGTTGTTGCTGATTTCCAGGTATCGTCGTCTGAGCTTGCCTCGGGACTTCTACGCTAGCCGAATCTTCTTCCATTATAATTTCAACTTCATTATTATCTCGTTCTACCTCTACTTCGACTTCATAAGGCATTTCCTCTTCCTCTTCCATTTCTTCATACGGATCATTATCAAATTCTTCTTCCTCTTGTGCTTGATGATTCCCACCACCTTCACCCTCGTCACAATCTACTATCACCACGCATCCCTCCTCAACTTCCTCGTCTTGATCACGCTGGCTAGAGGTAGGTACCTAAAAATACAGATTTCGATACATAAGTCGCATTTCTTTTCATTATTTCACAAAACATCTCATCGTTTTAGACTTACTTGGTACTCGATCTCGGATATACTGGCACTGGCCGATGAACCCAAATCTTGTCTAGTTCTCTTGGCCTTTGGACTTGGTACTTGTTCCTGTCTACTATGATCTTCTATTATTCCTGAACCAGTTGCAGTAGAATCCAGAGTCCTGGGTCGTTTATGACCGGTAGAAGCCTGTGACGTGCTAACCGATTGAGTGGAGCTGCTAGCAACCGTTTGTTGTTGATCGCTGGCTACCGGTTGTTGTTGCTGCTGCTGCTGCTCGACTCGTGGACTAACCAATGCCACGGTCTGTTGTTGCTGTTGCTGTTGCTGCTGCTGCTGACATTGTTGTTGTTGCACGTTGATGGTCTCCACGCTTTCCGCATCCTCTCTCTGCGTCGATTCAGCAGATTCGCTTAATTGCGGTTGGACAGCCATCTGACGCAACGTATTCGGTGCAGTTTGCGAAGAACTACTGGTACTGGCTGGTTGAAAATCGGTAAGACTACTCGTTGGAGAACTCGTCTCGGTTGTATGTACTACCTGTTGCTGTGGCTGTTGCTGTTGATGCGGTGCAACCATAACTGGTGCAGTCGCGGTTGTTGGTAATACTGCTGCCGTTCTAGATTGAACAACTACGCTCATCGGTCTAATGCTTGCCAAAGGAGTTTCTGCACGAGCAGACATAGGCTTAATGTTAGCAGTAGGAGGCTCGGTCGTTGCGCTAACTCCACTCACTCCAGCTAATTGTCTCTGCAACTGTATTATACGCTGTAACAAAGCTTCCTTCTCAGCTTGAATTTCTGTTTTCTCATGTTCTAAACGAGATATCCTTCCTTCCATCTGGGATTTTAATGCGGCAAGTCTGGCATCATGTTCGGACGTATCCGAATCGCTCGATCCAGATTCTACCTTTGCCTTTAGATCAAGTAACTCTTTCTCGCAGATTTTCTTTGATTCCGTAAGCTGCATTATCTTTGTTCTAGCACCTTTCAATACTTGTTTAGCACGTTCTTCTTTCTCTACGCTTGTCTTATTCATTGTGTCTATCTCTTTTTTAAGAGATTCCGCTTCTTCTTGAACAGCAGTCATTTGACGAGTTAGTTCGTCGATTCTACCGCTCAATTCGACATTTGCCTGGCGTAACTCTTGTCGACCTTCTTCTCGTAATTGATCTTCGCGCTCCTGCGTCGCTTGGGCCGTTTCTTCGGTAGCCGTGTTAGCAGAAGCTAATCGTGATTCTTCCGACCTAGTCTTCTCTTCTTCAACTGTTTTTGCAAGTTCCTCGAATTGTGTTTTATATTTTTTAGCAATTTTTCTTATTTGAATTTCCTTATTCTTAATATCGTTTAGAACTGCTTCCTTATCGCCAAGTTCTTTTCTCAAAGTAGCTAAATCTTTAGCTTTCGATGTAGAATCTGCGAGAGCTTCGTTCAAATCTTGCCCCAATTTACGTGCTTCCTCCGATACCTTCGATACTTGTTCACCTTGTACCTGTACTTGTTTCTGAAGTTGAAGAAGTTGTTCTTCCAATTTGGCTTTCTCTACTTTGAGTTGATTTAATTCCTCGGTACGTTTCGCATGTGTCTCACGTTCGGAAGTAAGTAATTTGCTTAAACTTTCTCGTTCGGTTTGTAACCTGCGCCAATCCTCGGGACTTGCTTTGTTAGCTCTTTCAACCAATGCGTTTGCTCTTTGTCTCCACCTCGTGGCTTCTCCCTTAAGGCCAGTATTTTCTTGCGTCAATGCCTCGTTCTTCGCTGCCAAATCTCTAGATGTATCGCGAAGAGGTACCAGCTCCTCCGAGAGTACGCTTACCTTCGACATTAATTCCGCGACCTTTGCAGTTAAAGCATCCCTCTCTTCTCTCAAAATCCTGTTGGAATCTGTTATAGCATTCAATGTTTCAACCTTTCGTAATAATTCTGCATGTTTCGACGTTGTTACTACATCGATTTCTGACTTCTCCCTTTCAGAATTAAGAAGAGTCTCGGTTTCTTTCAAACGTTTCTCCGCTACCTCCGCTTGAGATTTCAATCTCAAATTCTCTGCTCTGAGAACATCGAATTTAGCTACGGCTAAATCTTTCTCGCGTCTCAAGAATTTCATAACTTTAAGCAACTGTTCAGCAGATTTAGAATCTTCATCTATAATACTGAAACTACGATTCATTGCTTCGAGACTAGTGTCAGGACTTTCACGACCACTTCCCTTCGATTGATGACTCTGCATAATTGCAGTTCTGTCGCTCAATTCTTGAATCTGATCGTGCAGAAGAGAATTTTGTGCATCAAGATCTTCGACTCTCTTCAAAGTTTCTTGAACTTCTTCGAGCAACTTCTTTTCTCTTTCTTTAAATGCTGTTTTTTCTAACTCTAAAACTTCGACAGCTGCATTTCTTTCTTGTAACAATGTTGCCATTCTCTGATCTACCGTTTGTGCTTCTTGTTTTAATTTGGCTAGTACTTGCAAATCTGCAGAATGTAAAACCATTTCTCTTGCATATTTTTCTTCGGCTTCTTTCGCTGATAACGAAGCAGTCTGTAAGTCGCTCTTTACAAGTTCCAATTCGCCTTTAACTTCGTCGAGTTCTTCGAGCTTTCTTTCAGCCTCAGCGAGTTTCTCTCGTAACTCCGAATCCGTTTCTTGGCGACCATTCGAAATTTTGGCAAGTTCATCTCCTAATTCCTTTACTCGCTTTTGAAGTGTCATTACTTCGACTCTCGATTGTTTGAGAGCATTTTCTAATTCTTCTTTGCATTTATTATGTTGTTCCGTTAGTTCTCTAAGCTGTGTTTCAGCACTTTCTGCAATATCGCAATATTGCTGACTCTGTTGGCGCGCACTGCGTAATTGTTCCGTTAGAGATTTTACTTCTGCTTGGCTAGTTGCTAATTGCATTTCTAACTCTTTCAATCTCTTGACCATATTTTCGTCGCCAGTAAAAGGTTTCGATATTGAATGAGCAACTGCTTGTCTCAGTTTTGTATTGAGCTCTTCGATCTTTTGTACATTTTCTGTTTCTAACGTGCGGGCTTGTTCTAATTCTGAACGAATTCGTTCTGTTACCGTTCGTTCTTCCGTCAAGCGTTCCTGTGCTGTAGCAAGCTGCTTCTCAAGATGCGTCGAAAGTTCTCGGAATCGATCCTGTTCTTCTTGTAGCCGTCGTCGTAAAGCGGCACATTCTCTTGTTGCATCGTCCAGTCGTTGCTCTGCACGCAATTGATTTTCTGCTTGAACCCGTTCTAAACAAGCTTTAATTGATTCCACATCTGCTCTAAGTAAAGCTTGCGTTTGCCTTTCTCTTTGGAATACTTCTCGTTCTTTTAAAAGGCGTCCTTCTGAATCACGCAACAATTGTCTTTCTTGACGTAAATTTTCCAATTGTACTTCGGCACGAGACAAACGCGTTTGAGCGGAAAGAGCTTCGTCCTTTAGAATCATAATACTTTGTTCGTGTTTTCCAATGGTAATATTATAATTGCAGCATTTTTCTTCTAAGACTTTTATTTGTGCTTTGTAAGATGCAACATTTGCTTGTAGAAGCTGGAAACGTTCGTTTGCAGAATCTAGTTGAGCTTTTAATCTACAGCATCGACCTGAACTTGCTTCTGCTTCTTTTCTGTGTCTTTCAACTTCTTCACCCAACATTCGTTCGTGCGCTATCTTTTCTTTTCTATATATATCGAAATCGTCCGTAACTTGTTTCAATTTACTTTCAAGTTCATTAAATTTCCTTTCCCTCTCTTTTTCCTTTTCATTATTTTCTACCGAAGTCTTAGATTTATCAAGCACATTTGCGTTTTCTACCGCATTTGCATTTAGTTCTTCGTTTTCTTCTTTTAAACTTTCTTTATTCTCAGTCGTAGAAGATTGTTTTAAACATTGTTGATACATATTTTTATACATGTCACGCTGCCTTAGTAATCCTTCCAACATTTTGGCTTGCCGATCCTGAGCTGCTTGCATATCTGCCAATTGTTCCAAGTACCTATTATGGATATTTAAAATATAATTAAAACGATATTCTATTAAGTTTATATTTGTGTATATTTTAATAATAATATTATATATACTTGTCCAGTTTTTCCTTCATTTCACCAGAATTGATTTCGTCTGTAGCTCTTTCCATTTCTTCTTGTCTCGATGATAACGCACGTACTATCGATAATAATTTTTGATTGTTTTCTTGCAATTCTTCAATATCTTTGAATGTTACGAGTTTTTTACTAATAATTTGTGACGAGGCCAAATCATCTGTATCCATTGTTGACAAATCATTTGTATGTACAGTACTTCCAACTCTACTTTCTTGAACTTCTTTAAGAAGGAAGCATACCTAATAAAGGATAAATACATTGCTTACATATGCTCTAATTTATTCCTATTTTTTTTCTATTTTGAATAACAAATCAATATATGAACAACTTACCTGTCTAGCTAAATCAGCAAGTTCTGTTTTTAATCTTTGATTTTCTTTAGTATGATGTTTGGCTATACGATTTGCCTCATCTGTAGATTCCTGCAGACGATTATTTTCGGCGAGAAGTTCATCCAATCGTGTTGTTAATGTCGCAACATGAGCTGTAGCAGTTTCATAGTCCTCGCGTTGTTGTTGCAATACAGGTGCTTTTTCTTCAAGCTCACGTAGAATAACATCCATCTGGGATTTTAGGCGTTCATTTTCTTCACGCTCTGCTGTTAATTCATTAGTTGCCTCTACTAATTGTGTATATATTTGTGTGAGGCTCAATCCTTTCTTCAAAATCCTGCTGGCTATGGCCGCTGTTGGCGCTAATTGCTCCACAGCTTGATTTAGCCTCTCTATAAATAAATGTAAAATTTAATACTATAAAAGTTTACTGTTACAACATAAATAATCGCGCTACCATGTCGTCTTACCTTGTTTAATATTTTTCAATAGTTCGTTTGCATTTTCCAACTCTTTAGTAAGTTCCGTAATCTGTTGTTCCTTTTCTTGAAGATCTTGGGTATGTTGTAATTGGAGTTGATTATGCTCTGTTTCTAATACACCAAACTGTTCGGTAGCATTTTCTAATAATTCTTGAAGTTCTTTGACTGCATTTATAAATTCCTCAGCTTTTGCATTTGCTTCATCTGCCATTCCCTTATAAAGGTCTGCCAATCTTGTTTGGGCTATAATTTCTTCCCGATACGAAGAGTGCATCGATATTTCGTGTGTTCGTTGTTCTTCTAATTTTTCAGAAAGTTCTTCGCATCGTCGTTGAAGCGTTGAATGAGTTTCGCGCAAATGCGCTATAGACTCGGTGGCGATTCGCAATTCTTCATCGCGTTGTGATAAACGAGTGTCAGTCAAAAGTGCACGTGCAGATGCTTCAGCTCTGGTTGCTTGTAATTCTGAAGTTCTCTTGTTTAATTCTTCTTCTAGACCAGCTATTTGTTGAGAAAGAAGTGCTCGCTCTTGTTCTAAACGTTTCTCTCTATGAAATAAGATGTATGCTTGCATTATCATTAAATAGAAAACTATTACATAAATACAAATGTAAAGATACAAACTTGAAATCTAAAGTCATGTCACGGCTCCGAACTTCTTCTGCTTCTGCAAGAGCTTGACATTTGGCAGCAACAGCAGTTTGCAATTGTGTTCCATATGAGGATAATTCGGTACGCATTCTTTCAATTTCGATATCTCTTCGTTCCACTTGTAGTTGTAATGCATCTCGCTCATCCACGGCTGCATCCCTCTGTCTACGTAAGTCACCATTTTCTTTTTCTAACCTATAAGACATAAGCATTAATCATTCATTTTTAGATATGTACTGTATTAAGTGCTTATATTTGTTTTTATTTTTTATAATACTTAAATAGTAATTTACCTCTTAACAGATTCTTGTAATTTTTGTATCTCACTTTTTACTTCGCCTAAATTATTTTGTATTTCGATATTGTATTTTGCAGCCAATTCCAATTTCCCAGTACATTCATCCAAGTTTAATTTTGTGTCTGTAAGTTCTTTCTGCGCTTTTTCCAAATTTTCCTCTAGAAAAAGATTTCAAAATACTAACTGCTATATTTCAGAGTAATTGTATAGAATATTACGGAGGTCGATTTCGATACAAGTTAATTGAATGATCGTTAAAGTGATCAAATTTAATACTTCCCATAATACGTACCAAGATTTTTGCGGTTACTCTCGAAAACAGCTTTAGCGGTAATGAATTCTTCAAATTTTGAGTTAAAATATATATGGAGTTTCTTTCTAATTCCATCGGGCACTTGCGTCAATTCTTCTTCATTTAGAATATCGTGCAGCACATTGTGTTCATTCTCATCTACCGTCTCCATCTTCTCCATATCACAAAAAGTCTATAATGAACTAATACTTTTACAAGTTTATAATGATGCTGTTTCTATTTCACGGCCGTCGGCACATTTATCAAAATAACGGTCATTTACCGCATCCTAATATTAACAAATACACCTATATTATACGACTACAAAGCACAGTAAACTGCCGGCTGTATGAAATCCTCATAGAATTGCCGCTTCTTGGTTGTATAAGGACTTATAGATTGACATTGACTGTACATGTTATATACCTATATATATACACACATTTGTCCAGTTCGAATCTTTTACCAGATTGTACTTCTGTAGGTATAACCAATAGTAATTCTTTTTACTAATTATTTCTAGTAATTTTTGTTAAAAGTAATAGAAGGGATATTTTGTTTTGTATAAAGTATGAAATTTATACAAAACTCTGGGGAACGAATGAAATTTATGTATATATTTAATAAAAACATACGATCAGGGTGTGGACACTCCTTACCCCCACCACCTTGGCAATTTAACGTAGTCCCCGCCGTTCACCCATGCGCATTGTGGAAAATAATCAACTGGAGGGCAGCACTAACGAACGCAAAGCTGCCAACCGTGTTTATTGCTTCTGTTCGTATAGTAACTAGCCCGCCGAGGTCTAGATCCCAGAGTAGAAGTGCAGTCCCCGCTAGCCCCTTAAACCTGTTGACCCGTTAGCCTTCTAAGCCCGCGATCCGGCTAATTGGAAGGGGCACATAAGATACATACATGTTTGAAAAGCCGTCTGTTTAATAAATAGTGAGATAGATTCATTCTTCGAAATTGTTTATCGTCGTTTAACAATACTTGAAGGAATATGCAAGTCGCGTTTCGATAGTAAGACCAGTTCGGAAGTTACAACAGTTTAAATCTTAAGATTCATCTCAGCATAAAGTGCAATATAATAATAAATTCTTTAATAAATTCTCCTGGTCGCTATAATTAACCGATTCTTATGAACGATACCTTGTTGGAAAGCTAAAAGAACGGGCTACAAAATGGCTATTATAGAATTTTTATAATACCTCACTTTCAGTCTCTAAATCGCACTTAAACTTTTCAAATGTAATTTCTATGATGACGCTAACGTTACTAAAGAAATTTATTATAGCTATCTCATAGCTTGTTCTTTTAGCTTTCCAACAAGGTATCGTTCATAAGAATCGGTTAATTATTACGACCAGAAAAGTGTTTTAAAGGAACCCCTTGCAAATGCATGAAATTTTGCCTCTTCTCACCACCGCTAGATGGCGCCAGCGTGCAATTGAGACCCTATTTTATCGACTTTCGAGAGATTTACTTTAACAATTAATTCTGATCACAATTCTTGATCGATTTCTACGATCAATAGCTCGTCGGAAAGCTAAAAGAACAAGCTATAAGATAGCTATAACAAATTTTATTATTAACGTTAGCATCATCATAGAAATTACATTTGAAAAGTTTAAGTACGATTTAGAAACTGAAAGTGAGGTATTATAAAAATTCTATAATAGCCATTTTGTAGCCCGTTCTTTTAGCTTTCCAACAAGGTATCGTTCATAGGAATCGGTTAATTATAGCGACCAGGAGAATTTATTAAAGACCCCCCTGAAAAAACATCGAATTTTGCCTCTTCTCTCCACCGCTAGATGGCGCCAGCGTGCAATTGAGACCCTATTTTATCGACTTTCGAGAGATTTACTTTAAAAATTAATTCTGATCACAATTCTTGATTGATTTCTACGATCAATAGCTCGTCGGAAAGCTAAAAGAACAAGCTATAAGATAGCTATAACAAATTTTATTATTAACGTTAGCATCATCATAGAAATTACATTTGAAAAGTTTAAGTACGATTTAGAAACTGAAAGTGAGGTATTATAAAAATTCTATAATAGCCATTTTGTAGCCCGTTCTTTTAGCTTTCCAACAAGGTATCGTTCATAAGAATCGGTTAATTATAGCGACCAGGAGAATTTATTAAATACTCCCCTGAAAAATCATCAAATTTTGCCTCTTCTCTCTACCGCTAGATGGCGCTGCCAATGTTCTTACGAACGCTTTCGGAACATTTTCCCGTAAACTGGGATTTCTAACAGGATACCATAATATGTGAAGAGGTGGCACGTGAAATTCGAATACCTCGTTGCTGCTCACGTTCTCATGATACTTTCTCGATTCTCAGCGATTCGGCAAATTCCCCGTAAACTGGGATTTCTACCAGGAAAGCATACTATTTCAAGAGGTGTGTCTTGAAATCCGAATTCCTCCTTGCTGCTCACGTTCTCATGATACTTTCTCGATTCTCAGCGATTCGGCAAATTCCCCGTAAACTGGGATTTCTACCAGGAAACAATACTATTTCAAGAGGTGGGTCTTGAAATCCGAATTCCTCCTTGTAGCTTATGTTCTCCTGATACTTTCTCCATTGATGGAGTTTTCGTCAAAAGGCAATAACTCGAGAAGTTGAACAAATAAGGGAATTGGATGGTTAATTCATGGTTTCAATTAAAAATTCCAGTATTTTTTGCAATGTATCTTATTTTTGTTTATTTATATCAATTTTATATATGTACATTTCTACAAATAGTCGGAAAGTAATATAAAATATAGAATAATTATAACTTTTAATACATCGGACGCACTTTTGTTATAATGTATAATAATTCTTATTGTAAATAAATACGATACTTAAATATTATTCAAATACACATAAAATAAATAATAACATATTATTATATTGCACTTTATGCTGAGATGAATCTTAAGATTTAAACTGTTGTAACTTCCGAACTGGTCTTACTATCGAAACGCGACTTGCATATTCCTTCAAGTATTGTTAAACGACGATAAACAATTTCGAAGAATGAATCTATCTCACTATTTATTAAACAGACGGCTTTTCAAACATGTATGTATCTTATGTGCCCCTTCCAATTAGCCGGATCGCGGGCTTAGAAGGCTAACGTGTCAACAGGTATAAGGGGCTAGCGGGGACTGCACTCCTACTCGGGGACTACACTTCTACTCTGGGATCTAGACCTCGGCAGGCTAGTTACTATACGAACAGAAGCAATAAACACAGTTGGCAGCTTTGCGTTCGTTAGTGCTGCCTTCCAGTTGATTATTTTCCACAATGCGCATGGGTGAACGGCGGGGACTACGTTAAATAAGGCTCCTATCCTTATGCATTGAGTGACCATACCCTGCATACGATTAGTTCGAATGTTTCATAAGTATAGAGCCTAAATAATGATTTAAAAGTTGTTTATTGCATGCCGCATAATATTATCGTCATATAGGTGTTTTGTGAAACATTTATTTGTTATAACAATTGTATTACTGTTTTATAAGAAAATTATTTATTTACTTTTATAACCATGAATATTATAATATGATTTCTAAAGCAGGAAATATGTTGTCTTTAAAGAATATTTTAGGTTACGTTACTCATTGCAGTAACTATTACAAGTGGAATAAATTACAAATTTATTCATATAATATTCGAACTTACTATAAACATCGTAATGTAAATAATACACTACAAATGATAAAATATAATAAAGTATCTACGAAAACAAATAGTGTAGTGTTACAAAACAAAGTTTTCGTTTCTGTATTATTAGAAGATAGATCATTTTGTACAGAATGTAAACCGAAGGAAGTGGATGTTTTTGGTGATATAGGATATAACAAATATGATAGAGTGGATATGGATGAAGAAGAAAAAGAGGAGGAAGAATTCCAGGATAATGAAGTTAGAATCGCCCGTAGACTAAAGCCTAGTACAGGGCAATATTCTACAATGATAAAGTCTCATATCGAAAAAGGAGATTTATCGTCTGCTTTAGATGTACTCCAACTTGTGAAAACAAATCGAGATAAACCTACTGTTTATATGTATAATCTTCTTATACGTGCACATGCTGTACAGGGAAAAATGGATCAATGTTTCAAACTTTACAACAGGATGAAAAAACATCAACTAAAACCTAATTCTGCAACATATAATAGTTTATTAAATGCTTGTGCAGAATCAAAAGATCGTACCAAAGCTATAGAACAATTAAATAAATTACGTGTTCATTTGTCTAAGTTAGGAAATATATTAAATGAAACTCATTATAACACATTAGTGAAAGCCTATAGCTGGCATAACCATCTTCTTGAAGCTTTTGAAGTAGTGGATGAAATGAGAGATAAACGTCTGCATATAAAGGAAATTACATATAATTGTTTATTGCATGCAGCGATATCTGACAAAGAAGCAGGAATGAGGCATGCTTTGATTGTATGGCATCTAATGCGAAGAAATAAAATAAAACCTAGTTTAATTACATACAATCTTTTTTTAAGAGCTATGAGAGATACAATGTTTGGAAATTATACAATACGTGACATATTATCATCTGGATTAATTAAAGCAGAATTACATTGTTCTGAAGGACAGAAACCAAATTTGTTAAGTAGCCCTCCTGTTGTTGGTACACTTCCTATACCTATAATAAACAGAATTAAAGATATGGGAAGTAACTCAGATTTTTTGGAAGAAGAGAGTTATGAAATTACATTATCAGAAGATGCATATTTAAATGAAATTTTCAAACATAATCGTTTTATTTTATTTGGCGGATTGCAAAATATATTACAGCAAATGGAAAATGATGGTGTTACACCGAATGCAGTAACTGTTACTTTATTATTGGAATTACTTCCAGATACAGCAAGTGCTGAAGATTCATTTCTGAAATTGATCCAAAATAAGAATATTGCATTAGATATTGATTTTTACAACATGCTTATGAAAAGAAGAAGTATGAGAAAAGAATATGATTTAGCTAAAGTAAGTAAAATTTATTACGACTTGTTTAAATATTTATTTTGTAGAATTTGATAGAGCTCTTAATAATAACTAATCATTCTTGTAGAAAATTTTGGAGGAAGTTCAACGCAAACATATGATACCGAATATTATGACATTTGGTGTCTTAGCATTAGGATGTATTAGAAGTAAACAAGGAAGAGAACTGCTAGAAGGAATGGAAATTGCTGGATATGTACCAAATGCAATCATTCTTGGAACACTTATATCCAATGCATGCCGCAGATTTAATACCAATTATATTGTAGAACTACTTCGTTATATGGATGATCACAAAATTAAACCTAGTGACAAACTTTTGTCATTTCTGGAAAATTACAAAGAAACATTAAGAAAAATGGCAACATCCAAGGTAATATTGATATAATCAGTTTAATTTAATATTGTTATTACATAATAGCACTAAAAAATTTTTTTTTATGTATTATTACAGAAGAAATATAGCAATAAGAAAAAAGCAGTATTGATCAAGGATTCAGAAACTTTTGAAAGAGAATATTGTAAATGGAAAAAGAAATTAGATAGTGCAAATGTAAGAAAGTAAACTAAAGTTTGGTATAATATATACTCAGCTGTACAATTCAACGTCTTTTCAAGCATATTTGACTGCTCGTAATTTGTAATATACATAATATAATGTACATTTTTATTAAAAGTTAAAAATAAAGTATAAGAAATTTTTTTTATTTAAAATCACAATCCGTATTCAAAAATGGAGGAAAATTATCGGAGATAAGGAGGTCGTGTTTCGGGTACCCACGGTCGACTTCTGGCTCCAGTATTTACTACGCGAGACGGACATGTTCCACGAATACTAAGTTTATTATAACCCGTTGGTCCTGTAGGCTGTGCTCCACATGTTTCTAATGCCACAAAATCATCTACATGTAAAGATGGAGGTCTTGAAGTATTCGGCGGTCGCGATCGGAATGGATCTGCACCCCTTCCTACACTTCCCACTGTAGGACCACCTCTTAAAGAATTTGTAAATTGTGTTCTGCCTCTCATAGGTGCTACTGCAATAAATATTAAATAGTATAACATTATAAAAATATTGCTATGTAAAAACAGTAGAATTAACTCAATCTAAAGTCTTCATTAAATATTATTTTTGTTTGTTCGTTACAAGAAAATAATTAACATATCTTACCAAATGGCTGTTTCAGTTTCGTGATAGGAGAAGGTATTTGCTTTTGAATATCTCTATTTTCCTGATCATCAGGCTGAGTTTTTGATTGCAGTGGCTGAGTTGCATCATCGAGTGGTGCTTTGGAACACAAGTTTTGTGCTTCTGATAATAGATTAAAATCAGCAGGAAGTAATTCAGCTGCCAGAGCTATTAAATCCACTGTCGTTTCGTTTTGTGTCTGATTTGGCATAGTAAATGGACATTTCTTTGGACGTCTAGAAACATGTTCAGGTGTTTTTAAACACCTCTGTGAAAACTGGCTCAGCAAAGCTTCTGGAGTAGGTAATAATGGTTCCAACATTTCAGGTATTGGTTCCTTTTCTTCTTTATCTTCAGCAAATTTTAAAGTGTTTACTAATTCTTGTGCACCTTCTATCTTTTCTAAAGGATGTCCAGTTTTATCCCAGGATATCAAAGATGTTAATTGTTGTATGCGTAGATATAATGACCTATCTGGTATATCATTGGCAATCATATTTTCTAAAAACTTTATTGTTAAATCCACAACAGATTTTGCACCTGCTTCTTCTAGATTTGAAATATGTTCTAATAATGATCTCAATGCATCAGGATTGTTTTCTAAACAACTTTTTACGTGATACAAGCCATAATTATGACTAGTTAGAGAAAGAAGTATATATAATGTACTTTCTAGTACATCTGGCTGAAATTTAGTGCTAGTTGCAAGAATCTCAATTAATGCAGCAAGAATAGATAAAAGTGGTTCTTTACTTGGTACCGAATGTGATAAACGCTTTTCAAATGGTTCATTAGCATCTTCTTGAACAAGACTGAGTGAACTATCGCATAGTGTTTCAAAGATATCAAGAATTTCTTGCTGAACTCGAACGTCACTGGTAGTCTTAAGTGTTGCACACATCATTTCAATAACTGGAGGATATTTTTGATCAGATTTTACTTGTGCTCTTGATGCTGGACTAGTCAAAGTTAATAGCGTGGCTTTCATAGGAGCATGTCTTGTTAAGTCACTAAGTAAGGCAAGTATTAAGACATTATTCTCCAGTGGCACAGCAGCTATAATACCATCTAATAAACATCTACCTACTAACAACGCCATAGGTGCTGCTAAATCGCTTAATTGTTTACATACTGTTGAAAGAAGTATTAGTAAGTCTTTGTTCCAACTGGCACAAAGTAGTCGCAAGGTTTCTGTAAGATTATTGGCTTGTGCTTGAAGATGCGCTGACCATAATTTTCTTATACCAAGTATACGTGCTGCATCATCAGCTACAGTTTCCTTTACAGTTAATAGCGGTGGAAGTATTCGTGATAAAAGTTTCAAACCAGGAATGAAATTACATGGACTAAGAGAAACCATTTTTAAAACTTCACCCAACATTTGTGTCCACAAAGATTTAGCTACATTTCCAGATCCATCTGAATCTACTGCTTGTGTAAATACCAAAAGTGTTCCCACAATCTCATCAGAGAGATTTTTGACTGATCTAGTGGAAGGGATAGCTTCAACTAATGAACAGACACCCAGTAAAGGTACTACAGCAGTTAAATCTTTGAAATCAGTTGACATGCATTTAACTAATCGTTCTAACAGTGCCCTAGTCAATCTGACACATGGAAGAAGTAATGCTACTAATGCTAATCCTCTTCGTCCAGTTAAAGCAGCACGATGTAAAAATGGCTGCTCATAAAACCCACAGATGTTTGCCATAACACCAACAAGTGCTGTTAAGCCATCAGCAGCAAATAATTGTGTCAATGCATTTCTGTACTTTAATTCAATATATGGCTCCATAGGATCTATGTCATTGTTTGAGGGAAAAATTAGATAGTGCAAAATTCTGCATGCTGTAATTAACTGACCTGGTAGGGATGCTGCTTTTTCTGCACTTTTTCTAATGCATGCTACAAGCGAAGAAACATCTCCATAATTCCAATTAGATGGTTGAGCAGCAGTAGTTAAATAAGAGGTAACATCTCTTAGAACAGCTTGATTTCTTGATTTTTCAAGAATAATAGCAGCACGATTTTGAAAAATCTCTATACGGTCAGAATAACGTATAGTAACTGATATTATCTCTGCAGCAAATTCGCAAAGATTAGCATCAGAAAGATAAGGGATTAAAATATCTATAAATTCTCCCATAGGAAGTACTGTTATTATGGCTTGTAATCCTTCAGGATATATAAGAAATGAATGGAGTCTTTTCAAAGCTACCCAATCAGAAGTATCATATTTTAAACGAGTTAAACATTGCACAACTTGAAGTCGCCATGCTATAATTGACCCTACACTCACTGAATCATATCTCAATGCTTTTAATATAAATTTAGTTATTTCTGGTTGTTTTAATAAATAAAATAACCCTTCTTTTGTATTTGAAAGACGTAGAAGGAAACGGTGCGCCGCTCTGATCAAATCAGGTTCTGATTCTGGCGAGGAGAGAGTTAGAAGGAAATGGTATACAAGTTTGTGATGTTCAAAATAACTGATTAAATGACATTGAGGATTACGATTCTGTTCTCGCTCAAATTCCATTTGTGCACTTGCTGGTAATTGGCGTTTAGGTTGAGCCATAAGCGTCGGAGCACATATGTATGCATTTGTCAATTCTGTTACTGTCAGTTTATTAAGTTCTACTAATTCATCAAGAAATTCATAAATGTGCACTTTTCGTATTAACGAACTTAAAGCATACTTCAGTCTTGCAAGCTTTGCTGCATCTAACATCATTATAGCATTTTTGTATAAATTATTTTTTGACTTCAGGAACTCTTGGACAATCACTGGACTTATCAGTGCAGCATCCAATGCACGAAGTGCAGAAAGCTTAACTGGAAGTGCCACATTTTCACGCATGCACAGTGCTAATAATTTGTAAGGTGCTTCTACTTTCAATAATATGTCTGGTCCCTGTGGAAGTCTACATAAAGCCTCGGCTAAACGAACTCCTACTTTCACATGGCGCACTTTATAGGCTGGTTGTGGTTGAGTACGAGCAAGGTCTACATCAAGACCTGCATTAGTAATATTAGTTAAATCATTAATTTCATTAACATTAAGATCAAAAGTACCAAGTGTTGCACACAAGGATTCACAACTGTGCACAAATGTTTCCTTCTCTTGACCTGGTGCATTATTAAAATTTAAAACTGATTTTGAAAGAGATTGCAAAATTTCTCGTATTTTATCAGAAGTTTCACTATTCACTGAATTTCCTTCTATTATATTGATTGGTTTCTCCAAATCTAATAAATCGGGTGGTGCTAAAGTATAAATTGCATCCAGCTGAACATTTTCACATTCAAATTCTGCTGTCGATGGCAAATCATCAGCCATGATATCTTCGTCAGATAATATAGGTTCAAATGGTTCTCCAGTCTCTGCAACAACTCCATCTTGTTCAGCTTCTTCTTCTTCAGCTGATATTGATTCTGGACTCAAAGAAACAAGAGATTCTGATGGAGGTGAAGATGGACGCTTCACTCCTTTTTGCATAGCACTGCTTGCATCTTCCTCCCATTGTCCTGAATCTATCTTTCCAGTATCTGTCGTTGAATTTCTGGAAGGTTCTACCACCTGAATTGGTTGTACAGGTGGTGGTGGAGTTGCTGCTACACATGTTTCCTAATATTAAATAAAGTATAAATTTGAAGTATTTAGAAAAACTAGTTACACATCATTTCATAACTATGTTTTTCAATTAACAGTAATATACTTACATTAGTATTAGACTGATTTTGATTTTCATAATACCATTCAGACTGCTGTTCTGAAACCTGTGTAGTATTTTCCGTTGTTTCTTCCAATCCACTTACGCATACAGTAGATCCAGCAGCAGGACTAATAACTTCCTGTGGATTATTCAATGATTTTGTCAAAGAGCCGTATACAGCTAAAGTAATAGTAGTGTACCAGCCTCGCAATACTAAACCATCAGTTGGTATTTGTTTCCGTTCACATTCTAACTGAATGTGAATATTTTGTTTATATTCTAAACCTCCAAGAGATTCAAATGTAGATGCTCCAGGTTTACTTAAATCATTTACAAAGAATTCTATTTCAAACTGAGATGGATTAGTAGCACTAAAATGAACAACAATAACGTACATATATTTCATATAAAACTCAGAAATATAATCTCATTTAATTGTAAAGAGAATCATTTTTTATAGTTGCATTATTACGTTGCTACTATATTAAAAAGTATACAATATATCAAATTACCCAAGACGCACACCTCCAGGAAAATCTGCTTGCACTCTTGCACCCAATGGTATTATTCTAACCTCACTAATGTAAACAGGTTTTGGAAATTGTACTAAGTCCAAATTTAATTCCTATAGGGAAAAATGACATTCCATTAAAAGCTATTTGATCTACTTTTATCTTGTAGTTTATAATAGGCCAATGTCCACCTTAAACGAACCTCAGAAATATCATGCGAAAATGTGTCAAAAAATAACAATTCCGTATTATCCATATCTGTGCAGCGTTTCTTGTAGGCACAGTAACTGACGACTAAAGCATTATGAATTAATGTATCCCCTTGTTATCAGTTAACAAACTATGTTATCTGGGAAGTAACATTTTAGATCAAGTTTTCTCATTCGAAAGTTCTGCAAGTGCCCAAGTATATACATTAGTAACTGATTTGTAGCATTGAATTACTTACAATTGATATCACTGTGACCAACATTAAACCAGAATGGATTACTTGGGATGTTCGAATATTCGTCTACCATAGTTTCATCTGTTACGCCATTTAAAGGGAACCATCCGAATTTTTCAATATATATATATAAAAATACTGTACTATGATTAGTCAGATTACCTGATAAACAACAGTGATTGGTTTAGTTGAGTAACTATCGTTCAAAGACTAGACAACGAATTTTGCGTCCAGTTCATAATCACTGCAAGTAGCAGTTACCCATCTAGAATCTGATGAAACTACGAACAGTGTCAGAAAAATTTGTATTTTGTCATCTTGTCATCGGGACACCGGGAATACTGTCAACCGTCGAGTAATTTATTTTTATTAAGAAGACAAGTAGTTATCCAGCTAAATAATGGGAGACGGCAAGGAAGGCGAGCGACAACCGTTGTTGAAAAATGAAAATGTTACTTACAGTTCACGCGGTAGCGATATAATAGGTAAATAATAATTGGTTTGAAAAGTAGAATCAATTTATAATACAAGAAGGTTCACTATGTTAATTGATTTATTAATCTGTGTTACTTTAGCCGAACCAGATTCAACGGTAAACACAGTCTCTCCTATAGGGCCAGATGAATTACCTCCTCCGTATGAGTCACCTAACCAGGGTGGTATGCCAATGGTTACATGTAGGGTATGTCAGGCTATGATAGATATTTCAGGCAAGCGAGAACAACATGTCGTTAAATGTTGTCAGTGTAATGAAGCAACGGTATGTTCATTTCTATTTTACTTATCCTGTGATTATAACAGATAGAAAGAATATATAAATATATATGTGTATGTGTGTGCGTGTGTGTGTGCGTATATAAGTACATATATTTATAGCCTATAAAAAATGCACCACCTGGGAAAAAATATGTACGATGCCCATGTAATTGCCTTCTTATATGCAAAAGTTCTTCCCAACGTATTGCTTGTCCAAGGCCAAATTGTAAGCGTATTATCAATCTTGCTCCAAGTCCTATAACACCACCTGTTCTTTCTATGCCTGGAATGTGCAGGGTATGCTGTGCTCATTGCCATGATACATTTTTGGTAAGGAATTAAGAACTGTCTTTATGAACCATCTAATAATAATATGTTTGCTTGTAATATTACATGATCATTATTTTTTGCAGTTTAATACATTGAATAATGCTCTAGCTCGGTGTCCACATTGTCGTAAAATATCTTCTGTTGGTCCAGACTTTGCTAGAGGTCGTGGTATTATGTTTATTATCATTGGCATCGTAGCCTTAGTAATTGCTATTGCTATAACGGTAAGTCAAATAAATAGAAAAGGTTATTGTTTAAGAGTCAACAATATTTACAAATATTTTTAAATTCAATGAATGAAACTTATTTTCAGGTTGGAACATACACGCTTGCCAAAACTAATGGTGGAATTTATGTAGCTTACGTTGGTGAGTTCATTAAGTTTCTTTAATGTAGTCTATCTACTTCTAATTAATAATACTTTACAATAAGATAAAACCATTTTATTCCAGATTTAAAAGAATATAAAACCTCATATGCTTTTATTTATTTGTAGGTGCATTTTTAATATCACTACTTTCCTTTGGTCGCAGTATTTATTATTGTACAATGAAGATCAGTCTAATAGAGGGTCCCATGTAGTTGTTCAAGAGACTATTAATGATTGAAACATGGGAATCGATTCTTTTAACAACACTGTCGTATAATCTATGTCGTATATTATAGATCAAATGTTTATAGTGATATGACATTAATCCTTGTAGGACCAAGGTGATAGCTATATGCATGTTAAAACGTATGCCTATGTACGCATGCGTGCTAACGATGACAAATGCACGTATACTTTCACATGCATATAAATGTCAATATGTTATGACAAAGAGAAAGTGAATCAATATAAGTAATACCTTTTGCATGCAATTGTACGAAACGAGAATATATTAGGAATCGATGGGGCCTCCGGCGTTCGATGAAGCTTATTTTGTTTTTACATTCATACTAAGATATGTTATATACTCTTTGTACATGTATATCTTTGCGAGATCTATGTAAGATGCACATAGATTGTCCATTGCAAATACAACCAGATTCGCGTTCTTATTCCAGTTATATGCTGATTATACATGCATGACACTAATACAAATTATGTTTTAAAACTTACCCTCACATTTACGTATAAATATCTGTATAAAAATACGCAACGGTATGATTAAAATGTTCTTTGATGATACGGCATGACTTAATTCAATGACCATACATTTTACGTTAGTTAACGTTCAGTGAAATTTACGATCGTAAAGTCTTAATAATTATTAAACAAAGATATCGTTTTTTATCATATTACGCTTATCAAATAATATAAACATTTTTCAGGTATGATGAGATTAATCGTCATGTCTTTAAAAAAAGAAACAGTGCTAAAGGTATACTTTAATTTATGAACATGTACGAATAAATTACACATTTTGGACATCAATTTGTTGCTGCGGTTTCATCTCATTTCCGAAATAAATTAGTTGGAAAAATTAATTTGATAATCTATCAAGGAATATTGTGTAATATTTAACATAACATTTGCTAAATTACGTAGTCTATCTTTTCATATTACAGTTTTTTTATATCGTTTATCTGTAAGAATGATTAACCTTTTAAAGTTATCATAAACTCGTATCTATTTTTTTTTTTTTTACGATAGTTCGTAACTTCATAATTTATATATAATATCCACAAGTTTAAGGATAAAGGTTTTAAATGTTTTATTTAATTGTTAAAATACGCAATTAACGGTATAATATCGTTTCTCCAATTATTATAGATACATAGAATATTTAACGGACATTGCGTTACGATAGAGCCTATCATTCTAAAGTGTATAGTTCAATGACCTTTCCTATCAAACTAGCTCATTTACATATATTCAACAATCGCATAAATGAAGACATTACGGAGGCATATGTCTTATGAAAATCATTCTAACGAGGATAAAATATTTTGTATTCGCTTATTCTTTTTGTCCCAATCACGGTGAAATCATAACAATGATTCACAATCAAATACGTCACACTATAAACGATATTTAATGCAAAAGAGACATAAACTTATTTGAAATTAAATGCCTATTAGATACAATATGCTTAGGTCTAGTTCAGAATTGAATGTTGACACGAGACCAATTAGTCAATCGCCTTACAACTGGCTTTAAATGCGCCAAATTTAAATTATTTTTTTTACATAATCTGTTATCACGGGAGCATACGAAATAATAATTAAAATAATATATATAGTAAAATACATTATACAAAAGGCATGTAATTTTATGAAATTTTTAGATACATTACTTTTTCAATATCCTAGATCGTCTTTTTCGCATAAGAGAAATTCAGCTTTATAACCGTGCAATGTAATGATTGGTTAATCGTAAGACACGGCTTCTGCTATTTGTTAATAAGAATAATATATAAGAAGAATAATCATTTACGATTGTTGTATGAAACACGCCTTAAGTTTGATCGAATAAATGAAAAACCCTGCTTGTTTAAGTTATAAGGTCTATGAGAATATGGCGGTAGGGACATGTTGCTGACAACTTGATATGGGATGGGCGTCATTTTAAACGAATATAGCTCTTTTTTTCTCAGTAGTGATAATGAATACTGATATCACGGGAAATAAATATGGCGATCAATTAACGCGAAAATCGTTTACCTTAAGGAATCGGAAGGTTTCATCGAAATTTATAGAGGGAAAGTGTTTCGTTCGTTACGTCGGCCTGTCAATGGTAAAATCTCGTGGTACAGAAATCGTATTGTTTAGGCTTTAATATTTCAAAGACAAAGTCCTGTAATTGTGCACGTCATAAATGTAAAAATGGCCCGGGAATATGACCATTTATTTAAGCTGTTGATGATAGGAGATAGCGGTAAATATACATATTTTACAATACTTGATATAAAACAGTGTAATTATGTGTAATTGAGAAGTTGCGTTCAGTACCGAGAGCTTTCTTTGTCAAATGATGTAATCATAATATAGTATAAAAAGTTATCTAAAGCGGGATGATAGACATAAATAAAAATATTTATAAAATTTATTTACTTAATGAAATATAAATTACCGTACCAAGCTTTCTTCTTGTTTTAGTTATATTATAAAACAAATTGAAACGTATGCAACATATTTGCTAAATATTTGTGAAACCAGCAAATATTTAGGACAATATCAGATAACTATTCTACGTAATGTATTATCGATTGGCTAATACTTAAAATAGCGGTATAAAGTCAATGTCATTTCTTACTAATGTACAGCATATAATTATGTATGATTACACGCGTCGATACGATATTACTTTAACCTTTATTAAAATAGTATGTACTTGTATGAAATCATTAAAGTAAAACAGGTTAATTATAGTTTAATTTTTATTGAAAAATGATTTTCAATCTACAATTACGATCCTTCTAATAATATATTTTTTCTTTTCAAGGAGTAGGCAAGAGTTCCCTCCTTCTGAGATTTGCAGACAACACTTTCAATGGCAGTTATATAACTACGATAGGAGTGGACTTTAAAATACAAACTATAGACGTAGATGGTGAGAGAGTAAAGCTCCAAATTTGGGATACAGCTGGACAAGAACGATTTCGGACAATAACTTCAACTTACTATAGGGGAACTCATGGCGTTATAGTTGTATACGATGTGACCAGTGGTGACTCATTCGCAAACGTTAAACGGTGGTTACACGAAATAGAGGAAAATTGTGACGTCGTTAACAGGGTACTTGTAGGAAATAAGAACGACGAACCTAATCAGAAAGTAGTGTTGACAGAAGATGCACAAAGGTTTGCCAATCAAATGGGGATTCAATTATTTGAAACATCTGCCAAGGACAATATCAATGTCGAAGAGGTAACACCTATTTTTATTATTTACTTAGTTTTTATATCTTCATTAAACCTTTGATTTTCATATAAAATTCTATGTTCTCCTATTATTTATAGATGTTTATGGCAATAACACGGCAAGTTTTACGGACCAAAAAAGAACGGAACGAACGTCAAGCTATACAAACAAATGAAACAGTAAATTTGAGAAAAAATACAAAACAACATAGGAAAAAGTGTTGTTAACGGCACAACGGAAATGTGCAAACTGTTAATAATATTATTTGATACGATAATAGGATAGAATACAATGGTGAGCATATGTTCGTGAAACGGCGAACATGGGATGCCATACGCTCTGATATTTTCTAAAATTACTATGTTTTGTACCACGATTATGAAATTTAAGATTGCTTCCTAACGAAAGTTTACTTTAAAGTATATATATTCAAAGCCTGAAATCTCATAAGCCTATATAGCTTATTCAGCCAAAGCAACCGTACATGGTATTCCGTACACATTATTTGTACGGGGATACTAGTTGACGCTGTATCGAGAACAAAGTTTATTTATTTTGTAAGATCTATAGGAAAATATGAGCATAAAAGTAAACAATTTTTGTTCCTGGTTTACATTCCTTGGAACAATGTTTGGCATTTTTGGAGAAAGTATATTTGAAAGAATTGGGAGATAAGTTATACGAAGATTGCTTCCTAATTTCATTGGTCGAAGTATTTGCATTTTATAAAAATAGTTCGATATTTTAATAATTTTCAAAGGACGCGTAGTTCTCTTACATAATATGTTACTCTTTACTTCTAGAAAATGATGATTAATGTTTTAACGAAGTATCGATACTTGCAAACGGTTTGTTTACTTCAAATATACAGGGTATCCCGCATCGACTATCAGATCCAACTTGGCCGAAAACTACATGCGCGCGAGTATGACTCGAGTCAAAAAGTCTAATAAAGTTTTTCAAAATTTTGCCTTGTTAATAAGTTGTTAAATAACAAAGATCGACCAATCACAGAGAGCAGATTGGCAGATCTTTGTTAGTTAATAATTCGCTATCTAAACCGAATTTCAAAAAAGTTTATAAGATTTTTCGACTCAAGTCATACGCGTGCACACGTGATTTTCGACTGAGGTAGTCGATGCGAGACACCCTGTATACATGTAGTATCAAACGTGGATAATCATTCTTCTATATAAATCAGTAAAGGCCATGGAATTAAATTATTTTCACACTGCACAAAGATTGCTTTTCGAAGCAAAAGTTTGAACGTTTACATTAATTTAATATTTCGTATACTATTGAACGAATAAAATGTAAAGCCAATTCAAACGTGAACGCAACGTAGGCGCATTACTGACATTAACATCCTCAAATTTTGTATTTACAAGTTGTAGTATTGTTATAGATTTAGTTACTGCTTTTGCAGTTATTTTAAATTGTATGTTACGAAATACTGAAAAGGCGAGTGTAACATGTGTTTGAAAGAGTGCAAGAATTATCATTCGTTTGTATCATTCATGAAATAATTATATAAAAATTTAGAGTTTTATCAATTTATGTAAAAACGATCATTCTATATAAGATTCTTGCCCATTATTTATAAAGTTTGTTTAACTGAATTGTCTAATCTTAAAATTGGGAGCCAAAATTACTTAAGCTTTTCTCGCTTCGCGTATTACTTTATTGACGTCATAAAGAAAACGTTCTATCTTATATTCACCTTTAATAATTTTATACGAACGGTTTATATTGAAAATTTGTATTCGTTTATGTCTAGTCCCTTTACAATATTGTTCTATTTCATCTTAAATATAAATCGACGTCAATGAACTAATATACCTTGGCGATATTTCATTCGGAAAATTGTATTTTTAAAATTGCCGTTTCGCATGAATTATCAGGAGAGACAAACTTAAACTAGTATACAAATCTGATTGTACACAAAATTAGGAACGTGTTAGGAAAAGTTCGACAGAGGGCAAGAAAAAGTCACTGACACGTCAATCCTACGTTATAAGCTTGTAATTTAAACCGTTTCTATAATAATACCATTGCCCGAAACGTTATTCTTACCATTAGCAAAATTCTTACACACGTATTATTTTCATCGTTCTCACCTCAATGTTTTCGCATTCGAACGTAAAGCTTGAGCTCTGTTTTTAACGATGCTTTAGTATAAAACATAGAGGGTAAAGATAATTCGAGGAAAGCGTGGTATCATCGTCGCGTTTCGTTAAATAATTCGAAAATGTAAATAAATTATAAGAACACCGTATGATTGTTTTTTTTTTTGTTTTTTTAATCAAAGACGTCATTTATATTCCTTACCAATATAACAATTTCTAATTTGACAAAACCTTAGCGATAGTTCAAATTCAGAACAATTTTTATTTCATTTACCGGCAAAAACATCAAAAGTTATAATCCTGTAACGTTTTCATAATTTGCCGCTCGGAAGAAGCTTAACGCGATTGGTGATTTCCAATGTTATTTCGCGAACGACTGGAGGACTGAACGAACGTTTGAAAAAATCTAAATCTACCAACAGAAGCCCAATAACAATTTTACTATAAACGAATCTAACAAATTCTCAAATATTCCTCAAAGAATTACAAATAGAAAAAATTACTTTTAAATAAATAATCGAAAAAGAAAGAGAGAGAAGATACGTAGATGGCGCTTGATAAGGGTGGGGGAAGAATGGTGCAGGTTAGGTGGCGCGGTCTAGCGATCGCGGCTCGAAATGGCGCCCTTGAATGATCGGTGCGCGCAACGGGGTGCGCGAGTGTAACGTAGTCGCGGAATCGTCAGTGTGCGCGCCGCGGAGAGCCAGAAAGACAGACATCTTGTAGTAGAATTTAGCGGCGTGGTGTCTCGACCGTGGGGTGTCGGTGTCGGTGTCACGGTGCTTCTTACGGTGTCGTCGTCGTTGTCATTTTCGTTGTCGTCATCATCGTCATCAACGTCGTCTGTCATCGTTCGCTCTTTTCCATAGATATATATCAGTAAGGAAGAGCTAACGAACGTTAGTTCCGAGTGTAGCTCGTCGGTCGTCGTCGTCGTCGTCGTCGCCGCCGTCGTCGTCGCGTCGCCGTCGCCGTCGTCGTCGTCGTCGTCGTCGTCGGTCGTCGTCGTTAGCTGCTTATAGTCAGTTTGGTCTGATCGACTCTCGCGTTTGTCGTCGTGTTCTCTGTCGTCGCGGTGGTGCCAAGATCGCGAGACCCCGTCGCGCTGGCGGTGCAGCTCGCGTGGTCCAGCGATCTAGTCGCTCGCCCGAAAAACTAGAAGGAACTCTTCTCTTTTTTTTGTGAATCGTCGTTATTAATCGTGCACCTCTTTGGAGGAGGCGCGAACGACGAGAGGAAGAAGAGGGGGAGTAAGTGAAAGAAAGAAGAAGAGGTGGATGAATAAGAAGTAGAAGAAGAGGAGACGAAGAAGTGGCAGAGAGAGAAGGAACGTAGACGGAAAAAAAGATACACAGAGAGTGAGAGAGAGAGAGAGAGTACAGAAGCAAAGAGAAAAGTATAAAGGAAAACTCGTTTCGTTCCGCAAACGCCCGTGAACGACGACGTTCCGGAGCGACCGATGTCGTATCGCCGCCGCCGTACCGCCGTGCGATAACTTCCGTCACCTCTCCGATCCCCCCGTCCTGTCTCCCTCTTCGCGTTATATCCGCGCGAGTCTCTCTCCCAGCCATAATATCGTGTTGCTGGTACAACGTGCGTGTGCCTGTCGTCCTCATCGTGCCGGGATCTTGAATCGTCGACGACGTTCGCCACCGGTGCGGGAGGTGCTGCTGCTGCTGCTACCATCTCGCCGTAAGAGAAACGAGCGCGCGCCGTAGAGAGGAAGGCAATAGGTGGAGGACCGATCGAGATCGTCCCGTGCACCGGGTCACCGCCGCTGACTGACCGGAGCCAACAGGAGCGCGTGTGCGGGCAAACGAGAGAGAGAGAGAAGAGTCAGAGGGAGAGAGAGAGTAGTGAGAAAGAGTGAGAGAGAAAGGGGCCGGCGCCCATCCTGATACATCCAGCATGACCTCGAACAATTCGCAGAAGCTTTCGACGACGGAACGAGTGATAAAAAGTAAGCCACGAGAAAGTTTTCCCTTCTCTATAAGGACCTGCTATTTTTTTTTCTTTCAAGTGCGACGACTTGTGAGAGAGAGATATAGCCATGCCGTGCGCGCGATCGCTCAAATACCGCTCTGTCGGTACGTCAGATTCGCGATGAGTACTCCTACCCCGTTTGCATCTCTTTTTCCATCCTGCTATCATCTCCTTTTGTTCTATCTTTTTCTCTTTCTTTCTTTTCGTCTCTTTGGGGAGAAGGAATCTTGCCAAAGAGAGACATCGATGGATAAAAGGCTGATCGAGGATGTGAAAGAAAGAGCGAGGGAGAAAAGGTGGCGGAGAGAGGCGCGTCAAAACACGGCGTATGTGTCGCGCGGGATTGATTTTCTTCGTGGCTCCATGGCGCCATCGCTATCGACCTGACAACGTTCTCTCACTGACCCTCCGTTTTTTGCCTTTCCTCGTCTCGTCTCGTTTCTGCTCGCTCGCTATGCTCTTCTTGCGGCCTCCTTTCTTAGGCCGAGCGTCGCACTCATCGTACGATCTTTCTTCTTCTACTACTGCTTCTTCTTCTTTTATTACTTCTTTTCTTCTTCTTTCGTAAGAAAGGATTGGGAAAACGAGTCCCCTTTCCTCCAGGCACGCGAACGACCCCGTTTCGTTTGAGGTCGAGGAACGGAATCGTCTCGAGGACGCGACGTCGTTGCGGCGGGCTCGAGAATTTGCGTCTCGGCGTAGTTAACGAACGAACGAACGAACGAGCGATCGATCGATCGAGCGGTGGAACAGCTGACCGAGCGCGGACACGCGTCCACCCGCCGTACCGCAGCCGGACCGATCGACCCTTTTTCCGAAACTACTACTACTACTAACCCTCTCGTTGTTGCTACCATTACTATCACCGTTTCTCTCTCTCTATGCTGTTGATTTAAATTGAAAAGAGATTGCTTCTCCAATCGCCTATTTCGCGAGGACACGTCGGTCGGTCGAGTAACGCCGAGCAAAAGCAGAATGAGGAGGAGGTGGTGCTCGATTCACGTGTCGTTGCTCCTAATAATAGTCTCGAAAATTTCGTTCGAGCCGAGAAAAGGTCGCTACGTAGATATATACTATCGAGCGGATCGCGAGCCAACTACGCTCCGTCCTCCTATCCAACAAGATGGCCCTTCGCCAGAGCGCAACGTGACTGCTTTTCTTTTGCTTTCATGATTCCTCTTATTTATACGTTTACGAGTAGGTTCCCAACCCAGGATACGCTTTTATTCTCTTTTCGAGAAAAGATGCGTCGAGTCCAAGTACGCTCGGTGATCTTTGTTTATACGATTCGCTCCTTCTCGATATAGGATAATTTTTTAAAGATTCTCTAATATTATTTTCTGCTTTAAACCAGATTTCTTTTTACCAAGTATTTGCGTTCAACCATTTCCTTTTCACCAGAATTCTGATCCCCGGTCGATTTACGCGACATAACCTATAAACCGCCGCTCCGTGTTTACTCTTTCGAAGTAGATGTCATCGGCCTAGTCACGTGTGTCGCGGAGAGAGCCGATTCGAACCGAGATTCGTTCGTTTCCGTACGGTACGTAATACCGGAAGGGGAACGTCATTTTCGTTAGGGAGTTTGCGACGGACTCTCGGGGTCACCGTTACGGTGCGCATACCGATGCGGCTAACGACGATACTAATAATGATAATAATAGTAGTAACAAAGAGAGAGATCCCTATCGGTGGTGGAAGAATGGAATAGCAAATAGATGAGTCGTCTTGGCGCCGCCGGTCGATCGGCCCAGGTGCCGGAGGTCCGAAAAGTTAGAAGGCCGATTTAGGATGCACAGGTGGCACGTCCGGTCATTGAACCCTTAGACAGTGCCCTCGAGCTCGCTTCTTTTTTTTTCCTTCTCTCGAGCCACGCGACCGTACTTTGCTACCGGTTTTCTTCAAAACGACTAGTTGAAAAGAGAGGAAGATGGATAGACAGATAAATGGAGTAAGAAACAGATGGTCGGTAAAGAGAGAGAAGACCCGACCCTTTAAACGGCATTTCCGACCTTTTCGACGGCTCGGACGGTCGTAATGCGAGCTTTTAAAAATGGTGGAATCGATCGGCCATCGAATCGATGACGCGACATCGAGTCGAACTATTTTCTCTTTGCCTGTCCTCTTCTTTTTTCTTTTTCATTATTAACGCCATCTAAATTTAGAAATTTTCCTAATTAATAGATCGCCCGATAAAGGATCGCTTAACGTCTTGTCGCGTCTCTTTTCTCTTATTTTCCTTTTTTATCTTTTAAAGCGTGTTCTCGGAAAATTTTTAACGGTGCTGTTTTAGCACCATTTCGCTAAAGGGTAGTTTATTTCTTCGTTAACACTTTGACTGGTGACCATCACCTATTTTTTCAGTGCGACTGTGGTGATCACCATTGATAATCATGGATAACTACCAGTGATAACAAAATAGTCTTATTTAACCATATTACATATAATTTATTATTATATACTTGAAATAATGAAAATATTATTATAATTACTCCGGGTAAAATTCTTACAAAATATGGTGGCAGCCAAAGTGTTAATAACGAAATTATAGAAAGAGATCTTTTGTCTTCACTTTTTCGGTACTTACACCTACACATTGGGATCCTAAGCGTCTTATCGTAATACTTCCATATTTATTAGTCTTCGATATTATTTTCACACTTATAATCCTTTGTTCTTTTTTCACCATACTCGAAGATATATGATAATCTATCTCGAAGGCACATTGACACTCCTCGCTTCCTCGTTGTGTCTCTTTTTCTGTCTGCCATTGTCATCGTTATCGCGACCGTAATTAAGCGCAAGGGCTGCGCAACGTGCTACGAGCGTGTAAGGTTTCGACGGCGTCGTTTCTTTCGTCGTACTCGTGCTTTACGCGGTCTTACATAATTGGAATGTTTCGAGCGGCGTCATCGTTCTCTGCAACGTTTACCAATTGTATTTTTTTTTTATGGTTCCTGACACGACGAAACGCCTCACGTTTTTGACATTTCGTAATGTCACCGTCCAAAAATAGCGTCTGCGTTTTCTCCACTTGGAAAGGACTTCGGCAATTTAATCGTACTTTCATGCTATAACGCATATTCGTATTTTATATTCATCGTGTGCGAACAGGAGTTATATTAAATTTGTTATAATTCAAACCTATCTAAAGAAGTACGTCTCGAAGGGAGTTACGTTGTTAACCTTCACGAGGATAGAATGATTTTATAACACAAACGGATGGAATAGATGAAATGAATAATTTAGAAATATTTTATTTAGTTTAATTTATTCGATTTATTTAATAAAAAATATGAATTAAACCTGAAAAAATAAAAAGATCTTCGGAATCTCTAGGTTAATCGAAAGACCAAAGATTCTTGCTATAACAAAGTTAACATTATACTCATAGAGTAAACAATTCTTTTTCTAACGTTAACTCTCTCAGAAAAAACTAGTTTCCGTTATATTCTCGCTCTAGATTCCCTAGAGCATCTATTCTCGATGCAATAACACAGTTTTTTGGTAACGTTAATTAACCGTGGAAAAATAACGCTCGCGAGAATACGATCGGGCGTCTATATTTATGAATTGTCGCGGGATCGAAAGGATCGACGATCGATCGAGTTCTTTTTGCCTCGATGATCGGAGCACCTTCGAACCGAGTCGTGCTTGTTTATACGCGGTTATAGAATCGTCGTGCGGTAACTCGAGGTCATTTCGAGGTTAAGTTATACATTGACTTCTATTCCTTGGTCGTCGTTCGCAGCCGATATGGAAATGGCGTGTGTGCCAGTCAATATGGAAATTGCATCGCGCCCCGTCTGGTGCATCTTACAAAATGATGCTTGTTTGTTCGCGCGAGCGCGTCCTACCGGAAAAATGTTCCCCCTTTTCAAACTATTTTCTCGATACGTTCTCTCTCGGTTGCTCTCTTCTCGGGAACGCGATAGATGCTTGGAACACGCAATACGATTTTTATCGCCATCATTTATTTTTTTCACTGGGTAATCGGTAAAATGTGTAAGTAGAAGAAGCATTTTATTCACGAAAGAATACAAACGAAGAGAGAAAGAGCGATAACGCGCACTCTCGATCCTGGATATCGATTTTCCATCGGTTGGAAGACGAGGAAGCCGCGCGTCAGCCTCGAAAGAAGGGTAATAATTCTTCTTTCGCAAATATACGTAGGATACGTTCGAAAAGAAGTACATGGAATATATATATATTTATACATATATATAGGGTGTCCGGTTCAAGGTGTCCAAGCGGAAAACTACATGTGCACATCAATGATTCGAGTCGAAAAGTCTAATACTATTTTCCGAAATTCGGCTCGGTTCAATAGTTATTAACTAACAAAGATAGGCCAATCACGGCGAAGCAGCGACATGTAACGTTGTTTATCGTGAATTACTCCTCCTACAGCTTCGTCTATTACCTAGTTTCGATCTCGAGCGAACCGCTTTTCTTCGCTAATCGCTGTAATTGGTCGATCTTTGTTAACTAATAACTCGGTAACTAAGTCGAATTTCGCAAAATGGTATTAGACTTTTCTACTCGAGTCATTGATGCGTACATGTAGTTCTCCGCTAGAACACTTGGACCCGGACACCCTGTATACACGTGTTGCTCGTCGATCTTTCGAACGTACTACGTATATTCCCATGTATATATGTATGTACGATTCGAAAGATATATCATGCTCCTGCGGAGTTTCGTGAGAGAACGACTACATTATGTATATACATAAAATGCATACATATGTATGTTCGCGTACGCGTTCTTGGGTGGCATATCGTCGAAGGCAGATTTCGCGCGAGGACGAAGCGCTCGCCCGCTCGAACGCGCAACCGAGCAAGCGTACGATTTGAATAAGGTTGATGATAATAATTCGCTGGGGCAAATCATCGCAATAAACCTAGTACCTACGTAATCGTGCCTATGCATTTCATATTAACGTACCCCAAGGATCATACGATCTATAGATATATCGTGTAATAGGGAACAACTAAAGTCGTTTTAAGAAACTTGATCTTAAAATAGAACGAGGATATACGATACTCGTTGGGAAACGCGTGAAACATTTATTATACGAAAGTGTAAGCAATTTAGTAGTTAACATCTTTCGTGCGATTCGCCGCATTTAAAAACCCAACCGTAACTTTGTTGTTCGTAATACCCTATATAATGTTCGAGCGTTACTCGAAAGTATTTACAAACTGCGCGTAAGACTTTACACGCATAGCCGAGAAGCCAACGTGTCGTAGTTAAGAATCGTCGCAAAGTTCAGGGTCGCTTCGTGGTACGTGGAATTTTGTCCTTCCGATGTGTAATACCGAGCGTTAGAGAAGCTCTCGATTTTGTATGCACAGCCAAGTCTCGTATAACACGGCATACATACGAAACTCCGAGCATCGTCGGCTTGGAACATGAGAATGAATGAAATTACGTTGAGTCATCGATCACGGATCGTAGATCTCGCACAGGTGGAGAACCCGGAGAATTCGTCGTTGGTAACTTGTGATGAATATGACATGCAACGAACGCCTACGTTTCATGAAAAAAAATTCATTGCAGTTCGTCCCACGTGCTATGGTGGTTAAATATAAATAATGATGTTTTTCGGCCGATGAACTCGAGCGAAAGCGACGTTCTCGGTGATAAAACGCGCGAAGAATCGTCCGTGGTGGATTTGAGTTTCGTGAGCCGAGTGTACGGTGAGGAGAAAAGATGTGGTTGACGATGAGAAAACGGAAGAGTCATCCGTTGCCCAGGGAACATTCGGTTCGGATTATTTTTGAAGCTGACGACGTCGAGCGCGTCGTCAATTACGTCGTGCAACCACTTTCTAGTGGGGGTCAATTACCGAATTTAAAAGGCATCGCGTTACACGATTCTCGTATTACCAAGCTAATATTTTTCCAGTCTAATTGCGCTTCTCCCATCCTCGTCTTCGTCCTCATCGTCGTGGTGAGCGTCAACTGCCGCTACGTGGCTTCAACGATCGCCCTATTTTTGCTTCGCAGAAATTTAAACGCAACCTTTTCACGCGTATGCACGCACGTGTTTATGCATGTATATATACGTAAACATGTAAAGTGACTCGTATTAATATTTGGATACCCTATAAAGCAGCATAACTTTTTTTTTTAATTGAACCAAACGATTTGAATTTCTGCAAAAACATGGTAGAATTAGTTAATTGGATATCCTGTTTTCATTGTTTAAAAGAATTTTTCAATTTTCGTTATAAGCTCCGATAAAAAAGTTGGAAAAATAGCTTCTTCCATTCTCTTTGTAATTCCAAAAATTTCGAATTTTTGTAACCAACGAAAACATGATATCTAGTAAACTAATTCTTCCATTTTCTTGCAAAAATTCAAATCATTTGGTTCAATTATAAGAAAGTTATTCTTTATAGCTTGTCCGAATATTAATGTGAGTCACTATAGGTGCATAGGATTGCGTAATCGTCGTATAACACGAAGACTCCATCTCTCTTTCTCTCTCATTCAAGTCAAGGTTTAAACGAGCATAAAGGATTCCAATCATTTTTCACAACGTTTCCACCGTGGAAGATTTATTTTGTTACGTCGATACGCTCGGGGAAACAAAGTCATCGATGGAATAGGTTTTTCCATGTTAATTTCACTTCGAAATAAGGACGAGCACAACGGCGAAGCGATTTTTTCCTCGCTATAAAGCCTTCTATTGATTTATCAACGTTACGGTGCGCGTTGTGCGGTGGTGATGAGGTGGAGAGGGTTACCGGGCTTGGCTGGCCAGAGGGTGTCCCGTGGAAAAATTATCCCTCACCGAGCGACGAGGATATTTTATTCCGGCCAAACGAAGTAGCTTTCCGTGTACGCATACGGCATCCACTCTAATGAACGCTCGTAAAACCTCTAACGTTGCACCGTTTTCCGTGGAGAGGATGGCTATGGTACGTGGCCATTCAATTTCGTACGGTGCCAGATTACGGTAATAAATTTTATCGTGGCTTCGATAGTACTCGCGCGCGAGGAGCAACAAGCTAGTTTATTGTAGCGATGCAACGTCTTATGCATGTTGCATTGATTCGCGTAGGAGGATGGCTATCTTACGGCTAGTAGTCTATGAACTCGCTTAGGCAAGTGTACATACTGTAGGGAGCACGAAAGAAATTCCTTTCGTAGGAATTCGGGTCTTATTGGCTAGAATTGAAAGGACAAATCTCTGTTGAAACGCATTTTCATATCCTGCGTATTAATTCCCCCCCTTTGCGTGACAAAGGGAGTGAATGAAACTTATCGAGAGTAGGGATGCAAGTAAAAGAAAAAATTGATATTTTTATAAAAGTTTCATAACTATTGATATATCGATATTATGGTGAGAATGTTAAAAACAGATGTAACGACTAAAAAGAGGTCCTTTGTAATTTCAATTAGTGACTATAACAATATAAAATTGAATCGGTTGTTTTAACAATTTTGATTTTTGAGAATTCCACAAAAAACAAAGACGAACAACGACGAGTAATTTTGTTTATTGTCAATCCCTCCTCCTACCGCTTCGTCTCTCACCTATTAGTGAATTCGAGTGTTTCGATTCACCAATTCGTGATTGGTCGATATTTGTTAGTTAATAACTCGATAACTAAGCCGAATTTGTTAAAACAATTTTCGATATTTCTCCTTAGATTCGTCCACTCTATCTGCAGTTTCCCGGTGGGTAACTCGAAATGGGACACCCTCTATAAGCGAACGATCGATCGTCGATAAAGCATTGGCACGATTTTCGCGAGAAAATCGTACTACGCGTTTAAGGGGATATCGCGAGGGATTCTTTTTTTCGACTAGCTCTATTGATTTCTAGATAACATAATTGAATTTTCCACGAATCATAATGTATATTCTACGATCGTTACGCACGCTCTCACGGTTTCTCGTTTCCAACATACGGCAGACCATCTTATCGGACTCCCCGTGGGCGCTAACACGTGCTGGTGTCAAACGTGATTAACGCGAGACTCGTATAGGCGCGTTCGCGCGAGCAAACGATCTCTCTCTTATTCTTTGTCGTGTAACAGTCTCCTAATCAGGGTTTCAACGTTTCGTCGAGTTTTCTGAATTTCTATCATTTCGACCTTCCGCGCTTTGTAAACACGAGTCGCTTACTCGACTAATTACGATCAACGTTCGCCGTGCACGTAGCGCTGTGGTTTTTTTTTTTTTTTTTTCTGTCGACCGACTTTTTCTCAGTTTCACGACCTATGGCGAGGGACCGAAGAACTACGTAATTTGTTACGAGAAACGTGACCTCCTCTATCTAGAGTGAGATTTATACATTTTTTGAATATATATATTCCCTTCGGTGTCTCCCAGGTTAATCCGAGAGTAAGAAAGATAGTGACCAGCTTCATAATTTTTATTTTAAATTTGTTAATACATATTTATCTTTAGAACATTTCTAACGACGTGTATAATTCTTTTAAATTATCTGCTCCATTTCCAATCTCTCGAGATATCTCGTTTAGAAATTATAAAAATCAAGAGAGTCGAAGTACGACGACTTTGCGAAACTTTAGACAGGAAAGTATACACACACACGCGTGCGAAACACGTAGGTATATGTACGCGCGCGGAAGCTCCCACGTTTTGACCTATTTTGTATGAACATGAAAGGAACCTCGAACAAAAAGCTCCCGCGGAGAGACAAGAAGATGCCCCCAGTGACGGCCGACCTAATCAATTCTATGTACTTCCAGTTTGTAGTGCCTACGCGTTTGATGTTTCACGATTTTCAGTGGTTTTAGGTGCGGGCGGGTGTGGTCGTCCTGAAAGGGAAATCAAATCTCTTCTTTCCCATCGGTCGATCGCACTTTTACACGTGCCTAACCAAACTACAGTCATTCTTCCAGTCTCCTATACGATGTAAGACAATAGCTCGATCGATTTCTTCGAAATACATTCGGTTTATTATAAACCAGGCACCACGGTCTTGATTACATAGTTAAATCAAATATAAATTTTCATGTTACAAAAAAGCCATGCAAACGTTCGATTAGAACATTTCGTTTCATCGTGGAACGCTAATTAGTCTCTCGTGGCTTCGACCAAAGGAAATCACGTCATTTGTTAGTCGAAGCAATTGTCACCGGAGTAAGGTGTTTTTAGGTTACGGAGAAGAAATTGGTTGTTCTTTGAGCAACACCTTCTTACACCATGATATAATTTCCATCATACACACGTTCCATTAGTCGTGCTTCGATAATCAATGGAACTCGATCTCTGGCGACTTTGCATTCGTCTTACGGCGGTGGGTCTTTGTGATCTTTCGAAGCGCCGATGTAGAGGAGGATGAATCGCGTTGTTGTATAGTTAAAATGGGAAAGAAGGGGACGATGAGTGGTTTTCGGCCCGGCTCGATTGTTACGGTTCATGGTATAAGAAGGAGAGAGAGAGAGATGCGAGGCGGTGAGAAAGAGAGGGAAGCTAGAGGAGCATAGTCTGCCGGGTCCCGTGGATCACGGCTGGGTGGAGTGTAATAATAGACGCAAACTCATTTGGCTGCTCGGCCAACTACATTTGGCTCGGCCGTCGTCCACTGTTCGTTCCACAGGTCGTGTCTGCCGGACTGGCAAATTTTTGTTGACTTTACGAAAGAATAAATAAACAAGCAAGCTGACATGCGCCGCCGGTATCTCCTTTTCTTTACTCCCGCTATCCTGTCTTATCTTCTTTCCTTTCTTTCTCTCTTTTTCTCTGTTTCTGTCTCTCCTAGTATCCTTTTCCTTCTCTTAACCTCTTCGAACTCTCGTTCTTTTTCTTCTATCGCTTCTTCTCTCCTTCACCTGCTTTCCTTCGGCTCCTCTTTGGCTTGGTCCCTCTTCTCTTTCTTCCTCGCGAAACGACATACCGGCCCGGGCTTCTATTTTCGTCTTACGAACGATCCGTCGAAGGCGACCTCTTCTCAAGGGCCGTCTCGATGCGCACCGCGATGACGTTTTACGGCTCGAAAGATTTCGGAATTATATCAAGTCCAGCGAGTCCAGTCTAACGATCCTACGAAGTCATCAGCTGTTCGTCGGGACTCCTACGGCACTGAGAATTTATCCGTAGAAATGAACACAAATTAGTCTGATCAATATGTCTTAAATATAAGCGACTGAAAAATCGCGTGCATTAAAAAATGGGTTAACGTATCGCCCGTACTCGAGTGAGATCTCACGAAGACGATGATTTACGATCTAATGTTCTTAAAACGCGATGTTCCAGGGCCCTGTAGCTATACATCGAAGATTATTGTAACTTCGAGCAAATAGCGTCCGTGGAAGTCGTAGAAAAACTCGGGGAAGGTGAAGGCCTGGCCTAGGTCGCACGAAAATACGAAACTCCTTCTCTCGTTCGCTCCGTAAGAACCCGTTTGTTTTGTACGAAAATCCGTGTAAAAATAATCCAGGTTAGACGTGAACATGGACATACTTCTTTCTAATCTTGAGCTATAATTTTTTCCATTTTTTTAAATATTTTTTATCGAACGACTAGGTTAGAGATCGAAAATGTTCTTCTTTTGTCATCTTACAGCGATTGTTCACGAGCACATATATCTTTCCAAAACAAAGTACACGTTCGAACCGAAAAACAACCTGTAGCTAGACTACCGTCGTTTGCTTCGGTTATTTTTGAAATGATATTATGCAAATGTCTGGCAAAGACTGAGATACTGTATTTCGAGTAATTATTTTACTTCTTACAGCGATGCTTTCCAAGAATTACACCCGGCTCATTTAAAACAAACGTCGAGCATTGTCATTTTTTTTTTGGTCAGTCTTATCGAAAAACTATCAACGACTCTGAAAATTTACTACCATACGCGTTGAGTCGGCAACATTTTTGCCTCGATGAAAAAAAAAAAAGAAAATGTTACGTACGAAGCGATTTGAATAACTAGATGGAACGTAGTTCCGAGATTTTGTTCCACTTTACAGTTCCATATTAAACATTTCGTGTAAAGGTTAACGAATAGAAAGTTATTTCATCCGATGTCGGTTATTTACTCACCGTGTACACACAAATTTATACGTTCGTATGATCCTCTTGTCCTTCGGGGGTTAACGAATAAAAATACACTTGCAACGATAATTCTAGCTCCGTGTATATTGGAATTTTCCATGTGACCGGTTTAATCAAATCCTTTGCCGTCGGAAAGTTAGTTCGTGGTGTAGAGGCTTCCTCTCTATTTCTCTCTCTCTCATTCTTGTTCGCGCGCGCGTGCGAGCGCGCGCACAAATAAATTGATGATTTGGGGTAGGCGGTCAGGAAATTAAAACCCTCAATTAGCGCAACCTTGTAACCGCGTCGGCAAGTTCCTTTTGCGGGGATCGATACGAGAGAGCGGTAGAGGGATGCGCGCGAGTGAGCAAGTACGTTCGCCTTCTTGTCCGACATCGTTCGATATATAACTCCTTCGGTGGAATCACTTTTCGAATTGCCTCGAATCTTTCATTAAAGGAAGAGAGAAGTTGTTAATGAAAATACGTGTTCTCGAGAACGTCGCTCTCGTAGATTTTCAAAATTAACCTCAGAAGGAACATCGCGATGGAAAATTTGATCATGGTTGTTACTCGTATAGAATGGAAACTTTGTAAGGGGTGTTAAAGCAAAGCACGTTAGGTGGAATTTCCGTGTTATTTTTATTTTGTTTTTTTTATTAATTAATTTAACGGATGAAGACCCTTTGGCATACAGAAAAAATACGAGGGTCCTCGTCGTTTTTATATAGCGTTATACAGGGTGTCCGGTTCCATGTAGTCCAGCGGAGGACTACATGTACACATCAATGACTTGAATCGAAAAGTCTAATAATATTTTCCGAAATTCGTCTCAGTTAAATAGTTATTAACTAACAAAGATCGGCCAATCACGGCGACCAGCGACATGTAACGTTGTTTATTGTTGATTGCTCCTCCTACCGCTTCATCTCTTGCCTAGCTGCGAGCTCGAGTGAACCGCCTTCTTTTGCTAATCGCCGTAATTGATCGATATTTGTTAGTTAATAATTTGTTAACTAAGTCGAATTTCGAAAAATAGTATTAGACATTTCGATTCAAGTCATTGATGTGTACATGTAGACCTCCGCTTGACTACATGGAAACGGACACCCTGTATATAGGTAGGGTAATCGACAGTCGAAAATTCCCCGCCGAACGTTACGTTGGATTTCAAATTGTTTATTCGAAAATATCGAATTTTTTTTTTCAATATTTTACCTGCTCTAGAACGTGTCGACATTCCATTCCACGTTACCAAGTTCTTTTATCTCGGAAATCAGGGATACCGAAGTAGCCAACTTCGCGGTACGGACGGTCGGAATTTCGATTTGCTAAGAAGTACCGAGCAATCTTCCACGAAGCTCGTACGGTCCTAGCGAGGAAGGTCGTACCTTCATTTAGCATGCCATCCTTTCCAATGAAACCAGGTCACCGACGAAGGGCGCCGAATTCATTACGCTGCTCGAACCTGCGGAATATCTGATTGAATGCGAACGAGAACAAATCGCGGAATCTTCCCTCCTTTTTTTCTTTCTTTCGTCTCTTCTACGAGTTCAATGTCGTTTCGTGAGCGACGTCTTTAAATTGGAACGGCGTACATATGTGCGACGTCTCGTTGATACTTACACGTGTATAGATTACTATAGAGAGAGGTATGTGTAAAAATGCATTTATATACGGGGTGTCCTGTTATAAATTCCCGAATCGAAAACTACATATGGACAAATATGGTTTGTTGGTCAACCACAGAGAGAAAAAACGATCAACGAAGAAAGATGGCTCGCTTGAACTTGATATTAAAAACAACGTTACGTCTCTGATTTTCGCTTTTGTTCTCCGTGATTGGCCGATCTTTGTCGATTAATAACTCGTTAACTAGGCTAAATTTCGAAAAAGTTTATTAGACTTTTCGACTCGATTCACACTCGTGCATATATAGGTTTTTGCTGGATAACTTATGACCGGACACCGTGTATATGTATTACACATCCAAATAGGTTTTTATAGCGTATACCCACACGCAGGATCGGTTAACGAGACGAGCGAACGTAATATCGTTTAATTATCAAAGTATGCTGGCGGAGTCCATATCGGTTAATGGCGCCCGCACGATATCCATTGCAGCAGCCACTTTTAGGTAAAATCGGGAGAACGTCGGTGGCCCTATTGTTTTTCGCTCGTTTCAAACGATAACGACAAAACTAATTAACGTTTTGATTAATTTTAAAGTTATTCCAAAGTGTAGGCTGAGCAAGAAAAACTCGTTTGCGCGAGTTCCATTTTGCTACTTTCTTATCTTTTTGTTTCTAAGAACTTACATTTGGTATTATAACTTTTAACCGAGATTCGAAAATCTTGCGTAACTTTTTATCGAGTCACTCGCGATGAATACATCGAGAAAAGGAAACGCGTCGCCGTTGAAGTTGGAAGCTCGCCCGGTAGATGATAGATAATTACTATAAAAGAACACGACGATGATATGCGGATATTGAAAGCTGGGAACGACGTCGTTGATATGTCAGCAACATCGGTGAAACTTGGCAAGCAACGTGGAAGATCCCACGGATCCTTCGTAAAGTCGGAGAAACAAATGCTTTGTTCCGAGATGACTAACGCGATATGGATTATCAGTCGTCGAAAATCGAACGTGGGATCTCGTTTGAGTAGCCTGGTTATTTTTGAAGAAAACTTTCGTTGGAAATTCAATAAAATATGTCATTAAACAATACTATGAGTCGAGTGGCTACTCCTAGATATTCTAACCCCCTTGGTTGCGTTTGAAGTGTAACGCTATTTCATTATTGGAATGTTTTTAGAAAAAAAAAACTCTAAAAAAAACTAGTGATTTGGATTGAGTTGGTTGCACCTATAAAATTGTTTACAATGGCGTCAAATCGTCACGTACCCGCATTGGCCAAAGAAAATATTCCCGTGCTGCGTTCGAAGAATGTATTGTCCATTTCTCCCACGTACAGTGTTCCACAAGCATCTATTCCACAGTTCCAGTTTCAATGGGGCCGATCTTTGGCATATTCGTGTCACATCAACAGGTGAACGTTGATCGGTCTGAGTTTTTAGACCCATGCTCTTTCCGTCGTTCTCCACGCGTTTGCGACAGAGTAGCTAGGAAGAAGAAGGGCTCTGGTATATATATATGTGTGAATGTGTTTGTGTATTTGGGGTATTCCCAACGATAGGGAAAGAGAGAGAGGGAAATCGGTGGTAGAAAGGAAACCTGTGGCCCGTCCGGTTGGATGGATGGCAGCCCACTCGTGTTTTCGATGGGCGAGAAGAAGAAGAGAGAAAGAGGGATGGCGCGAGTAGCTGGAGAGAGGGCGTAGTGGAGTAAGAGACGAGCGATGACGCTGGAGGAGGGGGTTGTGGGAGAGGCGGGGCTCCGTGACCAGATCAATACCCACGGCCAACCCCGTAGTAACGCATAGATTACCTTATTCATAGCGTTGCAGTCGTACCCGCTGTTTTTCTTCTTCCCTATCGTCTACTTCGCTACCTCCCAAAGCCCTTCCTCGGCTCGATCTCCTTTTTTTTCTTCCAAGTTGCTTCCACTCACTTTTCACCGTCCCTATAAATGTAAATACATTTAGGTTTTAGAAAAAAGACCGAGAGAGTGGAATAGGAGAGGTTTTAGAGCAGAGGATCTAACGAAGCTCTAACGGATTACCATCGGCTTTGCTCGCTAAGCATCTTATTTACCTCGTCGATCGTTTAACCCCTTTGATAAAACGTTCTTCTTTAATTTCGGTTTCGAATTAATGTAGTACTCGCTGTCATTTGGAAAAATCAAAATGGAGGATGCAGATTTGGAGGGGAAATAAATATTGTGGTCGCAACATCAACAATTTTATGATTCCGTGCGTTTAAACGGACCACAGTCCCGGGCGAAAATTGCAACAATTTTGTAAAAGGCTCAACAAGATTTCTTTAGCCTACGAAACATCAAGATTCGGTATTATGACATACGGTATATACTTTCTTCTACGTAATTTACGTCGCAGTAACGCTTGACGTTATTATTATAACCCCTCGTCTACCTTGGTCATCGTTTTTATCGGCGTCATCGTCATCCTCCGGGCGGTTATCACCGTGGCGAATCTTGAACGGCTTGAAGTTCCTCGGAAGCTCCCCGTTGGCCTCGCGGGGCCCGTAGAAAAAATTTATAGCCTCGTCCTTCCGGTCGGATTTCCTGGGAAACTTAACTAAGCGGAAAAAGGTCGCTTCGGTCGTTTGAGGTAAGCGGCGAGAGAGAAATGGAGAGACAAAGAGAGAGAGAGAGTGGACTACATCTTCTCTCCCTTTCTACGTGCTAAGGTTAAGGGTGGTGAAAGAGAGAGGGTGAGTTTGCACCATGACGTTTACGCATCGTCCCTCTTTCGCGTTACGCGAGAAACCCCGTACTAGAGTCTCGTGAACGATATCTCCTTCTTTCTAGTTGGAAGAAGTAACGAAAATATTGCGAGTCGAGCATCGAGAATTTGAATACCCTTCGAGAAGGTCGACCTCTTCGTTTCTTCGTAAAATTTTTTTTTCTTCGCGATATCATGGTATAAAGAAAGAGAAAAAGGAAGACTCTCAGCGGCATTTTTAGCATGCACGGAATTAATTCTCGAGCATTCTAGCTAGTTTCTTCTCTCTCTTTTCTCTCCTGCAAAAGATTTAACGAATCGATTTTTCACACCGCTAACTTAGTGGTTATTCATTCTCGATAATACGAAGGACACGAGTTCTTCGTCGTACCCCGTTACAAAGTTATTCTAAAGCTGATACTCCATTTCCCTACTTTTGAGCGACGTTCACCGGACTACTCTGATACATACATGTAGCGATAATGCATCGCTAACTTCAGTTTGTTCGTTCACGGTTGTTCGAGTTATACAGGTTACCCTTATATAGTACGAAAACTCGCAACAAGTTACGAATCTAATAATTTTCTACCAATTATTTAATACCTATTTTCAAATATTCAAACATTTTCTTTTATCCTTAGAGATACGAACGATTTAACACCTTGCTTCCGTGTGGGACTCCTGTGAATGTAAAGCACGAGTTGTACATGATCCAATTTTGATGAATTTATATATTTTTTTTATATTTTAGTGTTCGTTAGTCTCTAAACAAGCTTGTAACAACATTCGTTTTTTTTATCAATTTCTATTATTAATTTCATCTTGCATCAAATTAAATCATAGGGCAAGGGGTTAACAATCCTTTATTTATTAACTAACATCTTCGAGGGTGTCAAGGTTACATTAATTTTAATAAGTTTTCTTCCTTACAATTTTGTCCATTCGCGCAAGCTCGATTCGTCCTCTTCTCGTAACTCGCTTCGGCACGAGTGCTTCGCGAAGGGTGCGTTTCCATTCTCTCCCTCCTCATTCGAGTACCTTCTTCCTCTCTTTCCCTGGATGGAAGCTATTTTTCTTTATTACGTGCAGGCCTTTGCATCTTAGTTACGTGTCACTGCCCCTGCAGCCACACGAGTGGTTGCACGTATACCTGCTTCCTTCTGGCTCGTACCTACCACCATCTTTCTCTCGGACGAACCTTTCGACGCACGCACCTCGTTCTCCATTTCTCGCGCGAGCTAACACTTCTTTTTTTTAATCGATGCAACCTCAAGATCTACCAGAGTACTCGTAACACGCTCGTTCGCTCGTGGACTTATTTCCGCCTTCTAATCTCGCACACTCGTGTAGGAAATCGTGCTTTTTTTAAACCGACTTTCTTCCACGTTGAAGTTTCCTCCTGGAGAGTCCTTCGAGATACTTGAGAAACGTGCCGGTACTTCGTAGCAAAGGTAGTCGGACATAATTTTATCGAAATAAGGATTTACTCGATGTGATTATTCTCTTTAGTAAATCGTTAAGTGAATTTTATAGAACACCGAGACAAACTTTGCGAGTTTTACCTCGTATAACATGGAATTGAGTCAAATTGACCATCGTTTAATGGAACAGCAATTTTTTTAACCAAACTTTTACCCTTATCTAAGTCACCTTGACACTTTTTTTTACTGGCAATTGGTTAGCATTAAGAGTATAAAATAGAATAAATGAGCGTTATATGGACGAAGAGTATTCGACTGAACTCGTACAGAATATTACGAAACATTGTGCTAGCTTTCAAAAGTGAATATTTCAAACGTACTTCGTCACAACGAGCTCTCATCCCGGGAACAATTTTTAATGCTTAACTTTGTTTATCTCGGGTAAGGAAAAAAACTGGGAATATTCTACGAGAAGCTCCGGCAGGAGCCATTGCTTTAACTAACTCTGAATCCTTTTGAAATATTCTCAAAATCGTGAATCCTGTTGTAAATGACGTGTAGTAAAGCACTTATACATTAAGCCTGAGCAAGTTTGGTGTTTTCGGTAAGTAAATGGTAGCTTGTTGGGTATGTTGCGTTCTTTCAGGAAAATAAACAAAAAGTTGCTACCGCGCAAGTATCCTTTTATATTTTTCTTTCTACTGACTTTCAAAGTTTCGGCTGTTTGTGGAATGTCGGTAATTATTTTCTTATTTCACTCAATTCGCCTACGTAAAAATGTGTAAGTTGATCAAAGCAAAGAGTTTTTATAAATGAAAGGTTTAGTGGATGAACGTGTTGAGTAACGATTTAGTGAATTTGAAAAAATCAGCTTTAAAGTTATTAGAATGCCATGGCTTGTTATTATGTCACTTCCTTCCACTGAAAACCGTCTTAGTAGAAGACTTGGCTGAACCAATGAACGTTCCATATTTAAAGCTGACCATAAAATATAATTCTAACAATTTTTGAAAAAATGTCTCAAGAACGGTGATAGATATGTAAAACAAGTTTAAAGAAAAGTTGTCTACTAAATAGAACAAAGAATTTTTGTGAGAAATTAAAAACTAAAAAATCCATTTTTGAAAATGGATTCTTAAAAAAAAATGTTTACGAAGTTTAGTATGACAAAGCTATGCAACTTTTGTCCAGACTTTTGTCAGATATTTATCATCGTTCCAAAGATATTTCGCGGAAAAAATATTTCCGACATTTTTTCAAGGGATAGCTTCTCCCCTCGGAAGAAAATTTCACACCAGCGAAAAGTGGCGTTGCATTACGCATAACTTACTCTACTTGTATGGAAAGTTTCATAATTTTTTGGATATTCGTTTTCCCGAACCTTCCTCGTAAGCTCTTCAAATATCCGTTGTATAACCAAATTAAAATTCTTTTTAAACGAATAAAGTTAGAACGGCTATTCCTTTGACGCAAACTCGCATACAAAGAGAGCGAGAGAGAGATTGAAGGAGAAAGAGAGATCGTTCAATAAGTACGTAAATTTATCGAATTTCTCAGGTAATCGCATATCCGATAGATTTACAATCGTACGTACTTACGTTCGTAACTCAATAACCGCAACGTCGATCGCAACGGTTTGGTCGGCTTTCTGTTCTACGATCGGTTCGCAAGCAAAGTACCTACACATCCATCCCCCTCGGCTCTTATTCGAGAGAGGAATGGTCAGTGATTGAAAACATAAAGAGCAATATCTTTGACGCGAGCAAACTCAAGTTTCGAGAGGAAACGTCATGAAAATTGAATCGGCGACTCCGGCTCGATCACGTTTCACCATTTCCGACGTTCCCTCGCGTCCAGGGGAATTAATGCTTCGGAAAATCGAGGGTTCGTGCCATGGGGAAACAGGTTTCTCTCTCGCCTCTCCTTGGGACGCACGATATATCCTCGTTTTTCTTCCTTTGACGGGAATTTCCGGATTAGATAGACGTCTTTTTGCGATCGCACGCCGTGCACGATTTCGCTTCCGAACGTTTACTCCGACCGAAGAAACTAACCGCTCTCTTCTTTTTCTTCGGATGTCCTCCGATGTCGGCCTAATGAATTTATCCTGCCTTCTATCGTACGCGAATCACGTGATTATTTTCACGTTAGTTTTACTCAAACGGAATCCTTTTCGGAAATCTTTTTATAGAGATTATACCGTTATTACATCTGACATTGGTTAAAAGTATTTTGTTGAAAATACAAAACGTTTGAAAACATGGAATCCCGAGACGAAATTTTAACTTTGGTTTGACCCTCCAATGGTTAAAAGCGTACATGACTGCCATTTGGAGGCTGAAATCGAAGTTTATTCATAATATATATAGATATACTGTTCGTATTCTATAAGCTTCACTTTTAATCTACAAACTTCTAAAGGAGCATTTTGGAGGGTCAAATCGCGATTAAAATTTCGACTCGGGATAACAGAAATATCTGGAAAGCAATTATGCTCTTTCCGTTTCTCCAAGTTCTACCAATGGAAACTATTCAAAATCTCGTTTCTTCGAACTCATCCTGAAAAGTTTGCTTCTTAAATCGATCGACGAACGATCGACATTTTACAATCCTGTTGACCTAAAGGATCGAGGATAGGTAAAAGGGTGAGTTCGGGGATGTAACTTTCGTTGAAGATCGGATAGATCGGATCGATATAAAGGTGGATAGATATATGACAAGCCGAGCCTGTAATGTAACGTTTAATGTAATTGTTACCTAATATCCAGAAAAAAACACGTCGAAATTTTTTTTTACACGTTATATTACAGTCTGTACCCACGTTTAACTCTTTTAGTACCTAGCGAAAAACGTGTGCCTATGCTAAGATAACAGGACGAATTTATTAAGGTTCTGACTCTTAGGGGTTTTTTTTACCAAACTAAGAATGATATTTAAAACATTCCAAATGTAGCATATTATGGAAGAAAGGGAGAATATTGTAATCCAGTTCTAACATTTTCTAAATTTATTTTGATATGCGAGTAATAAGGCACCATCGTATACGTAACGATATATCGGTACTAAAAGGGTAGGTGTGCACGGGAAATAGCACAAAATCAAATAAAAATGACTATAAACAGATATAATTGAACAGATCGAGCAGCGAAAATGAAAGAAAGAGAGCATAAACACGCGCGTGCGCGCGTGTTCTTTCACGGAGATGGCAGCATCCATCCCGTAGGGAGCGCGAAGAGCGCGGGCCTTCGATGTCGACCTACGATGCTCGACTAAGCCGCGTTCTCGCCGATGGTTCTTCATCCTGCGACGCCTACTCTACCTACCGTCTCGTACAGATCGATACGTTCGCGCCAGCGCGTTGCTAAAAGTCTCGCCTTGTCTCTTCCTCTTTTTTGCCCTTCTCAAGCCCCGTGCTACCACTGCTGCTACCACTGCACGCCATCGTGCCAAGTGAGAACGTAGACACGGTGTGTGTGGAGGAGGTGCATGTATTTATGTCTACTTGTGTATATGCGTGAGAGAGAGAGAGAGAATTGTACGAATTCCGAAGGGCGATGCGCTCGACTGTTTTCGAGCATTTGCCACCCTCGAGGGTCACGCGTCTCGTTACTTTCCTCCGAACTTTAACTTTCTTTCAACGTCTCTTACCAGGTTGTCGCACGTGTAGCACACACAATTAGTCCTATCCAAACTATGGTACCAAAGTATTCGGAAGTTTTTGTCATTTTTGGGTGGAAGAAAAGAAATGAATTGAATTTATTTATTTCTTTTTTGTGTTTAGAGATATTACGTTTCAAAGCGATCGAGAGATATTCTTTCTATGATTTCTGTTTACAGAAAGTTCATTGGAGTTGTCGTAGAACTTTTGTCTTGGAGAAGTTTAGTTACGATATCGAGAGATTTGATTTCTTTTCTTTCGAAATTCTTGACTCAACAAGCGTGGCAGTCTTAATAGGATAAAAAAGAAAAGCGGACTAATTTTATACTCGGCGTTTGCCGGTGCTTTGTCACGTCGACGACACTCTTTCCTAGCTTTTTATACCTTTTCTCCTCTTTTTTTCGCTCGTTTTAACGAAAACCGTGCTCCGGGATGATCGCCTCTGGCCTTAGTTCATCGATGCGTCTCGTCGACAACGGTCCGTTTCATTTTTGATGTCGGTCCTTGTTTCCATTCTCTCTCCATTATTTCTCTCTTCCTTCTTCGATTTTATTTTATTTCCCATGTATTCCCTGCCAACCGTTGCGCGCAATCGAGCGTGCGTCTTCGCTCACCGCTTTTACCGCAAAGCGTGGCAAAGTACGGCTCCGTTTTGATGCGCACACGAGCGAATTATTAAACTTCTCGCGTCGATCAGAATTCCAGAGCGACGTTATATTGGATCGTAGCTCGTTTTACGATACACTCTTGCCTTCTGGCGAAGCGTTTGGTTTCGAAATATCTATAGATGCTTGGGACGAAAGAAAGATTATCAGATTATTTTCATTTTTTAAATGAAATATAAAAACATAGCATATTTATATCAATGATATTTCAATATCGCATGTACTCATTTCCCTGTCTTATCTCCGGCACCAATTTCGATCATTTCTCCAATCACTCGCGAGATTATGAATCTTTTTTTTGTGCATAAAGACCGTTTTATTTTAAATACATAGAAAAATCTGTAACTATTTTTTTTTTCTTGAGACAGAATGTAACCAGTGCCCCATCTTAACCCAAACAGTCTTATAACAAAAATAAATCTGTTTGAGGTTATAAAACGAAGATAAAATTGCATTCTGAACTTCAAATATAGTATATTTAATACAGTCACGCGTTCCATACACCTACCTCAAAAATTAGATAAAACATACAAAAAAATTTACTATAAAATCACAAAGCACACAAGCTTCACTCGTGGCATCGAATAAGTCTCCAAAAAGGTCGTTAAATGATGTCAGCAGCATCTTCGGAACGTTGATTTTGCTAGGGGTCCCATCGTACCGCATATCCCCGTTTCACCTTCCCCCTATTAACGAATAACCAGTGCTTTTCGTCTTTTAATTAAACATACCATCCCTACCCTGCTTTTGACTATAACGGCACTGCGTTCGAACGAACGCGATATTACGTTACGTCGCACGATAACCAGCGGCGTTTTAACGAGCTACATCATTTCTCGGGGACTCGCGTCTTCGGTTTTACCGTATTACTTAATCCCATCCCCTTCTCTCCTTTTACCACCTTTCACCGTTTTCTTAATACCCCTAACGGTTGACTCGGCGAAAGCTACGGCTTATTCGGAGCCGTTTCGCGAGCGTTGGTGCTGCCGGCTAATGGATTTCGTTGTAAAGCGTCCCCACGCGGTAAACGCCGGAGTGGCTAATAAAAACGGATTGCACGTACCCGTTGTTACCCATCTTACCTCCTTTCGCACGAGGGAAGAAAATTATTTCGCTCTCGGCCGTGCGCGCGATAGTTTTACGGGGAGAGCTAATAGCCTCTCTCGCATTGTTTCGAAGAAACAATGTCGTCGGGTAAATCTCGCGACGATGCAGTCTCTTCGGATGACAATTATCACGATTTTTGTCTTGCGATTACTGGACTCGTTATTATTAAAGTACCATGTTAAGCGAGGATTACTCGTATTAACACTTTTGACTGCCACCAAATTTTGTAAGAATTTTGCAAGAAAATTTTCATTATTTTAACCTTTCGCATACAGGGTGAAAAAAACTCCTTACCCATACAACGTGGGGCTATATTAACCCCGCAAGGAATTGCATCTTTTTTGTACATATATCGAACACAATATGCTTGAATGCGTTTTTTCTTTAAAGATATTATTATATTACCGAACGAAACACAAAAATATAGAGAAATTAAACATTTATTACAGAAAAATTTAAACCTATTTAGTAGCGTGTTAAGGAATAATAAAAGCATTTTCAAAGTATTGGGGTTAAAATAACCCCACCTTGTATACCGAGGGTTAAGTATATAATAATAAATTATGTGTAATATGGTTAAAGAAGGCTATAGTCTTATCACTAGTGCTTTTATATCACTGATTATAGATGGTGATCACTACAGTCTCATTGAAAAAATAGGTGCCAGTCAAAAGGCTAGTCACAATTAGGGTTCCAATAGAACAAAGAACAGTCGATAGGCCAAGTAAAATTTGTATTCCATTAATATTTAAATTTTATCTAGATTTACTTGTGATAATTGGAAAATGAATGGATTGTTCGTTGGAATGGACCTTTTTTTTTAAGTAACGGAATCCTAAAAATTAAATGTTCAATCTTGTCTGTAGTTTATTTCCAAAGAAGATCTTAGCGTATGGATATTTAAAAATATGACCTTATTTTTATCTTTTCTCTGGTGGCCGATCAAGAGACTTCAGGTTATTTGCACAGATGTAAATACGATCGGTCGTGAGCGTTTAGAATTCGAGCTGATATCAATGCTCGATATATTTTTATTCGCGGCGTGTAGCCTTGACGATCGGTAAACGTATCTATACGTATTTATGTAAACGCTTTTTCGTTGAGCGGACATTCCACCCTCGTTAATGCGTTCCTCCATGCATCGTAGCTTTTGTTCCGTTGCAAAGAGTCATTGGTAATCGTGGCACGTCGATCGGCGTAAGTATGCATCGGGACTCGTAAACGAGACAAGTCGGAAGCGGAATAATTTCGATCAAGCGATTTTACGGGATAATGAAATTTGATTTTATTACAAATTTTTTATTTAGAGATTTACTGGAAAATGTGAAATTCGTTGAATTCGTATTGGAAAAAAATTAGAATTAATAATCTATAGGGTAACCCTTTAACTACGACAGACTTTGAGACGTACCAGCTGTACCGTACGGTAAAAATTTAGGCGTGCATTTCTGAGAAAGTATATTGAAATAATCAAAACACTGAATTTCACTACATTAAACTAATATTATTTATTTATTCGTATTTTGCATTGAATTGTTTGTGCCCAAAAATCAATATTAAATTTAAGCTTTTTTCCCGGGCGCTTATAGGTGCCCTTAGTAATCAAAGGGTTAAAGAAAATAAAGATAAATCGATTATAACATTTATTTGTGATTTTAGACAAAATTTGGAGTATAATACAACACGCTTGCTTTTGTCGCGTCTACGGATTTTCGCTGAACCTGTTATTCCTTCGGTGCGGCGTTTCGATGAGCCACGTATTTCTCTCGGCGTAGGTAGGGTTAATTGCATGACACTCGGTGTCGATCAAGCGTTACTATTATGCATGGACGTCATCGTGTTATCGCTCGTGTAAATAAAATGCGGTCACGTAATTATCAATCGAGCTGATACGAGAACTAACAGTAGGTATTTTTTGTGAGTCGGTGCTAATATCCACTTTTATCATCGTTACATCATTCATTTTTCTCTCGCTCTTTTATTAACGCGTTTATTTTAATTTTCTATCGGGACCAGGAAAAGTATTGTCCAATTTCGTGCGTGATTTATGGTTTGGATAAACGTCAATACTTTTACCGCGTTGTGAAAATTTTTTTTAATCAGTCTAACAATGAATGATTTCTAATCCGAAATTCAAAAAAATTATGAAACTCTAGGGATATGTAAGGAGTAAAATTGACCCCTGAATATTCGGGGGAAAGAAAAAAAAAATATGATAAATGATAAATTTTGTGCCAAATGATAGCCCTGGTTAAAAGAAGTAATTTTAGCCTGAAAACTTTTTTTCTATTCCTATTTGTATACGAATAATATTTCATGGATCATCCCCTTAACACATTGCTTGCCACGTCATTCATATCTATGACACGTAAAATTTTACTAGAAGTTATTTATTATCAATCCTAATAATATCTGCACATTATAATAATAATGAAGCAATAATATAATAATTTAAGTTGTGCAAGTACTAAGTAAAAAACTAATTCCACAAACCAACAACTGATAAAATATTTCCTGTTGGCCCCTGGGGATATTTATATAAAAACCAGCTTGGCACGCAATGTGTTAAAGTGATTTTGCGGAGCACAAAAAAATGCGTAATACACAACATGAGTTTCATAATTATTTGAATTTTCGGGTCAAGGATCATTCCTTGTATATTTAAGACGTCGAGAAAAGAACTATGAACTTTCTTGTACCAATTTCTATTTGAACTTACACATACATATCCCCGATTACGCGATTGCGTAGTACGTATAACGCGAGGCGTTAGACACGCGTAACGCACGGGTTATCCAATTTCTCTTCGCAACATGTTCGACTACTACTTATCTTGGCACGCGTTTGAAACAAAGAGAAGGAGATTCGTACTCTGACGTCAAATGATCAGCACGCAACGGAGCAGTGCCCTTTACGCGAGCAGAGGGGTACGGGGTCAAAGGGGAGCAACGACATTCCCAAACAAGCTCCCCTCCTCACCTTCTAAATTTAGACCGGTTGCTTATGAATGGAGCCGGGATGCCGCTGATCCACGACGATCATCGGCGTATATCTGATCGAATTAACCCCTTGTTTCCCGATCGTGCACCAGTCATAGCAAAAGACAGAGAGAGGGAGAAATAAATAAATAAAAGGAACGAGATGAAATATTCAGTTATCACAGTCGTTTACTCTCTGAAAAAATCTTCATATCGCACGAGTACGTACGTTATACGTTTATTATAAACGAAGCTTGCGATACATGAACGTGCGATGATATTTGTAAAATGTACATACTTAACACTAGATTTACGCACTGAGCCAATTTGACTCATTAAAAATTTGATTACTATACAGGGTGTCTCTTTTTAATCTTTAAATGCGATTATTTCGGCGCCTCCACCCAGAGAAAAAAAAGGTCCACCATTGAATGTCCCCTTCAAGGTAGAATATGTTTTGTTGAAAAAATTTTAACAAATAATTAATATTTTTCGAAATAATCGCATTTAAAGATTAAAAAGAGACACCCTGTATATGAAACTTTACAATTATGTTAAAAAAATCATACGTGGCTTTTTAGTTAAGTAATGAAATATATGTAAATGTTGATTCCTCTTCTTTTCTTTCCTCTTTACATTCTTCTTGTTTTACTTAAGTAAACATAGGTATATAAACAACATCCGTAAATCTAGTGTTAATCATAAAATATGAGTACGTCTGAGGCATGAAATAAATGTACAATGAAATAAATGTACAATACATATTCATCGATATCACAATTATGTGAATAATATAAAAATAATAACATACAAGAAATATACATATAAAAAGCTTAATTTGCATAGATAATACTTTCACGTGGGTGATCGCACGCATAGGAAATTTAATGATCGTTTCGACGTTCATCGGTCATATTCGGTCGCTGCTACGCGTTACAAGTCCGATTAGAACGTTCGCAGCCAAATTGGTATTGGTTGAGACACGTGCGAATTTAATCGAGTTATTTCGATATAGGTTGCGTAGAAGAGAGCCCGGCATGAAATCATGCGAGATGATTGATTTTGCGTGTCGCCGAGAGTCGGAGAAAAGGACGTAGGTGGTTCACGTGGGAGTGAGAGAAAGAGATGGATAGATAGATAAAGAGAGAAAGAGAGATAAATCGTGCGTAAATAGAACACGTACGATCTAGTCCAAGATCTCTTTGCTGGTAGGGATAGATCGTTCGGTCATTTTCTCGTCTTGGTTGGAACCGTTCCACTCGGTATCGGTGACACGGCGAATTAAGAAATCGTTGACACCGGCGACGACGACGTAACGTGATCCACCATCTGGGAATAATAAATGCTAGTAAATAAAATACCTTTTTTTATATCCGTTGATTCTGCAGAGTTATTATTATTAAATTCTTTGAGACGAATCAGATCCATGATAAATCTTCATAGTTATATTAATCGCAAAATAAGAAAATTTTAGTGGTCTATTTCGGTAACTCTACCGTTGAAATTGCATTTTAAAGTTAACAACCATCTTGTAACTCGTGTATGTACGAGATTTTCCCGACCGACGAATTGCTTGCAGGTGATAGAAGTTTGGACTTCACAGGAAATACTAATTCGTAATCGTAAATACATCGGACTTTTACGCAATCAGGTGTAATAAATTACGCGGAGATTTGTTGTACATACATCGTCACAAAATTGTAGGCCAAGCAGAGGTTGAAAGAGAAAACGAGAGAACGAATGGTCATCGTTCGATGTATACGCGTCGACTTGGCGGAAGTGGGCGTACATTTGAACATGTAAACGCGGTTTGCTATACGATGTTGGTACAATTACGGTACAATGTTGGTACTCTCCTACGTAAATATTCCTCTGGTATAAATACAGCTTTACCGGGTGAGAGAAGAGCTAAAACGGTCATTGGTAGGCTCACGCGCGCGCGGACCAGTCGGTACAGATGTAGACGCGCGTTTAATTAACGCGTCACGGTGTTACGTTATACACGTCGGCGACTCTACCCCTTTTCTTCTATCCCTGCCAGAAAGGTCGCTTTTCACAGAAGAACAACGTCGAGAATGGAAAGCCATTATGAGAAAGTAATTTGATGGTGCGCTTTCGTTCTTTTGCCGTTAGAAGCTGCATCGTTCTCCGGAAATGCATTTTCACCGATAATGACGGTAGGCGAATGGGTTAAGTAACAGGACGAATCGATCGAATTACATTCTCCTGAGTGATGGAGAGGAAGAAAGAAAGAGATGAAAAACGATTTTGTAGCTTGTCACTCCCGTCATTAAACCTGTACGAGATCAAAGACGCATCGATCGAACCGCGTGATTTTTATCATGACGTTCGTCGTTCGAATCGAACTAATCGGACGAAAATACATCTCGCACGACAATGCCGCGAAAGGTCGTGCCGGTTAATATCGGTTCGCGATAAAATTGGCTCTCATCGGATGAAAATAAGAAAGAGTTTAAATCGCCGTTAATTCGATAACACGTTGCGTGCTATTAAACGTACGCGTGCGTGTGTTGGTATATACCTGTAATGATATATCGTAACGACTGGAGTCCGATGACACGACCATATCCTCTTCCGACTTTATTGACTTTTAATTGGTCCAAATGTAGACACGTTGCATCCCCGGACAAATTGCGACTACCTATCTCGCGAAAACACTGATTCTCTCGGTTGGCAAAAATTGAACCGCGCGTATCGATCTACCGGATTGCGTTTTCTCGCTCGTTGCCCACGTGCTACGGATTAAACACGCGCGACGTATACGCGATGGGGGATTATGAGTAACGTTGGGTCGTTCATTATTTATGCGCGTCAACTACACGCCGGTAAATATAGTCAAATATGTTCAAAATACATTTGTTTTACCGCTGGTTTTACATTCGATCGTTTGAAATAAATTATTTGTTTTTTTTGCGTGGTCCCATAAATATAAAAAAAGTTAATACGTTGGTGTTTTTTTTTTGTAACTTTGGATAAAATCGTGAATTATGAATTGAATGAAATTTTACGTGGAATGATACAGAAAAAAAAGATTTAACGAGTCACTATTTGTATACTTTTCGAAGGTAATCGAGTTCGTAACGTTCGTATCTACGTGTCTCTATTCGCGTATTAAATCGTTCCTGCAAACTCCTAGTTTTATTCGAATCGTTAATTTCAGGTTCACGAGTTTCCCCGGTATCAATGGCAATGATTTGTATAGAAAGAGAATTTCAAACTCCGCAGGATGAATATTAAGCATCGTTTAAACCTCGTCACGGTCGTTTCGTACATTGTGCCCTTTTGCATCGACTCTTCGTTATAACGGGTATTTGTTATTAGTAAACAATACGTTTCTTTTTTTTTTAATAGTCAAAAAATAATTCAAATGGGATGCATGACTCTTGCTCGTCGACAGCAGTATTTATATGTCGCGATAAAAGATAGCGTGTAGAAAAATAACGGATTTAGGTACGTCTACTTCGTATATACGAGAATGTTGAAGGAAATAGAGGGAAACAAAAAAAATGTTACGAATTACGTGGTATTTGAGATTACCATCGACGTATCGAATGGCGTTTGCGTTAGGCGATACGGGCATTGTATTTCATTGAGGGTCTCCCACGGACAGTTTTATCTTCTACGCTTAGGAAATGCGAGAATAGACGTTACCTAGCGTGTTGGCTCGGAAATTTCGGCAGGCATGGATACACCTTGCCGGTAGTAAATTCGCGAGATTACGAGCCGTCTAACCCGACGGTGCTTCGCGTAGTCGACTTCGAACGGTGGTGATTAAAATATTAACGTCGAGTATGTGATCTTACCGACTGTATGTAGGTACAGATGTATATATACATATATGATTGGTTACATAGGTACATGGATACACATGTACGAAGAAAAAAAAAAAACTTCTCTTCGACAAGAACTCGTAGATAGGTCTTTCGATAATGACGTCTCGAGGGTACTGTCTTATCCACTCGTTTATTTCTCTCTCCTAGCCTCACGTATTATCTCAACTATTCGTTTTCTACAGACATACCATTGCGTCAACATGGTGTTTACTACATAGCTATTTGATATCTAGATCAGAACTCTATGAATAAAATTCCGGTTAATAAACTGTCAAAGAACGTTTCGGTCCTTTCCCCATAAATATGTACTTGTAAACATGATTACAAATAATAACGTTTCTAATTAGACCACTCGTTATAACTAGTTCTTAAAATAAAATAGAGGAATATACAGGGTGTCCGGTTCCAGGTTGTCAAGCGGAAAACTACATCTGCACATCAAGGATTCGAGTCGAAAAGTCTAATATTATTTTCCGAAATTCGGCACAGTTAAATAGTTATTAACAAACAAAGATCGACCAATCACTCCTTCGCTAATCGCTGCAATTGGCCAATCTTTGTTAGCCAATAACTCGTTAATTAACTCGAATTTCGAAAAATGGTATTAGACTTTTCAACTCCAGTCATTGACGTGTACATGTAGTTCTCCGCTTGACAACCTGGAACCAAACACCCTATAGAATTAAAGAAAGTATACCATTAAGGAGATATTCGAGCACCGTACCGTTCTCTAACGTTACCGTAGAAGCGATAGCGTATTTAGACCGGAACCGCTTATCGATTCGGAGCAACATACATATAAAATCGTTTTTTACGATAGAAAGACACTCTCCCTCGTTCGTTGATATCCGAGGTCGTGGTCGCGTAGGTGGTGGCCACTTGACCCTCGGTTGGAGGAGGAGAGAAGAAGGAATGAAAGGAGAGAAGAAGAAAACGAGTAAAAAGGGGGGAAAGAAAAGGATGGGCAAAAGGAGAGTCCGGTCACGTCGTTGAAGTGCCCGCGAACGTAACGACTTGATGGAAATCGTGGAAAACGCGGTAAAAGCGCGAAGTATGCTTTAACGTGCGCGCGCGCGCCAAGGAGGATGACGAGTGCAGAAAAGCTCTTTGAAGCCATACGTCGCGGTCGGCTTTGACTCCTGAACTTTAGAAGCTCGAAGCAAAAAGAGAAATGGTGGGAAGAAACGTTAAAGAGGAGTAAGATAAGAGGGGGGGGGGAGGGTGAAGCAAAGAGACAGAAAGATGGTGAATGCGAGTCGTTGATGGCACGGAATGAGAATGCCGATATGAGTATAGTATTTTTAGAGTGCTCACCGATATATATACGGCTCGGTGCTTTCGGCTCGAGCGAGCCACGCACGAATAGGCGAAAAGTCTCCCGATGTGTCGGCATCTCTGAAAGATGTTACCTATATTTTTCACGCTTTTTTTCTCTCTCTCTCCCTCCCTTTATTTCTAATAGACCGAGTATAGGAAATCGATAAAACACGTTCACGGCCTTACGCTATGAGCGTGGATGTAGGTACGTGGATATGTATATATATATGTATACGTGTGTTTTTGTATACACACATATACCACTCCAGTTATACTATCTTTTCCTTCGGATCAACCGATGTCGCGAGCCACGGTGTGGTCTTCTCTCGACGAACGAGATGATTCAACGTCGATCGTCAGAAATAATGCCGAGACAAAACATTTCCGATAAATGGATTTTCGGATAATCGTAGGAGAAAAACGGAAAAGTTGATGCGGGAACTCGTGACCGATTGGCCCGTGTAGATACGCGGTATACTCTACTATGTTCACCTAAAATGTTTTCAACGATAATTGATTTTTTTTTTTTTTCATTCGGTTCCCCATTCAATACATTTTATATCTAGTAACGATTTCCAATGTATTTTATGTTTCAACGACATTTTTCTCCAGCTTTTTATGCTTACGCATTTTTACGAAACGCTTATTATGCCTTGTTTTTTACTAGATACGATATACGAACGCTTTTCACGCATGATGCTATTTCATTTCCGAATGTCAATTAATTCCCGTCGAATGACCGGTTCAACGAATACCTACATGTCCGTTTATTAGATATAATATTTGTATAGGTGTATGTTTCCGAACAAATTTAAAATTCATATTAACTTCGTCCACCGTGCCTCGTTAATTAATCCACGCAAATGTCATCGGGATAACCTGAGGATATGAAAAAAAATTATTCCAATCGTTGCACTTTCGATTTGTACAATATTTCTTCGCAAAGTCTTTTTGTAATTTGCAAAAGATTTTCATCTATTTCGAACAATTTCAATAATATTTACGAGAGTCGATTGAAACGCAATAACCTTTAAAGGGATTTAGCAATTCATTTTTTAACGCAACGGTTCTGTATAGGAACGTAATCTTTTTAAAATTCGATTGGCTTACGAGCTTACAAGCAACGTGGTCTATGTTTAGAAGAAAATAATGAATACAAGGTGATCGTCGTATTACGAATTTGCATTCTCCATAAATTCGTGTTCCATACTAGAAGCGTATTCGACTTACGTAGGTATATAACCTTTGACGCGTGAAAAGCGTTCGCGTTAAGTAATTTGCATGGTTTTAGACCGAGTTATTGTTTCTCGTGGTAACTTTCTACCTTTCTTGAATAAAATTCGACGTTGCGTCGCTTTGAATTTAGACGATACATTTTTCGACGAAGAAAGGAAAGAATGAGAGAAAATCATCGTGAACGCGCGATTTATGCAAACGCTCGTTTCATTACCAACTCGTCCTCGGAAAGTACACGCATTGCCGTGGAAAAAAAGACAGCCTAGCCGGGGAAAACTCGCTTGGAATAATTGCATTCGCCTTCTGGTAAATACGTCGAGTATATGTGTACGTACTCGTGTGAATATATACGAATGCATTATTTATGTCCTACTTTGGATTTCTTTTTAAACGAGATGCAAATTACGGATACTTGCCCGTTTGCTCGTCCGTTAAAGTTTACTTTAAAATCGCTTTCTTCAGAATTATATAGAATGTAGGTATTTAAACTGAAATTTTTCTTCAATTTCTCTTGTATTTCATACGAATGAAATATGACTTGGATCGTTTATTGGCCATTAGTCGATATTAGGCACCATCCAACTCGAAGATTATAAAATTGTGCCAACTATACTCATTGATTCATTCTACGTGGACGAGAATAACACGGGAGTTCGGTGAACTCGCTTTCTTTTGCCGAGAAGAACCGCGAACTCGGCCAAAAGGCACGCGTCTCGTTACGTCGAGTGATAAAAACTAAAGCGTAAGACGTAACACGAGGATCGAACTTTCGAGCTTCGACGGGCGATCGTCCAAGTCGACGAGCGCCTGTAAGAGTACAAAGTGTCACTTCGTAAATTCTTTTTGCACACGCTCTTCGTTCGTGATGGATGCCAATGACGCATGCACGGAAGAAACGTCACGTCGAACGGTACAAGGACCGTTCTTTTCATTTCTCGATGCATAAACTAGATTACGTACTTGATAAACATTTACGTTCTGAAATTCATTGAACTGTCTCTATTTTTTTAGTCTAGTGAATCATGGATTCATCGAGTAGGTTTTTTAATTAGAGGTCAAAGAATTATGGAAATGTGGAATGAATGACTGTTCTCGTTATTCTGTAACGAGTATGGCATGATTATTTAACGATCCAAAATGGTCTCTTAGGAGTTTGAAATTAAAAGTGAAGTTTATGGAATAGGAAAAATATATCTATGTATATGGTAAATAAACTTCGGTTTCAATCTCCAAATGGCAGTTATGTCCACTTTTAACGGGTCAAACCAAAGTTAATATTTCAACTCTGTGAAGTATTCATTCTTTGGTACAGTGGTGAATGTAGCTAATATTTGTTCTAATTTTTAAAAAAATCAACTGTATCTACCATCAGTTTCGTAAGAGTTTCTATCGAGTACTCGAATTGCTACTCGATGCAAGGTCGCGACAATAGCATTTTAAAGTAGCAAGATTTTAAACAAAAACATTGAAGGTAATGTTTGTAAGAGACCTGTTAGATACACGCGCATAAACTAAACGCAAAGCCAGTAGCTTCGTGGTACGCTTACCGTGCCCATCTTATAGTCGCTTCACCAATCGCGTACAATGTGACAGAGCGATACGCACCGTGCGGTTATAGTCACGTGGAGATGAATGCAACGCGGTCCGACGAAGGCCCGTAGTTACGAAACACAGCAATCAATATGGAGTGTTCCATCCCATTCATGATTTCTGTACGATATTCTAACGCACGAAATTCATTCACCTGTTTCCAAATATGATATAGCACAGGTGACGATGAGATTGGATTTCGGGAAATGTGAAAAAAATTTTTTCTAAGTTAATTTTTCTCTCTCATTTCTTATTATTTTTATATTCTTATTTATCAATTCTTATTTATTTAATTGTGAAACGTGTGATAAACTGTGTTTCCATTCTTTTGTATATAAATAGAACACAAATATTAACGTAATAAACATGTTATTATAAAATAAAATTTTTCTTTAAAATACTTGCTATAAAAAAAAACAATGATATAAACGCGTACCTTTGTTATATTATTCACAACAGTGGTTTGAACGTTTATATTTATTTACAGATATACGTCTCTACGTTATTATAATGACAGTATTTATTAGACTATGTGAAATGAACGTCACGCGTCGAAGTAGCTAAGTTAGGTTAAAAATTTTCTCAAATCGAATTCGTAGTAGGAAAAACGTGACCGAGAAACCCGCCACGAACTTGGCTCGAACTTACTCGATTTCGTATCTCCATGCACACATTGAACGTGCTTTACGCGTTACCATCGGGACGTCGTTGCAACGTACAAGGGCGTAGATATTGCCTCGACAATGCCACCCCGAGACGTTTTCCGGTACGTACTTACGTAGGTACCTATGGCTCTCTTCTAGGTCAAAACGTAGCGCAACCCGCTGCGAGACGTCCAATGAAACGATACTTATTCCTCTAACTCGCTTCTATGCTCGTTGAACGATGGCGCCGGTCGAGACAAAAGGTTGACGTATAACGACCGATGCAAATGACCCGCTGGGAAAGTAGTAATCATTTCTTCGCTGCTTTTCGAAGTTTCTTTCCATCTTGCTGTACTTAATTTTCTTTTTTCAACAAAATCCTTTTTTTAAGTTCTACCGATAACTTATTAATTGAAAAATATTTCAATTACCGTTACCACGGATATGCGTGTATATATGACTCTGACGATAATGTTACAGTCATATACAGGGTGTCTCGTTCCAAGTTATCCATCGTGAAGCTACAGATAGAGTGGACAAATCTGAATAGAAATATCAAAAATTGTTTAAACAAATTCAACCTAGTTGATGAGTTATTAACTAAGAAAGATCATCCAATTACGGAGAGCAGAAGCGATCCGCGAAAAGAGTCAGCCCACTCGAACTCGCTAATATGTCATTGTTTTCCGTGATTGGCCGATCTTTGTTAGTTAATAACTCGTTAACTAGGCCGAATTTGTTGAAACAATTTTCGATAATTCTGCTTAGATTTGTCCACTCTATCTGCAGTTTCACGGTGGGTAACTCGGAACGAGACACGCCATATACGCCTGTAATAGTCCCGTTTAATGATATTCCATTTGTATGCACGCGTGTATGCGCCTCTACGTTACCTACTCGTAGTATACAATAATATACGTTACAGGATACATGTGTATTTACGTATCTACGATGCTTGTAACAATAACGTTCTACGCAATATACACATCTGCGATGCCTGTGTACACTAACGTTAAACGCTTTGTTAAGCCATCTACGAGATATCCGTACAATAGCGTTAATACTCGAAAGCAGCACGGTATAAGAGAAGCACGGAATCGAAGCCGGTCATTAAAAATTCGTCGTTTTGATCAAGCATCCGATGAGGCTGGTTTCACGCAGGCAACGCGTCGTTCGATCCGGTATACTATGTAAAAGGCTTGCGGCGTGGACGAGGGTAAAGCTTACTCGTAAAGCTTACTCGTAAAAGTTTTAGCAAGGCGCATCTGCTTTCGCGAGTACAGAGACTGAGTGAGAGAGAAAGATAGATAGATAGAAAGAGAGAGGGAGAGAGAGACAGAGGAATTGTGGCACGGCGGCACAGTGCAGCATAGGCAGCTATCGCGAGCTACCCGGATCAATATTCCGTCCGGTCCATCCTCTGACCCATATCTCTCTTTCCCTCTTACTTACGTGCTTTTTCTCTTTCTGTCTTTCTCCTTCCCTCTCCACACCCTCAAACTTCTTTCTTCGCTCGTGACTCTTTTCCGTCTTCGTCGTTTCCGCGCACCTAAGTCCCCTCTCTACCACCAACTCTCCCATTTTCCTATCCTTTTTCTCCCACCTGTCCCTCCCTGCCCACTTTTCTCCACCTTTTCCTGTTCTATCCTTTCTCACCGGCACTCCTCGAATTCACCCACAACGTACGGCTAGAGTCTCGTTTCCATTAATCGCTGTACCGCAACGTTTTCCGCGGCTCCTCGCTTTTTTTTTTCTTCTCTCTTTTTCTCTCTTATTCTGTCCCCTTTATTCTCCTTCGTCGCTTTCCAGCAAGCAAGCAACTACCCTCTTTTCTTCGCCGTCGCTGACCTCTATTCCGTATCTCCCGACTATGCCACGCAACGAGCGATCCTTGTTCCTTTTGTAGTAAGCGTGGGATCGTGCTGGATAAATAATGATAACGATTTGGTAAAGTAATTTAATAAGAGGAGGGGTAGAGACGGCGCATGGATTTATAGGCCATTCCATTCTCCTGTCGATCCATGGGGACAACGTATGCTCGGAAATGTTCTCAATGGTATTAGAAGGTGTTCATGAATCTTTTATGGTCCTGTAATTTTGTGATTCTATTTAGTCTTCGAATTTTGAAATTACTCCTTTTTTGAGGACAGTGACTGTTAGGAATTGATGGTGGTACGAAGCATCGTCATATTATTATAACATTTTAACTGAAACGTGTATTACATTTTTGTTTATACTTCCCGGTTACTCCTACACCTAATTCTTGCCAAGAATTTCCACGGAGAAGAAAGTTACTCTCGATTCCATCGCGAAGTCGTCATCGTTCTCAAACCACTTCGCGCGCTTAAATTTCGAAGCTTATCCGACGCAGCCGTTTTTGTCGCGAGCGTTATTTTGATACACCGATACTTTGACGGGCATTCAACAGCTGTCAAGCCATTTGTCAACGCGTACTCTCGAACGAATATTCTTCATATTTTTTTATACGCTTCTTAAGTCGACTTAGATCCGATCTGTTGTCGGGATCATATTCGAACGGTGATGAGTAGACTGCGGATCTTTATGCAAATACATATTTTTCTTATTGCGTACGTTTTTCAAATTTTACATATAAGACAAACCATTGAATATGTCACATGTATCCTTTGTATTTTACATATTTTTATTCAGTTATCAACTCTACTTGCAATATTTGATGAATCATGAATTATAATTCATATGAATTTGCATAAAGATCCGCAGTCTAGTGATGAGTAACCTTTTTTTTTACAAGACCCATTTGTTTGTTGTAATCTCAACAATCAAACAACCTAATTTGTTTATTTACTATTTCTTAAATATAGGTAATAAGAAACAATGCAATTTACAAAACTTCATTTGACTAACGTAAAAATTTGGTATTTTTAATATACATAGTAATAAATACAAGCCGCAAGTTGTTCATCCCTATATTACTAAGAAACCAGCCAACATAAGTTACCAAAAACCGCGAGACGCGGATTATACCGAAGCATCGTTTTGACGATGGCGTCTCCTCCTTAATACTCGAAATTCCTTGACACTATCACTGACCATCCACCACCTGTCGGCCCGTCTGTCAATCCAAACGACGATCCATTTGACCCGAGCTTACCGCACACTACTCTGTTATGTACCGTGGCAGAGTGACAAAGCATTTCTGACTGGCCTCCTGCCAGTTCTGTCTTTTCTCTATCTTCATCTCTTTCCTTCGTCTACCTTCGTCTCTCTTTAGCAAACGCCGAGCCACCGCCACTCCCTTTAACCGGAACTTCGCAGAGGCATTTCTGGAAAGCCAGTCGCCGTGCGCGCCTTCCACTCCTGATCTCGTTATATAACGTCGCGATCCGATCGTTCTTGGCCTCCCCTTACAAAGACGCCTCTCGGTTGCCGTCGATATTTTCTCTACGGATTTCATCGCGAATAATTCCAGACGCAGCCACCTTCGGGCTGCTCCCACGTGTCCTTCGCGTTGAAAGACCGAGGAAACGAGTCGACGAACGATCGATTATTTATGTGATATGTTGATCTTCCTTTCTTTTTAAATAGCAATGAAGACAAAAAATTCATTTTAGGTACTTTAGTGACCGATGTTTTTTTCTTTTGGAATTATAAGCGAGTAACAAGAGTTATACGCTGCATAGGGTAAAAGGTATAGTGATTGCCCACTTAAGAAATAGACACAAATATATTTTAAGAATATAAGTTTAGAAATATAAAATAATTCAAGTCAAAATATAGTTTAGTTAAGATAAAATGAGTTACAAAAAAAAATAGATTTATATGAATTTTTGTATTTAAAAATAAAATGAAGGTGGATTTCTCAATATAGCCTTTATTATAAAGATCAATTATTTAACACTAATTTCTATGGTAACTCAAATGCCTTAACCAAAGGAACATTAACTAATAATTTCAATATCTTTGACATCATGAAAATTATAAGCAATAACAAAAAAACTCCTTTAAAAATATAGTGATTGGCAGGGTGACACAGCTATTGCCATATACATTATACATAATTATTTCTCATTTGTATTTTATATTTATTTATCTTTAGTTCTTGGTTTCTAATGTTGTATTCCGTTCTTATCCACCGTCCAATCTCGTTGTCATTACTTTATACTCGATTGTTTTCCTATCTTAACTCGACTTCGTCGTCTTGCTTTATTCTTCGACGTCCCTTTACGAACGTGCATCGGATTCTGGGCGGCGACGAAATAACGGCACTTTGAATATCGAGTAAATTAGGCACTCGAAGTTGTACCGGGGCGCCCTTTAATCCGACGCGATGACAATGCAAGAGCTAATTGCACGTTCGACCATTCGACCGAGTTCTAATGAAGCTTTAAAAGGATTATACGCGATTGCGTTTCGTGTCAACGACAGTACGGATTTACAGTCGCGCGTCTAAATTGTCACAATTTCTAGCGAGCCTCAATTAGCACGGATTTATTTTAGAAAATAGATTCGTTCGCCAGAGAGTGCAGGATAGATACCCCGACAGGATCGCCATGTCGAAATTGATTAAAGCGAGAAAAATGGAACGAGCGTGTAGAAATCGCGTGTAACTCGATACCGTGGGAGTTCTCGTACTTGGTTAATTAATGATAATTGATCGTTGATTTTGTGAAGATTTATTTGCTCGTTCACGCGAAATATTGTATTGCATATTTCATTTCAACGTTCGAACGCTTTAAACCATCGTTTATACACATCGTTAAACGGTCGTTTCCTTTTTTTTCACCTTCATTTACGTTTGTTCCTTTTTTCTTTCTTTACTTTGATTTAACGCTTTAATGCAAGCAAAGATTCGTTCTTTTTTTATTTTACGCTTTACCGTCGTGGTAGGTCGAAGAAAGAAAGAAAGGAAGCCGTTTTTCACCTCTACAATGACAACCTTCGTCCTTTTCGTCTTGTTTATAAAAACGACTGGCGGCCAAGCGATTGAAATAATCGAAGAAACGTCGTTGGTCGTCGATTCATCGAAACCACCGTCGTTCGGATTCTCTTGAAAGATGTAAAGCAGAAAATTCCCGATAGAACATCGAAGCACTTTATCGTTTCACTTTATCCGATCGAGCTTTGGAAATTTCGACTTCGACAAGCTCCTACTGACAACGAGGATTCCTTTGTCTCGTTCAATTTCTTCTTTTTTCGTTTCACGAGTTCGTCAAAATTCGTTGACTCGCAAAACGAATGCAAATTGGGTAGAGATATTATTCCAGAATTATGACATTTTCTACCAAATGTGCATTTCGACATACGGTTTGTTTAGTTTTGTCGATCGACGATACGCATTAATATGTAGCATATTACCGAGAGTGTCCAACGTTTGACGGTAAACGTCGATAATAAATTCTATTTCGAAATGAGCGAATCGTTTAATAAAGGGACATCGTTTCTCCTGCAAGGTGATATTTATCGAAATTTCGGTACATCGAACGATTCATCAAAAGTATGTATGCGTGCCCATGATAGAGTAGCTCGTCTAGGTAAAATGTAATTCTGACTTCGAATGTAAACTTACAATCGGATCGACCCGGTTCAATAGACTCTTTTTTATCGAATCACTCTGTTTGCATTGGATTCAGCAGTCGAGGAATAGAGTATAACTATACTAGAAAGAGAACGTTTTATGAAATGATTATTTTCTGTTTTTATCATTTAATCGACATTGTATAGTAGAACGTTTGCTTGAGTCGAAGAAACGATCGAATTACGAGTTGGTCTTGACCTTTGAAACGAATTCCTGCGAAGTATAGGATAAACAAAGAATTCTCTAATTTCGATTGTATCGTCCTTCAAAATTTAGTTGGAAAATATACACGATATAAATGTAATCTTTCTCTATTTAAATTTACGTGCTTCCCAGATATGTTTATTAAAACTTTTTATAGAGTGTCAATTTCTATCAATTTTTCAAGTTTTATGACCCTGATTTGAAACACCCCCGGTATATGTACGGTTTTATACGTATATACGTGTATAACGATAGGCCGGAGACCATCCATCGAGCCAATCAAAAATTTTATACGTCTGCTCGACATGACGCGTCGACTTGTTTTTGTCACAAAATCTATTTATACGAGCCTTTTGGCAGCGACGCGAGAAACTTTGCTCGACGTATCCGGAGAAAGAGATAGAACGAATAATACATGGTGTATCTATCTACGTGTGAGAGAAGTGCGAACAAAAATTTGATAGCCTCCAACTTTTTTCTTACGTCCTTTTTATATCTCAAGAATTGTGGAAATAAATCGTCGGGAAGGTTCGGTTAATCGGCTCTTCGATCAAATTTATCGTCTCGGCGATATAGAAACCGTCGAGAAATATGAGACAGCGTCTGTGTAGAATTAAAATGAACGAACCAGGACGATGTAATGAACGAGCTCCCGGTGAATTTTTTTTCTTCTTATTGTTCTTTACGCATGTATTTGGTATATTATATATACATATTATACATATATAATTGAAATACTATTAATATTTTGTAAGTATTTTTCAAATTCAATCGATGGAATCGAGTTTATTCGTTCGTTTGAATTTATTTACCGTAATAAACCGATATTTCTCCGACAATCGCGCTCTCCCCTCTAAATGGCGAGAATTGGAATCATAATATTTATCGACTACGTACCGCGGTACGAAGACCTTTCTTCGAGTTATAAATACAAGATACTCAAGGGTTCTTGCTAGTCCTATTTGGTACGTTGACGATGATCGTTGGATAAATTCAAAATTGTGTTTACTTATTGTCCGTGTAAATTATTAACATAATTATTGTTAGACTAATAGGACTATCTTGTATTTTATCGTTCGTGAACATATTAATTTATTTTTTTCAAATTAATGTAAATTACGTGTGTACCGTGACATTATTTATTTGTACATAACGTGTATAAATTATTACTCGTAGTGCAAGCGTGTTCAAAGATAACGGGTGATCGAAATGTTTTCAAGATTTAAAAAAAGTTGGCAAACGATGATCGCACGGCGCAATCTTGAATCACCGAAAATTGTGCAGGTAAACCTACATTTGTATTCGTAATATATGAGAAAATTTATCGAGATTCGAAGTATCCCAAAAATATTCTCAAACACGCGTGTCTATACGATACAGGCAAAACGGGAGCAGAGATCGCCGTCATCGGAACGCAACGAAACATCGGAGGCAATCTTTTTACTGATGACATCATCGAAGAACAAACGTAAAATTCTCGAAGAGAAATCTCGACGTGCTCGTTACGCGGTGAAGGGTTGTCCCATGGAAGTTCCTCGCGTGGAGCCGCACGACATCGAGTTTACTTCGAGCGAAATTAAAATCGAAAGAAAAGACGATTTTCGAGATATCCTGGACGCCAATGCGAATAATATCAGAACACCTTCGAAAAATGTTCGAAGTTACGATATATCGAAAGAAAGTAGTTTCGATGTAAGAGTGAAGAAAGAAGTGAAGGAAGAAAAAGAGGACGATGATGTTTTTTACGAAAACGACGCTCCACAATGCGCTTATCGAAGTCCCTCGAGCTTTTCTCGTTACACTCCTAGCAGAAAACGTTCGATGCCGATTCCACTGGAATATCCTATCGAGAAAAAATGGCGACCGAGCTTGGTAGAGAAGGACCAGCAAAAACCTTTTCTCTCGCCGATCAAAAAATCTTCACCGAGAACATCGACACCAAAGAGAAACGTCAGACGCCCTTTGGCAACCGATATGGACAAGCTTATGGAAATCAGGACATCTTTTCTTGATGAAAAAAATCGAAAGAAGATGGGTTTACCAGTCGTCTATGACAGGGCTAGGCCAGGTGTCTAAATTTTGTTGTTACAAAAAACATATTTCATCTCTGTCTATAGAAAGTGGCACTAGTACTTGACGTGGAGAGGGGATACCCTTGAAAGATATTATAAAACTAAAAGATTTAAGAAACATGGGTTTTATTTTGATATAAATCTATTTCATTATGATTCTAAAAGCAACATAATCTAAAATGGAATAAAAAAAAACCCACGTGCCCTTTAGATCCTTATGATATAATAACGTATGCCGAAGAGAATTAAATTGGTTCCACGCACTTGGTTCGCGTTCCTCGCTAAACGGGCTGTGCAAAGTGCATCTTGTCCTTCTCTCTCTTTCGTTTTCTCATTTCCTCATTCGTTTTATCTCGTACGGACACGGTACATACGTACGATAGGACTCGTGGGCGGGTTAGATACAATTTTTCCCTCCTACTTTTTGCCACAATAACATTTTAACGACGTCGAGTCGCATCAGCGTTGCGTTTACACGCGAACATCTTATTCGGGTTGAAAAGCTATGCAATTTGTGGTGTTATGCATAAGCGGACGTAGGCGCTCGCCGGCAGCATTCTTTGTCCTAGAAAGAGTGCAACGTACTCAAATGTTCTACCCAACGTTTGCGTTTCTCGGTTAATTTCCCCAGCGAGTAAACACCGGTACTTTGCTAGTGTTCGCACAATAGATCTCTCTCTCTCTCTCTTGCTATAAAATGCCAGCACGATAAACGCGCTACGCCTAAAAAACGGCCGCATCGAAGATTAGAAACGCGGCACGGCCAAAGATTTCATTCGAGACTATCGATATCACCCAACCCTTCTATGATATCAACGTGCACATACTTATATATACAGGGTGTCCGGTTTCAAGTGGTCGAGCAGAAAACTAAATGCGTACAGGTATATCTTGAGTTGAAAAGTCTAATAAACTTTATCCAAATTCGGTCTAGTTAACGAGTTATTAACATTTGGAGGGACGGAATTTTGTCATGAAAATGATGGTATTTTTTTTCCAAATTTTTTTATATTTCTATAACCAACATATTACGTAGAATTGAAGGATTTGTAGAAAGCTTCTTTCGAGGTTTTTCGAAAATTTCCGAGATTTTTAGATTTTACAAATAAAGCACATTTAGGGGTTTTTAATGTTGCTGATTATGGATTTGTAGTCGGATTATAAAAATATTTTATCTATTTATCTTTTATTATATTTTATTATATATGTACCGTAAGTTACATATACAAGTTATATATTAACTAACTTTGTTAGTTAATAACTCGTTAACTAGATCGAATTTCGATAAAGTTTATTAGAATTTTCGACTCAAATTATTGATGTGAACATGTAGTTTTTTCCCACCGACACCTGGAACCGGACACCCTGTATACATATCTCTAAGTTCGCTCGTAAACCTCGCGTGCGACTTACGTTTTCTTTCTTTGCCGTCGGTATCACCGTAAATATTTATCGAAGGATTATTTACACCGTTTATTTGTACGTGTTGAACCATTCGAGGACTATCGTATTATTACGTGTGCCGTTTTGCACATAGCTTTGTATAGCCGCGTTATGCTCTTCGCCGATAACGATTACTTCAGCAATTATAAGTAGGTACGTAGGTATACATATACTACGAATACACAAATTATTGAAACAACGCTGTTAGAGTTTATTAGAACATAAAATTATACGAAAGGAACTATGGTTTGGGAAATATATTATGTATTGAAATTACATTGTGTGTGAAGTACAAAGGGTGAAAGGTGTGTTGCGAGTCGCGAAATAATTAGATATTATTATTTTACGTTTTAATCTACGAACTTTGTACGCTCTTGAAATAGATTCGTTTATGTTGTAGCGAACATAATTCAATGTTGTTGTGTGGAAGTTTATTAATTTGAGTCAATTTATTAATTTTTAATCAATACCTCGTTATTCGGCAGATTATGCTGGTTTTGCTATATTTATGTTATCAGAGACTTTACATTAACGTTTACCTACCAAACGAAAGGCAAAGTCGTACGATATTAATTTTGAACTCTTTTTTTTCTTCTTTCCACCAGATGTGCTCTTTCCACCGTCGCACAAGCTGACAGTGGCAGAAGTTTTCGATGCGGGGACGGATCGGCCGCGACCGGATGTCCTCAAGCAACATTTTACTCTCGAAGGTAGAATCGACGAAGCAGCAGCACTTCGTATAGTCAACGATGGTGCTGCTATTCTACGTTCGGAGAAGACCATGATCGATATCGAGGCACCCGTTACCGGTAAGTTTAGGCATTTAATTTATTCCTATATTAGTGTCGTTCAATCTTGAATGCGAAATCTTATTAACTCATTTGCATCATTCGGGAAAATGGAAAATTGACCCATATAACCAACATTTTTTTTATTGTATACAGATAGAAATGTTTAAAAATGAATAGAAACGAAAAACACTATCACTATCGTAATTTTCAAAAGATATCGCAAAAATACGTCTACATTTTGTCGGTCTTATTGACTTTTTCCCTGCTATTAAAATCACAACCCTCAATTGTTATAAAAATTGTTTGCTTTTACTCAGAGAAATACTTTAATCCGTTTGCAATTATCACTTTTCACCAACCGCGGACATATGTGGCTATGATGCACAAAAAACCTATAATAACGCATATGTGCACTTTGGTGATGATTGCCAGGAAAAATCCGCGCATATACGCGTTTACGATGCAAATGGATTAATCGTTTCACGTGACAGTTCAAATAGGCAGAAGTAATCATCAATTAAACTGTTTTTTTTTTTTAAATCTCGATCAGCATTTAGTAGCTTCACCCACTTTCAAGCGTATTTTTTAAAAAAATGGCAGAAAAAGATTCCTCTAGAAAGAAAATTTAATAAATTTCCGTCACGGTTCGCATGCTTTCTTCCGCGAACGCATAATTCATCTTCCGTTAGTGGGCTGGCTCGATGCGGATTCGCATTCTACAACGGCACCCTTTCTCGGCCGCGATTCTTCCTTCCTTCGCGTACCTTTTGTTCCTTTTTTATCCGTCGTCGTGTCAGAGTACGACACGTGTGCCAGAAGGCTGCCGTGTGGGTCTGTCACGTGCACGCGTCTCTTTCCACTCCCTCGACGCATCCGCGCGAGCCCACCACTTCTCTACAACTTTCTTCACACTTACGTTCACATACGTTTTATATAGGGTGTCCGGTTCCAGGTTGTCAAGCGGAGGACTACATGTACACATCAATGACTTGAATCGAAATGTCTAATACCATTTTTCGAGATTCGACTTAGTTAACGAATTATTAGCTAACAAAAATCGGTCAATTATGACGATTAGGGAAGGAAGGTGGCTCATTCGAGCTCGCAGCTAGGCAAGAGACGAAGTAGTAGGAAGAACAATCCATAATAAACAACGTTACATGTCGCTGCTCGCCGTGATTGGTCGATTTTTGTTTGTTAATAACTATTTAACTGTGCCGAATTTCGGAAAATAGTATTAGACTTTTCGATTCAAGTCATTGATCTGTACATGCAATCTTCTGCTTGATAATCTGGAACCGGACACCCTGTATATGTCTATATAATATGTATGTATGAATAGATATGTATGTGCATACTACGTGTTCTGGCTCGGCTTCCGCGATACGTGCATCCAAAAACGGGACACGAGGAACCTATCGACGTTCTATGCTCGGTGATAAATCTGCGAAAAATTTCTGAGTGCCAGCCGGAGTATTGATTTCAAATTTGACGTGAAATATTTAACGGGTCGCTTTTATAAAGTTATAGGAGCAAGCGTGTACATCTGGGAGACATTTTCTTGCGTCGCGTCGAGATCTTTCACGAGCGATTCTATCGTATGTTATTTTTCGTGACACCAAGACGGCGGCGGCGATGGGTCTACGAGTTTCTCGTATATTCGCTGAAATGGTTGCAGAAACTTGGAGAAAAATGGTTTGTTTAGTTAGAGATAAAAAGTATAGAAACTTCGTTATCGCTATTTCCATATCGTAACTATTTGGTTTTTTTTTTTGTTAAGAAATATTTTTTAAAGAAAAATATCTATTTCAAGGAAAGATAGAACAAAAAGGGCTACTCTTTATAATAAAACGGAGATATGATTAGTGTATGCTCTTTTTAGCCCAAGAAACTGGTTTTTTGCGGCTTAATTGAGATACACTTTTATAGCAAATGGCTTGTGGTCCAATTGAGTTTGACACTCCGGGGGTTAGGATGAAAAAAGGGAAAAAAAGAAGCATTTTCGTGTGCGTAAGTACCTAAAGTCAAGAGGGAATCGTGGCAAATGTTTCGTCGTTTCGTCCGCTACCCAATTTTGTTCCCTCTTGGCTCGTAAGCTTGATGAAACTCGGCATTACCGTAACCGCTTGTCGTGAGCTCCCTTTTTTCACGGACCTTGCATGCAGGAAACAAAATTGACGTCCCTTCTATATAAATCAAATTTTGATAAGATCCTTCTAATGGGTACATCATAAACTAGTCTGTGAACGGGGGGCTGGTGCAGGGTCTCCGATCTCCCCCTTTTCTTATGATTTAACAAATTTTTTAACTAGATGTTAAATCGTCAATATGTCTTCGTTGGGTGTAACAAAATTTTTTATATAAATTTCAATTCTATACGTTCAACCGTTCAGACGCTACAGTGGGTACACACTCACACATACAATTAAAATTTTGTTATGAAACGTAAAGATTCAAAAGGGTTTTTGGATATCTCGATTAGTTTTGGAGAAAATTATCAGTTACACGTTTTGTTCCATCGGGAACATAAGGAACATCTTGCAGTCGTACCTAAAAAGTGATATAATTCAGTCATAACGTAAAAAGTCCGGCTTTTGCGTACGAGATCTCGAAACATTAAGAAATCAAGCTTAATCGAGTGGATGGATGGACGGACGGAAAAGGCTGTAACAAGGTTACTCGCGTAAGCGGGTTAATTATGCTTGCACGGACTCGTGCAAGATAAATCGTGCTTAATGCGAAGCTCCTCGTTATCCTTAATCGTACCTACGCTTTTCTTATTTGGAGTACTGGCTAAGTGTGTTTTATGATTATATTTTCTCTCTCTCTTTCATGCGTATATTCGCGTTGCAGTTATGCCGCTAGTGGCATAACCGTAAATCGTAGCGTACTTGATAATGCAGTCCGCGCGTACGTGAGGGCGATGCTTAATAAGAATCCCAGGTCAAGATTTGCTTCTCCTTTCGTGTCTTTTCCAGCTATACTCGCAAAATTAATAGTCTCGCGATGCATTCTTCCCCTTCGAATGCACGTAAGCACGTATATGTCGCTGTGATATTGAAGAATCTGTGGTTTTGAAATATCTCTAGAGATTTTACTAAAATTCCTGGATATTCTAAATTATTGTTAGATTTTGTTAATGTTTCTGATAGGGGCGAGTGATTTTTTGATATTATGTGACATTATAAGTCTGTAAGATATTATTGAATTTTACTAGATCTTCTATGTTTACTTTATTACTTGTATGTTTTATATTATTCCATTTTCTTTTATTATAATTTTTTATCATTACCTTCTAGTTATCAAATCCACTACAACAGAATATATTTTCATGTGTTTAATTATGCAAATATATTTTGTTACTTTCAATATTGATTGAATTTACAATGTATTCTTTTATAAAAAGTGGGCCATCACTCCCCTACATACCCTATTTACTTAAACAATTTCTAATAGAACATATTTTCATTTAACACGGTTTAAGTTAACAAAAGTGTTAAAACTCGAGTTCTCAACGTCCATGGGATCGAAAGAAGGGTTGAAATGGTGTAAAAGCGTCGGTCATCGTTCAAAAGATAACAAAGCGTGGCCTAGTTCGTCCTTTGAAATTCCAGCGCTCGCGTACTTAAGGGACGTTAAAGGTGTGTTCTCTCGAAACATTTTCGCTAGGGGCCAAAAAACTCTCGAAACACTATGGGAATTCAGGAAAGTGCGCACAACGGGTGTTATTCATTGTTACGTTGTCATTAAATCATGATAAATATTGGGAAAACGATATGGTAATGTTCGATTGAAAATGGTCGACGTTAAACCTATATTTATTTTCATCACGTGTAATGATTTGATAAATATTAAAAAAGTAACATTTTATATCCCATTTCTAATGAATAAATATCAAATAAATAAAATAGATAATCAATTTCAACGAACATTGTTTTATTATTCGAAAAATGGTGAAATTAAAAGCACGTAATCAGTCATTTTGACTGCTTCGGTAGTTCTAGTGTTAATACAGAGTTTCTCAGCATAGACCGAAATATTTCCTTTATCATTCTAAAAAAAAAAATGTTCCAACGTTATCTCTTGCAGCTAATATTAAAAAAAATGTTCAGTACAATTATTAATATTTATACCGAACAGTTTTCGAGCGAACATATAAACGCATGGTTGGTTCCACATCTGGCCATTATGAATACGTAATTCGGAATATCGCCATTAAAAATTATAACGCGATATTAACGGATTGCTCGTAAAATTCGTAACGCGTCCCAACATTTCCAAATACCCAACTACGCCTTTCAATCTCTCAAACCATTAATAAAAAAAAATAATCCATAACCGTGATACCACCAAAGTAAAAAAATTAACGCAGCTCATTAACAGATAATTAGCACCCCGCGGCTTTTACGGTCGAATTGATGCTTTACCTACCTATTCTACGATCGTCGATAATAGCACGATTTTCTTTTGCGAAGAACTCGGTCACGTTTACCGAGAAACCAAGGAGATATCCCGAATGCCTTTTTCCCAACCGTTGTACATACCTACCTACCTGCCTAACGTAGAACCACGTTCGTATACGTTTCACCGGTGGAGCGTAGTCGATGTCGATACAAAGACGGAAAAGCTCGCCGGTAAAAAGCTCGCGAAACGAGTTTAATAGCGTTGGCTTCTATATAACGTAGAAGAGAACCGAGGGAGGAAAGGAGTAAGAGGGTGGATTGAATAATTCAGGAACGCGCTGCCGAACCAAATTGAAAGTTCGGCCGCGAGTCTCGTCGAACATTAATTGAGCGATGCGATATACATCCGTGAAAGCCTGAGGGAATACAAACGCGTGGATATTTGACGATAGCATAATACACGCGCTCTCTCCAACCCTCGAACTGGCAGTTTCACTGAAATTGCACTTCGCCGGTGTACGCGCGTGCATGGCTAAAAAAAAAGTCTATGAATGTATCTATGTATCTTTGTGTATGGTGATACAAAAGCATCGTACGATATATCGTCTACGCGCGTTTATAGTACGTGGCTAGAGAAACGGAGCCGTTAACGCCGTCATGGTTAACATTTCCACTCTTTCTCCCTTTTCTTCTCCTTTCGTACGAAAATTTCCTTTTTTTTTTTTGTTCCTTTTGTTTTACCGTACCACGCGTGTTTATCTTCCCCCATTCGTATCGTCGATCAAGCACGTAACGCGATCGACTATTTTTGTTGGTTTTTCTTCGAATCAACGCCATATTTTTATACCAAGTAATTCATTCGGGGAAGAAAAAGAGAGTGAGAGTAATAAGAGAGAAAAGAAGGTTTTTTGTCCTCCTTTCGGTGAAAGGTATACGAAATCAAATATATAAAGAAGCAGAGCACTTTGCAGTGTCGCTTGGAAATAAAAAAAAAAAAATTGCCAAGTACATGCACAGAAATAATTCAGACGAGATATTTACGTAAATATGCTTGCAGGGATATTTTTATTATAAAAAAAGAGTTCATGTATCAGGGAGATACAATTTCGAGGTAAATAGAAAGTATGTCGAGTAAAATGGCGCGGAAGGAAATTTTCTTCTAGCATTAAATTCGACTCGCGAAGAACCGTAACTCGATCCCAAAGAGCTCTTTCTCTCGTATATCCATAAAAAGGGAGAGAGAGGTACTCGAACGTTTCTATTTAAATAAATGCCTGGAGCTGCACATCGTACACGATTTTCACGAGGCTTTCGAGCATCTTGCCGCGCATTACGAAGCCGATAAATCGAACCTTTACCTTTTCACGTTATATAGGAGTTCGAAGAAATAGGCATAGCACGTTTCGTGAGTTTCGAAGAACATTTAGATATAAAATATCCGTGATGGGAAACAAGAGAGTCCATTTGCCTGCGAACCCCTCGAATTTCTCGCGTTTCGATCGTATCTTTTGGAATCGCGAGAAACGAGTAGAAAAGTCGCGTAAAGGTAAGTATCGCGTTAGGAAGGAACGATTCCCAGGACGATGCTGCCCCGAATACAAATTTCATTCTTATCGCACTTTCTATGAAACAATGCGTTCATATCGGAGCTTTCTTCCCCCTTCGGGAGAAAGTCCGGGGGAGAACAGACTCGATATCATCGTGTACGTAACGCGGAGGGTAAAAGTCATTCGCGTTATTACGCAGTTTTATCGGTATCCTATTTTTTTTTCTTGCTATCTTCGATTCCCTTCTGCTGTTCTTTGAAAGATCTTTGCTTTACATTCAACTGTTTTGTCGTCTCTTTCTCTCTGTTTCTTTTTGTTTCACTTCTTCTTTTGACATTTGTCTGTTAAGATCCTGCCCCTCGATATATGCCGTTTATGTCATCTTGTAGCTTATAGTTTTATCTTTGTAACGAGCTATGGATCATTAGAATTGGTCAAGAATTGCGTTTTGTAGAGGAATTCTACCGATGGATGGCTAAAAGTTGTATTTTTTGAGAACAATTTCACATTGAATCGTTAGGTTTATAGAAATGTTGTTTAGATCATGTTGTAGACAGAAGCTTTTGATTTCTAACGAATAGGTAATCGACCCTTACAATTAGCGAAGATATAGCTAAGAAATACTAAATGAACAAGTATTCAAATTAATAATGATTCTATATTTATTCACAGTTGAAACTACAATTTTAAGAAAAAATAATTTTATTTTTGTTTCGTATTAGATTATAAAAATACATAAACGATATTAGAAAAAATGTGGTTGAGTTTCTAATTATTCACAGCACTATACGTTCTACAAAAACATTCTACCAACTGCTAACCGAAAGTAGTGACAAATACGAAGTTGCGGTCATGACGCTTTCGAAAATAAAAATTTTTACGCATTCCAGCTTTTGACTACCACCCGATCACATTTTACCTACAACTATATTTTTCAACATTCAGATCCGTTAGTACAGAATTACACGATGTGTAAAATCCGTCGCTAACGGCACACACCTTTTTTTCTATATATTTTTGAAAAAAAAAAAACGGACGAACCTTCGTGCTTCGGGAATGTATTTCACAAACGTCCTTTGTAAAATCAAGCCTTACATAAATACAGAATAGAGAGTGAAATACGAGAAATAACTCGATCTCTGTTTGGTCTACAAACTTCGTGCGTGAATTTCGATTCGAACGCGAACTATTCGTGAAATTAATGAAAACGAACCGAATTTGACGAAATTACCCGAAGCGTTGCACTTTGTTTTTTTCTTCTCTTAATCACCTAACCGATTTTTATTTCCCTAGGTCTCTTTAACACTAAACCTACCACGACGGGTCAAATGACCTTTTATACGTTTCTTGTTTCTCGATTTTTTAAATAATACAGCTACTTTCATAGAAATTTATTATCAATAATATTTATTCAATAATATTTCTTAATGATAGCACAAAGCATGTTTTTGTTTAAGTATTTGTCAAATAGATAAATGTAATGAAAATAAGTATGCTTTTAACGTCGGTAGGTTTAGTGTTAAAGTGACAAAATACAGCACGGAAATGTATTTATAGATACATTTAGAAATGTATCTGTATTATCTAATCACAAATGCATGAATCAGATACAATAAACGATATCGGTTGACCAGTTCCATCCATCCCTTGTACGAAAGGTTAAATTCAGATCGAATCTGTACAATTAATCGCGTAATTGAAGCTCCTTCCGATTACGTATTTCGGATTAAACGAGAAGAGGATGGAGAAGCTGCAAATATCTCGCCCTCCCCCCTCTTCTCTCTGCTCCTCCTCTTTCACGAAAGCACCGGTGATGATAATAGAGTTTGCGGTGCCACGAATACGAAGGGTGCGGAGAGAATGCGTGCGCAAGGTGTGTTACTATTGGTCGCTCGAGAAACCTCGAACGACAACGTAGCGGTACTTCTCGTTCCATCCTCCTCTTCGCCATTTCCACGATCTTCTCTGTTATTTCTCTCTCTTTTCTTCCGAGAGAAAGAAAACGATTCTTTTTTTAGCAACTCTCGATGGAAAGCTGTTCAAATAATTACTATTTCCAGAAATTAATATTAATTAATATTATATAACATAATATAATACATATTTTCGGTAAAATTTAATTAATTTTTATTTCCGTGTAAGTATTAAAACCTTTTCTATTGCATATATGAAAAAAAATATACTTTTTTACAAATTCATTGAAGCTGGATTCCCATTACAGAAATTAATAAATAATTTACTCTTCATTTAACGAATCAAATACCAAGGTATATAGTTCAGTAAGCAAACTATATGTCTTGTTCACTGTGAAGTCACAAAAAATTACCTCGCACGACATATATAGAAAATATCTAGATAATTACCTCGCGAGTCTACGCAATTGTCAAAGAACGTAGCCGGTTATGTCCTGAATTTTTATTTTTTATGCCCCAGGCGAGAAGTCGTACTCTCGCGACATTTAATTCCGCTGGCCGCGTTTATGGCCTTTTACGCGACGATAGATTTATACTCTCTGGTATAAAGGAACAAAAAAATGGAATAAGGGGTGAAAAAAGCTATCGACGTGCTACGATGGAGAGGGGGGGGGGGTAGAGGGGGGGAGGGGGGTCGGTAGGTCGCTTAAAGAAAGGAGGGTGGCATTTAATTAACATCGGTCTCATTTTGAAATATGACCGTCGCGTAGCTCGCACGGATCCGCGCGAGTAGAAGCTGAAACACAGAAAGAGGAGGATACTGAATGCATAATGGCTGGGATGCCTACTACTCGGAACTGGGTCAGTGTTGCTTTTCAGAACGACCGCGTGAAATGAAAACTAAACATTTTACCGCTCGTTCTGCCTCCCCCCCCCTCTCCGCGCTATCCAGCAGCATTACCCTCTTCGCTCCTCGAACTTCGGCCAACGCGCGCGCAGCGAAGCGAGATCTCGACGAGCGACGGCTACCACGAATTGCCGATAATTTCTCCTATTCTCTTTTCCGAATGAGACGAAAAAAAAATGAAAAGGTGCCGAAGGAGGGGAAATAAGTTTTGCCGGGGTAGCTATTAACTCCTTCGGTTTCGACCCATTTCCACCAACGTTAACTGCATATCATTTCGAAGTAAAAGATCGAGACCTATTTTTTTAGTGGCTTTCTTTTCTCGTTTTATCTTTGGCTTCGATTAAGATTTCATGGGATAAGTTGGGAAATCGTATATTAAAATGTAGTATTGTTTTGGGAGACAATGTTTTTTATACTTATGGTACTTACTGTCTTTTTGTAAATTTATAGTTGCTTTAGGTCCAGGTAGAAACTATTGTAAAGAGGCAAATTTGGTATACAAGGTGTCTCGGTCGACTTTCTCCAGCGGGCAATGGCATGTGTAACTTATTATTTTCAGTCGAAAAGTGTAATACCATTTTGGGAAATTCGGCCTTGTTAACGAGTTATTGATTAACAAAGGTCGGCCAATCACAGCAATCAGCGAAGAAAGAGAGTCTTAGATTTTTCGACTCAAATTAATAAGATGCATATTCCATTTCCTGGTGGAAAAGGTCGACTGAGACTCCCTGTATAAAATGTTAGGTATATTTAGGTCACTCGAATATTAGCAATTACTCTTTATGCACTTCAATTTTACAATTACACTACAATATTTCGGAATTGAGTAGACATAGGCGTCGATTCGAGGCATTTTACTCTACGATCACATCGAAGCCCTTTCCACTCTTATTTGGTACACTTTTAATTAGTACCTACATCTTATAGTAAGTTTAGATATACGTGGAAACTTATCGATGTTCGTATGTACATCGTGGAAGGAACATTTTTTCCCCCTTTTCAAGATATTTTAAGAGGAAGCTTCTAACTTCAGCCTTTTACCTCGGATTACGTTTCGAAAAGGCAGTCTTTTCGAAAGTTTTTTAATTGAGTAAGAAGCGATCGTTGAAAACGTACTCTCGCGAGAAACTTTGCAATACAGTAAAAAAATTACCTGAAAACTGAGAGGAAATTGCTCGTGAGTTGAAAGGTCACTGATTATTTTTTTATTTTTTTAAAGAGTTAACACCGAAACTCGATTAAAATATGAACGAAAATGAACGTACGCTTTCGTGACGATCGTTCTCGAGTTAAAGAAATAAAGTGGGTACTTTTTTTCTAAAATAACTTTTCGTAAGGCGAGATAACAAAGTGGAGAGTACGTGCAATCGATGGGAAGAAATCGAAGGATCAAGAAGGATAGAGATATAATCGGCGGTGGTTTCGGTAGCCGTCGTTCGTGACTCGAGGTGGAGTTCTACAGGTCACGTGACCGAAGCGATTCGAAGATACGTCCTCCGTCCTTGTTTAACCTCGAGGTCAAGGACGTCATAGACGAGCTTCGTTCTACGGGGTGTCTCGTGACGCTCGCGAGTACGCCCATCCCTTTTCTTCCTTCGCAGAACGGAAATGCAGCACAAAATCATTCGAACGATATCGTATACCTAGACGTACTGCTTAAACGAATGTAACAATTAAAGTGATCGATAAACAAATAAGTTTTAAATAACGAATTTTAATTGAAAAGTGTTATTTATAAAATAGAAAACTGTATCTTGATTTATTGATCGAATCTCAACATCGTTTTGTATTTTTTTTTAACTCTAAAAAATTAGAGTTGGAATATTTTTATACGATCAGTACTTGTCCAAATGTCAGTTAAGCATCGTTCGAGATGTAGTACATTATATCGTTCGATTCCACTGTCGAACGATCGCTAGTTCTCCCTTTTTACATTTTTAGGAGAAGGGAACAGGATAACAGAGAGAAAAAGAGAACGGCTTTGTATCCGTACGATTTCCTCGCCGCTGACAAACTGCCCCCTTAAGGTTTTACATTTTTATCTCGCTCCGAACCGTCGAGATGTCAGAAGCCTCGGGGCTTCTTCCGATCGTAGCCATTTATTTCGAGTCTCTCTCTCTCTCTTTCTGTTCCTCCGCCTACCTTCGCGAATCCATCTTTTTCCTACCGTTTAAACGTCCCTCGCCGAGAGAGAAATTTATCGTCGATCCGCCGGCATTTTCGTATCGAGTACTTTTTTACCCGTTCGACGATGCCGCTATTCCGTCGTTACTTTGCCGTTGTCGTCGCTTTAGAAGGATATGCGCCTTTTATATACGATCGTTCGAAGAAAAATGATAATAAATATTTGTTCGTTTGTAAGTACTAGGAGTGTGACGAGTACTAAAAAATCTGTATTCGTGGGTATGAATACAATTGCAAAAATATGATCGAAAAAATGACGTGATAGCGTCTCTCGTTTCTTTCTTCACGCGTTAACAAAGTACCTACTTGAGTACGGTTGGTTTGTATTTTTTTATACCAAACAGGAGAAGTGCGATCTTATACGATCCTTTATTCGTTATATTATTACATGGAGAAAAAGTAATAAAATTATTATTTATAAAATATAATTTACAAATATTAAACTTTTAGTATAATTTACAATTATTAAATTTTAAGTATAATTTACAATTATTAAATTCTGAGTTATAATTATTTGTAAAAATTATTTGTCTTTAAAATATTGAATAATTTTATATGTTAATCGATAACATTGATTTCATAAGTTTGTTGAGCCTTATCTAATTAGTTTTATATTATTTTTGCTATTAGTATACGGTTACAAATACGAATACACAATATTAGGCAAATACGAATACGAGTATTTGGAACATCCCTAGTAAACACTTGTATCATGAAACCCATTTCCATTCGTAAACATTTTTTTCGGATCCTTTCCTTAAATATCATGTTACACAAGAAATTCGATTAATCTTTTTAAAAAACCCGTTACATAAAGATTGTAGCAATCTCTCAAATTATCCTTTTACACGACAATCACCTGGAACTCGTTTCTTATCGAGATCATTCTCGCTTATCGAAGATCCCTCTTCGAAGGTAAGCATATTCGCGAGATGTCCCTTAACGGTGGTTCGTTTTACGGGAATCCGATCGTCGTCGTTCTTGGGTCGGGTCCACGCCCTTTCTCGCGACATCCCTTTTCGATTTCCTGTCAGAGTTCCGAATTTTCGGATTCGGAGGATTTAGAAAGGACGAGAAGGAGGTACGGGAAAGCGAGCGAGGGTGGGTGGGAAGACGCCCGTCGTATTTGCGTGCGATTCGAGCGTAAATTTTGATACGAGAGGCATAAAATGTCTACATAAGATGATATCGAAGGAGAGAGGGAGAAAGATATTGGTCGTAACGTGCGTCTGACACACTCGTCTCTCGCGTCTATCGTACGCGAGACTTGGAATTTTTATGAAGAGAAGTTCTTTATCGACAGGACTGTTACCCCTACATTTATCCCCCTCTTCTTTTAACGAAGAGTTTAAAAATTTGTTCTTTTAATGAAGATTGTGAATATCATATTTTTATTTTTTATACTATATTACGTTTTTAATGAATTTATTGCAAAAAAAAACGTAAGATGTTACCAAACCAATTTTGCATAAATACTCTTTACCTACATTTTATAGATAATATTTTTCAGAATAAAAATAACGAAGGATTCTGTATCACATTTTCCTAAATATTAATAAATGATACTTATAAACGGTTTAAATTGAATCAGAAAAAAAAATTGAGTACCGCTACTAGATGGTTCTTCACACCACTCAAACGTTTAACAAAAATTTGGTTGAAAACATTCTCTCATCCATCATCTCGATTCTCTTTAATACAACAGAAGGTTGCGTCCCGGCGCAGGCGGAGGAGCATACAGACGCTAAGAAAAGCGTTATTCCGTAAAGTGGATTGTCCCGAGTATGTTTGGAGAAGTTTTCACGGGCGAAACGCACGCTCGGTAGGCACTTTATCGTCACGAAATACTCTCCATTGTATGTTCAAACAATGGACAGTCCATTCCCCGTAGCTCGAGCGGCAGATACGTGTTCAAAGTTGAAGGAAGTTTGGACGAAACGTAGTAGGTACTGGTCGGTAGTAGTAGGAAGATGTCCGATGGACGACTAGCTCGACTTCTTTAGGCATCTCTATATAGGTAACTTACGGTACAACTACAACGTTTATTAAGGTAATACCAAAGGATTCAAACGCAAACGAGTGATGCGGTTACCATCGATTACGACGCGTACAGTAAATTCTACCAGAATTTACCGTATCCTTCAATTAATTAACGTTCGACGGATATAATCAAAGCACCGAGGCCCCGAAATGAAAATCATTCTTGCGTTCTAATCGATTTTACCTACGACTCGTCCTACCAGATTAATCTCGCGAATCCGTACGTTTGGATTATTTCGAACGATTGATACGCTCGAGATAGGGGAAATTCGTAGGATCGTTACATAGATGTTCTTGTTAGTTGGAATCCGGAATGGGGATTAAAAATTCGAATTAATCATTCGAACGTGTGCTTCTACTACGAGGAAGTCCGTCGACGACTTTTGTGACATTGATTAGTTCAAATTAGTAATAAGAATGGTTTGTTAGAAAATACCCGAGTCGACATTTTTAATGCTATTTGATCCTCAAAAATTCCTTCTTGAGAGTTTGAGATTACAAGTGAAGATTATGGAATAGGAAAAATGTATGGTGAATAAATTTTGGTTTCAACTTCCAAATGACAGTTATATCTGCTTTTAACCATTTGAGGATCAAATATTACTAAGCCTACCACAGCATCTTCTAGAGTAAAATTAAATCATAATTCGAACGGCATATAAAAATAATAAAAGAAAATTAGGCTTTGGAGTGCCAGACCAAGATTCAAATTTCGCTTGGGTAGATACACGTGTTTACAGTTCCTCTACAGGGTGTCCGGTTCTAGGTGTCCAACCAGAAAACTACATGTGCACATCGATGATTTGAGTCGAAAAGTCTAATACTACTTTCCGAAATTCGGCTCAGTTAACTAGTTATTAACTAACAAAAATCGGCCAATCACTTTTTCGCTAATCACCGTAATTGGTCGATCTTTGTTAACTAATAACTCATAAACAAAGTCAAATTTCGAAAAATGGTATTAGACTTTTCTACTCGAGTCATTGATATGCACACGTAATTCTCCACTTGGACATCTGGAACCGGACACCCTATATAATTTATTCACAAATTCGTCTATTGAATTAACTCTTCCTTTCTCATTACGGTCATCTTTCATAAATATCGAGCAAAATACATAAGAATTTCCTATTATATTATCCGTGAACACATTCGACAACGTCACACAACATTTGAGAAGGCGGTAACGGAAAGGCCTCGGTCGCGTATGGTCCGCTTTATTCGGTTCCATCCGGGCGACTCGTTAAGAGCACATGTCACTTCTGTTTGCCTTTACATGCACACACGCGAGCTATTTACAGTGCGTTATCGTAGTCGTAGCTTCACGCGAGAACGAGGATATCGAGAGTGCATCACGTGCGGGAGCCGCTAATCGTCTGGTCTATTTACTTTACGTAACACACGTTCGACGACTACGATGATGACATTTTTGAAAATGATGCTCAACGTATACCCAACCGCCGTGTCTCGTTAGTTTATTTTTACATCTAGGAGCGGGATCGACCGGCAATTAATAAACAGATCGATAATGGACGCGTGGAGTGTGTATAACAGTTGAGGGAAAAAAAAAAAAAGCTAGAAAAACGTGAATAGAAAAGTAAAGATTATGAAAATTTTTAAAAAAAAGAACGCAAGATTTTATTTAAATTATCGTTCGTGCGGTTATAAGCGGATGTACTTGAAAATAATCTCCGGAGTCGAACGAGAAGATAAAAGAAAAAAGAGGGGGGGGGGGAGAGAGCGATTATCGCGTTTCGTTCGCAGGTTCTCGTGCACTTAGTTCCGTCTAAAAGCGCGCATATACGTTTTTAATGCGCTGCCAAGGAGGTAACGCGATCTAGCTCGTGCTACGAATTAACCCGCTCTATCCGTTATCTTAACTACGATCCTTTCGCGCACGACGTAATATTTTCTAAGATCTCGACCGTTCTTTCTTTCTCTCTTTTTCCTTGGTGGTTAACGTAAGACCCGTTACGGACGTCCACTTGCAAGGTTAATTTATTTTTTCTCCGACGAGAAAGAGAGAGAGGAGGAGGGAGATATGGGGGGTGGTTATCGTTATACCGACGAGCTTGACACGCGAAGGTGCATGTATTCCCTCGTTTCATAGATACGCTCGGTGTAGATAAGCCCCGGAAACGAGTGTCAAGGAAAAGAAAGCACGAATCGCGAGAAGAAACTCACCCTTTTCTATATCGATCGCGGGCCGACGCGACTGGTGAGGTTCGCGTAAATTCCACCTACAATATTTACTTTCTCGTTTTATCTCCCTTTTTTTCTAAGTACGGAGAGGAACGAGCTGAATAAATCGATCTTATTAATTATACAATAATCTTTATATTACACTTTTATTTTTGTCTTATCCCTTAAATACAATTTTTTTATTTATTCTTGCGTTGAAAAATATTTTAATTTATAATACATTTTATGTTGCTATATGTCCGTGCTGCGTTGGGAAGAGTTAACTTCTAATTTTTTTTATAGTTTGTGATCCAATAATTAAACAAAATATCTACATTTAATTTGCATTAATAATATGTAAATCTAAATATTAAATTATATTAAATTTACTTAAATTAATAATTTTTATTTAATATTAATCTAATTTCAATTAATTTTTTTTATTCCATTTAAATTCTTTTTTACGAAACCATCCTGCTCACCCTCATCGTACTTTATTAGATACATCACTATGCAAAAAATATTAATTGTACCTGTCTTGGTTATAAAAAAAAATATTAGATTTTCTTTCCCGATCTATTTTTCTTTTATCATCTTATTCTTTTATACCGTTAGACCTTCGCACTAGCGCCCGCGTCTATCGTCTACTACCTCTCTCTTGCGCGCGCACGTGCATATACGACGACGATAGAGAGTAGATACGCTGTGCGAAATGGAGCATGAAATATGGAGCGACACACAAAGAGAGAGGGGGATGGACGGGAACCGAGTCGAGAGGGGATGTAATAAAAAAGTTGTTGGACTATTCGGAAAACTTATCGAAGTAAACGCCGCTCTCAACGGGAGTAGCATTCTAATTATACCTTAATAAATGTAAAGTACCTTCGACGAATCGATCACGAGGAGGCGGACGGATGCGCGCTCGCGCGAGCGCACTTTACGCTACTTTTTCAAACGTAGCGCGTCCCGATAAAAATAGCTAAATGTAGCGCGCTTCGTTCAACGTTTTCTCGAACCCTACGCTTTTTTCTTCTACTTCCTCGTCGTGAAAATGAAAAATGTCGGCGATGTAAAATCACCAAAGTCTTATTGGTAATCGTCTTTCGAGAAAATTAAATTGAAAGTAAGAAAACGAAATTTTCTTATAATCTGCCGTGCACTCGCAATCAGTGACAACTCTTATAATCGACTGCATGTAAGAGCAAAAGTAAAATGGATCCTGAATATTGTAACCAGCTATAGGGGGGCTGGGGCCCCCGAACGAAACAGCCTTGCTGTTTCGTATTAGGCACGACCGCGGTAATGATTCGTACAGGAAGTCGGCTCGCTGCGCTCGCCTATCCCTGTTCTTATGAGAGTACAGGATAGCTGATTGCGGCCGTTTGACTATCACTATCTGGCCGTCGGGATAATTTTTTTAAAAATACCGATTACATTAAAACTCGTTTCTGGTCATAAAAAAAAAAAAATGTTTTTTCGTTCTGGTTGTATTGCTTCCCTGAAAAATTTTGAAAAAAATTACGTTATTAGTTATCACTATTTTACATACTTTTGCAAAGTTTGAATTGTTTGCCTATTATAGAGAATTTTTTATGAATTTTTTAATGTTTAAAATGACCGCCATTTTGAAACCGGAAGTTGAATCAATTCGAAATTGTTAGTGGATCTATGTTTGGAAGAACTGGATTTTTCGTATAAATTTCAGCCTTATCCGTTCAGCCGTTTAGGCGCTAGAGTAGATACAAATTTTTACTAGTCCGCCATTTTGTACTGTTTCGCTGAAAAATTTTGAAAAAATTCATGTTATTAGTTGTCACTACCTTACATATTTGTGCAAAGTTTTAATTGTTTTGCTCTTATAACATAATTTTTATGAATTTTTTAATTTTTAAAATGCCCGCCATTTTGAAACCGGAAATCGGATCGAATCGAAATTGTTAGTGGATCCTCGTCGGGTGTAACTGGATTTTCCGTGTAAATTTTACTTCGATCCGTTCAGCCGTTTAGACGCTAGAGTGGATACACACATACACACACACACACACACACACACACACACACACACACACACACACACACACACACACATACATACATTTAGATCTTGTTATGAAACGTAAAGATCCAAAAGGATTTTTGGATATCTCGAATAGTTTCGGAGATAATCGTCCGTTACACTTTTTGCTCGATCGAGAGCATAAGGAACTCCCTGCGGTCGTGCCTAAAAATGGAATATCGTTATTGGCATATCGAACTATAAAAAAATAAGAAAATGACGAGGATTTCGCAGCAATAGTACCTAAAGCAGATCCTGAATTTTATTGTAAACATGAACATGAACAAAATTGTAAAAAAATAAGAAATTGACAGGGATTTAACAGCAATAGTAAAACAGATCCTGAATTTTATTGTAAACATGAACATGAACAAAATTGTAAAAAAATAAGAAATTGACAGGGATTTAACAGCAATAGTAAAACAGATCCTGAATTTTATTGTAAACATGAACATGAACAAAATTGTAAAAAAATAAGAAATTTACAGGGATTTAACAGCAATGGTATAACAGATCCTGAATTTTATTGTAAAGATGGAATATCGTTACTGGCATACCAAACTGTAAAAAAAATAAGAAAAAGACGAGAATTGGACGTATCTCGTCCGTAGAACGACTTTCTATAAATTCTTTGGACCTGTATTTGATTACATTTCGCGCGACGTTGGTCCGTCCGTTCCGTTGGAGAATGGAGGATGAAAGGTGGAGGGTAAAGCCGTATGCTCGTTGCCTGCTAAAGGGAAAACCGTCTTTGGCCGTTTCATCAGAAGCCGCCTTCAAATACGGCTCGCCTTGCCCTCGGAGCGCTTCTCACGCCCGATATAGTCGTCTTTAATAAAGTCGATAAAACCTCAGGCCGGTGGACAGCTCTCCTACCACGGCTAGTAAATTCCTCGCTTCTTTCTTCTCTTCGACGATAGCAGGTTTCCTCTCTGGTTCTTCTTTGTCGGCCGCTGCCATATTTTTCAGACATCTCTCGATGATCCGAAAATTAAAAAAAAGTATTCATATCGATAATAGTTTTTCTATTTTGTGAATATTTATTAGAATTCAAAGATTACCTTTTTGTTTATGGCTACTCTAATTATTATTTTATTCGTTTTGACAAATTGGCAGATCAAATCAAACACCTGTGAACTAATCCTTATATCAACCCACTTACCTATCTTGTTAATGTCATACTATTAAGACCGACGCTATACAAGTAATAGACGCTATTCCCTTTTTTCGTCCCTTTTTTTGCTCATTTTTTGTCCCAAGTATTCCCTTTCTTTCTCCCCCTCTTTTTTTTATATCGCGATACTATCCTCCCCGAGGATTTTCTATCGCCAAACGATACTCCTCCCTTCTTTAGCCCTTTTTTTTTGGTCGGACGATTAAAATCCATGGCACGTGTGCGACGGTTGGGTATTATGGCGAGGACAAAAGGTTTTAGGTACCTGTGCGCTTGGGCGGTGCTATACAGAGAGAAAGAGGGATGGAGAGGAATGGTACGAGTACCCCGAGGGCCACCTTCCTTCGCTTCAAAATGGCGGCAGGGTCGTTTGGGGTCGGCCTCATGGAACAGAGAATTTCTGCGAGCTTCTCCTTACGAAAAGCTGCCAGCCGGTTTTTAGGAACATAGGTAACGCATATGTCTTTCTTAGAAGATTTTGACTTTTCCTGACACCGTGTTCGTCCATGACGTCTTTTTTAAAGAACAAATTTCGACAAATTTTTATTCTTCCCTCCATATCCTGTCAAGATAATTGACAGCACGAACGAAGAGAATACTTTTCATGGAATGACTTTTATGGAAGATAAAAATCCCGTCGTGTGTTCCAGGTAATGGAGAATTTTTTTTATTAAAAAAGAGTCACGTCAAATCATGGGTCGATTGCTTTAATTTTCAAAAATATATATTGAACAATTTTTCAAGCATTTCAATGTCGAAGTACCGTGAAAATCGATTTATTTATAACGCAGATAATGGCACCTTCTCTTTTAATTTTCGATAGTCACGCGTCTAGTTATTTTCGTCCACAGCTTTGAATGACTCGTTAACGAATAATCTCGTCGTGACGATAAGGTGAGCTACTATGAACGTAAATTGCGTAAATCGAATATACAAACTCGAGAACTCAGGCAACGGTAAAGGAAGAGAATTAGGCAGGAAATCTCCAGTCTCGGAAGAAAGAAGACACGCGTCTCGTTAAACGTGAGAAAATTCATTCTCTCTCTCTCTTGAGAGTGCATGCCTTGGCTTTGAATTTATAGACGATTTGTGACGAAAGTAGTAGGAAAGTCGACTCCCGTTTTATTTAAAAAGAAAACTAAATTAGAGGAACTTCCCGAGAAAATGTTCTTCTTCGTTTCGAGCGGTATATTTATTAACAAACGTACCTAAAACAAGTAGCAATTTTTTAACGGTTCTTAATTACAAGCTTTTATTTAATTTGGCTTGTTAATTTGTACAGTACAAATTTTGCAAGCTAAATTTGACCTATTTCTACATATCCTCCTCAGTTTTTTTATTTTATTTTTTCTAATACTTTCTTCCAACACACATAAATAAATTTAAGTTCAGATGTATTTGTGTATAGTATATCCATGCACACAGTTCGGCTTTTCATTTCATTAAATATGTAAAGACAAGATTAGCGCTGCGTTTATACCAAGCATGGAGTATGGACCGATAAATAATGAAGTAACATTTTCCGTTGCATTCTATGCCACGTTAATCGCAATTTTCATACTAACGTACCCTTTGTGCAAAAGTGTAGGTACGTTCAAAATTTCCCGCAGCATCTCCTCGGAAATCCATTGAAATACCAACGTGGACCACCGAAAAGTAGCTCGTCTTACAGCGAATTTATAGATCGTTCTAGTCGTTAATTAATTAAGTAATAAATTATTGTAACACGAGCAAGTAGGTAGAGAAATTCGAAGAGATATTTCGATGGAACTCTTTGACAAATTACGTTCCGCATTCGAGCGCAGGTGCATTTCGTGTCTCAGTTTTGTGTATGTGTGCGCGCATGCACGCTCTCTTCGAATTACGCGTTAATCGATTTTGCAAAGCCCTGGTCCGTATAATGCGCAGTGTAAACTCGTCGTCGTTGTCGTCGTGCAGGTGGGTATGCATACGCGTATCCATCCCCCGATGCGTTGACATACGCGTATCTAGTACGATCTGTACAGCTAGACGAAGATAGATAGATAAATAGATCGACAGACAGATATACGATTTTATTTAAATCGCGATACTGCGAAAAAACATGGATGGATACACGGGGAAAAGGAACGATTGATGAAAAAGATAAAAATTCGTATATAATTGAATGAAACTGAAGATAGAACATATAATCTTATATTACATATAATTCAATATAGTTTTTTACAAGATTTTATTAAAAAAAGGAAAAGATGACATTTCCTATGGAAATTCTGGAACAGATATTTTTTTATATTGATCCAGTAAATCTTATTAAATTAAGAACTATATGTAAATTTTGGAAAGAGATTATTGATAAAATCCTTCAGGTAAATATACATTGTTTATCTAGGAACTGTATATAAAGATATTTTATTTTGTTAATTAAAATTATTATACGCTAAGCATAAACTAATAGAGGAGACCGGGGCTAAAAGTCCCAGGGGCAAGTTGTCCCATACTCCCGACCCATACTCCGACACTTAAAAAATTTATTTTTCAACACTCCGCAACGATATCGAAAAACGGCCAACGGGACAGTATTCTGCATGCTTTCTTCTTTCTAAATCTTGATCCATACATCAGGATTTTTGTCAAAAATCGATGCATCTCGAATTTGCCCGATCAAAGACTCGTTCGAAAGGGGAGAGTCTCTTCTTTGCGAATATCCAAGTCGCGTTTCGATAGGATGGCTGGTTGGAAAGATACAGCAGTTTGAAGCTTGAAAACGACCCATACTCCGACACTTAAAATATTAATTTCTCATCATTGCTTTACGATATCGAAAAACGGGCAACGGAACATTATTCTGCATGCTTTCTTCTTTAAAATGAGCCATTAAACATTGAAATCGGCGGTGGTGACCATTTTGGCAAAAATCACGATGCATAGGTCAGGATTTTTGTCAAAAATCGAAGCATCTCGAATTTGCCCGATCAAATACTCGTTCGAAAGGGGTGAGTCTCTTCTTTGCGAATATGCAAGCCGCGTTTCGATAGAATGACTGGTTAAAAAGTTACAGCAATTTTTCTCTTGAAAACGACCCATACTCCGACACTTAAAAAATTTATTTTTCAACACTCCGCAACGATATCGAAAAACGGGCAACGGAACATTATTCTGCATGCTTTCTTCTTTAAAATGAGTCATTAAACATTGAAATCGGCGGTGGTGACCATTTTCGCAAAAATCATGATTTATACATCAGGATTTTTCCTTGGAAACCTTGGTAAACTTTGACCCACTGGGTCCCGCAGCGGGACAAGTTGTCCCAAAAAACTCGTTTGCTTGGAATTGAGAAAAAAACGTGTTAAAAACGTCTCAATGCAAGCGGAAAAATTTCCATGTATTGCTAAGAAGTTGAACTTTATGATGGTCACCAAAAAATTCGAAAATATAAGCTATAGAAATCTGTAGAAACAAAAAACCTAAAATTGGGACAACTAGCCCCGGTCTCCCCTACTACTTTTGCCAGGCGTTTAATTATTTTAGGATTATGACCTCTGGTATAAAAAAATGTGAAGACGGAATTCCACAAAATGTTTGGAGTTTGTTATTAGATAAACATAGTTTTGATTTTTTAAAAAAAGAAAATTGTTCACTTTATGGCATTACGATATTAAAAAAGACGATTTTTTGTAATCAATCCGTCTAGAATACCTTAACCCCTGTCGTATACGTCTTCCTTTACGTCGTGAAGGTATCTTTGAAACGTCAGCTTAGAGTCTGCATTTTTTAATGAGGTCGCCTTCGAAAGACGCGATGAGTTTATTTTCTCATCGGTCCCACCGCGGATCGAGCAAGCTCGATCGAGTTTCCTTCAGCGGCGTCATCTCGTTCTTCGTTCCATGTCTGGACGACGGATATTTCGGATTGCTCGAAGGAGAACCGAAGAAAAAGAGACAGAGATAGATAGAGGGAGATGAAAGAAAAACGGTAGATGGATCATTTATTAGAGTGTACATAGCTATCGAATATTTAGCTAACTGCATAAAATAAGAATGAACGATATAAATTACAAGAGAGAAATAATATCAAATTAAAATGAATCAAATGAATAAAGAAAAGTTAATTGAAGTTAAAACGAATGAAATTTAAACACGCACGTTCGGTAAGCTAATACAAAATTACAATAAAAGTTTAAAAAATACAATATTTGAACAGAAATTGTATAAAATTGCAATAAAATGAAATAATATAATAAAAAGTTACCGAGTCATTCTTCAATCGCTAACTAAGCTCACCCTTGCATCTATAAATTGGAATCCTTCGAGGTGCATCGTATTTGGCACGAAACTCGCAAAAAGCAACGACTCCGAGTTGATCCTTTTATTCGGCTAGAGATGGTGGTCCACGATAAAGGGAACGGGGTGGAAGAGAGGAAAGAGTCTATGGTCTGGCTCGAATCGCTTCTTTTCTAGGTCGTATTCGAAATGCGAGACGAACGAAGAGGATCTAGTTAACTAAATGGATATGAAAGGGTGGAGGAATAAGGAAAAGAAGACCGAACGATAGAAGGGAGGGGGGGTCGGAATCTATTCCGAAGTCGATTTTAATTTAACGTCAAGAAGGAATCGTTTCGAGCTTGGTAACCCATCGATCGTATTACATCGTCGATTTTTCGATTCTTTTCGAGAATCGAGTATACCTACTTATGTAAGTCGAGTTGGAAAGGAAGGGAACGATACTAATGATGGATTCAAGACAAGAATTGGACATATTTGTCTTGTATTTACATTTTTAAATCAAGAATTAGTAGGTACCTACGTTGCATGATTTGATTTCGACAATCAATGTTTATTTACTACATATCGATTTATTAATTTTGAAAATGTTTTTTAAATTGTATCGTTTGAATTATGACATCGATGTAGCGAGTAGTAGAGTGAAAGAAATCAAGACAAGATTTAAAAATTCTTGTCTTGCCATCCATCGATAAACGGTCCCATAGATCATTTTTGTTCACTTTTATACGAATATCTCATCGAGATCGTTCGGTTTTCAGTTATCAGTAATATTTTTTTTTGTTATCAAATACACTTTCCGTCATCGTGACGCGTACCGTACGCGGCATCCATACAAATGTCAGCAAAAAGGATTCGACGCGTCTCGTTGCATTTTGTTGCCATTCCGTAGAAACTGCACGCCTGGAACGAGTTGGCACGTTCGTCGTAGTTGTTTTCGAAAAAAATATCGTGACAGAGAGCGAAGGTTCTCATGCGTGCATCGAGCGCGTTATTTTCTCTGCGATAAAATATTCACCATCGCGTATTACAATCTCGAACGAGCGGCCTTTCTCTTCTATTTTATCTCTTTCGTTCTCTCAAACGCGATGGAAAAGTTTAGCCCGACTTTCGTCTCTCGAGGGAGGGCCTAGTTTTCTCTGGATAAGTGCTACTCATTGCCGCGAATGCGTCACCGAGCGAGTTAACGCGTACAACTCGAAGGGTTCCTCCGCGAATAACGTTTCTAGCATCCTTTTACCCCTTTTTTTTTCTCTACTTTTCTAACGAGTATCTAAGCGAGCGTGCTAGATGTCCGCCACGACGCTCGTTAAATTTTCTATCGTGGCTGCGTTGGCATATACAGGGTGTCCACTTCCATGTAGTCAAGCGGAGGACTACATTTACACAACAATGATTTGAATCGAAATGTCTAATACCATTTTTCGAAATTCGACTTAGTTAACAAATTATTAATTAACAAAAATCGGCCAATTACGGCGATTAGCAAAGGAAGGCGGTTCACTCGAGCTCGCAGCTAGGCAAGAGACGAAGCGGTAGGAGGAGCAATCCATAATAAACAACGTTACATGTCGCCGCTCGCCGTAATTGACCGATCTTTGTTAGTTAATAATTCGTTAACTAAGTCGAATTTCGAAAAATGGTATTAGACATTTCGATTCAAATCATCGATGTGTACATGTAGTCCTCAGCTTGACTACATGGAAGCGGACACCCTGTATATTCACCGACAAAAGTCCACGAAATGTTTACAAGGCCCGCCCGTTACCTCCTTTGCCTTTTGGCTTCTCGCGACATTTTTCTCCTCCGTGCTGCTGAATTTTTGGCTCGGAGCCCCTCTCGACTTTCCCTTCGTACGCGCTCCGTCAAAAAGGGAAGAGAGAAAACGGAAACGTTGGTGCCCGTCGAGAGAATATTTTCTCTTCTTTTCTGCGATAACAATTATTTCGTAGACTTTACCGCAAAAAAGTGACCAAGTAAAAGAAATCGTTTTGCATAAATTATGTTTTTACTTTTACCAGTGACTTGGTTATATTAACAAAAATATTATGAATTTTGTATTTGGTTACTTTTTGCGGTAAGCTCGTTATACAGGTTGTTTGATTTCTTGCATAAAATAAAGTCGAAAATAAAGAATAAAGTTTTTGCATACTGGGTTTCAGTTTCGAGAAAGTCAAGTTTGAAAATTCGTTTTTTCAAACGTCGAAATACGTATTTCGTTATTTATCTACGTATTTTAGGTATTTCGAGAATTGAAATTTATGGCTAATTATTAATTAAAGTTATAGCATATCCTGAACAATACTGTTTACAGATGCAAGCAGCAATGGAAATTGCGGGCTAGACCGAACGAACGAAACAAACTTAGTCTAAGTACACGCGTACCTAATGAATTTTCAAACTCGATTTTCTCGGAATTGTAACCATCTATGAAAAAACTTTATTCTATATTTTCGACTCCATTTTATGCGAGGAATCACCCTCTTGTCGGTTGTACCACAATTTGCCAAACGCTTTGTATATCGTTAGATAGAAATAGATCATTTTGGATGATATGATAAATTCATTGTTATACAGCACACCTATTTATATTTTTACGTAATTCTCAGGGAGTGCCATTTTTTCATAAATATTACCATACAATATAACAAGCTATACGAGCTTAAATGAACTCGAATTTTTACGTTCACATATTGAAATATGCGTGAATCTGCGAAGAATCTAGATACATAAATTTCTAAAAAAAAGTACGCAAAATTATTTATATTCAGTAAAAATATTGTACCATATTTATGATCGAAATACGATGTCGTTCGAATCATATATTTTAAAACGAGGTACGTGTCATTAACTTGAAAACGTGTTACTTCACAAAATGACATTTCCATAATATTTTTACTTCCATCGATTTCCGATAAAATGTTATAATATCATTCGAAATATCCAACACATTATACATACCGCTAGCCAAAAAGTTGTCTTACGTCATTCACGACGATCGATAGCGAGTCCCGGATCACAGACAACGTTTCTTTTTCAAAGCAAACTATCGTAATAGTAGTCGTTCTATGAAACTCTCGAAAACTTTCCGCCCAACCACGGAGACTACGATCGAGACGAAGATCGTAGTACTATCTACACACATATACTATAAAGGGGAACGAATACTTGACGGGAGCATGCTCGAGAAAGAGAGGTAAAAAGAGAGAGAGAGAGAGTTTATCGATCGAAGAAACGTTCTTCGTGACTTCGATGCGTGAGTATTATCGTTGAGCGTGTGCGTGAACACCGTCATTTCTTAAATATTTTATCGTTTTGAACGTTCCATTTGCACGCGAAATATAGAGAAAAAGAAGCGAAGGAGAGAATGAGAGAGAGAATAGAATAAGATCTCGTTCGTAGATCTCGAACAGTACCGGCTCGTAACTCTTTTTCGAAACTTTTCATTTAACCACCGACGTTTCTTCGCTATTTTCCTTTTCACAAGCCACTGTACAGATATCTCTATCGCGCATGAAAGTAAGTAAAGTAAATTGCCTTGAGTACCGATAAGTCGAAATACGTGGGTATGTTAGGTGTAACGATCGCGTGATTGTTCCTCAATCGAAGAACCCTACCTCACGTTTTATCATTTTTATACTACGTCGACACGTACATTTCTTGTTCTCTTTCGTCGATCTTTCAGAAACACAAAATGTAATTGTTATATTAAGGATTTTGTTGAAAATTTGCAAGCAACGAATTTATTTATTCATTCATAATAAACGGGTTTAAAAACCCTTTAGTGTACAAAGAGCATAAATTACAAGTTATCGAGAGCTGTTTAGAGAAATTACATGGTAAAATTGGCGTTTGAATTTTGTTAGTGAACAGAAAAAGTCAAGATCTTTTACAAAAGAATTATTTATATAAAAAAAATACTTGCAAAATTTCAGATCATTTAGAAGAATAAGTTGGAAATTATTCATTAATGAATTAACGTGGTCTTTTATCTGAAATATCTCGATAGCATAATTCCGATTAATCAATTTTGAATTGAAGTAACAGAGAAATAAAATGTTGAGAATGATTTTTTGAAATGTGGAACAAGGTGTGTGCCAAGTTTCAAACAGATAAGAGAAGGGATTAGGGGGGATGGAGTCACGAAGCTCGCGGTATTTCATTGACGATTTAATATTTCTATTCGGAGCTAATCGGTATTTCAACGACGCCTCGATGAAAAAAAAGTCAAATGAAACGTTCGTTCTATGACGAAGCACCTCTCGAAACTCGCACTCGGTAACTTTATTGTTTCATATCATATACCTCGTACTCGTGAGTTGTTCTCGTTGTTTTAAGTGAAAAAAAATATATTGTATGTTTTGGTATATAAGATTAAAAGTATACACTCTATGGATCTGTTGACTAAAAAGGAATATTTTTATTAATTTATAAATTATAGCGAGATGATTCGATAGATCCCATTGAAACGTTCTTCCCAAGTTGTCTCTCTCGGTATAATTTTCAAATAGAAAGTCGAATTTTGACTCGAAAATGTCTCAAGGTTTTCATCTCTGTTTCTCGAACGTTGTATTCGTAGCGTCTCGATTCCAAGGAGGTTCCTGCGGATGATCCTTCTCTCGCGCGTTGAGATGCACGAGAGACGGATTCGCGCCAAGAGAATTGCTTTTCCCAACTTTCTGGGTTTTGTACGAACGGCGAATAACGTTTCCAACCTCGGAACTAGTCGAAATACACGAAATACATAGAATATACACGAGTTGCATACATGCATGAATACGTAGTCTTCGCGTATCTATACGTACACGTTTCCATCGTACACAATGTTATTGTCGTACAGCACGATATCCTACGTCTTTCTTTTATGCGTCTTTATTAAAATTTCAGATTCCCTCGGGGAAAAAAGAGGAAAATATCACGAACATCGGCATTAGTCTCTTTCTCTCATTCATTCGGCTTGGCTTTTTCCCGAATTTACTCTTTCAATCAGAATCCGTTCTAGCTCGCTAAAGAGAAGAGGGGAAAAGCTTTAAAAAAGGGGTTGGAAAGAACGCTACGAATCGGTCTGGTTCGTTACTCTCATTTCCTTTCTCTCTCTCTCTCTATAGCGAGTTCGCGACACCCCTTTTAATTAAATATACACACGCGTGCGTGATTGCGTGTATGACCCGACGCGCCTAAGTACTCGTGGAGTTGTAGCACGATCCGATCTTTTTTTATTCTCTTCTTTTTTTTTTTTTCGCCATATCAACGAGCCGATCGGTCACCCTCGAATTTGGTTGAAACACGAGAGAGAGAGAACATCGGGAATCTGTCTAATCTTTTATGTTTCTTTACTCTAGTGGACTAATCTTGGAATATTTCAATTAGTCGAGCTTGCAAATTTTTCGTTTGCTTTTAAATCGAGAATTTGTTTTCTACCTTTTAATAGCAATCGTGTAATATTTATTATTTATTTTATTTTTATACCGATATAACATTTATTTATCGCGTATTTATGTATGGTCATTTTACATAAAATTGACTCGAGAGCTCATGGTATTGTCTCTCAGGATTTTTTAAAAGCTCGAAATATGATTGAAAATACGTAATATTTTTTTATAAAATTCTAATAATTATAAAATGCATCCAACTCGTTCGAAACGTAGCATGACGTTAAACTACGTCAGCTTTCGCCAATGCGTTAATACCTACCTACCATTTTTATGATCACTTTAAAATCCACAATCGAAACGATTTTCGATAAAATCTAGTCGGTTTCTCTCTGGTTTCTCTTCGAAATGCATCCTAAAGGAACGAGATCGGGGACTTTATTTTTCGGATCTCTTCCGTCGTAAGACGCTACACCGTAAAATCGGCATCGTTATTATTCTACATCCTCCCGCGGATTCAGATTTCCCGTTGGTAGTTTCGCTGCTAGTTTACGATAGTTTCTTTCCTGGCAAAGGAACGCGATAAACGCTTCCTATTTTTCCTCGAGATATCTACCCTCTTCGTATACGTTTCCACGAATATCAGCTAGGAGAACATTGATTATCGTTATCACTGTAGCCGTTCCGAGTTGAGAATGTCTTTGATCACGCGCGAAATGAAAAACCAACGTGAATTGTAAATATTTGATATTGGAATTCGATAGAGACTATTTATGAAGAAAAAAGAGTTTATGAATATTTATAATTGAGAATATAGAGAGATTGCAAATAGAGGGATACACAAATCTGAGAATGGTCAAGCAAATCGAAAAATGGCTAACGCAGTCGTTCTCAAATTACAAGTAAGAATACAGACCTATGTATCTAGAACTAAATAATTAATTTAAAAAGTGTTCAACAAAGTATTTACATATTTCAATTGAATAATTTATTGATATTGGATAATGAAATGTCACGTGGAACTTAATTAGAGAACAACTTAAATAAATAAAACTATAGTCGACGAAAGATCGATACGATCTTAGTAGTCAAAAGGAATTCTCCTGGTTGTCTCTCGAACGATTTATTTATGAAATACAGAGAAAAGGGGAATACATGTTCACTTTTTCACAAAGTTTACGAAGAATCACCATGAATCGAGCTCTTTTCAGTCAGTCTAACGACGCCATTAGCTTCGAGAAAAGCAAGCAGTCAAGATGAATCACGGTACGGTGAATTTATGATATATCGCGAGGATGTACAACGTAGGTACGCGAAAGAGTCGTTTTCGAAAGAAAGAATGAAAGAAAAGACAAGAGTCTGAGATACTAAGAAAATGGAGGTGAAAAAAGGGAAAAAGTAATCTTGAGTTTTCCTACGTGAGAGAAATACTCGAGGGTCTTCGAGCGTGGAAGAAGAAAGTGAGGGAGGCGAAGAGTGGAAGGTAACGCGACGATGCTAACGACGAAATTGCTTAAGCTAATCGCGAAGACCCTCTAGAGAATTTCGTGCATAAAATTAATCCGAACCGAAGCACTCTTCGTGGTTCTCGATTTTCGTCTCGTCTACTATACCTACCTGAACGATAATTCGACTCTGTCAACGATCTCACACTGATTTTATTTCCCAATCGAAATTACGATGAATCGTGTTAAAAATAACGAATAATATTTTACTTTACTTTTCAATCAATTTATTAGCACGTAGGTAATCGATTTAGAGCTTTTCATACTCGTTTGCTAATCGAATCGTTGCAGGGTGTCAAAAACACAGAAATTGGTATGATAAAAAAAGTTCACGTACCGATTCCCTTATTTATCACGTCTTTGTTTATTTTATCATATCACTCGTATAGAGATGAAAATACAGAATTCGTTAATAGGTTAAGGTTAATTAGTTTATTTATTTTCATGCCAGTATTTTTTTAATAAAATAATACATGTTCGAAGAAGTTCCAATAATTTTGTCATGACAAAATATTGATTCACAGCTGAATTATAAGCGATTTCCGAGATGTTACAAAGAAAGGTGTTTTGTGGTATTCATAGCTGCTCAAGACTGGATCATCTGTAATCCAAAATTTTAATGGGATCGTTAGTTAACAGTACTAACTCCTGGGTGGACGAAGAATTTAGGCTAATTATGATTTTTTACAAAATGACAGAAAAAAAAGTTTCTTTTCTTGAAGATTGCTTATAACTCAGTGACGAATCAATATTTTGTCATGAAAAAATTATTATAACTTCTTCAAACATGCATTATTTTATTGAAAAAATACTGACATGAAAATAAATAAACCAGCCATCAAAAGAAAATCATAAAAAAGGCGTTGTTTTTGTTGTCCTAATTGACCCTAACCCTTTAAGAACGTTTTGCACATTTTTAATAGACCCAGACGTATTGATTCGAATGTTTTTCTTTTTAATTTTTCGCTCAAAGGTCAACCGGTTATACAAACGCACAAAATTGGCACGAAGAAAATGCTGCAACGCCGTAAGCTCGAAAAAGCGCGATTCTAGTTGAGAGAGAAGACTGGTCTATGCGTCGTGCACACGAAGAGGGAATATGGGTTAACTGCATCATCGTGCTGGATATAGTTATGGGAGTACGATCCCCGTTTCTTTTTACACAACTATACGCGTACGGAATATCTTAATAAAGCTCCTATGGTCTCCGTAAAAGTTGCGAGTAAGAATCCCTCTAAAGCTTTACGGCGTTGAATCTATCCGTTTGCGATCGTTGTTTCCATCGTAAATTGTTGCCGTTGCAATAAATATCAAACTATTACGAGCGAGCACGTCGATGCGCCGTGACCCAGATAGCAACGTGCTCGATAGTCCGTTAAATTGGAATCGATCTCGATCTTTATCTTCTTTTCCATATTTCGATCGTAGTTTTTTAACTTTTCTTCAAACTATTCTTTTGTTTTGTTTTCTCTTTCACTGATATTATCTTTTTCAATTCAAGCGAAAATGATTTTATCGTATCGGTGTCACGTCGTATCTACGTAAAAATGTTATTTAATAGTTAACTTAAAAAATATCAGGTATGATAAAAGTGTTTACGGATGGGAAATATTTTTTTCCGGTCAAGGGAAATCATCTCACAGCCATGCTGGGAATTTCCGTACGATATTCGGGATATCGTGTAACGGTGCTAAAAAAATTGTGTCTTTGTGTCTGACGTTGGACAGGAATAACGAAAATACGATCCGTCTTCGCGAGCTATCAAAGTGACACGTTGAAAAAAATGTGCTCTCAGCGAAGACAAGTATCATCTTGTTAAACGTAATAAAATTCTTTCGCGTCTCTCTCTCATCTTTGTTATACATAAGTAATATGAACGGGAATTTAAAAGGTGACCTTACAATATAGTTTTGTAGCATTCCTTTTGTAATGACTCAGGTTCTAGATAAAATAACCTTATGCATTCACAAGTACCACCAGAATGTTATAGAAAATGAAATTGTTGAAAATTTGGATTTCGTTGACTAGATTAGATTAGCAATTTTATTAGACTTTGGTCAATCATAATCCCACTTAAAACATATGTTCTTAAATCATTATAAACTTATAAAAAAAATAATAGAAAAAGTGACTTCCTCTTGTAAGTGCAACTAATCCGTGCCACCATGAATACCCTAGGGCGCCAATGTTGCTAGAGCCGGCACTGAGGACGACCAATAAATTAAGAAGCTTAATATAAAAGCCAGATAAGTTCTTTTTTTAAATAATTCACAAAAAGAAGCCATGCCAAAAATACCAGAAAAAAAAAATTTTGGACTTCCCTGCTTTTTGTACCCCTCAATTTGTCTACGCGCGGGACTTTTGAAATCGAGCGAAGCACCACAGTTTTCAAGATGAAAGCGAACGGTAAGATGTTTCGCAGGCGACAACGACGACATAGAAAACAGCCGGTCCCTTGTTCTCGTTTCTCACGAGAACGAACCGCAACCGAAATTCGTCGTTATTTCTGCGTTAATGCGCGAACGCGTCGCCACTTCGTAAATTACAGGACAGACTTTCTTACCGATTATTTATAGACGTGGAATTACCGTCTCCCCTTGATTCTCACCACCGGAACCACAACCACTATCTATCTCACCTCGAGCAACACCGGCCACCGAAAATTTCGTTCTCGTTACACGATGCCAACGCGTAATCTTTATTTCTAGAAACTCGTAACTTAGATTTCTATTATAACGTTAGAGACGGTGATACTTTTCTCGTTACTTTGTCGTCAAAATTGTGAATCGTAAAATTGGACGTGTATATTTATTATATTATTAGTTATATAGCAATTGATCGAATATGTTATGTTCGATAAAATAATATTATAATAGCAATAATTTTTTTTTATAAATATCAACTCAAAATCATAGGAAACTTTGGTTCTTCATTATTTTTTCGCAAATCACACAGTGTAATATTATGGCAATCTAGGTAGACAAAATTGAAATATCGATTGATTGATATATTGACACCCCTTGCAATCGTGCCTAAAAATGTTAGAAATTCAAAGTTTTCTTTGTTTTATTGATTATTTCAGTTGAAAATAAACTCCAATTTCAAATTGCCATGATTTTAATAATTAATTCCACCTAGATTGCCAAATGTACATCGGTGGGAACGAGAAAAGTTCACATTTTATTTTTTTATTAAATACAAATTCAAACGCGTTCATGTTCAACCGGATAATAATCGGTAGACGGATCATTGATTTTTATTCTCGTTAGCCATGAATCGCGGAACGCGCTCTGCAGAGCTTTCGTTCCATGCGATTAGCCGTAATAGTCGGTTGTCGAAGTCATAAGTCACTGATAAACAATATTGCTGCGATCTCCGTCCTTAATACGCGATAATTTCACGGCTACCGTCCACTCGGCGGCGGCTCCTCTGGCTTTCCCCGCTTCTTCTCCACCTACTCCCCACTTTCTCTCGCTTTAAATCGTTCCCGTCTAAAGTGGGCCATTCGTATTAATTATTTCTACGCTGGGCCGATTAACGAGCATTCTCGTGCAATTTGTAGTTACGTTCGCGGATCGGCGCCTATAACGAGAGAAGGGAAAAAAATGGGCTGGAAAAAGAAAAAAGTTCTTTTACTATTCCTTTTTTTTACTAGAACTTTGATAATTGCAGAATCAGAAAACAGAATGATTGGATTTATTATTCATAGAGGAAAAGGAAATACGGGTAACCCCGTCGTAAAACATGGTTTAACAGAAGACTGATTCACCGGTTTTCGAGGTCGCACAAGTTTCGTAACGCTTTTAACGTTCTCAAGAAATTTTCTTTAAAAAAAATTTCGAAAGAAATATATCAATATTCTTTTATTTCAACTTTTAGACAAGCCTAATCTCTCAAAAGAATCTCGTCTCAATGCAAAAATTCTCGATTCGACTTACTACTTAAGATTCAAGAGTTAAAAACGTTACGCCATCGTAACGCATAAAATCTGCATAGTCGAGCTCTCTTTCTCTCGTTCTTCTTCGAGCTGTGCTCGTTATTTACCTATGCTTCTTTTTACGCTGAAACGTTGAAAGCGTTGCCTCTATAAAATCTTTTATGGGCGTTTCGTCAATGTGCACGCTCCATACGAGCGTACCATCGTCACCGCTGTTTTCCTTCCAAAGACATTACTTACCATCGGCCAAAAGCTTCCACTGTATATCCACAGTTCCGTACTCGCGCGAAAACATCGCACGGATCGACTTACGCGACCAAGCGAGTGCATTTTTATGCAAAGTACTTTCGGACGCGTCCGAATTTGTTTTGTTGGTAAGAAGAAAAATCGTGAACTTCCTTTCGAGTTCAAAAATCTTTACAGGAAGTTTACAATTTAATTAATCTATAGGTACATTTGTCATAAAATAAAATAAGTGTCTTTTTTTTCAGAAATTTGAATTACCCCTAAAGTGACGTCGTTAGTTAATAATATCGTTGAAAGTTACTGTATAGTAATGATAAAAGTAACAAAAAAATTGCTTTCTACACGTTGGCAAGAATATACGAAAAGCTGAAACCCCATGAGAATTCTTCTAGAAGATAGAAACTTACGTGGAAAGTTTTGCAACGCTTTCTCGCTTTTCTTTATTAACTCGGCAACTTTTTCTTCTAAAGTATCATTATTGAAATGATTCCGTTACCTCGGGGCGAGCATCGAAGATCATTATTATTTCAACCGTGTTGAAGTTGCTATGGGAGTTATAACCGATAAAAAAAATTGTAACCCTCGCGAGGTTCTCTTATATTTGCCATGGTCGTAAATTCTTTGGAAAATATCTGTCTCTTTTTTTTATATTCGATAGGTCGTAAACTATTAGCTCAACGAAACAACGTACGTCTTTTGAGAAGTTCTTGCATAACTCAGGAATTTGAGAAAATCGTTGGAAATTCTACAGTCGTTGGAGGTTCGTTGAAAGAACGAGTTTCGAAAGTACCTACCCGAGTCGAAATTTTAACTTTGGTTTGACCCTCCAATGGTTAAAAGCGGACATAACTGCCATTTGGAGGTTGAAACCGAAGTTTAACGATTAACCGAAACTTCGATTTGACCCTATAAAACCTACATTTTAGGCTATGTAGGTTTTGGAGGCTCAAACCGAAGTTTATAAGCTTTGTTTTGACCCTCCAGTGGTTAAAAGCGGACATAACTGCCATTTGGAGGCTGAAATCGAAGTTTATTCATAATATATATAGATATACTGTTCGTATTCCATAAGCTTCACTTTTAATCTACAAACTTCTAAAGGAGCATTTTGGAGGGTCAAATCGCGATTAAAATTTCGACTCGGGTACGCACGTATCGTACCAACGTTGCCTGTATTTCACGAAGGATTCTCGTTAACTCGTCGGGAGTAACGCGTCTCCGTGAATTTTTTTCGTAAAACGCGAGACGTGACTCTTCTCGGCGAGGGTTCGGAAGTTCCATTGTCAGGGGCCGTTAGTTTTCGCCAGCGATTGACCCAGATTGTTCGCACCGTGAGTAATGAACTTCGGGACGTGGCTATCTCTACTCTTTCGGGGTCCTTTGTGCGAATCGTTTTCCAACGAATCTCCCTTTTTTCTCTTTCTTTCGCAAAAAGTGTCCGAGAAAAGCGTGGAAAAGCCAAGGAAAACCGCTTGCATCTTCTGCAGTCTCCGGGTAATAGGAGGATTCGCGCGAAAAACCGGAACGTTGCCTTTTTGCCTTGAATTTTCGCTGACACGAACCGACCGATCGAACGAAGCATTTTTCCAAGCAAATAAAACTCGATCCTTCGATCGGAAACGAGAGAAAGAAAAAGGAGAATTTTACAGAAAGATTCGCTTATATTGCGAGCGTAAGTAATACGTTCTACGGAACAGAGTAGTGTAAATCCTTTGATCCATCGTTAAAAGTAGCGATATCGTGAATGTTCGATAACATAAATCACGATACATTTCACAATTTTCTCATTTCCCTATGAATCAAAGTTAACGAATTAGAAATAACTTGATAAAGTGAAAAAGATATTGAATGTTTGAAACAATAAATCGCAATTATTTCTTGTGGATTAAACTATTAAAACGATGGTATTATGAACGTACCCAATCTATATAAAGCAGAATGAAATAAAATTCGAATGTAAGTATAATAACTCGTTCTGTAGAAAAGCAGTGACCCTTTCTAATGAAACGTACGTGCATACATGCATACATATAGGATATACTCCGTTCTGGAGTGTTATAAACGGCTGAGTTAATTATTCTCCTCGCGTATAATCGCTCGCGCGTGTCTCGGACATCGAGAGTGGCGAGTTTCCTCGAGAGAAACGCGTTGCCTCTAATAAGAGAGAGAGACAGAGAGAGATATATAAAGTGAGATAGAAGGAACGAGAGAGAGAGCTTACAATTAGGAGCTCGAAGGAATTAGCCAATAAGAATCCTGCCTGCGAGCTTTGGAACGGATTGCCAGGACGTTTCGAGCGAAGCAGAGATTGGCATTCAATTAGGATGGCTCGCGGTACGGCCGATTAAGTGGTTTGTGCCTCTCTGTGTCTCGGTTGTACTCTGCTTCGCTTGCTCTTACGTTCGGTCGTAAAGAGAGAGAGATACGTACGTAGTACATACATGCATAAGAGAAGATACCCTCTCGGCCAACTGCTACTTCCGTATAACCCGCTTTGGCCGCCACAAATCTTCCTTTCTCGCTGTGGAACTCGAGTGAAAGTAATTTCAACTCGTTTTACACGATTTAGCTCTTTCTCTTTTTGTAATCGAGATTTTCACACGTATATCTCCGACTTGTCAAGGTCGGACAATTTTGCAGGTTGGTGATGTCATTTATATTGGGAACGATCGTTGATTGAATTTTCGTGATGTTTAATGTTACGAACTGATCTGGTTTATTTGAAATGAAAATAAGAAATAACTATTTGAAATAATTTATTTTGGACTTTTATTTTCGATACTATTTGAAAAGAAAAATTATTTTTTAATTTTAAATTTCACAACAAAATAATCTTCAAAATAATAAGCAGTAAACAATAATAAATAGTAAACTAAAGAATGTCAATATAAACCAGACTCAAATTTGATAAAATCACGACATTTCGTATAACTTCTAAGAACAAATTTATAATTATTTCAAATAATTATAAAATAAAATAACATGTTATTTGAAATAATATTTCAAATAATGTCATTTCAGAAATGATATCTGCACTTTCAAGTTTGTATTTTCCATGGAAAATGAGTAAAAACGGTTTGAAGGAAATGTATAAAGTGGTACCCCATGGAGCGTCGATAGAATTCAAGCTGTTTGTGAAAACAGAAAAAGAAGTGTTCGTGTTTCGAAATAGCCTGACTTCTGTTGCAACCAATATCATATTATTTATTAAACAAAAGTACATTTTCTTCGAGGGAAACCTCGCACGTAATAAACAGATTTTCTATTATAGACCGCAGACACGCGTCTTTTATTACGCGCAGCATCTTAAACATACGTTCGACGAATCGTAAAAGCAACAACCGAGCGACTGTTTCGATTTTCCACGAAAATTGTTCGGCCGGTTCCGAATTTCTGACAACGCCTCGACTAACGGAAACTTAAACTTTCGTGAATGGCGGGTATCTCATCCTCTCTCTCTATCGTTCACTTTCCGAGAGTTAAGTTTCGCCTAGAAACATTTGCAAACAAGTTTATCAACGTTCGCGAACTGTCAAGGCGCGGGTAGCCGATAGGCAAGGTCCATTAATAGCGCTCGATTAATTACGTCTGCCTATTTTACCTGTCGGTTTCTCCACAAAGAGAGAAAGAGATGTCGATCTGTTTTATTTGTTTTTAATCCTATTGACATTACGACATATGATTTTAACATTCTTTTATTAGCTTTACTTGTAACAAACTATGTAATCAAATCTTGAAAGCCGATTTTAACTTACTTCTAATTGTCGTATCGATTTGAAACTTTGCAAGTTTATGTAATCCGAACGACAGTAGGTATAACACTTTGGTACCATCGAGCTGATCTGATGGTAGAGCCAGGAAGTAGATAGTGTTTCATGGAAAATAGCCTGTAGTCTTATTCCTTTTTATTATTAACCCCTTGCCTTATGATTTAATTCGACAATCAATCAAATTAATACTAGAAATTTAGAAAAAATGAATCATAAGCTTGTTCAAACAAAGACTAATGAACACTAAAAAGTAAATAAATAAAAAAAATAAACTTTGAAGAATCGAACCATGAGTTTGACTCGTGCTTTTTATCCTAGTCTTTGTACAACGAGTCTCACACGACATTAGAAGGCAAAGGGTTAAATAAATAGTTGTGCTTTTTTTCTTATTTGACACGTGACACTTTGTTTCGGTATTTCGACACCTAATGTCATTATTTCCTACTATCCTGATCCCACAATAGTAGAAAAACACATTAAGTACAAAATCTGACACGAATCGAATACTTTCGAATTATTAAAAACAAATTTTACCCCAGCTATCTATACATAATATTTCATAACTCTACGAAAACGTCGTAATCGGTTGAAACGTGAGTAAGACGGATTTGTGTCATAAAAAAACAGACGTGTGTCGTTACAGGCGGCTTATTTAAATTAATCGAGATTTCTTATCGTCCGAAGCAAGCACGAGGGGTAATCGGTTCGCGTGTCCTATCTCCTTCGCATCGGACCAAAGGAGTGTGGGTATATTCTTCGTTTAAGGATGAGAGTTAAGAAAAGAACGTGTATTTATAGGGGAATAACTCGACCGGAAGAGTACTTCTTATCTGAGAATTCGATTTTCTCTTTTGTTCCAGTATGCGGCGATATTCATGGCCAGTTCTACGACCTGATGAAGTTATTCGAGGTGGGCGGCCCGCCATCTTCGACGAAGTACCTCTTTCTTGGTGACTACGTAGACAGGGGTTATTTCAGTATCGAGGTGAGTCCCTTCGATAATTAGCGTATATCAAATTTCATTTTATACCCGCCTTACCGTCGCAAAACTTATTGGCATGCATCTAAATATTTATATCGTTTATCAAAGTTATTTTTCTTCAAAAATTTTTACTTCGATATAAGGTACCTTCATTGAACCCTTCGACTCTTTTATTTGATGAAAAAAGTGTCTGCTTTGCCAGTTAATAATAGAAATAATTTAAGGATCGAACCTTTTTTACTACTATTTTATCCTTTACGATAGATTTAAGAGTCAAGACGATAAGGGTCATAATAATAATAATTTATAATAATATCGATAATTGGGTAAGAAAATCTCGTTTAATTTTTAACTGGCCAACGGTCCATCGTTACCAATTAAAAGCCACCCTTTGGCATCGAACATTTTCGTGTATTTCCTCGAACGACCCAACGAGGAAAGTTTTCTAACGAGCGTGATTTATGGTCAACGACCGTACGTTCATCCGGTTCTTCGCGACAACTTTGCCTACTTCTTCGATTAATCTCTCTCACGCGCTTGCAGTTTTATCTCGCGAACGAATTAACGTGTGAACGGATTATGAGAGAGAGGATTGCAAGAGAGGAGGATGAGAGAGGAGAGGTGTACACTGGCAAACCACATTGTAGATACATTTGTATTTCCCGCTCGATTTAATTGCATTTCATTAACCCACAATGAATTTATCCGACCGTTTCATAGCAAGCGAGGCTTTAATATATGCGGTTCGTCTCTACGTAATCACATGGACGTTTATTTGCTTCCGCGAATGCTCTCGATTCCACTCGTTACTCGGAGTTTGGATAATCGTTTCTTCTTTTATTTCGAACGAGATACACGCGTACCTGCATACTTATGAGATAAAAAGATAGATCGCTTGGTTCACGTTTTGATTCGTGATTAACACGAAAATGTAGAGGAATCTCCGAGGAAAAAAGAGTCTTCGAGCCTCCTTGCGGGACACTTAATTATCGACTTCTCTAATTAGCGCTCCACTCGACTAATTACCAATTATCCCTCTCTTGTGTACCTCACCGAGAGTAACCAAAGAGAGTAGTCGTTGTTCTTATGGGAAAGGTGGTTTCATTGTCTTCGACTTTTTAACCTCACCCTTTTTCTACACCCCTATCCCCCACTGGCTCGTCGACTTTATATTCGATAATCATCTCCGAGGGTTCGTCCTATATACCGAGAGAAAACCCTTCGAAATACGTGCCTGTCGGGGATGATGGGTCCGTTGCCATAGTTTTTTATTCCTTTGAAATCGTTCCAGCAGCATTCGGTCGAATTTATTTATATCGATTGAGATGTCACGCGATAGAACTTCGAGGGATGATGAATTAAAGAATTGTTTTTTTTTCTAATCGATATCTACGTGCTCGATTATGATGCAAGGTATGCCACGTAGTATGGAGGACTTGTTTTTGGAGCAACATTTTTTATTTTTACGAAAATCTGATAAATATATCTTGGTAGAATTTTTCTTTCAAATCGTGAATCTCCTTTCGTCCCTTTTTCTTTCGATTTAATATCAAAGAATATAGCTTAGTCGCCTGGATGTCATGCTCGTAAAAGCTAAGCGATAAGTAAAAGTGCTACGTACCGCAGAAAATTTAATGCTATCGTAAAAATCACGATTATCGTATAATGTGGTAACCTATAAATTCTTATATCCTTTGGATATATGCGTTTTCGATATTTTCTAAATATTCTGAACACGAACCGATATTACATCGTACTCTATATAAAGTCTTTCAAGAATCAACGATTCCGAAGAAGTATCTCCGGGCATGTTTAGGAATATAATGTAAAGTTAACGTTGTATTTTTTTTTTACGAATATACGTTCACGCCTGGTCCTCTTTTACGTCGTTCGCTTTCTACGAACGGATATGATAACCGACTACCAGAATAACGTCAACTTGCGATACGTCTTATCGCACCATTTATTTTTTTCTATCGCCTTGTTATTATAATTCTTGATAACTAGACTCGTTAAAACATTATTTTTTTGTTTCGTTAATAAAAGCATAAAAAATATTTAACTTAATGCAATTATTGAATCATTCGACCTTCATATATAAAAATATAATGAAAACAGGATTGTTTGACGTATGCCCAGGTTGTACATAAAAATTATAGAAACGTGATCAAAATTAGTTATGGAACATTCAACCAAAAGGTGTTAATGTAATTAAGTAACAAACTTTTTTTTTACTAGCCTTACGTATCCACCATTACATTAACACCTTTTAATTTAATATTCCCTAACTAATTTTGATCAAATTTCTACAATTTTTATATACGACTTGAACAAAAAATCGTGTTTACATTAAATTTAATCATTTCCGAGCATAATTACTCAATGAGATAAGTAATGCTGCGTTTCGTTGCACTTGTACATACAAAAAAAAAGGTTAATCGAATCGAAATCAATTGATGGGTGATCTCTGTCCTTGAAATGAAATTGTTCGGAGAATGTTACGCCACGTTGATCCGTCGAGAACAGCAACGACGCTCGATTTTCTTACGACGACGTAACTTTCCGGCTCGATCCTCGGATACAACAACGCTCGCTTAAAAAGAAAGGGTAAAGTTCGTCGCGAGGAAGAGCATGAGAGAGAAAGAAGTGCCGTAAGAAGAAAACCGTCGTCGTCCTGGCTGGTGTTATAAACGCGAGTCGAACGTCGCCTATCCGTTTATCTTTATCCAGGATTTTAGCGCGCGCGTCGTCGATAAAATTGATCCTTGACCTTTCGAAAGAGAGGGAGAGAGACAAGGAGAGAACTTATTTAACACGAGAGGGCTGCCTTCGACCTTATCGCCAATACCGCAAGAACTTTTTCAAAATTCTGTCAACCGGGGTTTTAGAATTAATATTTATGTACTGTAGTGATAATATGCTTTTATTGTTGTAAAATGTACTTCGTCCGGTACAGTGAGCTACGTTAACCGCGTGTAATAGTTTCTTTTGTTTCTTTTTGTTTAGTAGCGTCTACAAGCATACGTGCATTTTGTTAACATTAAACGTAATATTAAACATTTCAACTCGTGTAATATTTCCAATACGGGGAACTTGTAAAAATGTAACGAAAGGAACATAAATATGAATCGTTTGCGAATTAGTATAAACGAAGCATTTTGTTCGTCAAGGTTAACCCTTTTGCGGTTTTTGCGTCAAATAACCTACGATTCGGGTTTTATGAATTTTATAATACAAGATGGAGTAAGTAAACGAAGTCGTGATCGATTTTAATAATGAAACTACATATTCGACATCGATTAAATATTGAATATTTATTTAAGCAGAATGTTAATGGAATTCGATGAACTTTTAATATTCCTGAGAATAAAATGGTCGAATTACATCGAACGTCCAGCTCTTCTCACACATTTCTAGTAATATTTTTTATATCTGTATCTACTTTATCGCAATATTACTCAAGATCCCGAAATTGCCAAAACATATTACATCATTTAAAAGCCACGTATCGCAACGTGATTCATCGTTCTTTAAGAACCTCACGTCTGATTCTTTAGGCCAGTGGTGGCGAACCTATGGCATCCGTGTCAGACATGGCACGCATGAAAATTTTGCTGGCACGTGAAAGATTGATAGGTGATATTATTTTATGAGCTGTTGTATTAATTTTTGGTTAAGTACAATGACGTCATAATGAGAAATGTGAACTAGGAATGCCATTCTTCAAATTTATAATCCTTGAAAAATACTAGCAGCGACTAGATGTAAATTTTGTCCCAATAATGGTTATTAATTTTTGGCACGAGCAGCATAAAAAGGTTCGCCACAAGTGCCTTAGGCCATACTAATCAAAAAAAAATTCGCTTCACCTCTCGCATAGCTTTACAAGATAACCAAAGAAAAAAAGAGACAGAATCGTCCCTCAATTTTTTTCTATTTTACACCACAATAGAAAGATGTCCCGTCTTTCGAGAAAAGGCCACGATAGAGTGGTATTAAATGATATTATAAATCGGTCGAAGGATGCCAGCTTTCGATTGTTGAGCGAGATCACCCTCTGTCTCTCTCACTTTACGCTTTGATGCCTTTTTCGAGGGTGATCCTATTTTCGGGCTACCGAAAGATGCCGTTGGCAGGAAGAATGGAGTTTGCCTCTCGTTTCGGGAGGACATAATCCGTGCCTCGATCTAAGCAACCTTCTTGTACGTCTACTCTACGCATGGAAGAGCGCGAGAGAAAAGGTCGATCCTCCGAACTCAAGATCGATATTCTATCCGCAATATGCTCGAACGATTTCTCCCGAGACCGAAAAGCTCTTTTCCCCGAGTACGTGCGCAAGCTAAAATCTCACCGGTCGATCTACGACACGAAGACTATCGAAAACGTATGAAGAGGATTCGGGGAAGTCCAAGGGTGAGCCTCACCGAAACGATTTTCCTTCGAGAGCTCGCTACCTCGTTCGATCTCTCTTCTTTTTCCCTTTATCCGTTTACCTCACGGCAATATTCTTCGAGTAATTAAAGGGAAACCGATTGTAGGGTTTACTCGTGGAACGAGTTACATTGATTTCCTTGTTTTTGCTGTAAAAACTGTAAGTAGGTTGTTTCGAATTTTCTTTTAAGTCGAAATGAAATATCGTGCTTCTTTCTACAATGGTGGTTTTGTAATTAGAAAATATTTTTTTATTTATTAATGATGAACGAGAAAAACCCCATTAATAGACATAAAATTTAAGATTTAAGATAATGCATAGAGGTAACTGTTGAATATCGAGGATTATAGAAATTTAGTTTACAGAAAATAATCACTTAAAATATAATTTAAAATCTTGGAAGGAAGTTAAAAAGGTCATTTTTAAACACTCGTTCTGTTTGATATTAGGTTAGTATTATAGATATTCAGTTTCAACTTGTAAAATTTACCTATATACGTCGATTTTTGCGTAATAGTTAATAGTCAGAAAAATGTAAGAAGTCGTCCAATCGAGGCAACCTTTCCCTATAACCCATTCCTATAATTATAGAATGTTAAAGGGAAAGTGTTTCGCGGTTCGTTGATTTTTCAAAGGAACTGTAGTTAAAGGGTTGACATGGGTAACCGAGAACAAGGACACGTTTTCTCGAGTTAGGTATAATATCGATTTAATCTCGAAGAAGAAATTAACATCTTGGTAAACATTTATAGCCGTGAGGTTTAAAAATGCATCTCTGTGGGTGAAAAATGAAAGTGAAAAATCGTTTTCTTACGTGAACCACGAAAAGTATTCGGCGGAACGATCTGGCAAACGACGAGCTAAGCGATTTCTCTCCCGCGAAGACTACGTGAGATTTCGTCTCGCGAGTGGAAGATACATAAAGCACTGTCGCGCTTGCCAAGACAATAAATTAGGCGCAGCGTGAAGTATTATGCATCTCACCGTACCTCCTCCCTCTGCTTCTCCTTTTCCTTCTGTGTAACAAACTACGATAAAATTCGAGTCCCCCGGTCGTTAGCACGGACCGTCTTGTCTGCCCATTTCTCTCTCATGAAAAGAAACATTATGATTTCGCTCGCTCGCTTGCCCCGAGTGTTCAGCTACGTTTTCTCGTACTCTAGCTCTGCAGTAAGATTTCGAAAACGGATTCCTGTTTTTATTATTTTCGTTTGCAATC